>CM045496.1:70823572-71423572 GCA_024704745.1 Rosa lucieae | reverse complement strand
CGACAAAATAAAGATGAGGAAGGAGTAGATTTGACCACCATGCTAAATCAATGTGCACAAGCAGTGGCAAGCTATGAACAAGGAACGGCGAGTGAACTACTCAAGAAGATAAGGCAGCACTCCTCCCCCCATGGACATGCAACTCAGAGATTAGCTCACTACTTTGCCAATGGCCTAGAGGCACGCCTTACTGGTGTCGGAACCCCATCATTTTCACCTCTCTTTAGTAGGCAGACATCAGCCGCTGAAATCCTACTAGCTTACGAGGTATTTACTAATTCATGCCCTTTCAAGACGATATCACAATTCCTTGCCAACAGAACAATCATGAAGCTAGCAAGAAATGAAACAAGGCTTCACATTATTGATTTTGGTATTTCTTATGGTTTCCAATGGCCTTGCCTTATCCAACATCTCTCCAATAGACCTAACGGACCACCTAAGTTGCATATCACAGCAATTGAGCTTCCACAACCTGGTTTTCGACCTACAGAAAGGGTTGAAGAGACAGGACGTCGCCTAGCAAGGTATTGTGCAAAGTTCAGTGTGCCGTTTGAGTACAATGTCATTGCTCAAAAATGGGAAACTATCCAATGTGAGGATCTTAAAATTGACAGAAACGAGCTGGTAGTGGTCAATTGTCTGCACCGGTTAAGGCACATACATGATGAGACGGTGATGGAGAACTCTCCGAGAGATGCCGTTCTGAAGTTGATCAAGAATATAAACCCCAACCTTTTTATTCATGGGATTGTCAATGGGACACACAATACACCCTTCTTTGCTACACGGTTCAGAGAGGCACTCTTGCACTTCTATGCCTTGTTTGATATACATGAAGCAACCATTCCTCGTGAAGAGAAACGTCGGATGATGTTGGAGAAAGATTTACATGGTAGAGACATAATGAATATCGTAGCATGCGAGGGAGTGGAAAGAGTTGAAAGGCCTGAGACTTACAAGAAGTGGCAGATCAGGAATGTAAGGGCTGGGTTGAAGCAGCTCCCATTGGACCAGGAACTGTTGAAGAAAGCGAAGAAATTGTCGGAGTTAATGGGTTATCATAATGATTTTAGAGTTGATGAAGATGGGCATTGGATGCTGCATGGATGGAAAGGAAAGATCATCACGGCTCTTTCATTTTGGAAACCTGCCTAGGTCCTAGGACCTTAAGTTTCCCAATGTTATGCTAAACTACTGCGTCATGTAGTCCTAGAATTTGTTTTTAAGGATTTTGTGTATAAGTCTTATTAGCGATTTTATTTTTAATGTTTCTAGCAAATTGACATGATATGAATCCCATCAGATTTTTAAAAAGAATAACAAATAGCAACAGGATTGCTGACTCTGAATGAAAAGCTATATAAGATTTACAAATCTTCGATCTCTAACATTCTGCGTTCCTCATCTTGGAATCAAACCTTTTTTTTACTAGCATTCTGTCGTCGTCATCTTTAGACAACTGGTTAAAATTAGCTAGTCTCTTTGTTCTTGAATTTTTTCGGTCTTCTAAACAGGAACAGAATTGCATGGCTGTACACACTATTGCAATAAGTCAATTAGACGGCAGATAATCTGTGTCGTCTGATTGCAGTGGCGGAACCAGGATCTGAAAATAGGGTGGGCTAATTTTAAGTACATAAAAATTTTGCGAACTTCTAATTTTTTTTAGGTTTGGAACAAGTGTCTGCAATGCTATTTACTTTGAAAAAGCATTCTCTAATAAACCCATTCTAATCAACAAATCGAATAATCAACAAATCGAAGAATGATAGCCATTTGTTCCCTATTAGATACATCAACCGCTTCATCAACAATGATGCAAAACTTGGCATCTCCCACTTCCTCCCGAATCTTAGTTCTAACTTTGTTACCAAGAATATTTACAATTTGCTTTTGAATAAGTGGAGAAGTATACTCAGACTAATAATGATCCAAGCTATATACACACACACATTTCATATATATATTGATATACATTTAACCAAAAAACTCAGACTAATAATTATCCAAGCTATATATACACACACAAGCATGCAAGCACCAGCATATGAAGACAGACCATTGACCAAACATAATCTGATAATCATCCAACCAATTCCCTTTGACCCTTGCAGCCTTGCTGTTTCTTTCATATGGAGACAGAATGAATGCGTAACCAGCCAACATATAATCAAACAAGCCACAAGCCCACAAAGCAAAATCAATTTTCAAACGAAGACTCACAGTCACCGTTCCGCACCTCCGGTCTGCTCATTGTCGCCGGCTCGCCGCACTTCTGCAGCTCCGATCTGCAGCTCTTCCTCAGTTCGGCTTCCGCTAATCCGCTCTCCCCAAGTAAGATTTCAGGATATTTAATCAAAAACACAGAGTCAGTTACTCAATTTCAAGCAAAACCCATCAATTTCAAGATGAAATTCAAAGTGCTTGTTTGAAGAAATCGTACCTGTTCCGTGCATTCAGATTGGAGTATGGAGACTTGGAGAGTTTGAGTCTCTGGTTGAAATAATTAGTTACTGGGGTTTGGGTTCATGAAATTTCAGATGAGACTGAGTCTATGAGACAGACTGAGAGTTACGCTTGGCTGAGGATTCTCCGCAGATCAGGGGCTATTTTTTTTTTTTTTTTTGTGGGCTACTCTGGGCTTAAGGGTAAGATATACCCATACTTGAAGGTTTTTCAGCCCAAATCTCGGTTGGGCTATAGCCCCAGGAGCCCCCTACACAGTTCCGCCCCTATATGATTGCACAATTTTCTGTCGTCTGAGGCTCTGCCGTCTCTTGTGCAATCAGACAATGTAAAAACTCTGTTGTCTGATTACATTCACACGACAGAAATGTTTTCGGTCTTCTGTTGTCTGATTGATTCCTCACAAATACAAGTGTGTGTTATCAAGATTTCAGAAGACAGAAAACTGTGGGCAAACATGAAGACCAACAACAAAGTTCTTTAACTTATGTATTAGTTTAATTCTCATTTTGATAATAGTACTGAGAATTATTTGTTGTTAGTATTGGTTCTCAACTATAGTTTATTGTCGTTGTAAATAAGATTCAATTACAATTATCTGTCATTTTAACTCATAGCAAAAGACATTTATTTGCGGTTAAACTTGCATTGAAGATACAATTTTATGTTGGCTGGATTTGGTTAAAGTCCAACCTGCGTAGCGACGCTTGCTTCCCCTCACCTTTTCTTCAAGGTTTCGATGTTGGCTGGCCGGATTTGGTTAAAGTCCGACGAGTGTAATAGATCGAGGTCGAGGTTAGATCGAGACTTTGGTGTAGCAGATCGGCGCTGAGATCACGTGTCATCGTTCCATCTCTGTTTGGGTTGGTGTGAAGATCCAGTTACTGGGTTTGGATCGGAGTTGAGCATCAGTTGGTGATGATCGGAAGAGCTAGTGATTGGATCATACCACATTTCGGGTGATCTGTTCGTGGTTTCCGGTCTCAGTTTTGGTGGATCATGCCATGGAAAGGGAGGCCGCCGGAGATGGTGGTGGTATCATCGACTGCAGTTTGGCAGCGGAGGCGTAAGGGTGCTCCTGCCAGCTTCGTTGCTTAGGTTTGGGTCTTAGGGTCTGGGCCTGAGCGATGTGGGTTCAGTCTCTGGACCCATTTGGTTGGTTATGATTGTATTCAGAATTGGGCCAAGATAGAAGGTTTCTTGACACCCTCATTCATTACTTAGTGCTTTATGCTGGCCTGGCCCGAGAGTTTGACCTCCTTGGGTGCTGTTGGGCTTTATGGTCTTTAAAGTGCCAGTCTTAATTCAGATCATGGCTCTACGGAATTGGTAATTATCTCGAGTTGGACTGGAGAGAGTGGCTTATGGATGAGGAATTGACTCATATTTGTTTGCTGGGAAGTAGCTTTCTTTTTCGTACCACAATTGCGTAATTGGCGGATGGTTGGCTAGACAATGATTTTGCCTCAGAAGACACAGAGTTGTTTTTTGTATATGAGTTCGCTTAAAAAGTGGGCTTCATTTGATTTGTAATGAGTTTGCAGTACTTATATAGGAACTTGGTTGTTACCCCACCATTTTTTCTGTCTGTAAGGGTATGTAGACTCTGGCTTTTTAACTAGTCATCTAATGCAATGAACATTCTATTTCAAAATAAAAAACAACATATTGTTCTTTGAGTTTGTTGTTGTCTTATATTTTAGATGACACATAAGTCTGCTATTGCCATTCATTGATGTTCTCATTCATTGTGGAAACTCTAATGTCATTACAACCATCAAAGAATACATCTACAATAGTCATTAATTATTCCATAAGACCTAACTATTGAAGCTGACTAGCAAAATAATTTGCAGTGTACTCTAGAGCTTGGACATTTGTTTTTTCTTCTCCTCTTGTGGCTTGGCTGTAGAATATATTAAATGCTCTCAGCTCCTTCAAGATGTCAATCACTTGCCTTCAGAGTTTGCATAGAATTTTCACTATGTGGGAAAATCACCTGCAACAAGGGGAGCAGGGAGTCTTGGTCAAACCATAACTGTGCCATAACACTTACTGAAGACTCTGAGAACATAGTAATTTTTATTGCAACACAGTAATACAGTAAAGAAAATACTGAATGAAGACTTGATTTCAAGACTTTGGGTAAAACTGGAACTTCAGCTCCATGCAAAGAAATCTAACAAAACTAACAGCCATCTATGACAATGAAACCATTAAGAGATAATAAGCTCTTTCTGCATAGGAACATTTCCACTCTAAAGCATATCGAGTAAATATATTTATCCTTAAACTCTTTCTTATTTAATGAGTTAACAGCCTATAATGACATAATAAGGGGCGCATCTTCATCATCCTACCATCACCAACAACTTGGATAAGCAAATTAGCAGTAAACAAGGAGATGTGAAAGTTATAGTATTCTTACCTTAATAGCAAGAGTATTTGCCTTCACTTCTTTTCCTTTGCATGATCTAAGCTTCGATTTATGAGGATCATCTGGTCTCCTAATTATGGTGTAAAACTAAATAATTAATATGGATATAATTTTAAAATCCACACAGTTGATGAATGACTTAGGGGGGTGTATTGTATTTAGATTTCTAAGGTGTTTTAAAGACTTTTTTGGATTTGAAAAATCTGTGGGTATTCAATTATGATTTAATAAGACTTTTAAAGAGTTTCTATAAGTATTAGGGTATTCGATTTGGATTTGTAAAGGGAGATTTTAATTCCATAAAAATCTGAAGGTATTCAAAAAACCTACGAATTCTATAGAATTTATAAAATAGTGGACTCTTGTGGATTGTAGAGCCCCAAGTATAAATACCAAAGCTCCAAGAAAATCCAACGTCTCCACCAAAGATTTCTGCAATATTCTTTTTTCAAAGCAGCTCGACGTCTAGGTACGTGAAACCTCTTTCCTAGGGTTTCTCTCCTCTCTCGTTTTTTCTTGAAATTTGGATCTCCTCTCTCTCGTTTCAATCCTTTTCTTTGCTCTTGAACGTACAAATTGCTATTGTATGTATCCATATTTTGATCATCTATGAATTCTTCCATAAGCCCTAGTTTGACTTGAGTAGCATTTTTGTTGGTGTGAAAATAACTAGTTCTTGTTGCTGTGAAAGGATCAACTCTTACTACTGTGAAATTATCTATCAATGGTTTGAAATTTTGTTGTGATAATAATCAATTTTTGTTGCTATGAAAACATGTTTTACGTTCTTGTTGGCTGTTGCTGTGAAACTTCTCCTAACAACGACAATATATATATATTGAGCATATATAACACCCAAAATGTACCTTGGGTACTCAGCATCTATTTTTGATACCATGTCGAAACATAAGTGTTGATATTTCCTTTTGGAATTTCTTTGAATTAGTGTAATGGTATTTCGTCTTTGTTCATTGAGCATTAGTAGTTCAAATTATTTTCTCAAAAAGTAACAAAAATATCACCCAGATTTGTCATGTAATGGAAAGAAAAGAAACCTTTGTCTGCAATCTTTGGGGACCGATAGGAAAGATCCATCAATGCCGCAGGCCCCCATTATAGCACCACCCTTAATTTTGCAAGGTAGAGACGAAATCTGGAACAATATTCTTTCCAAGAATAAAAAATAGCACACAAAATCTCAGCAACCACTAGGCCATTGCACATGGTAAACCAGAAGGGCATTCACCATGACATCATAATGCGGCTGATGAAACAAATATATCACATTTGAGTTCATATAAATGGGAGTGAGAGATGGTTATGTCAATTAAAAACTCTGTACTTGGTAGTCCCTAGTCATGATAAATACTAATCACATGTATGGACTTACCAAACCAGGGAAAGGATCCATAGCTATTCCCACCTATTCCCAAGTTTGTGGATCACTCTGTACTTGTACTTGTACTTGTATTCCCACCTATTCATAGATTTTCTTATTTCAATTGTGATTCACAAGAGTATGATTAGTGTAGAACGCTTATGATGCAACAACTCCTCTTTGAAACTAGATAGAAAGTCAGACTTCCTGGAAAAGTAAAACTGTTGGTTGAACTAATAAATTTGAAAACAAGAAAGTTGTTATACTAGGTTTGCTGCTGCTTAAATTATTTTACTGTTGGGTGAGGGTCTATGCGTGGTGGTAGTTTGATCTATTTATATGCATTGCTTTAAGCTCCTAGTGTTCCCCATTGTGTACAGAATGTTTCCTGATGTGTTTCGAAAACTATGCAGTATTATCAGACAGAAAACACTTCTTCGAGACACAAGACATATTTGCATCGAAGAAATGCTTGCAATTTTTCTACTCACTATCGAGCAAAATAATCGATATTCGCAGGCTATCTTGACATTTCGTCGCTCTCATTACACTTGTAGCAGAAGCTTCAATAAAGTTCTTAAAGCATTGAATACGTTAGCTCCAGAGCTAATGGTCAAACCTGTGTCTGTGCAAGCTAAAATAAGAGAAAGTACAAGGTTTTATCCTTACTTTATGGTAAATAGTGCAAGTTTTATTAATTTTAGTATAGAATCATTTGTGTAAGCTAATTACTTTTTTTTTTTTTTTTTGACTTTAGGATTGTATAGGAGCAATTGATGGGACACATATTCCAGCAATGGTGAAGGGACCTGAGATAAGCGCATACCGAAACCGATATGGAAAAACATCACAAAATGTATTGGCTGCTACTAACTTTGACTTGGAATTCATTTATGTGCTCAGTGGGTGGGAAGGTTCAGCTCATGATTCAAGAGTACTAAATGATGCATTGACAAGGAGAAATGGGCTTAAGTAACCTCCAGGTACTATACCCTATCCCTAAATTTTATTAGCTCATAAGTTTTTTTTTTTTTAATTCGACGTAGTCTCCTAATTCTATCCTCATGTCTAACTAGGTAAATTTTTATTGGTGGATGCTGGATTTGCAAATAGACATGGTTTCTTAGCACCTATTAGAGGTGTCCGCTATCATCTCAAAGAGTTCAGTGGTCAGGGTCGCCACCCTGAAAATGCGCGTGAGTTATTCAATCTTCGTCATGCTTCCTTGAGAAACGTAGTTGAGAGAATATTTGGAGTACTTAAATCCCGTTTCACAATATTCAAGACTGCACCTCCATTCCCATTTAAGACACAAGCGGAGCTAGTGTTGGCTTGTGCAGGACTTCACAGCTTTCTTCGTAAGGAATGTCGTTCTGATTTATTTCCTGTTGAACCGGAGGATGAAGAAGATTATGAACATGAAGAAGATCCGGAAGATGAATTCCAAACCCAAGACCAACAAAGAGAGGAAGCTAATGATTGGAGAATGGAGATAGCTAATCATATGTGGAGAGATGCAAGACCTGCACCTGATCCTGAACCCAATCCTCCACCCGTTGTTGAAGGCAACAATCACTACTAGAAAAACACCATTTAAGGACATTGAAACTGTGTCCTTAAATACATACAAGGACTCTTTAAAAAAGAGTCCTCTATCCGGGAGTCATCATAAGTCCCAAACAAGGACACTAGAAATGTGTCCTCTTATCTATCAGAGGACACAGTTTGTGTGTCCTAAAAGCTTTAGGCATGGTGTCCTTATATCCATAAGAGGACACCTAAATTGCATCCTCATATTACCTAATATGTGTCCTCTTTTCTATACAAAGACGCACAAACTGTGTCTTAAAAACTTTGAAAATGGAGTCCTTAAATCCATAAGAGGACACAAAAAATAAACTCTCATATGTGTCATCTTTTCTATTCTAGGACACACAAATTGTGTCCTCACAGATTTGAAAATGAAGTCCTTAAATCAATAAGAGGACACAAAAAATACATTCTCATATGTCCTCTTTTTTGTACTAGGACACATATGAATGCATTTTGTGTCCTATTTTCTGTACATTCCCATCAAATTTGCATATAGATGACACATCAATAAGAGTCCTTATAATATGAGAATTGATATAGAAAACATCCAGTACAAGTAGTCTATAAACACCATAAGTCCTTATAATATGAGAATTAATATAGAAAACATCCAATACAAGTAATTTATAAACACCATAAGTCCATCTCATTAAAGGTGAATAAAGATCCAAAATGTCATACTACTGTTTTGACCAATTTAATTCAAAGTTGCTGCTACACTAAGTAGGCTTCAAATATATATAACTAATTTGATTCATACTAGAAGTAAGAAATCTGCATATACATATGCTAACTACTTTAGTTCATCTTGGATATATCTATCAACCTGCTCTGCCCACTCTACTCGAACGACATCAATCTCTTCTTGAGTGTTAGTGTCTTTTTCCTTGAACTGAAATGATGAGCATAAGTGAATATTACACTAAACAAAAAAGCAAGCTAGTAAGCATGTGCACAACTAATCAAAAACAGCAGTACATATAATTGAGCTAACCTTATTACCACCATTGAAATAGTATTACTTCAGGAGGTTATAATTGAGCCCAACCATAAAAATAAGTTCAAGTTATAACCATCAAGGTTATAAACATACAACCCCTTGAAAGTGAAAACTATAATCATGTTCGACCAAGTAGAGCTTTAACATAAGCTGACCTCCAAACTTTGTCGAAATCATTCAACATAATGGAAACATTCAAGACATAGAGTTTATTTAATTTTGAAAGAAAAGTATACCTCCATATATATATATATATATATATATATATATATATATATATAATTTTTCAGTTTCACATTAATTTATTGACTGTGTTTAGTTTACTTAGTCTTAGGCGGCAATAGGATGTAATCACAGAGTTAGGAGCATCAACTACTGTATATATAAGGTCTAAAAAGCAAAGAACACTATCAGCTTACATACACAATATGATGCTAGCTATATATGAAACCTAATATCTAATGGCATTATGAATAAGTAAAAACTACCTGTCCAGCCGAGTAGACCTTTTCACATAATCTAAACTCCCAAACTTTGTCAGGGCATGTTGCATAAGAGGGGCAATTACCTAGACATAAAGGAAAGGATTAGCACCAAAATTTGAACTAATTTACAAAACTATTATCATCCATAATCAGAATTTAATATACACCCACCTCAAAATGAAAAATTATAGAACCCAATTCAACAATCCATGTAATTCAATTATAGTACTTTGTATATGATATCGCCATAATCTACTTATCAAGAAATAAGTTAAGATCATTGTCCATCTTACCTGTCCAGATTCTTATTTTCTTTCTCAGCCCATACCTTCACCATTTCCCTGGGGTTGTGCTTGCAGTATCCCTTTCTGTATCAGCAGTCCCCTTGTACATATCTATTTGCAGTATCCCTTTCTGTATCAGCAGTCCCCTTGTACATATCTATCTATGTGTTTGCAGTTGGGTAAGTTTAGTTTTATATGCATAGGTAGATGAAATCTTTTTTTGGATCATTATCCTACTAGGTTGATTCCAGAATTTAAGCAGTCAAAGTTCCAAATTCAATTTCTAATCAGTAAGACAAGATATATGTCTAAACTACATGCATACTTCTGTAAAAGTCAATTCATGAAACAAAAAAAAAAAATTGCTAGGCTTTCTCACAAGGTTAATGTTACATACCCATCTTGGAGATGAAATCCGGAAAGATTGGCCACTTCAGTCAAAGCAGCTCTCCACATTTGCACTTTTTCTAAGTTATCCTTGAAGTGTTCTTCATGTGCTTCAAAGGCTTCTGCAAAGCTTCCCGTTTGTTTCCGTACATTTGATGGATCTACATTACAGAAAATGGGAAGCACCGTCTGTCCCATCTCTTTCATGCACTCAACAATCTCTGCGAGTTCATCCAAGCACCACTTAGAAGAAGCATAGTTTCTTGAGAAAATAACAAGCGCAAACCTTGATTCTTGTGTTGCTTGCACGAGTTCTGATGAAATTGGTTTCCCTCTCTCAAGTTCATCATCCCTAAAGGTGGATATTCCTTCTCGTTTCAAAGAAAAATATAGATGATCTGTAAAGCTTTTACTGGTGTCCTCACCTCTGAAGCTGAGGAAGACATCATAGGTCCAAGGTGGATATGAAGAAGAGGAAGAAGGAAAAACTGAGGAGGAGGTACTTTTGGTTGCCATGAAAGCCTTTGGAAACCTGCAGCTAAAGGAAAAGTTTCCAGAAGAAGCAATCAACTTCATAAATTTCACTTCTTAAAGCAAAAAAATAAAAATAAAGCTTTCATGCTCGAAGAAATAAAAATCTATGTGAACTCTGTTTTCTCTTTTTCTTTTGTTACAAGAAGCAAAAGATTATGCATATATACCTATCTTCCTGAAGAGCAGAAGAAGGCCATAGTTGACTTCAAACCAGACCAAGGGAGGCGTGATGTCTCCTCTGTGGAGTCTGTGGGTCAGAAAAAGAACAACAAATTAGGATTTAGTAAGCAAGATGTCCAATAGGAAGCCAAGCAGCTTTCAAAATTCAATTCTTTATCAAAAGAAAATATACAAACTAGGATTTAGAATCAAACAGGTACTGCATACCTATCCTAGCCTCAAGCAAGCCATTGTTGAAGAACCTTCTTCAAGCCAGAGTGAACAAGAAGTTCAATAGGATATGAAACAGAGAAGTAAGTGAATCAAATCTTGCGATTACTTAAATTCACAGAAAATAAAGGATGAAGATTGATCGGAACAATCCAAAAGCTGATGATCACTCATTCAAAAATGTGGCACACTTTAGTTCTAGTTATACTAGTTTTGGAAATCCTGAAACAGCTAGCCTTCCATCTTATCTGTTTATCCTTTTAAGAAATGTGATAATATGCAAAACTTGAGTAGATTTTCCTAAAATTGTAAATGACATTTGAAATAAGATTGTCAAATCCAAGTCAAATTACTGAGTTAACAGTCTATGAATATCTCCACACATACTTTCTCAGCAGCATGGTCAACTTCGAAAATTCACCAAAAATTCATTGCAAATCCAAATGACAAGGAATTAGTTTTCAAACAAGCATTGGGATGTCTAGTTCAATATACAGAAAAACCAGAACTTAAATGATTCAAGTAGAAGTTCAAATCTCAACAGAAAATCAGAGGAACATTTAAAATTCTGGAACTTTCTCAATTACAGACCAAACTTGGAAAATTCACAGAACATTCACTTTACGTCGAAATGCGATGAAACTTTCCAGATCCTTTGTTAACTAACAGAAGTGAAACATATCAAAAATTCAGGTCATTTGGAGGTCAATAAGTCAGGAAAAAGAAGTACCAAAGAAGGCTGTACTGCAGGACAGTTTCTGCAGATTTCTTTCAAAATACCAGAGTTCTTGGTATCATAATCCTTAAACTGATGGAAGGAAAATGATTATAATCCAAGATCAATACACACTGAACATATCAAACAAATTATATAAAAAAAAAAAAACATTAGGGGGGGGGGGGGGGTGAAGATCGAGTAACCTGACCTTGTACATGGCAACCTCTTCATTCACTTCCTTCAAATCACGTAACTGAAATTTGGGGATGAGTTTATAACAAACTACCAATAGATTTCTATAAACAATTAAAGGTACTTTATAACAAAGATGATAACTTCAATAGATCTCTAATCTCATCCTTCAAAACAACAAAACAATACTCTGATCTTTGATCGGAACTTCACTGCTAACCTCTCTGTGATTCATCTTCTTTGGCTTCAATGGCTGATTGAAGTACACCACAGACACCTCCGAGAACGTCACCACCGCGACGAACAGTAGAATACAGTGAGAATCGAGAGACGCTTTAATCAAGAACTGCGACGGCGGATGCTGATGTCCGAGGGTGCCGGAGGCTCCTGTTCTTCCTGAGCGGCCTGAGGCCGCCGACAAGGGGGAGGAGGCTGTGGGGGCACCTGACGAAGTCGCGGCGGAGGGAACTGGAGTGAGGTGTGCATGAGATTAGGGCAAATGGCAGAGGCTTTACAGAGAAGCTCATCGGAAGAAGATCGAAGAAGAAGTCTCTGTGCTAATTTCAATTACACCGAAAAAATGGAAATAGAATGAATGAAACAACATCTTTTTTCTTTTGGTGGGTTTCAATTGAATTGAAGAGGGAAGTTGAAAATTGGGAGAGGAGGGAAGTGAAATTTAGGGAGGGAAAACGGGAAGTGTTGCAGCGCGTTTTCTTATTTCAATGAAAATTGGGGTCGAATTGAATTTAAGGACACAACATTAAAGATGTCCTGTGTCGTGGAAACACTCTCCCTCCTCCTGAAAATTTCAATTAAATGATGCGTGTCCTTAAAAACCTTCAAGGACTCCACAAAAATTATGTGTCCTTGTTTGGTGTCCTTAAATGGTATTTTTCTAGTAGTGAATGCAGCAGAACAATCATGATTGTTTGAAGATGCAGGATTTCCAAGTTTTGTTTTGTTTTTTGTTTTTTTGTTTTTTTTTCTAGTGTATACACCTGTTTTACAATGGTATTAGTACAATTTTTTCTTTTCTTTTATGTTTTGGTATTTTTCAACATAATGCAGGCATAATATAAACCATTCTTGGTTCTTTGAATTTGTTCATATTGACTAGCAGAATTAAAAAATATAGGGAATACATGATGGTCTACTCAAAAGAAGATGAAGAAAAAAGAAGCTTTTGATAAACCATCAGAAAATTTGATAAACCATACCCACTCTCTGCTTTCACTCTCCATCTCGTCTCGATTTCCTTTTCTGTTTTTTTTTGGTTTTTTTTTTGTTTTTTTTTTCTCACTCTTTTGGTCTTGGGCCAACAAAAACACTCCATCAAAATCCATAAATTCCAGCAAAAAGTTTATACAAATCAGAAAAAGTCTATACGAATCTATTTATATAAAATCCTGAAAAAATTTACAAATCTATTGAAAAGTCTTTACAAATCAATAAACTCATAAAATCTATTGAAATCTATCACTTAAAAAAAATCCACTAAAATCCGACTACAATACACCCCCCTTAAAAGAAAGAGAGTTTCTATTGAGACCTCCAAATCTGCTCACTTGACCTCACTCTATTATGAATTATTAAATGACATATATAACCTACTATAAAATGACTATTAAGGACAATAATTATACCCAAAAAATTGTTATATTTATTTTCTCTAGACTTTCCAATTCAATAATATTAGATTGCATTTTTTATTATTTTCCATATCTATTTTCATTTTCCAATTTCACTACATACTCATTAAAGCATTCATATATATTTAATAAGAAATAAAACTATGATTAAGATAAAAATGTATGATATGCATATTGGTCAAGGAGAACAAAATAAATTGTATTATGACCTAAATCTAAATCTATCCATTATATTTGCAAAAAGCAGAAGAAAAAAAATAGAGCTAGCAATAAAAATAAACAAAAAAATATTTAAATAATTAATCATGAGGTACAGAAAATAGAGAAACATTAAGTAAAATGATTAATCTGTTTTTTTTTTTTTGCACAGCTAAAAAAGAAAAAGTAAATAAAAAAATCACATAATAGTTCATGTTATTTTATTTTTGTTAATTTTTAAAACTCAATACCTTGTGTTTGATTTTTTTTTTATTGGATAAGAGATTTATGTTGTATGATTAAGGAATAGAGATGTAATTAAATCATTGAAATGACTAAGTTTTTTATTATAAAGATCTTAGTTTGTTTGTAAATTATATGAGTGAGGTTATTTGAGGAACTTTAGTGAGGTTTAATGAGTAAATTTAGTATTTGAAAATTTGATAGGAGGTGTAAAAAGCATAGAGGTCAAGTGAGTAAATAGAGAATGCTTGTACAAAGTGGATGAGAGAATGAAATACAGGACATATGCATGCATCAGGCAAACACTATCCAGAATCATGAAGAGAGAAGTTAAAATTGATATGCGACCAAAATTCAAGGGAACTACTTTGCTCAAATGTCAAAATCATCGCCTACCATGATAAAAGAACAAATGCCTCATAGGAAATTAAATAGATAACAATCCAGAAACCACATAATGATGCCCAGTACGTCAAGCTGATACGAGATACCCTGATGACCCTACAATTAATGAAAGAAATATATGTAGAATTTTAGGCAAATTTGTGGAAACATGATAGAATTTGGAACTTTGCATGAAGATCAATCATTACAAGCATATATATAGACAATACTCATCATAGTGACAAGAGCACTTAAAGACCATCATAAAACATGCAAATGTCAAATAAACCGTATCCAGTTAAAACCACCAAGAGTGCAATTTGAAGTGCAAGAAAAAGTCAAGGGAATGCTTTGAACAATTCTCAGAATCATTGTTCTACAAGAGAACAATTGCAGAGAAAGGAAAAAAATTAAATTAAATTAAATGCGCAAGAATTTAGAAAACAAATAATTGGTGCCATAAGCTAATGTGCGTATAAGGTACCTTGATGAACCTGTAATGACATGAGGTACCAAGTGTGCAAATTTTAAGGTAAACCAGTACTGTGTGACTGACCTTTCATAAGGGGCTTCCTCTGGAATAGATGGAAGTTTGGAAGGATCTTCATCATCCTACAATCACCAAATATAAATACACTTGCAGCAGACATAGAGAAGTAATATATATATCTTATTTTACCTCAAGAAGTATGATTATTACCTTCATTCCTTTTCTTTTTCTTGACTTCGTATAACAAGCTTTACCATTTGATGTCTCAGGATCTTCTGCCATCCTGAATAGTGAAAATCAAATGATTAGTAAGTATATAATTTGGAAATACACATGAAAGATAAATGATTAAGAGTATACTTGTTCAAAGTAGAAAAGAAGACTATTGTAAGACATATGCAAGAGTCATGTAAAGACTGGCTTTCAATCACAGAGTATCTTCACTATCATGTTCAAGCCACCAAGGGAGAAGTAAAATTTAAAGTGCATGCAAAAAGAAAATTGAACATGTCAAAATTTTGGCCTACCATGACAAACAACAAATGCAGACCAAAGGCATAGATAAATAATTGAAGGCATAAGAATCCAGAAACCACATGAACCAGCTAAATATAAAGTATTCAAAGACAAATTGTTCAAACATGATGTACAAAACTGTTTTGAACTTCTTTCGCAGTCAATAACTGTTATATCAAGTTCCACTCAACCTTCATTGAGGAGTTTAGACTACTTCAACGTGCAATGTGCTGGTAAAGGAAAATATGAAAAATTTAAGTTCAAAAATAGATATGACTGACCCTTCATTGGAGAGCTCTGATCTGAAACAGGCGAAGGATTGGAACACATTCATCGTCCTGCAATCAACCCGATAATATCATAAACACTTCAACATGAAATTATCTGCAACAAAGAGAGACCCAGAACAGTTCTAAACACAAAGTACCCTTCAGCCATTTTAGACAAATATTACAGCAATCCAATTGGCTACTTACTTGATTATGAAAATAAACGAGAAAAGCTTGAATGGTTTCCGTGTAGAGGAACATTTATGGCTCCATTGTTCTCTGACCAGGATAACCACCAAATCGCAAAACTCCCAAATCGATAAACCAAGAGCTCCCCATTGGAAACCTCATTTGAAGTTGAAAACAAGTTTGAAATTGAAATTGAATTTGAGCACAATACCACTTCATAAGTAGGGTGAGTGAGAGCGGTTCTAGCAGATCGATGGTTGAGTTTTCTGGTTGATTGAAACTAGGGTTTTTTCTTGATCGAAATGCACCACCGTGTCTAAATCCGAGATTAGGGTTCCGGTACATCTTTTGCATCGCTCTGTCGCTCGGGATTGTCGTCGCAGGAGATCTCGAGTTTTCAGCAAAGTGTTTTCGAAGGTGGAGTTTTCAGTAGAGTTGAGAATTTTAGACAATGAATCAAGTGTCGGGCTTAAAGAGACAAGGCTTCCAAAGGGAAAAGAAAAGACAAAAAAAAATTGACTCCATTATATTCAAACAACACATTTCCTTAAATCTGTTGCATGAATGTTACCGATCTTTTGACTCAGCTAGGGTTTGACCATTTTAAGAGGGAAATGGTCAAAAGAGCATGGAGGGGGAGAATTTTAAAATTTCAATCATTATATTCAGACAACAGAATTTTCTTATCACTGTTATATGAATAAGACTACCTTTTAGGCTTTAGATGAATGCAGATTATAAGTATGTATCTATCTTGAGCTAACAACGTTAATATGTTGTCTAAATGTCACCATTTTTACTCAAAAAAAAAAAAAAACGTGTGTTTTAGTTGGTATTCAGACAACAGAGTTCGAATTTTCTGTCGTCTAAAAAAATGAGACAACAGAAAATTAGGATTTTGTCATCTGATTGACTTTTTGGCATAGTGTGTGCTGTTGAATAAGTTTATAATGATTTTCATTGTTAATCGTTTCTAATATAATGATAACACCAATATAATCCCATGATCCCATCAGATTCCAACAAAGGTTAACAAATAGCAAAAGGGATGGACCTGACTCTGACTGAAAGCTATATAAGAGCTCTACAAACAAGTACTCTTTAACTACTTTAGAGCATCTCCAACCATTTAGTCATAAGCCAAAGCCATATGCAAAATTTGACTCCCCTAGTGTCATCACTATTCATTCAATTTTTCCATCTCCAACGATGTTTAGTCAAAAGCCAAAGTCATTTATTAAATTAATCATTTTAGAGCATTAATTAACTACAATATGAATTGGATTAAATACTGCTTACTCCCTATACTTATAGGATTTCATCGTTTCGGTCCCTGACCTTCGAATTTCACCTAAAAAGTCCCTGAACTCTCAATTTCCTCCCAATTGGTCCCTACCGTCAAAGACTCCGTTATCTTGCTGACGTGGCGGTGGATTCCCCCCTAAAAAGTCTATTATACCCTCACTTACTATTTTTTTTTAAAATTAATTTTTTCTTCTTCTGTTTTTTCCTTTTACCTCTTCTTCTTCTTCCAGGTTTTCTCTCCTCTGTTCATCTCCATCATCTTCTTGAAAAACAAACCCAGCTCTCTCTCTATCTTCTTCTCCCCGGCAGTCTTGGATGGCGAGACGAGGGGGAATTGGCATGGGCGGTGAGAGTGGTGGTGACATCATCCCATTCTTTTCAATCTAGATACATAATCTGCTTCAACATTAAATTGAGGAAGAATTAAGAATCTCTAGCCATGAATAACAAGATTATCATAGCAAAAAAGTATCAGCAAAAAAAAAAAAGATGTTCAAACTCATGTTCCTATAATATTTACCAACACGTAGCCCATGAAATTTGACGCACAATATACAGTGCAACATTCACATAACTAACCATCAATTCAAACTCCACACTAGTACTACCCCAAACCGAAAATTCATCATGTAAAGGCCGGAATCCAATCAACCAACAAATATAGCAATGAGAGAAAGCAACAATACCTTTCATATTGGGGGCTGCTACAAGCTCCAAACCCAGTTAACAAATCATCGAAAGCTGTCGGCACACCCTTGCTAGAGCTTTTCGTCGATGCCGGCTCAGCCTTGCCAAACCCATCGAGAAGGTCATCAAACCCACTACTATCACTTGCCCGAGGCGGCAGCGACGTCACTGTCGAGGAGAAAATATCGTTTCCAGTGGAGCTCTTCAGCCCCGCAACGCCGGGTCAAAATCGGGGACCTTGGAGGAGGAATCAGTGGGCCCACCACCACCGTACATGGAATCCCAGTTCAAAGCTTCGAAATTGATGGAGAACCTGGCCGAGTTGCAGAAGATCTTCTCAAAGTTAGGCTTTTAGGGCTTTGAAGATCGGGTCGCGATCGTCGGAGAAGGACCCGTCAAAGGAATTAGAGGTGCGAGATGATCTGGAGGAGGGTCCAGTCGAGCAGGGAGAAGACGACTGAGTCGCCGGCCAGTTCGCGGCCGAGTTGGTAGGCAAGTTAGAGAAGAGGGACGATTGGGTAAGTGGGGTGGTGGGAGCGGAGGGGATTCTACTCGGCATCGAGGGCTATGATGGCGGAGCGAGTCAAGGAGGTGGTTAGGTGAGTGAACTCGGAAGAATTGGTGGAGGAGATGAAGTGGGTTTTCAGGGGGATTGGGTCTTGCGGATCCACGGAAGAAGAGGAGGTCAAAAGGAAAACGAAAAAAAAAAGAAAAAGAGAGAAAGATAAAAAAAAAATTAAAAGAAAAAAAGTAATTGAGGGTAAAATGGACATTTTAGCTTAAAATGGATGCCACGTCAGCAATTTAACAGTCAATTTGGACGAAGCTTGACGGCAGGGACCAATTGGGAGGAAATTGGGAGTTCAGGGACTTTTTAGGTGAAATTAGAAGGTCAGGGACTGAAATGATGAAACCCTATAAGTATAGGGAGTAAACAGTAATTAACTCATATGAATTTATATATTATACATACTTATGTTATATAATTTATCGTCATTAATTGATTAAAAATTTTAATTTATTTATTTTTGGGAATCTATATATTCGTGCCACGCGTCAATACTATTCGGATCTGATATCTTATCTCTATCTCGGTTGAGATTTTATTTACCACACGATAAGATAAGATTTTCTATCTCAACTTTATTACCGATTTTAGTGCCACGTGTCAGTCGTTGAAAGGCTGGTTAGATTACGTTTTTGATTTTTATCTGCCACGTGTCGTATCCTATTTTCAGATATCCTTTTCCAACCCTCCATAAATACGGAGTCATTCACTCCATCATAGCTAACCAATTCACAAACACATCTCTTCTCATTTCAGAAGCTTAGAAATTCTGAACTTCCTTTTCATTTAATATTTTTGGTTCCTTGTTGCAATGAATAGGTTCTGGAAATTGCTGATGCAAGAGGAAGAACATGCCATTACGAGAAATGGTCAAAGAGCCCTGGTGATGCAGGCAGCTTCCTTTCATATCTTGAGGATCCAAGAGGAAGAATCACAGTGGGGTGGTTCACAGCCCGGGCGCCAATACATCGCAAAAGATCGCGAAGTTATGGATCGACGACTGAAAGCTCTATACTTCACTTCGCCGTACAGGTTCCAGGGCGATGTATTTCGTAGAAGGTACAGAATGCGACCTCATGTGTTTGACCAAATGATGCATGATGTCGCCAACCACGATCCGTACTTCGTGCAAACTGATGATGCCTCCGGCAGAGTTGGTTTGTCTACCGAACAAAAGCTGACTTGTGCTATGAGGATGCTTGCTTACGGGCTTCCGGCAGACTTGTGTGATGAGTTTCTAGACGTAGCTGAATCTACAGCTTTGGAGATCTTGTCGCACTTTACTAGAGCAATCTGGAATGTGTACCACGATCATTACCTTCGTCGACCAACTCTGGCAGATTTGCAGTGGTTGCTTGATGTTGCCGACAAAAGGGGGTTCCCCGGAATGGTGGGAAGTCTCTATTGTATGCACTGGCAGTGGAAAAACTGTCCAACCTCATGGCAAGGGCACTTCACTGGTTATAAGGGAAAACCCACAATCATTCTGGAGGCGGTTGCATCATATGATGCTTGGTTTTGGCACGCCTATTTCGGACTTCCAGGTTCCCTTAATGATATAAATGTACTTGGAATGTCTCCATTATTCAATGAAATATGCACAGGTGAGGCTCCTCGAGTTTCTTACCATGTAGGTGCTAGAGAATATGGCCAATGCTACTACCTAGTCGATGGGATCTACCCTAAATGGGGATCTCTTGTGAAAGCAATTAGAAATCCAATTACGCCTAAGCAAGCTCATTTTACAAAGATGCAGGAGTCATATAGAAAAGACGTGGAGAGGGCTTTTGGCATTCTCCAAGCTCGTTTTGCAATAGTAAGAGGACCCGCCCTGGATGGGATAGAGAGGATCTCCAATACGTCATGATGACCTGCATTATTTTGCACAACATGATTGTCGATGATGAGCGTGAAGAAGATGAAGATTCATCTATTGACCTCGATGATATCCCCACCAGACCAAGGAAAGCACAAATATATGAGAGGTATGAGGTTGATCATGAGGTTGAGCGCAACCGTCCTGAACTTGAGGAGTTCATGACCCGTTACCAGGGGGTTAGATGCCCAATTATGCATAGAGTCCTTAAGCTGCAAGCAGAGCGGAACCGCAGATGAAGAGATTGTATTTTCACGCTTTCAATAATTGGCAATGTGGCCATTGTGTGGTTTGATTGTTTGTGTGTTTATGCTTTGTAATGTTGTGTGGTTTTATTTTATTGTTAGTGTGTTTATGCTTTTGTAATGCAGTGTGTTTTATTGTTATGAATAAAAGTGAGATAAAAACAAGTTTTTGTTTTTATTTGTTAACTATAAAATAAAGCAACAATTTTATTTCATAATTGAAAAACATAAGTGAAAAAGTACAACCAATAAAATATTTCTAATTTCTCCCCATCCATTGAGTCTCTTGAACTGGCACATAGAGGTCCAAGTTAGAGTCATCTTCACTATGTGGTGTATTTTCTTCAGGAGAAAAGGAGGGTTGACGAAATGCACCAGCACTAGAGTTTGTTCCTCCCTCTCAATAATCTGTGCTTGCTTCCTCTCCCAAAAACTCCTTTTTTTTGGTGTGAAAATTGACGGATCCGCTGTCATTATGCGAGCATCATCCGCGTGCTGCTCAGCTAATCTAGTCTCCTCCCTGAGTCGCAGCCTGTATTCAAGATCACGCTATCCTTGGTTTGCAATCCTTTGCATTTGCAATAAGAGTTCACCTGTTTCGTCTTGCCTGGATTTTTTCTTAGCAGCCTTCTGAGCTTTTTGACCTGGGGGGCGTGCATGCACATTTGAAGAGCTTGGGCTGCCGTCGTCCTCTAAGTTGATAGAGGTAGGAAAACTTGAGCTACCGACATTCATGCCCGGAGGATTGCTAAACTTTTTTGTATCCTTTAATATTGGCCAACAATGTTGAAACGTAAACTCCTCTCCTTTAGCTAAGGTACGATATATTGACTTAGCTTGTAGTTCCTATAAATAAGAAGATATTAATCATGTATTATATATATTTATACGAAAGTCAATATACATAATATGCTAAAATAACGGTAAAATTAAACGTCAAGAATAAGGATGATTACCTCATCGGTGGCATTATCACCACTTCCTCGAAGAAGTGCCGCTTTGTTAAGAGCTTGACGCCATCGAGTGCATGCTAGCCTAATCTTTTTCCAACGACCGTCACACCCTCCTCCCAATCTAACCACGCCTCCGGTAGGCTTGCAAGTCTCGTGTACTTCATGTATACGCTCCCACAATTTTTTTTTTCTCTTGACTAGTACCCTTAGAGCCGTCTTCGATCATGCACCAACGGTAACTACAGCTATGCACAAGGCTATATCTTCGGCGTCCTTCCAACACTCTTGTCTTGGGTTAGGCATCTTCTAAAAAAATTGAAAACTAGCTAGATGAAGAACAATGGTGAAAAAGAATGAAGTTTGGAGGAGATTGGAGATGTTTTGGAGTGAAAAATTATGAAGAAGAGGGTTGGTATTTATAGAATTTGTTAAAGTTACTGTTCCAACGGGCAAAAAACATTTTTCTGATTTTTTAGAAAATTTTCTTTTATTTTTTCAAATTTTTTTTGGGTTTAAAACACATTTACTTTATTATTAACCATTGATTTTAATCCATACAATTTTTTGAACCGTCAGATTAGATATTCATTATATATATATATATATATATAAACTTTTTATGTTTAGAAAGATTTAATCTAGGCCTTTCATTTTAAATAGAACCGTTGATTTTAAAAGATTTTATTTTTTCAAATTTTTTTTGGGTTTAAAACACATTTACTTTATTATTAACCGTTGATTTTAATCCATACAATTTTTTGAACCGTTAGATTAGATATTCATTATATATATATATATATTAACTTTTTATGTTTAGAAAGATTTAATCTGGGCCTTTCATTTTAAATAGAATTAATGAAGTTGAATCTAGGCCGTTAGATTTCTTACCATTGGAAGACTTCTGCCCGTTCTGCACAGCTGGGCCCCATGTGTCGGCTGCATCTCCAGCGCGTGTCTCGCGCGTCAGCCACTGCTGTACCGTTATTTTGTCATCATCCGCGAGTCCGTTCTGTCTTCTCCCTCTGGCGCGTCATCTTCTTCAGCTGCAATTGCAGCAAATGCAGCCGGGGCCCACCGTTTCTCTTCCCTCCCAGCTTTGGCTTTCGTTCTTCAAAGTTGAGTCATTTTGACTCAGCTTATGGCTCAATCGCCAAAATGGCTCCACATGCACAATGGTTGGAGACGCTTCCCACAAAAGCCAAAGCCAAAATGGCTTATGACTCTAGCCATTGGAGATGCCCTTAGGTATAAAATATGAACAACACTGCTTCTTTCCAATATATTAATAAAAGGGAAAATCGTCTGTAGATACCTCTACTAGTGACACTAGTTTGCTATCTCACCAAGCATAAGTAACACCCTCTTTGGGACAACCACAAGCCATGGTGAGGCCCAACCGCTACTTGCATCTTGTAGCCCTATGTTCAAGCTACGCTACGGTATCCGGAAGTCGCAAATCCATCGTCGGGAAGCCACCTTTCCTGCCTTGCCAAGTTGCCCTCACAAATAGGCTTTCTAGACTAGAATAGTGATTTTAGTCATCCCACATCTAAGAAAATGTAAAGGAGAAGCATTCCTTCACCTATAAAAGGAATGCCTCCTCCCACAACTCAAAGAATCCCATTACAACTTTTGTAAATCACCTGGGGCCGCAAGGCTCAACACTCTAGTGTAACATTCAAGTGGACGTAGTTTCCCGCTAAGGCGGGAGACGAACCACTATACATCTCGTGTCACTCTCTCTCTCTCTCTCTCTCTCTCTCTAAAGCTAACTAGAGATCCCACGGATCACTAACGTTAACATTGGCGCCGTCTGTGGGAAGCCAACACATTGGCTTCGTCACCTACCATGAGCTAAGTCTGCTTAGCGGAACTCAAAGAAATTCTTCCCTCCTTCTTTGAGCCATTTCAAATTCATTGGTCAACCGTTTCTCTTTAGTCATTCTTGAGTCTTCATTGGTTCCCAGTGAGTTCATGTTTGAATTTGTGTTGGCAACTTTTGCCAAGGCATGATCAAACACTACTCCAGCGGTACAATTAGAGCAGAAATGTGCAGAAACTTGCACCTTGAGGGCTGGTCAACGCCCAACAACAAAATCAACGATGCACTATTCAAAAAAAAAAAAAAATTTGGTGCAAATCTTCTCTGGACACCCAAAAAATTGCTCTATCTGGACACCCGGAGGCATTTCAGTCATCATCAGCGTCCCCGCTGAACTGTGTACCGCTGAGCTGTACACCGCTCCTCCGCTAGCTGTTGTCATCAGCAACCTCCGCCAGGCTACCACAGCCAAACGGCAACCAACAGCAACAAAAACCAAGCTTTACCGTTAGCGGCAACCGCTTCCTCCGTTAAGCATAATCAGCGGCAGAAGCTCCGCCAGCCTTCCGCCGGCAAAAAGCTCCGCTAGCCAACCTCTGCTCCACTCCAGCAACCGGTAGCAGCCTCCCTAGCACTACCGCTGACCCAAGCAAAATCCCCGCTGAACTGTACACCGCTGGCTAGGAGCTCCGTTCCGCTACCACTGCTGCTGGAAGTGCACCGCTGGAAGTTCTCCGCCGAACTTCACCGTCGAGCTCCGCTGAACTTCACCGCCGGGATACACCGCTGAAAGCCACCGAGCACCTCCGCTGGCTAATCACGGCTGAGCAGCACCTCTCTGAGCACCATGTCGCTAGCTGCCATCAGCGGCACCGCTAGCTGCCACCAACGCCAACTCTTGCACCGCTAAGCCCCTTGGCCACCACCGCCAGCCAAGGCTTCACCAAGGCTCCACTCTGCCGAGCACCACCTGCGCTGGCCAAAGCTACCGCCGGAAAATTTCCTCCGCTAAGCTTCATCAGAGGCAAATTTCTTCCGCTAACCACCTCCGCCGGCAAAAGCTCCGCCAGCCACATCTTCCACCGCTGACTATAACTTCACTGACCAAGTCTCCACTGAGCTTACACCCTCCGCCAAGAACCCATGTTCTTAAAACACCGCCGGCCCAATGCTCCGCTAGCACCATCTTAGCAGCCCCCCCACCACCGGCTGTCACCAGCTCCGCTAACTCCATCAGCGATAACCAGCTCCGCTAGCACCTCCAGAAGGCACCGCTAGCATCAACAACAACCCAAACATTCCCCGAGCTTTGATGGCTGTCAAAATCTGCAAAAAATAAGCTAAGCCTCTCTCTTCTCTCAATTTGCCTCTGCTACCGAGATATATGAGATTGTCAACATCACACAATTAAGTTATTATTTGTGAACAGCTTAGACTCAAGCCACATACCCTCTGACAATTAATAAAGGGTGCACGTGCTATGCTATATTCTAAATTTATGACATACACATAGTATTGTCTGATGGTGCACAACTACAGCACACTTGTCGCTAATTAGGTGTTCCATGTACATAACCTATAGCCACCTACAGCACTCTTAATTAATAGATGGGATTCAAACTTGCACGTGACCATGTATGGAGTTCAGACCTTTACACCCACACATGCTTACAGAGTCTACACATATACATGTCAATTAATTTCATTACCTATTTGAAATTCAAAATTAAAGGCACGTGGTGAACATACTTCTCTCTTAGCTACATATACACATGTTATACGACTAGTGACTAATAGGCCATGCCAATCAAAACATGTTACATGATATGATGCATGCATTATAGGTTATATGGCACCATGCCACTTAAACGTCTACAATATTAATGCATTACCATGGTCCCTGGTCAATGCACATATCAAACATTTAATAGTTTTACAAACTTACATGCTAATTGTTTGCTTTGTTTTGAGGTTCGATGATCTCTCTCGGCAACTTCCTCAAAACGGAACTAGTACCTCGATGGTTAGTTGATGCATTCCAAATAAAGTCTCATGATCGGATACCTCAATTCTTTACAATCTATTAAAACCTCGACTCCAAATCGGCACAAGATAAGTCACTACATCTTATCTTTTACGCTCTTTCAATTTTGAGCTAATGTCATGCCAATACCATGCTTTTACTACTTCTAAGCATGCTTATAGAATATCACACTTGGTATATCTTTACATGTTTCCATAACTTTTAAGCATGCCTACAACATTTCGTAGATTTGGCAACACTTTCTAGACCTCACATGCTAGATATGCCATGCTTCGTATACCGATCTCAAACGATCTCTAAGTAAGTTTACAATAATACATAATGTTATTAGCAACTTTACTACAAGTACATGCTATACACATATGCCATGCTTCTATTTTAATTGCAACTCAATTAAATAAGTATGGGTCACTCAAACAAAATTTTATTACTTGCTCTATTTGTTTGTCATGTTTCATACAAGTACAAACTTTACGAGTCTGTGGTCACCGCCAGGCGGTAAGGCAACGACTCATAATGACAATGACCGCTACGCGGCATTGCAGTCAAGTTTCTCCTCCGAGAAATAGTAAAGGGACTAGTTAACACAGCCCACGGCAGCCATTGATCCGGCAGTTAACCCCGACGCTTGGGTACCAAAGATTGGGCTCGCTACCCAACACCCTCTGCTCCGTGCAGCTCCCCCTCAACAAACAATTTACCGACCATCCGGAGGTCCATCGTGGCTGGGGAGTGGGGGACTCCCTGGCCGGCCTAGCAGGGGCCCACCCGAAAGGGCAAAAGCGTTCGCTCCAACCAATTCTAGATGGACGACACACTCGCACTAATTATGCTTGATATACGGCACAAAGCTACGCTTTGGTATCAACCCGCAAGAACACCCTCCTTGACTGGGGACTTCGGGGACTTGTACATACAGCCCAGCATAATTAGCAACGGTCACGCTCATGCCTCAGGGCATAACCTTCGAGCTACCCGTTAAAGCCTTAGCGGCATCCACAAGCTCTAAAGCTCTCGCAGCAGCGGTACCCCCGAGCTTGCCGCTCACGCCTTCGCGGAACCCCCGAGCTTCCGCTCACGCCTTCGCGGCACCCACGAGCTTCAGTTCACGGGCTTATCGCTCACGCCTTCGCGGCACCCCCGAGCTTCCGCTCCCGAGCTTACCTCTCACGCCTTCACGGCACCCCCGAGCTTCCGCTCATGAGCTTTCCGCTCAAGGGCTTTCCGCTCACGAGCTTACCGCTCACGCCTTCGCGGCACCCACGAGCTTCCGCTCATGAGCTTTCCGCTCACGCCTTCGCGGAACCCCCGAGCTTCCGCTCACGCTTTCGCGGCACCCACGAGCTTCCGCTCATGCCTTCCCGGCAACCCACGAGCTTCCTGCTCATGCCTTCCCCGGCAACCCACGAGCTTCCCGCTCATGCCTTCCCCGACAACCTACGAGCTTCCCCCTCATGCCTTCCCAGGCAACCCACGAGCTTCCCGTTCATGCCTTCCCCAACAACCCACGAGCTTCCCGCTCATGACTTCCCAGGCAACCCACGAGCTTCCGCTCATGCCTTCCCGGCAACCCACGAGTTTCCATGTCTACTCGACACATCACACGTTAATGGAACATTGAATTCTTCTACCATTTGTCACTTGCGACAAATTGAATTCTTTTCGCGTTCCATTAATACGAGCGAAAACCAAACAGACACAACCGTACGCGCGGTCATCGTTCATGAGTTACAAATGCATACCTTCGCGGCACTCATGCAACTTACATCTCACGAGCGTAACCCCATCAAACTCGACCTCGTTCGTCTCCTTGCGCGCGTCACACATTTATCATATGCAATCCATATGATTACACGACCATGTATCACGCACCTCATACGCTTATATATGCCAACGCATATAAGTGCAACTCACATTTGTTGCCCAATGCAGCGAGCATCCTACATATGCCTGTTTTTTTGTCTTTGTTTTGCAGGTTAACAAGTCCCTTTTTGCTTACGAAGTTCGGGGACTTGTAGGGGCTCCGTGCCACCCGGTTACTTATGCTTGGTGACTTCATGATTATAACTCCCCAACCAAGAAGCTCCTCTTACTTGGGGACTTCGGGGACTTCTAGATACCTCTACTAGTGACACTAGTTTGCTATCTCACCAAGCATAAGTAACACCCTCTTTGGGATAACCACAAGCCATGGTGAGGCCCAACCGCTACTTGCATCTTGTAGCCCTATGTTCAAGCTACGCTACGGTATCCGGAAGTCGCAAATCCATCGCCGGGAAGCCACCTTTCCGGCCTTGCCAAGTTGCCTTCACAAATAGGCTTTCTAGACTAGAATAGTGATTTTAGTCATCCCACATCTAAGAAAATGTAAAGGAGAAGCATTCCTTCACCTATAAAAGGAATGCCTCCTCCCACAACTCAAAGAATCCCATTACATCTTTTGTAAATCACCTTGGGCCGCAAGGCTCAACACTCTAGTGTAACATTCAAGTGGACGTAGTTTCCCGCTAAGGCGGGAGACAAACCACTATACATCTCGTGTCACACTCTCTCTCTCTCTAAAGCTAACTAGAGATCCCACGGATCACTAACGTTAACATCGTCCAAACAACACCTGAATTTTTTTCGACTATTAACTTTTGTACCTATGATTTTTCAAATATCAAAATGGTACCTGACTATTTAAGCCCAACCCAATTTTCATGAAAAATGTTAACCCCGTTAACTTTCGAGGGGTATGTTCGTCCATTCAGTTTTTTTTTTCTTTCCATTCTATCTTATCGGGGAATTATTTTGTGGTCCCGGACTATCACGTGGCACTGTCATGTGGTGGTCCAAGCCAATAACATCACTCAAATTTAGTGGGGACCATGCAGGGACTGAAAAAAGAAGAAGATAAATTTAATTAAGAGACCAATCAGAAACAAACACGAATCATATGAACCAATAACATCAACCCGGACCACCATGTGTACCATGATCCGAGACCACCTAATAATTTTTCCTATCCTAGTCTTGGTTGAAATCCACATCAGCACCAATCCTCCAAACCCATTAACGGCCATGGGGCCCAAAACAACTCCGCCGCCGAAGGTGTTGGCCGTTGGGTTCCAGAGCTGGGAGGGTTTGACTTGTGGGCCGAGAGGGGAAAAACTGAAACTAGCCAGCTACAATGAATATGGCATGCTTTTTGTGGCAAAGTGTAGGAGAGGAAAAAATCAGAAAATTAGAAGAAGAAGAATTGCAGAAACTCCAAAAAGGCTTCAGGTTGGCCATTCCCTATATAGAAAGCCTGCAAATTTTACTTGGGAGATTAACTAGGAAGCCTCAAACTTCAATCTTTCTCAGTATCTCTGATTCACATATTGAATAAGTCAAGTTTTGCTGAAGTTCAATTTCCAAGGATTGTGTATAAAGATTGTTCTTTCTTTGTTGGTTGAGAAGGAGGAGGAGATGTGGGGATTTAGGGGTAGGTATTATTGGGGAAGAAAAGAGAGGAGGAGTGATGGAATTGAAGGGATAGTGGTGGTGTTTGCATGGATGTCCAGCGAAGAGAAGCATTTGAACAACTATGTGCAGCTTTACTCCTACCTGGGACGGAACTCACGTATATCGAATTGGATCTCTTCTTCTTCGCAGATCAATGGTGGCTTCTCGCCTCTTTTTTAGGTGGTTGTCTGGTCGGCGTCGGAAAACGACTTAGGTGCGGGTAATCTGAAATTCTTTTTTGGGTCAGAGAAGATTTAATCTCATCAAATCGAAGTTCGTTGATTGATAATCTGTTGCAGTTGAGAATCATCGGTTGTGTATGTTGCGCTGCTGAAAATTGAATTTAGACTCTCAGACCCAAAAAAAGTTTGAGATTGAAGACAAGTCAGAATCTCTCAATTGGCAAGTTCTTGGGGTTGCTCTGAGCTGCAATAAAAAATCAAAGGTCTTTTTGTACAAAATCCTCCATATATTAATGGATTTGTCGGACTACTAACAAGCTATAGGTTAGAAAAATTTGATTCATTGGATCTTTTAGGAATCAAACATTAGTGTGCCCATTACCTGTTTGAATAAATGCTCCAAAGGTGGAGCTTTAATTACTGGAATCAATTTGAACATGGTGGCTAATAATTTTGTAATTGTGTGGACTGGTTTTGGAGTTTTTGCTTTGATAATTGGTCTGCTGATGAAGATTTTGCTTTGCAGTGTTGATGGTGATGCACGCGCAGGCTCCGTCGGCATGAGACTTGATCATCTTGATGGCATGAAATCTAAAGCCTAAACATATTGTTCTCTCTAAACCCTAATCTGAATTCTTCTAGTATTTAAGCACAACTAAGCATAGAAAATCTCTTGGGGGCACTGTTCCCCATGGAGGCCAGGGCCTTGGTAAGAGTGAAACGGTGTACTTCATTGGCGCCTTCTTCTAATTACAGTTGCAGAAATTTAGAATACATGAAGTACCGGTTTTACCCCCCAAAAGTTAACGGGGTTATCGTTTTTACTGTTCTTAGTACGAAAATTGGGTCGGGCTTAAATAGTCAGTTTGGTATTTTGATATTTGAAAAATAAATATGTACGAAAGTTAATAGTCAAGCAAAGTTCAGGTGATGTTTGGACGATTTTTCCTTCCCTAAATAAAAACATATTCCTAAGTCCAAGAACATCAATTCTAAAACAACAATAATCCAAAAATATATATTCAAGTAGCTTCTCGATCACCCATCTTAGAGCAAGTTCGCCCGTTAGGTCAATAGGTCACTGGGTCAAGACACTGTTCATTGCCGCTGGATAGATGTTTCCACCCGTTTGGTTTCTTGACCGGTCAGTTACTGTTCATTGAATTATTTATTGTAAAATTGAAATATATTTCAATTTTTTTTCTACCGTTTGTGTGCTTTTAATTTTTTTTTTTTTATGTTGTTTGTATGCTTATGATTTTTAATTTCAAGTGTGTGCTTTAATAAAGGAAATTTTTAAATACAACTTTTATTTCATAAAATTTATGCTTACATAATTGATAAGCTAGGAATAAGAACAATACAATTATTTATCCCTATGAAAGATAATTTTTGGGTGTGAGAAGTAAAATAAATGATAGATATTTATAGGAAATTTTTTAGAATTTTTTACAATTAAACTCTCTTAAACTCTTAAAGTGAGGATGTTTTTATTTTTGGCATGTATTTTAATAATCACACCATTCATTCTCTAGTTACCTACATACATATGAATCCTACAAAAAATTAGCCAAATCAGAAAATGTTTAAACATTTGATTAGCATAATGTTCTTTTTAATTTGGGCAAACTACTGTTTAGTCCCTGAAGTATGCATTCGTCCTCATTTCAGACCCTGCCTTTCTAATTTAATCCTAAAAGTCCCTGAACTCAAAATTTGAATGTCAACTGGTCCATTCCGTCCATTTCATCCGGTTGCTTGATGAGGTGTCGGTTTTGTACTCGCCAGCTCAGTGCCACGTAAGACACTGATTTTGTAAAGTGACGAAAATGCCCCTGCTTCAGTTTCTTCCCAAATTTCCTCCTAAATGGTTAAGTCTCCTAAGAGAACTCAAGGAGAGAGAAAGTAGATCTAGATTTCTCTCTCTCCACCAGTGAATATCTCGGCACCACCGTGCCTCACCTCCACCACCACGATGTCCACCAGTCTCTGGCAACTCAAACCTAGCTCCCACATTGTCCGGAGATGCCGGAAAATGACTCACGCACCGACGAAGCAATGCCCAGAATTGCTTTGGACACCCAAACCTTTCTGGGTGTCCTTCGCTCTCTTCTGGCGCACCCGGCTAACCCAAATCGCCACCAACAACTCCTCTCTTCTCCAAGTTGTCACCACCACTTCCCATTACCGTGAATTTCTTCAACCTGCAAATTTCATGGTATTAGGTTCATAGAGGAGAGAGCGGATGGGAGAGAAAGAAATCGGGAACAAGAAATTCAATAAACCAAGAGCCAAATTCTAACGCAAATTTAGACAATTACATATATCAGAGAAGAGTACCCGACGGCTTCAGAGGAGGAAGAGAAGAGGAAAGCTCCGGCATGCCTAGAAAGCGACACCGGTTGTGGTGAAGGTGGAAATTAAGAAGAGGAAGACAACGTTGTCGAAAGCGATGCTGGCGGTGATATTGATGGAAATCAGGAGGAGGAAGAGAAGAGGAAAGCTCGGGCATGAGGTTGTGAGAGTGAGCGTGACTGATTCGTCCACCGGCAAGAAGCCCAAGTCAGAGCGGTTGCCCTCACGCACTGGGAGGTTGTGGCTGCTCCCTCTGTTTTCTTCATATTCTCCTTCGGCCTCTTCTGTGTCTACTTGACCATGCCCGCTGTCGATTACGATAACTCAAGCTTCAAAGCACCATTGCTGATCTCCGCTTGCTCAAGTACGTTCCCTATTTCCCAAATCCCATTTCCCAAACTCACTCTTATATATTTTGTTTTTTTTGTTTTCATTGATTTTTCTCCAGAGATCATATTGGGACCTATGCAAATGATTATCCAACTCAATTCATTCTGGGTTATGTTCTACATACATCTTAATGTAGACAGAGGGAGAAAGAAGATAAGAAAGAAGGTAAAGGAAATTTAGGAAGAAACTAAAGCAGGGGCATTTTTGTCACTTTATAAAATCAGTGGCTTACGTGGCGCTGAGCTGGCAAGTACAAAACCGATACCTCATCAAGCAACCGGATGAAATGGACGGAATGGACCAGTTGACATTGAAATTTTGAGTTCAGGGACTTTTGGGATTAAATTAGAAAGGCAGGGACTAAATAGTAGTTTGCCCTTTTAATTTTATCGAACGGATGACATTTGTTTAAAAACTTTTGAGTGACCAAATGATCATGGATTTGGTTAATTTTCTGTAGAAACAATTATTGCATAGGAATATAAAAGATCAACGGTTGGAATCATTGAATTAGGTCATATACAAGTGTAAAATAGGGAAAATCCTCAAATACTTGGGCCTCATTTGGTTGCCAGAAAGGAAATTGGTTCCTTAGTTTTTCCTAGGAGCATGAGAAAGTAAATTTCTCACTAATTTCCTTACCAATGTTTGGAAACGCTGGGAAAGTAATCGGAATGTTTGGAAATGCTGGAAAAGTAATCGACAAATGTATTTTACTTTCATTTCCAATGTTTTATTTGTGCATGAATAAGAAAGTAGGTAACATCAATTTTCCAATAATATCCTTATTATCAAAACATAAACCATTCAAGATTCAAAAGTTTTTTAGATAATTTGGTAGTAACAACCTTCAAAATAATGTTTAGAGTGTGCAATTAATATGCAATTAATGCAAGGAAAGTATGCAGGAAAATGAGTCTCATGGGGTCTGGGAGGATCCATTTTCTCCCATATTTTCCGTTCATGTAGGATAGTTGTTCCTTTCCTTGGGCGTGCCAAATACGGGAAATGATAGAATTTCTCTTCCCAACCTTTCCATTCCGCGAACCAAATGAGGCTTTTCTCTGCTAAGGAGGTCCTTAGATATTAATATTTAAGGATTTCCTTGATAGACCCACTTTTCGATTGCATATCTACATCTCAACCGTTCAGTTTTTAGATCATAATGTATAGGTCACTTCTACAAATTTCAGCCAAATTTATGATCATTAAGGTATCGAACTAGATTAAATCAATGAACGAACTGAATCTGTCCAACCTGAACCGTTTGTGTTCATAATTGTAAATCGCAGTTTTGAATGCCTTAATGATTATCAATTTGACTGAAAATTTACAGAGATGATCTATTTCTGTATACCTAAAAACTGAATGGTCAAAATGTGGATATGCGATCGAAAAATGGGTCTATTAAGGAAATCCTTAGATATTAATATTTAAGGACATCCTTAGTATAGAATGACTATATATATATATATATATATATATATATGGAAAAATAGCTAAATTACCCATGACTGTCGATATACCCTCTGTCATTTCAATTTTGATTATTTACACCCTGACTTTTCTAATTGTGGCCAATTTACACCCCACTGTTAACTTTTAGACTTTATATCTAATTCATCACATGTTGGCCATTTTTGTCTTTCCAAATGTTACCAATAAAAAAGTAAATAAATAAAAAACTTAAGAAAAGAACGAATCTCCCTCTCTCCTTTAACATATGTTTCAAATTGTCATATGAATTGGTGACTTTTTGCCTACCATCTTTAGGTCAATTATCATTTGAATTTGTGCAACAACGTCATCTTCATATAAATAAGATTTATCTTAGAAACAATAGTACAAAGCATAATATATGGAAAAGAAAAATTAAGATAGATGTTAAGAGAGAGAGAAATTCTCTTTAAAAAAAAAAATGTGACAAATGAAAAGACAAAAATGCTCAACACAGTCAACACTTGAGGTTAAGTTAAAAGATGAATTGGATGTAAAGTCTAAAAGTTAACGATAGGGTGTAAATCGGCCACAATTAGAAAAGTCAGGGTATAAATAACTAAAATTGAAACGTCAGGGGGTAAATCGGAAATCATGAAAAAAGTTAGGGGGTAATTTGACCATTTTGCCTATATATATACAGCGCTTCTCCACTGCGGAAGTCCGCAGTATTTCTTAGGTACGGATTTTAGGTTTTGACCCACTTTTCGATCATATTTTCACATCTTAACCGTTCTGTTTTTAGGTCCTAATGTATAGATCACCTATGAAAAATTTCAGCCAAATTGGTGATCGTTAAGACATCCAAAACTATAATTTACAACAATGTACACGAACGGTTCCGGTTCGGCAGATTTAGTTCGTTCATGTAAATCGCAGTTTTGGATCCCTTAACGATCACCAATTTGGCTGAAATTTTGTAGAAGTGATCTATACATTAGAACCTAAAAATTGAACGGTTAAGATGTGAAATTATGATCGAAAAGTGGGTCAAAACTGGAAATCCGTACCTTTTTTTATAGGTGCGGATATCCGCACCTGAGCAAAGTTATATATATATATATATATATATATATATACAACCCTTCTTGGCTGCTGACGGATGTTCCTAAGAAAAGGAACGGATTTCCAGTTTTGACCCACTTTTCGATCACATTTTCACATTTTAACCGTTTTGTTTTTAGGTATATATGAGTAGATCACTTCTGCAAATTTTCTGCCAAATTGATGATTGTTAAGGCATCTAAAACTGCAATTTACCATTATAAACACGAACGGTTCCGGTTCGACAGATTCGGTTCGTTCGTGTAAATTGCAATTTAGGATGCCTTAACGATCATCAATTTAGCTGAAAATTTGTAGAGATGATCTATACATTAGGACCTAAAAACTGAACGGTTAAAATGTGAAAATATGATCGAAAAGTGGGTCAAATATTGAAATATGTACCTTTTGCTTAGGTACGGATATCCACACATGAGCAAAGTTATATATATATATATATATATATATATTGTTAAAGTAAAATGACAATTGGAATTGGTCTGCTCAGCGCGCTGCCTCGATCTCGATCTCGTCTCTGCTGCCTCTGCCAGCGGCTCTTCCTTCCGGCGGTTCTCCCTCCCAACCCTAGTCACGGCCTCCATCAGCTTCAGCCTAGCCTCGCTGCCTACAGCCCTGCACCCAGCAGCCACATCCGGCCTCAGCCTCCAGACTTTGCTCCGGCCTCTCACCAGCAACGCATGGCTCCGGTCTCCCACCTGCTGTGCACGGCTCCTGCCTCTCACCTGTAGCGCACGGCTCCAGCCCACCCTCTCATCACACCGAAGCTCATGCACGCCCAGAGGAAGAAGGAACAGAGAACTAGAGGAAGAAGAGAGAACCAGAGGAAGAATTGAAAAAAAAAAAAAAGGGGAGCCTTTGCCCAGACGAAGGAACAGAAACAGAAAAAAAAAAAAAAAAAAAACAAAGAAGAAGACGCGAAAAGAAAAAACAGAAAGAGGAAGAAAAGAAAAAAAAAACCCCGCCCAAAGCAAAGGGCGGCCCAGAAAAAACAATAAGAAGAAAAAAGGCCCTGCGACCCATCTCTGTTAGTTAAAAAAAAAAAAAAGAGAAACAGGCCTTGCGGCCCAGTAAAAACAGAGGAAAAGAGGAAAAAAAAAAACCCACTACTAAAAAGAAAGAGGAAGCAGCCAAGTTTTCCTCAAAGTCCAAAAATATCGCTACGCACGCCTGCATCAACACGCGCGTGCGTTAGGATTGTTTTATTTTATCAAAATCAAGTATGTTTTCTTTATTTATTTTATGATTTTAATCAAGCATGTGAATTTTATTTATATTTGCTATTTTTTTTAAGCATGCTTTATACCTTATTATTTATACCTTCATTATATTTTGTTATTGAGCATGTTTAGTTAGATAATTTTGATCATTTAAAGTATGTCTGGTCCTTTATGCTTTATATGATTATCTTTAAGCATGATTATATATTTTATTGTTTATATTTTTTGTTATATATTATTTATGAAATTTTGAGCATGTTTTGTGATTTATATTTACGTTTATATAATTATTCATAAGCATGCCTTTATATTATGCTATTATTTATATTTTACGCATGATATATTATTTCTATTATTATGTGTGACATATATTTTGGTATACATTTGTGAAATTTGAGCATGCCATGTAATTTATTTTACTATATGCTATGTTTTTATTATTTACTACGTGCTATGATTATTACTTGTTTAGAATGCTATACAAAAAGAATTGTGTTTTGCCATGATAATGAAAGTTCATGCGCATTATAAATACACACTTACTGTGATAAAGTATTTTCACATAGCATTGAAAAAATGTGACCATTACGAATCTTGGTCTTGAAATCTAATTCATATTTTTGGAAAATAATTCACGTGGATATCTTTATGACTGCGTAATTTATATCTTCCCTCTTGTTTTATGTAGATGGCTGATCCAACTCGACCTGAGTTTGACATTTTGGACTCAGAAGGACTTGAGTACCATCGTTGGGTTTCCGATGTAGAAATTGCCTTTGTGGCAAAAGACTACACTACCACCATACACACCCCAAAGATGATGAACTATCTAACAAGGTGAAAGCAAATACCTTAATGTTTCTGAGGCGACATATTGATCCTAGCCTACGCTGGGAGTACCTTCTGTTGAAGACACCCAAAGAACTGTGGGATTCCCTTAAGAGACATTTTGGGAACATTCATGACACCTTGCTCCCAGAACTAACCGTTCAGTGGAATGAAATCCGCTTGCTTGACTATAAAAAGGTCAATGACTTCAACAAGGATATGTTGCGCTTAAAGGCGCGTCTAAATTTCTGTGGAAAGGAACTCACAGAAGATGATATGATCCAGAAGACTCTTTCTACTTTTCCTACTTCAGCAATTATACTAGCGAACCAGTATAGGCTGGAGTATGACAAGAAAAGAATCACAACATTTAATAAACTGACCAACCTACTGCAAGTGGCTGAGAGGCATAATGAGGTTCTTTTGAACAACAATGCCAGACCTGTTGGGACAAAGAAAATTCCCGAGGCTAATTATGGCAAATTGAAAGGTGGAAAGAACCCCAATGCAAAGGGGGTTGGACGTGCTGATCTCTACCCACGTGGCAACAATGCACCATGTGGCAAGGGACGTGGGGGTCGTGACATGGGTCGTGGAGGCCCTCCCAATGTATGGCGGAGAGATGGTGGTGCTGGCCTTAGTGGTCATGGAAACAAGGTGCAAAGGGCACCTAAGAACCCTTCAGTCAAATAGGATAGAGTTGGCAATGAACCATGCTATAGGTGTAGAATCATTGGGCATTGGTACAAGAACTGCCAAGCAAGCAACATAGTTGCAGCCACTTACAAGAGATATAGGGAGTTTGAAGAACAAGAAACTCACTATATGGAAGAAGGAGGCCATGACCCAGATGTCAACCTCACAATTGCAGACCTCAATGGCAACAAGGAACTTGCTCAGTCAATGGATGCACTAGATTTTGACTGACCAGCTTTACCTATTTATTTTCCAAAGACAGATGTGAAGGCATAATGCCTCATTTTTAATTAGACTATTACTTGGTCTTAAAGTTTATTTCAATAATGGTTTGATGAATTAGATTTCTGAACAAAGACCTTGATTTGCTTATCGTTGGCATATTAATAAATTTCAAATTTTATTCTGAAGCACTGAATTTATTCAAATTTATTTTCTATACACATATTTACATGGTTCGAAATTGCAATATAAAGATGTAAAGCAATACATCTAGAGAAAAAATTATTATTAGAATGAAAAGATTATCATTCTACTAAAATATAAATACTCTAAAGAATCTGAGATATATTTAAAGTCAAAAATGCTCTGTATGCACCAAGAGCTAATCGAACCTTGTTAAGTTTCAAAGATATTCGTGCCAACGGTTATCTTGTAAAAACACACTGTGAGAATGAAACTGAATACATTTATATTACCTCTAATGAATGTGGAAGGAAACGCATTTTAGAGAAACTTATGAGTCAATCTAGTGGATTGTACCTCACTACGATTCGGATAATTGAATCCTATATGTCACCAACAGTGAAATGTGAGACACTGACTCATACAGGCTTTGGCATGACCGCCTAGGGCACCCTGGTCGTGACATGATGATCCATATTTTGAAGAACTCACACGGACATCCTTTCTTTCGAGTGAAAAATAAAATGGGAGAAAAATCCGCCACACTGAAAGGTGTCGGTCCTTGTATTGCTCAAATGCAGCCATTACCTTCTGAAGTACCAGAAGCACTACCACACTCCCATTATGCCTCATTGACTATTTCAAAGGCACATCACTCATTTTGCAAAGCTTGCTCTTTAGCAAAAACATGATCGAGACCTTCCTATGCTAAAGATACAAAACAAAACATTCCATTCTTACAAAGGATACAAGGAGATATCTGTGGACCTATCCATCCAGAATGCGAACCATTCAAGTACTTTATGGTTCTGGTGGATGCCTCGACACGTTGGTTACATGTCGTTTTATTGTCCACAAGAAATGCTGCATTTGCAAAACTCCTAGCACAGATTATACGCTTAAGGGCTCACCACCCTGATCACCCTATCAAGTCTATAAGGCTTGATAATGCTGGAGAGTTTACATCAAAAGTATTTGATGATTATTGCATGTCTATTGGGATCGATGTAGAGCATCCTGTACCCTATGTGCATACACAAAATGGTCTCGCAGAAGCCACCATCAAAAGGCTACAGATGGTGGCTAGGGCATTGGTTATGCGTACCAACCTGCATGGGGTTATGCAATATTGCACGCAGCTTTACTCATTCGTTTCAGACCCACTGCTAGCCAACCATTTTCTGTGTACCAGTTGGTAACTGGATATGAGTCTGACATTTCACACTTACGTGTATTTGGTTGCGCAGTATATGTGCCTATTGCGCCCCCACAGCACACTAAAATGGGTCCTCAGAGACGATTAAGTATTTATGCTGGATGCGAATTTCCAACGATTATCCGCTATTTGGAACCCTTGATAGGCGATCTCTTTACTGCTAGATTTGGGAATTGTCACTTTGATGAGGCAGTCTTCCCGTCGTTAGGGGGAGATAGGAAAAAGGATTTTCCAAGGGAACGACAGGAATTGTCGTGGTTTGTTCCCACTCTGTCTCATTTTGATCCCCGCACTTCACAATGTGAAAGTGAAGTGAAAAGAATAATCAATCTTTAGAACGTAGCAGATTCGATGCCTGATGCGTTTACTGATATCGCAAAAGTGACGAGATCACATATACCAGCAGCAAATGTGCCTGCAAGGTTAGAAGTCCCCAACAAGGGGCACGGTGCCGCAGATAGAGGCACTACAACCACACTTAGTGCAGGTATGGTTGAGGCCGTGGCTCCTTAAAGGAAGAGGGGGAGGCCACTTGGTTCGATTGACACTCACCCAAGGAAGAAGAGGGCGAGTAAGGCATAAACCGATCCATTAATCATCAATGTAGAGAATCCCTCTCATGAGATTGTCTCTGATTATAGTTATGTCCATGAATCAATACTGGAGGACGCTCCGATGTTAAAAATGATTCCAGAGAACAAAGAAATCTCAGAGGATTATGAGAGTGCGTATGAGCTCATAGAAAGATCTTCCATACACATTGATGATATATACTGTTGCTCAAGGAATCATAGAGCACGATGATATCGAACCACGCTCTATTGCAAAATGTCAACAAAGAGCAGATTGGCCTAAATGGAAAGAAGCAATCCAGGAAGAATTAGATTCTCTGACAAAGAGACAGGTATTTGGTCAGGTAGTGCTAACCCCACCAAGGGTAAAGTCTGTAGGACATAAACGGACCTTTGTCACAAAGCGTAATGAGAAGAATGAAGTCCTAAGGTACAAGGCTCGCCTTGTGGCGCAAGGTTTCTCACAACGCCCTGGAATTGACTACGAGGAGACATTCTCTCCCAAATGGACGTTATAACGTTCCGCTACTTAGTTAGCTTAGTAGTTTCCAAAGGACTGGAAATGCATCTCATAGATGTGGTTACTACATATCTCTATAGGGATCTAGATTCAGAGATATATATGAAAGTGTCTGATGACCTTACATTACCCAAGTCAAGTGACTCCAAACCACGGAGTGCGTTTGCAATTAGGTTGAAATGCTCACTTTACGGATTGAAACAATCCTGGAGGATGTAGTATACCCGTCTAAGTGACTACTTGATTGGGAAGGGATATAAGAACGATGAATTATGCCCCTGCGTATTCATAAAGAAAACAAGTTCCGGATTTGCAATTGTAGCAGTATATGTCGATGATATGAACATAATAGGTACTCTTGATGAAATAAGAGAAAGCGCGAGCTACTTGAAATCCGAATTTGAGATGAAAGGTCTTGGGAAAACTCGATTCTGTCTAGACCTTGAACTAGAACACCGAGTTTGTGGAATACTAATCCACCAGTCTGCATATGTCCAAAAGTCAGGAGATATAACATGGACAAAGCGCATCCTGCTAGCACTCCCTTGATCGGTCAAAGTTTGGATGTAAGGAAAGATCTATTTTGTCCAAAGGAAGATGATGAAGAGGTGTTGGGAGCTGAAATTCCCTATCTAAGTGCAATAGGCGCATTATTGTACTTAGCCCAATGTACTTGACCAGACATTGCATTCTCAGTGAACTTGTTAGCTAGATTTAGCTCAGCGCCAACGCAGCATCACTGGAATGGTATCAAGAACATTTTCGATACCTAAAAGGAACCATTGACTTGGGACTGTTCTTTCCCTACAGAGAGACAAGAGGGATCGCAGATGGAACTGCAATCCCTAAAGGAAATGTTGATGGCGAAAGTACCACTCACTACACTGAAACTCCAAATGACGTTTTGGTCGGTTGTGCTGATATTGGGTACCTCTCTGACCTACATAATGGTCGTTCCCAAACTGGTTATGTATTTACCATTAGAAACACGACAATATCTTGGAGATCAACCAAGCAAACCCTTGTGCCTACCTCCTCGAACCACTCAGAGATCATTGCTCTATATGAGGCTGTTCGTGAGTGTGTATGGTTAAGAGCTATCATTACACATATTCGAGGGACTAGTGGTTTGAGTTTTACCACTGAAGAGCCTACTTGCATTTATGAAGATAATGCAGCTTGCATCGAACAGATGAAGCTAGGATATATCAAGGGTGATAATACAAAACACATATCGCCAAAGTTTTTCTACAATCAACAACAACAGGTCCTCCTCAAGATTCAAGTGAATCAAGTAAGGTCTGAGGAGAATGTGGCAGATTTGTTCACCAAATCACTGCCTAAGGACACATTTGAGAAACATGTGAAAAGCATAGGAACGTGAAGACTTTCCAAGCTCCCTTGATTAATGTAAGTATCAGGGGGAGGTGTAGACGTTAGGGGGAGTCTAACACACATGTCATACTCAAATGTAAAAGGTGCATTGTGCAATTTTCCTTCGACCAAAGTGTATTTTTTGTCCCACATGGTTTTTATTGTTACTTGGCAAGGTTTTTAGTTAGGCAACAACTTATGCACCATTTTGTCTTTGACTTGGCACAAGGGGGAGTGTTAAAGGAAAAACATATTGTGTGCCTTGGTCAAAGCAACTGACGGAGAGGGAATCAAGGAATCAGTGATTACTATCAATCAGCGCAATTACGGATCAATCAGCATTTGGTATCATTAATGTAATCGATATTTCCGTTATAATTCTATCCCTATATAAAGGAACTATGAAATGAAATGAGCATACCAATATATATATAAAGGCCTGCTCACCTAAGGGATAGTTTTTAAGGTATTGTAAGAGACAGTGAATTTGACGGTTAAAAATAAATGCACAGTTTTAAGTTGTTATAATTTATGCCTTTATATTTAATACATGTGATAGAAATTCAATTGTCCCTCACAGTGTATTAAAAACTGTCCCTTAGATGAGTGTGTGTGTGTGTGTGTGTGTGTATACAGATTTTATCCAGAGCAGAGCTCCGCTTTGAAATTAATGTGTGAAGTTCGAGTTTTCGGTCGTATATCCACATCTCGACCGTTCAGTTTTTAGGTACTACTGTATAGATCATCTCTGCAAATTTTCAGCCAAATTGATGATCGTTAAGGTATCTAACTTGCTTAAACCAATGGACGGACTGAATATGTCGACCTGAACCGTACTAGCTTTAAAGCAGTTATCAATGCCTTAACGATCATCAATTTGGCTGAAAATTTGCAAAGATAATCTATACACTAGTACCTAAAAATTGAACAGTCAAGATGTGGATATCCGACCGAAAAGTGACTTAAAAAAGCAGAACTCCGTTTTGGATAAGATCTATATATATATATATATATATATATATAGGGTTAAATACTTGTTACTCCTCAAACTTTTCCCTGAAAAACAGTTTAGTCCATCGCCTTTCAAATTAAATTGGATAGTCCTTATTCTCTTTAATTCTCACACAAGATGTCCAAAATAGGTCTAAAATGACTATTATACCCCTGAGATCCTTTTTTTATATTTTTTTTTTCTCTTTTTTAAATTTCTCTCTCTTTTTTTTTTTTTTTTTTTTTTTTTTTTTTTTCTGGTTCTCTCTTTCTCCCTCTCTCACTCCCTCTCCAAGTTCGTATATGACCTCGAGTTTATCCACTCGGTCCACCTCCGTCGTCATCCCCACTAAGATCAGCCACCTCTCCTCCTCCTCATCCTTCACCACTCCCACCAATAAGCCCCGCCAGAACTGCAGTTTCCCAATCGAAAACGGCGCTGTGACGCCACGCCATCGGCCGCCGGAGCTCGACCTGGAGCTTCTGTCCCTCAAAAGCTCGAGTCCTACACCTCACTCAAGGACCTCCTCCCCTCCTCCTCCTCCTACTTCGTTGCGGTCCAGTCCTCGATGCCCAACTTAACCACTAACTCCGGCTACGAGATAACCATCCGTAGCCGCCTCGTCAAGCGGGTCGCCTTGGCCTATCTCCAGTCCGTGTCCTCCATTTGCGGCCCACACTTGCTCCGCCGCCTCTGGCTCAAGTTCACCCCATGCCTCTCCTTCATCACCCACTGCCATCATTTTGGAAATTTCATTTAGAGAGAGAGAGAGAGAGAGAAGGGCAGAGACAGTTCGCTGGAGCATTGCCACGGTTTTGAGCCATGGTTGATCGAGAATAGGGTAGGTGGATTCCAAATATGCCCTCTCTCTCCTCGAGTTTTCTCTCTCTGCTGTGTCTTTCCTTGATATGAATTCGATGAACCCATGGAAATTTTTTGGGTCTGAGACAGATGTGAAAGGAGTGAGGGAGTATGAGTGGTGAAGTGTAATCAGGCAAGAGAAGAGTTGCAGCGATTGTATTGTTGCAGGTGATGAGTCTCCACGAAGAAGAAGGTTTGGGTGCCCAGAGAAAATTCTGGGTACCTGCGTGTTGGCGTGTGGACCATTTTCCGGTGTCGTTGGATGATGCGGAGGCAGGACCAGACTCGTCGGAGGCCGGTGAGTACAGTAGTGGTGGAGGTGAGCTGCATGGTAGTGTGAGAGACCAGTCATGGAGGAGAGAGAAAATATCAGTTCCACTTTCTCTCTCCTTAAAATTTTCTGTCAAATTGAAACCCAGCAACTTAATTGCTTGATTTTCATGTGAAGGAGATAAAATCAAGAAGGAGACATGAAGAAGATGAGCTGCAGGAGTAGTCGGAGCATTTGTGGGTCTTGTCATGAAGGCCATGGCAGAGGATCCTGAATCCCAAGAGAGAGAGAGAGAGAGAGAGAGAACCAGAAAAAAAAAAAAAAAAAAAAAGAGAGAAATTTAAAAAAGAGAAAAAAGAGAAAAAAAAGATCTCAGGGGTATAATAGTCATTTTAGACCTGTTTTGGACATGTTGTGTGAGAATTAAAGAGAATAAGGACTATCCAGTTTAATTTAAAAGGCGAGGGACTAAACTGTTTTTCAGGGAAAAGTTTGAGGAGTACAAGTATTTAATCCTAAAAAAAAAAAAGGAGAAAAATTTTAAAAATAGAGAAAAAAAAATAATAAAAATAGAAAATTAGGGGCATAATAGTCATTTCGGATCATTTTGGACTTGTTATATGAGAATTTGAAAGAATAAGGACTATTCTGTTTAATTTAAAAGACGAGGGACTAAACTGTTTAATGAGGAGTACCAAATATTTAATCCATATATATATATATATATATATATATATATATAGACACACACATAAATGTTAATTATAACCCGTTAGATTTCTTCATTAATTGAAATGAAGATCCAGATTAAACGACATGTCTCTACGTCAACCACGATTGGGCTTGGGTCAGCGTGGCAACCAGTGAGCTGGGGTGATGATCTGGGTCAAGAAAAAGACATAAATCTTGACCTGGGTCAGATTGGGTCTCTTTCATGCCAGCCTTCAATCTGCCGGTGATAGGGGTAAATTTTTACCCATTTCGGTCACCACCTCAGCATGTCTTGTTGGAACCCAGTCAAGAGGGGTGCCGGTGGCGGTGAACTTGCTCTTAGGATTAAAGTCTCGTTGCCGACAGAAAAGACTGGTCTCCACTAATCTTGGATGAATTTAGTCCATTTGATAAGGGTGTCAATTTTATAAGAGTAAGGTTCATGCCTCTTGGAGTATTATAAAGTGTAAAATATGTTGGTCATTTTTGACTACTTGAGCCGCCACCATCGTCACTTGACTCATTCTTTGCTTTTGCTTTCTGTACATTGATCATTATACATAACATACTGAAATCCATTTCTGTATAGAAACAAGGCAAGCGTGCAGATTATTTCTAATAATTTTAAGCAGTGCATAAATCAAGATTAAAAATGATACTTTCTTAATGGATATACTTCTTTTTCAGTTTTTCCTTCCAAAGTTTGTTATGTGTGTGTGTAAAAAAATAAAGATTAAAAATGATATGAATGATGAAAATAATGAAACTCAAATAACAATTTTGATGACGAAAGAATATATTTATCTAATTGTTAGGTCAACTATTGTAGCAATTCGAACATGAGAATTGAGAGAAAGAGACGAGTGTAACCACTAACCACTAACCTCCAAGGCCACAACTACCCTCAGGTGCCTTACAGGTTAACTGTACTAATGGAAGATATTCATCAGCTGTATGAATAGACTGATCATTAGGATATTAACATTACCAGCTGGGAATGCTATCAACGTCAGCAAATTTTCAAACTAGACAAAAAAATTAGAAGGTCCGTTACACCTCCTATAATTGGACGTAAGTTACATCCAATTATAGGAGGTGGCTTCTGAATAGTCAAAGTTCAAGTCCTTCTCAGAAGGTTCATTGCTATGAAGATTGTTCTCCACCTTCTATTCTGAAGGGAAAAAAAACAGAGTAATTATAATCCCTCGCATGTGCATGTGAATATATGGAGAGAAAGTTTCTTCAGCACGTGGCTTTAGGGCCAACCAATCAGAAGAAAGAAAATTATATCTTTTCTGAAACTGCCTTTGCTCTCTAAAGTGCAATATCCAAAACACCTCCCTTGCTGGGCGGTGATTGGCCCGCACCACCACATGGCTTTAGAGTTGCCCCACGCAAGATTCTCTCATATATAGATATAGCTCCAGCTCCATTCTGTCTGATCATTATGGTTTCTTGAAGTGTCAAGAGCTCAGCAAAATTTCTTATTCCCGTCCCTATTTCTTATTCCCAATTGGTTCCACCTTTGATCTATCTGGTGAGTGAAAAAAAATTCAAATGTTCATTTCACTTGCTCTTTTCCATAGCTTCTTGGTCATCAGTTTCATAATCTCATATCATATTCGAGTTTCTTGCAACTCAAGAATCTGAGCAAGTCCTGCTATATATAGGCTGTTTTCATGGATACCCTCTTTGATAGATTTTCTGGTCCCATAGAGGGATTTTATTTTGGCCAGGCCCCAACTTCAATCACTTTCAATCCAAATCTTGAAAACAAGTGCAAAGTAACTCAGGAATCCACCAATACACTTATCCATCCAGCCAACTTAGACCATCCAAGTGATTTGAGTACGCCTTTGAGCCCAGCTTCTGAGGAAGAAACTGTTGATGTTAGTTACTCCAACAATCCTGTTATCAAGTACATAAGTGATATTCTTCTGGATGAAGTCCTGGAGGACGAGAGCTGCATGCTGCAGGACTATTTGGCCGTCCAAGCTGCTGAAAAATCTTTCTATGATGTCCTTAATCCGAATGATCCTCATTCACCCAACAAGGCTTCTCTTGGTGAATCGTTTTCAGATACTCTTTTGGTTTCAGATTCACTTTTTGAGAGGCAGAGTCTTGGAAATTTCGGAAATGTTGGGGAGGCAAAAAAGTTCCTTCCTAATTGGGAATTCGATATCATTGAGAAGGAGAGGTACGAATTACTGCCTGTAGCACGTTCTAACCTGGTGAAAGGGAGTCTGGCATCCGATAAAAAAAATGATGTAAACAACCCAACAGATGGTATGAAGGGAAAGAAAAATCATCACAGAGAGGATGGAGATTATCCAGAGGAAGGGAGAAGCAGCAAGCAGTCAGTTGTTTCTGCTGATGACTCTGAGCCTCAAGAAATGTTTGATAAGGTGTTACTCTGTCAAGCTGAGCATCATCATCGGAAGTGGGAATCTTGCACGCCTCATTGCTCTATGAAAAGGGAGGAAACAGAGCAGTTGCAGCAAAACAGGCAGCCTAAAGGATCTAAAACAAATCGTTCAAAGCGACAAAATAAAGATGAGGAAGGAGTAGATTTGACCACCATGCTAAATCAATGTGCACAAGCCGTGGCAAGCTATGAACAAGGAACGGCGAGTGAACTACTGAAGAAGATAAGGCAGCACTCCTCCCCCCATGGACATGCAACTCAGAGATTAGCTCACTACTTTGCCAATAGCCTAGAGGCGCGGCTTACTGGTGTCGGAACCCCATCGTTTTCACCTCTCTTTAGTAGGCAGACATCAGCCGCTGAATACTTACTAGCTTACCAGGTATATACTACTTCATGCCCTTTCAAGATGATGTCACAATTATTTGCCAACAGAACAATCATGAAGCTAGCAAAAAATGAAACAAGGCTTCACGTTATTGATTTTGGTATTTCTTATGGTTTCCAATGGCCCTTCCTTATCCAACATCTCTCCGAGAGAGCGAATGGACCTCCCAAGTTACACATCACAGGAATTGAGCTTCCGCAACGTGGTTTTCGACCTAGAGAAAGGGTTGAAGAGACCGGGCGTCGCCTAGCAAGGTATTGTGCAAAGTTCAATGTCCCGTTTGAGTACGATGTCATTGCTCAAGGATGGGAAACCATACAATGTGAGGATCTTAAAATTGACCGAAACGAACTGGTGGTAGTCAATTGTCTGAATCGGTTAAAGCACATACATGATGAGACGGTGATGGAGAACTCTCCGAGAGATGCCGTCCTGAAGTTGATCAAGAATATAAACCCCAACGTTTTCATTCATGGGATCATCAATGGGACACACAATACACCCTTCTTTGCCACACGGTTCAAAGAGGCACTCTTGCACTACTATGCCCTGTTTGATATGTTTGAAGCAACTGTTCCTCGGGAAGATGAACGGCGGATGATTATCGAGAGAGAAAAATGTGGTAGAGACATAATGAATATCGTAGCATGCGAGGGAGTGGAAAGGTTTGAAAGACCTGAGACATATAAGAAATGGCAGATCAGGAATGCGAGGGCTGGGTTGAAGCAGCTCCCGTTGGACCAGGAGGAGTTGAAGAAAGTGAAGAACTTGTATAAGAGTTATCATAATGATTTTAGAGTTGAAGAAGATGGGCAGTGGATACTGCAGGGATGGAAAGGAAGGATCCTCCGGGCTCTTTCACTTTGGACTCCTGCCTAGGACCTAGGACCTTAAGTTTCACTATGCTATGCTAAACTACTGCGTCATGTTGTCCTAGAAGAAAGTTTTTGAGGATTGTGTATATGTCTTATAAGCGATTTTGTATTAAATGTTTTCTAGCAAATTGACAGGATATGAATCCCATCACATTTGTACAAAGAATAACAACTAGCAACAGCTGACTCTGAATGAAAAGCTATAGAAGATATATACAAATTACCAATCGCATTCTGTATTCCTCATCGTAAGACACCATGATAGAATCAAACTTGTTTCGACTAGCTTTCTGTGTTCCTCATCTTTAGACAACTGGTTACAATTAGCTAGTCTCTTTGTTCTTGAATTTTTTCGGTAGTCTTTTAAACAGGAAAAGAATTTGCTGTGCTGTCTTTTAAATTTTTAATGATATTATCATTAATCGTTTCTAGTACGTTGACAACATGAATATGAATACCATGATCCGATCAGATTCCAAGAAAGATTAACAAATAGCTAGCAAAAGGGATGGGCCTGACTCTGAATTAATGGAAGGCTATATAAGAGATCTACAAACTTGTACTCCTTGACTACTTCAGAGGCATACTTTAAAAGGGTTGAAAGACAATTTGTATGGAATCTATAGACATTTCCTTGTACTGTGTGAACATCTAAACCCCAAAATGAATTTCAAACACCTACGAATAAACAAATGCAGCAATTTTTTTTTTTAAATAAATAGAGGATTAGGCGATATTAGCTTCTTTGTGACAGCCGATTTGGGGCGTCAAACGAAACAAACGCAGTGTGATCTATGTGGGATTTTATTCTTTCTTCCATGCTTATCATAATACAATTTGATGGTATGAACCTTGGTTCATACCAGCCCCATGCAGTTAGCAATGGGTTAGTTTCCAAGTAAATGATCGGCTTCAAATTTGCAATAGAACCTAAAAGGCTTTTTCCGCAACAGACAAATGCCGCAGTCCACAGTCATAGTTTCTAAAACCGAAATATAATTTCTTTAAATTCATTTCTGTTTCTACAGAGTGAAAATATAAGGACAGAAACTGTTTTCTGGAGAATGGGGATTGTAGTGCACTGATCAATTCTTATTGGGCAGCAGAAACCAAAATAACAAACTAGACACCAGATTTTGGTTACGCAGTTAAAACCTCAACTATGAGATTAAAAACACTGCGGGGCTCTTACTCTTGAGAATCCAAAATAATAATCATCTTATTCAAAATGATATATTATTGTACAAACTTGTATAGCACTTGCTCGGCTATAAGATTTAGACAAAAGCTAATTCTAAGTTTGTCTTCCTTCTAGAACTCCTTCACTTGAATGATCTTCAAATCTTGTTCTTCTTTCTTCACAGTCTCTCTACTGATCTCGAGAGAGTATTATCATATGAAACTATGATCACCAACACTTATACATGGATAAAGTGTTTTGACTCTTTGTGAGGACTCAATCTCAAGCGAACATGCAAGACTCTACCAAATATTCTTGTGTCTCTAGGTTATCTCCCTTTGCCGTCTGTTTTTCCTTCTTATCAGGGTTAGCTAACGTGTTCACCAAAACAACCAAAAACAGCTAATTACCCTAATCCACCTCCTACAAGGAAAAACAAATCTTTTTGTGTTAATAACAAATATATATAATTAAGGACACCAAATCCTAAAATATTAGGGAAATTAATAATCCAATATGGCACACAGAAAAATATCTTTAAATAACCAAAAGATATTAAACCCATTAACCTCAACGATACTTTCCCGTTTTGTATGGAATGCCAACACACAAAACTTGTACCTACAATCTCCCCCTCTGGCATTCCTATACAAAACATAAAGTAGGACAAACTCTCCCCCTCAACAAGTACAGGAGGAGCATCACAACTCACAACTCTTCATCCATTCATTCCTGAAACATTTCTCACACATTGGTTAAATGCATAAGATAGAATAATGTTATCATAGTCACACATTTCTCACACATCTAATTTCTCCCCCTTTTTGAATAGGAATGACAAAGGTAACTTACGTAGTGGAAGCAATGTAGAAGGAGGATCACAAATAGATGGTGCATAGTAGACAGTAGCCTAAGTCGAATCAATCAGACGAAGATAGTTCAAGTATTAATACTCCCCCTAAGTGTGATCATGTTATGAAAGATACAAGAATGAAATGCAAACACACAGTGAGTGGGTTTGTATCCAAATGCTAAGAACAGATTGAATTCGCATAGCTTTTCCAACAAGAGCAATACCACTTAACCATAAACAAGAGTGCAACAAAATAAGTTCACACGAGTGAATTTATTCCGATAATCACAAGGTAAGATAGAGGGTGATCGAGTATTCTATACCTCTTGTTGTGAAGAGTGAACATATCTCAAGATGGGGTGTGTAATATTTGTGGAAACCTGAAAAGCAAGGTTCACATACTAAACACATTTAAGCACATAAACTTTATTCCTCTTTATAACACCGTGTGGGCATGATTTTGAATTTTTCTTTTGGCCTTTCATACAAAGTAACATTTTTGCTCAAGAATACTACGACCCATGTAACTAGTATTATGCTAGCAACTCCCAAGTCAGATGACTTTAGGGTACTAGATGTAACAAGGACATCCCAAAGAACACATCTACTCAAGTCAATAGTTTAGCAATCCACCGGGATGACCAAACCATTCCTGTTTCTTCCCAATCCTCATATCGTTCGTCACGACCGAGGCTTGTTTACTTTGGGAATAGCCTGACCATGCATGCTCCATAAATCATTCTCCCTTTTTTTGTTGTTGTTGTAAGGAGCAGCAAAAATAAAGAATAATTTCGAACATGAGAATTGAGGCCAACCAACAAATATGACTTACCACCACTTAGAGTATGTGTGCATGTGAGGATTCAAAGTGATAGAGAATATGTTGTTCAAGCTCACAATTACAGAATGATGCAAGAGCAAATTCAAAACATGCTAGGCACCTCATTACACACAGATTTAAGGAAAGGAGTATGGCCCTTGTCAATATAAGTTCAAAACAATCTGTCAGACACTCGGGGATACAAACCACTATTTTTCAATCCTGAATTTTCAGAAACTGAACCTAACAATGCAGAAACGTAAAGAAAATACACCTATTCTATCATGAAGACATACACCATGAATGCATGCAAAATGGATCAAATGAAGTGAGAGTATCAATACTTAGAGCATTCACCAATGGTGCTTCTAAGTAATTCATATTGAGTTCTGTCTAACGGCTTAGAAAAAGAATTAGCCAATTTATGTTCAGTAAGAGCGAAAGCAAGCTCATGCATATTATCAAGATTATCTGTATGAGCACAAAAATGATTATTTGAACCTTTTTTAATCCAGATTTGCTTATGCTTTGTTTTTGTTTCCAGATCCACGGGGATTAAAGCCAGCTTTGCAATCTTGGCGATCAGATTCAGACCCTCTTTCAACTCAGCTTGCAACGAGGCATGTGAGTTAATTCTCAACATTTTCCTCTGATTTTGAGTAGCCCTGCGAAGCATATTGCACCTAGGACGTATGTTTCCTAATTTTCCACAATAATGACAAGTAGGAATGAAATTTTTGGGGTTGTTAATATGCCTGGGCTGACACACAGAGGTGTGACTGTCAGAACTTACCTGAGAAACTTTTTGATAGGTTTGAAGGTCCAATTTACGTTCTAGTCTTTTGGGCAATTTGGGACCAGAATCAATGTCATCTGAAGCATGTGATTGACCCAACGAATTTTCACCTTCCACACCTTTTACAAAGGTCAAAGGCTTGCACGACTCACCTTCAAACTCTAACCCTTCTTTGTTGTCGTGAGTTTTACCAAATCCTATCATTTTGGAGACCTTTTCAGACCCTATGGAGAACTTGTTGAAGCTTTCCTTGACTTTAAGCAACTCATCCTCCAATTTCTCATTTTCAAGGATTAGTGAAACATTTAAAGTGGATTGAGCCTTGACTTCAACCTGCAAAACTTTAATTTTATTAATGAGATCACCATGTTCCTCGTCCCCAACTTCAGACTTAACCTCATCCTGCAAAACTTTTATCTTATCAATAAGGTTAGTACGCTCAACATTCCATTCTTTTAGAGAAGTTTCAAATTGTAGCTCAATTTTCTCCGTTTCTTCTCTTAAAGAATCAACTTCTTTTTCAAGTGTATAATTTTTCCGAAGAACAATTTTCTAAGCATGATATAATTGTTTACACTTGACATTTGTTTCTTCATCAATGGTATCATCTTCTAAGTCAGAATCATCAGATACATCAATATTAAGAGAGAAAGTAAGAGCAAGATTTACCTCTTCACCATCTGATTAAGAGCCTTCATCACTATCACTCCAAGTAGATTTTAGAGCCTTGTTTCCACGCAAATTATACCTTTTATTGCCACAATCGGCAGCAAGGTGACCAATTCCTCCACACTCAAAACATTTAGGTTTGTTAGGCAAAATTTTCGAAGAGTTTCCAAAGAATTTTTTGTTTTTCATAAAATTTTTGAACTCTTTTGTCAACAACGATAAATCCACATAATCATCATCAACAACATCTTTCTTTTTAACAGAAGAGAAAGCAATATTTTTAACCTTTTTCTCGGGCTTGATCCTCATCTCAAAGGTTTTGAGATTACCTACCAGTTCGTCAAGAGAATAGGTGTCCAGGTCTTGAGTCTCCTCTATGACAATTTGCTTGGCTTGAAATTTTGAAGGAAGAGCCTTGAGAAATTTCTTGACTATTCGGTGCTCCTCAAATGGATCATCAAGGCTACGGCATTGGTTTGTCACATTGAGAAGTCGAGCGTGAAAATCATCAATTGATTCATCTTCCCCCATGGTCATGTTCTCAAATTCCAATACGAGTCTTTGAAGCTTCTGACCTCTAACATTCTTGTTTCCCTCATAAGTAACCTGAAGTAGATCCCAAGCTTGTTTGGCTATGTCACAGTGGCTAATTCTCATCCTCTCCTTTTTGGACAAAGCTGTGAACAGTGAATTCCTTGCTTTAAAGTCATAAGTTCTATCACGAACTTCCTCTTCTGTCCATTCCTTCCTAGGTTTGAGAACCCTTGCAGAGGACCCTTCTACTTTCTTTGATTCTTCTGCCTTGGTTGGGTGTTCCCATCCATTATCAACTATATTCCACATGTTTTCATCTTGAGAGTAGAGAAAAGCCCTCATCATGATATCTTCCATTGTGATTAATCTTCACCATCAAACAAAGGAGGGCAATTTATCGGACTTGAGGCTCTGTTATATTCACGTTCCATCCTTAACCACGGATCAACTAAAAAGCTTTAGAACCTTCTCTGATGCCAAATGAAAATACAAGGATAGAAACTATTTTCTGGAGAATGGGGATTGCAGTGCACTGATCAATCCTTACTGGGCAGCAGAAACCAAAATAACAAACTAGACACCAGATTTTGGTTACGCAGTGAAAACCTCAAATATGAGATTAAAAACACTGCGGGCCTCTTACGCTTGAGAACCCAAAATAATAATCATCTTATTCAAAAGGATATGTTCTTGTACAAACTTGTATAACACTTGCTCGGCTATAAGATTTAGACAAAAGCTTACTCTAAGTTTGTCTTCCTTCTAGAACTCCTTCCCTTGAACGATCTTCAAATCTTGTTCTTCTTTCTTCACAGTCTCTCTACTGATCTTGAGAGAGTATTATCATATGAAACTATGATCACCAACACTTATACATGGATAAAGTGTTTTGACTCTTTGTGAGGATTCAATCTCAAGCGAACATGCAAGACTCTATCAAATATTCTTGCGTCTCTAGGTTGTCTCCCTTTGCCGTCTGTTTTTCCTTCTTATCAGAGTTAGCTAACGTGTTCACCAAAACAACCAAAAACAGATAATTACCCTAATCCACCTTCTACAAGGAAAAACAAATCTTTTTGTGTTAATAACAAATATATATAATTAAGGACACCAAATCCTAAAATATTAGTGAAATTAATAATCCAATATGGCACACAGAAAAATATCTTTAAATAACCAAAAGATATTAAACTCATTAACCTCAACGATACTTTCCCGTTTTGTATGGAATGCCAACACACAAAACTTGTACCTACACAGAGCAACTTAGAGTATGAGGAATTGAAAGATTGAGACATGTATATATTAGTAGAAGCTGTACCTGAATGTGGAAATATCTTGTAGTACCAAAACTATGGACTATTGACCAACCAAGATTGTTGCTTGCGAAGAAGCAGAGAGGGCCTTGCTCGCTCAAGCTTTGCTTCAAAAAATTATAAATCCTCGATCAAGTTCTGAGCAGAAATGTAGTGGGGTGATATGTTTAGACTTTAGACTGATTTTGATTTTCCCCTAAATCCCTCATTAGTGTTTCGGTTTCCAAATAACTGATTGTCGTTTTTGCTTTCCTATATACACTCCTCTTTCCTGATGTAGCTGGGAATCAGGAGTTGAAGAGGTGGCAATTGAGATTTCTACTTGTACATACCAAAACTACCCTCACAAACTTATTTTGTGTAAGGGACGTTGAGTATCGGACTAATTTTAATTTCGATTTCACAGGATATTAATGAGGACTGTGATTCCTTCCCAATTTGATATTCTCTATCTCATTGCCTTCTCATTTGGATTACATAATAACTAGTCTCTCGTAAGTTGAATTCGCAACTTCTCATCTATAAAAGGGAGACTAATGTCACTAGACAAAATAGTATTGAGTAAAAGTTAACAATTGATAAAAGAAAGCTTTTTTTTTTTTTTTTTGGATCAAAAGAGGTGTCAATCCTTAAATGTAATGAAGGAAACATTACAAAATGAACAGCCGGACTACGACAATATTGAGCCATGAATGAAAAATCTAAATCAAAGCCCTAGACTAATCAAACGTAATGTAACCTTAGAGTTAAGGCTCCATGTAACACAGTAACCTGACACTACCAGAAAAGCCTCCGAACGCAGTCAAAAGTCTTCCTCAATATTATTCATGTTCCCAAAGAAGCACCCTACACAGAGCGGGCTTGCGTAGGGTACCCCCGGGTTTAGGCCTGGCAATTCAGCCCATGACCCGTTAACCGCCCATTAACCGCCCGCTAAAAACCCATTTATTTCTGCCCGATAACTTAACGTGTTAATGGGCTGCCAACCCGTTAACAACCCGTTAGTTAACGGGTGGAAACGGGTTGCCTGACGGAACCCATCGAACCCGGTTAGAAGAGGAAAAAAAGAGTTTTTTTTTTTTTTTTTTAAAGAATTGTGAGCCCAATATGTATTAACTTTTGATAGTTCGATTTAATGAAAATCAACAATGAAAAAGAGTTTTAATGGGTAATGGGTTGGAAGAGGGTTTAAAAAAAATATAAAATAAAAACTTTTTTTTTTTTTGAAAAGGGTTTTAATAGATAATGGGTGTGAAAAAGAGTTTAAAAAAAATGTAAAAAACATAAATAAATAAATTCATTTTTATGTTAACGGGTCTTAACGGGTTTCAATGGCCAATTTATTGTTAACAGATACCGGGTTTTAGTGGATAATTGATTAGAAAAGATTTTTTTTTTTTTTTTTTTATAAAAAAAAACCTTAGCGGTCTTAAAGGGTTCCAACGGGTAACCCGCTAACCCATCGGACTCAACCCGTTATAACCCGTTAAGATAACGGGTTGAGCCCGTTAAGACCGTCAACCCGTTAAGTCCGCCCGTAACCTGCCCGTGACCGCACTGTTGCCAGGCCTACCCGGGTTCAGTGAAAAAATAAAAACTAAAGGCCCAAAAGTCCTAGTAATTGCAGACTAAGCGGGTGGTCGTAGTCTCAAGGCCCCAGAAACGCCAGATCAGAATGGCGCCACCTCCGTCACCTAGTGCATCAACAAGCGGCCTTCTGCCGCCAAGAAAGGACGGGTTGGAACCCAAACAACCCGCAACTGTCAGTTGAAGCCAAAGGCTAAACTGGAAACCTTTATCCCACTGGGGATCAATCCTCGCCTCCACAGTCGCCAAAGAGAAAGATAGAGGGAGAAAATAAAACTTTAAATGGTTGAAGCCTTGCTGAAGACAGAAAAGACAGGTCTCCCACCTAATTAATATTAGATTAGTTCAATCCATTATTTTTATATAATTTAGGTTCTTGCCTGAGTTGCCTCCATACTCCTATATGTCGGTCACTTTTGACTACTTGAGCCGCCCGCACATGGTAAGAACATCATCATCAGTAAACATAATATACTGAAATCCATTTCTATTTAGTAACAAGGCAAATTAAAGTGCAGATTATTTCTGGATGTATAGCTATAAGCAGTACCTTCCATAAATCAAGATTGAAAAATTCTAGTGTATAAACATGTTTTTCCTACCAAAGTTTGTGATGCGTTTAAGTTCCTTTCACTATTTGAGGTAATTCATCGACAGAGAAATATTTCAAATATTAAAAAAAAAAAAAAACCCAAATCAATTCTAACTTCACGAGCTCTTTCGAATTGAACTTCAAAACTAACGAACTTAAAGGTATATATAACCTCCAAGTGAACAACTGCCTTGGGCTTTCTGGCTAAGATTTTAAGCAATTGCAGTCAATTGTACAATGTCATATGGAAGATATTCATAAGCTGTATGAATTACTGTATAGACAGATTACTTATGATATGAGATTAACAGGAGAAGGGACTGTTATCGATCAACATCAGTAAATTTTCAAACTTGATAGAAAATATCATTCTGGTGTCCATGTGTTACATGCACTAAATAGAAGATGGCTTCTGACTAGTCAAAGTTCTGAAGGTTCATTGCTCTCAAGTTCTGACTGTTCTCAGCTTCTATTTCCGGAAAAAAGAAAAGAAAAAGGGATAGTAAATATAATCCTCTCTGTGTGAATGTATAAATATACCTCCATCTCCGATCTGTCTGATCTTTATGATTTTGCTCAAATGCAAGGAACTCCGAAATATTTCTTATTCCTGTCCACAATCTATATTTCCATAATCTCTCAGATCGTACTCGAATTTCTTGTAAATCAAGAAACTGAGCAGGTCCTGTTAGATAGGCTGTTTTCATGGCTACCCTTTTTGAGGGATTCAGTTTTGTCCATGGCTCAACTTCAATCACTTCCAATCCAAATCTTATAAAGGGGTTCAAAGTAACTCGGGAATCCAGCAATACACTTATCCATCCAGCTACCTTAGATCATTGAAGTGATTCAAGTACGTCTTTGAGCCTGGCTTCTGAGGAAGAAACTGATGATGTTGGTTACTCCATGCCAGCAGTTCTGTTATCTTTTTTTTTTAGAAGAGAAAATAACCATTAATCAACAAAGCTTACATTCAGGGGGGGGGGGGGGGGACATGAACCAAAACCCCAAGAAACCGCGGTTACAGAGACCATTAGGCCAAAAGGCCCAAACTCTAACCACCAAACGCCTATTTCCAAGGCTACGTTGAGCATATAAACCCGAAAATTCCAGTAAAACCTCGTAATCAACTGCGAAGAAGACAGCGTCCTCTTCAACACCGTGTCCGAAGGTGCTAGACCACGTGTAAAGGATCGTTTATCAGCAAATTGACAACAAAAGTAAACCAGAGTTGAACAAAATCGTCTTCGTCCACGGGAATGACACCATTTACATGGCTTAACACCTAGACCAATTCCTAGCTCAAGAGAGTAGGAAACCAACCCTAGCTCAAAAGAGTAGGGACTTATTCAACCTAAACAAACCAAACTAAAAACCCTAACCAAAACCAAACTAAAACCCTAACTAAAACCAAACAACACCAAAGCCCAAAGACAGGGGCCCGGCCCAGACCCCACTTCCCCCAACAACAACCAATCACTGCAGACAACCATTCCCACTGCCGGTAACCACCATCGTCATCACCTCACTACCTCGCCGTTGCCTGACACCGCCACTCCACCTTGCCAAGTTGCAAATAGAATCTACATCCTGTTGACAACCTCACCCAGATCCAAACGCACGATAGAAACAGCTCCCTAAAGGGAACCCTTCTTCCTCGATTTGACCACCTCCACCACGATTCAGCCTGCCTATGCGATGACGCCGTGTCCCACCGCCGGAAAGAAACAAACTGCCTTAATACCTCTGCCGTCATCGCCCCTGAACCCAGAAGGACATATCGAGAACGATCTGCCCAACCCGAAATCAAGAGCCCACCCTCCTCCTCTGGACCGCATCTCTACACTAAGGGCCTTCCACCAATCATCATTGGCATCCTCTCTCGGGCCGGAACGCAACGGCGGGATCGCTGTAGCGTTCGGCCGGGAGAGAAACGAACACCGTCGGATTCCTCCTTTTTTCCTAGCGTGTGGGGTGCGTTCCTCCCAAACCTATTATCGTCAACCGGGGAAGCGTCTGTCAGTTCACTTGAGTCCAAGTTTATCAGCAGTTCTGTTATCAAGTATACATAAGTCATATTATTCTGGATGAAGACCTGGAGGATGAGAGCTGCATGCGGCAGGACTGTTTGGTCCTCCAATCTGCTACAAAATCTTTCTATGTTGTCCTTCATCCATACAGTTTTCTCTTGTTGAGTCTTTTTTAGATGCTCTTTTGGTTTTAGATTCACTTTTCAAGATGCAGAGTGTAAGTACTATAATGGCGTAGGAGGGGGGGGTGGCTAACAGGCAGCTCACTAACACTCAAAAACTAAACTGATCACACTGTTATAATAAGCTTGTAGTTTCAAGACAATGAGAAATAGAACAAATAAGAATCAATGTACCAAGCAAACATACATAATAAGAATCAATGTACCAAGCAAATGTTTGTGCAGTAAAAAGAAACCTAATGCAGGACCTATATATGCGTCAAGAGTGGACTCCCCCTAAAACAATTAGGGTGTGATAAAAACCAATAAAAGTAAATTAACATCTAATAGGAAACATATTTCCCTAAAAGATAACAAGACGCAATAAGGATTTTATCCTAAACAAAATAGATACGTGCTCTAAACAGCATACGTCCAAATCAGAGAATTAAACACTAATAAAACACTCGATATGACATTCCTTTAATAGACCAGACACTAGACAACGTACAAAGTGAGCATACTAAACAGACACTTCAGGATTGAAGCACAGCTAACAATCCTGAAAATCAATCATGCACAATGTAATGAATGAACCTTACCAAAACTTCCGTACGAGCCAGTAGGATCTTGTCTTACGTTTCAAGCCTTGAACTTCAATTCCGATTGTTAAGATCACTCTTTTTAAACACACTCTTAAGCTAGAACTCTCTATTTTTGTATAAAGGGAATGCCAACATACAAGTTCCTATACTAACACAAAGTCTTGGAAATTTTGGAAATGTTGAGGATGTTTAAGAATGAGATATTTGAGAGAGATTGATGAGAGAATTGTGTATTGCACTATAGATAATAAGAGCCCTATATATAGGGATTACAAAGTACATTCTAATGATACAAGGAAAACTATTATGAATGGGTCTAGGAATTCTAGAACCTTCTCTCCTATTACAATCATAGAACTAATCCTAGTTTGATAAGGCACACAAATTCAATTTCCTTCAACACTCCCCCTTATGGGGCTCAAACTTGGTGGTGACACTTCATCTGTTGCCTCGTTAAAAACCTTACTCGAGTGAAAAATCTTGTGGGACAAAAACAAGCTCGAGGAGGAGAAAAAGAGTACAACACGTCCTTTACTCTTCGAGATCGAACATGTAGACATCATAACTTCCCCTGATTTCGATATCTACCCTTGATTGCTACAATCGTGAGAGTTCGGATAACTTTGTCAATCTGATGCTCTTCACATATTTCTCGAATGTGGATTTAGGTAATGACTTAGTGAATAAGTCTGCTATATTATCCTCTGATCAGATTTGATTCACTTCAATGTTTAGTAGTGATTGTTGTTGCTGATTATAAAAGAACTTAGGCGATATATGCTTGGTGTTGTCGCCCTTGATGAAACCTAACTTCATTGCTCAATACAAGCTGCATTATCTTCATAAATGCATGTAGATTCATCCATGGTAGACTTCAAACCACAATTTCCTCGAATATGTCTAATTACAGACCTTAGCCATATACATTCACGCATGACTTCATGTAGAGCAATAATCTCTGCGTGATTTGAGAAAGTCGCAACAAGGGTCTGTTTTGTAGACCTCCAAGATATCGCAGTGCTTTCCATGGTAAAGACATAACCCGTTTGGGAGCGACCTTTGTGAGGGTCAGAGAGGTATCCTGCATCAGTAAAACCCATCAAAACATCATTGTCATTTTGATGGAGGGAAGGAGGAGGATACCGACCTCCTTGGACGGCGGCGGCAGTAGCATGGCCGGTGGTCATGCTATGGACAGCGACAACTTGCCTCTTGGGGCCTGATCCCAATTTTTCGTCATTCCTCTTTTCTCTATAGGGATAAAATAAGCTTATATCAATTGTACCTTTCAAGTATCGAAAGATTGTCTTTACACCATTAATCCAATGGCAGTGTGTTGGCGCAGAGCTATGTCGAGCTAACAAGTTCACTGCGAATGAGATGTCCAATCTTTTACATTGAGCTAAGTACAACGATGTGCCTATTGCACTGAGATAGGGCACTTCGGTCTCTAATAATTCTTTGTCCTCATCCTTTGGACGAAACGGTTCTTTTCCGGACTCAAGACTACGACCAATCATGGGAGTACTCATAGGATTTGCTTTATCTTCATTAAAGCGCCTTAAGATTTTCTGAGTATATGTAGACTGATAGATCAAAATCCCATCACTACGGTGCTCGAGTTCTAAACCGAGACAAAACCTTGTACGTTTTCCCAAGATCTTTAATCTCAAATTCGAATTTCAAATATTTTGCAGTTTCCTTTAACTCATCTAGAGTTCCAATTAGGTTCATGTCATCGACATAAACTGCTACAATTGCAAATCTGGAACTTGTGCTTTTAATGAACACGCATGGGCATATTTCATTGTTAATATATCCCTTCCCAATCAAGTAGTCACTTAGATGGTTATACCATATCCGTCCTGATCGTTTTAATCCATATACTGAGCGTTTTAATCTTATTGAAAACGCACTCCGTGGTTTAGAGCCACTTAATTTGGGTAATTGAAGTCTATCTGGAACCTTCATATATATATATATATATATATATATGAATCTAGATCCCCATAGAGATATGCTGTAACCACATCCATAAGTTGCATGTCAAGTTTTTTGGAAACTACCAAACTGACAAGATAGCGGAACGTTATAACGTCCATTACAAGAGAATACGTCTCGTCGTAGTCAATTCCAGGGCGTTGTGAGAAACCTTGCGCCACGAGGCGGGCTTTATATCTAACCACCTCATTTTGCTCATTTTGCTTTCTAACAAGGAATCATTTATGGCCAACAGGCTTTATATCTGGGGGTGTCTGCGTTATAGGCGCAAATACCTGTCTCTTTGCTAGTGAATCTAATTCAATGTGGATTGCATCTTTCCATTTAGGCCAATCCACTCTTCGTTGACATTCTTCGACAGGGCGACGTTCGATATCATCATATTCTATAATTCCTTTTGCAACATTATATGCAAAGGCATCATCAATAGCAATAGAATTTCTATCCATTATCTCATGTACACTAGTGTAATTCATAGAGATCTTCCTATTCTCTGGATTTGGTTCTGACATTGGAGTGTCCCCCAATGATGTCTCTTGGACATAACCATAATCCAAAATATTCTTATGAGATGGATTATTCAGATCGATGATTGATAGATTATTTTGTGCCAAATTAAACTTGCTCTCTTTCTTGGGCGAGAATCCATCGAACCTTTGAGACTTCAGTGCTTTCTGGCAGGAGCCGTGGGCCTAGTCACAACATCACCATAGGGAGGGACATTGGCGCCATGCTCAGGTGCCCTTGAGATGGAGTCATGTCCTCTAATTTTAAGGACATCAATCCTTGCAGGCACGTTTGTAGCAAGTATGTGTGATCTCGTCACTTTAGCGATATCAGAAAACGCATCAGGCATCGATTCTGCTATGTTTTGAAGATCGAGAATTCTCCGCACTTCAATTTCAGACTTTACGGTTAGGGTATCAATATGAGACAAAGTGGGGACAGACCACGACAATTCCTGTCGTTCCTGTTGAACATTCATGTTCTTATCTCCCCCTAACAACGGGAAGACTGTCTCATCAAAGTGACAATCCTCAAATCTAGCGGTAAAGAGATCACCTGTAAAGGGTTCTAAGTAGCAGACAATAGTAGGAGAGTCATATCCAACGTAAATGCCTAATAGTCGTTAAGGACCCATTTTGGTGCTCTGTGGCTGCGCAATTGACACATAAACTGCACACCCAAATATGCGTAAGTGTGAGACATCAGACTCATACCTAGTCACCATCTAGGACGCAGAAAAGGGTTGAGTGGTAGTGGGCCTTAGACGAATAAGCATAGCTGCATGTAATATTGCATAGCCCCAAGTAGAAATAGGGAGATTGGTGCGCATAACCAATGCTCTAGCAACCATTTGTAGTAGTTTAATGGCGGCTTCTGCGAGATCATTTTGGGTGTGAACATGAGGAACATGATGTTCAACTTCAATCCCAATGGACATGCAATAATCATCAAAAGTGTTTGATGTAAACTCCCCAGCATTGTCTAATCTTATAGACTTAATAGGATGATTAGGGTGGTGAGCCCTTACCTTAATAATATGTGTTAGGAGTTTAGCAAATGTTGTGTTCCTAGTGGACAAAAGCATGACATGTGACCAACATGTCGATACGTCAACTAACACCATAAAATATCTAAATGGTCCGCAAGGTGGTTGAATAGGTCCACAAATATCACCTTAGATTCTTTGCAAGAATGGTATGTTTTCTTTAGTGTCCTTTGCATAGGATGGTCTCAATCCTAATTTTGCTAAAGAGCAGGCTTTGCAGAACGAATGATGGCCTTTAGAAACAACCAATGAGGATGTTGGTTGAGCCATAAAGTCACAATTGACTTTAGAAGTTGTTGAAACCAAAAAAAAAAAATTATTATTAATTATATCAGTCCAGTTTTAAAGCCCAGCTTACTTGGCTTAGGAGTACTTGGTGAGTAGACTCCCTATCATATGAAGACTCTACGCTGACAAAGCAAATGAAGCGGCAAAAGAAAAATGGTGATCAGCTACCATACAATTCAAAATGTTGTTATCCAATCAAACTTCAATTATCAATCTTGAAAGATAATGATAGGATGGAAACGTGAAACATGAATGCAGAAATTCAAATTGAAATTGACTAGTCAATATATACACATGCTTTGGAGATTAACGGATCAACATGGTTTACAAACACTCAAATTCAAATATGAGTTCAAACCTTATCCGATCAACGTCGACTTTGATGTATAAATTAAACAGACCATGACGAGGCAGAGGGGGAGAGAAATACAAAGATACGCAGTAGAGGAGGAGGAGAAAACACTACAGAGGGCAGAAAAAAAAATAAAGAGGAGCATAAGAGAAAGATGCAGCAGAGGGAAAAGAAGACGCACAAAGCAGAAATACCGAGAGGAAAGAAATAGAGAATAAAGGTCCAAGTTTCGCTAACAAAGAAGGAAAAGAAAAACTGCAGGTATACGGCTGCATCCAGGGTTTTTTTTTTATGAAATTCCCTAGACGATGCTCATGACAGGAAAAGAAGTCTGCCTCCCTACGATGCAAGTGTCTTCAATTGATCCAAGAGAGAGTGACCATCTCGTATGGAGTTTACAAACTCTAATAGGCCGTTCATGAACGACCACCACCATTAGAGTTTTTCCAGCCTCGCCAAGATGATATTTAACGCATCGAAACAAGACGGTTGTTCACGAACAACCTCGTTTCAATGCTCAAAGCTCCTGGCGAAATGGTGTTGTTTGCAGCTCTTAGGTGCTCTCCACTTCTTAATGGCATCGAAACAATACTGTTGTTCACGAACAACCTCGTTTCAATGCTCAAATCTCCCTTGAGATGGTGTTGCTCATGCATGACTCAAGCTCCTCCTAAAATGACATTGCCGTTGTCCTCCTACAAAAATTTGAGGAGAATGAAACAAGCAGAAGAACGAAAGTTCTTGCAACTCTTCATTTGTGAATGAGAGAAAATAATAAAGTGCCATAGCACTCTTTTCTCTATTCAAAGTAAGAGAGACGGTGTACTTGGCGTTGGTACAAATTTCTCCTCCAAGTCTTGAACAGAGCCATCACACCTCCTACAGGGGGAAAATTGAAGCTCTCTAATTCTTGTTGGCATATGGTACCAACTTGAAAAGTCAAACGGTGGAGAATTAGCCTGCATACAAAAGACAAATGCTTTGAAATCAATATAAAAGCAATTAAAAAAAATATGTATGGCTGCAAGTTAGTTAGCAGAGGCAATGTCCAGATGTTTGCAAGTCTTCATAATTAAGCTTTTTCTTTATTTCTGGAAGTGGTGTCTTAATAATGGAAGAAGACAAAATAGAGGCCGATTTAATTGGTGGAAGAGAACCCCAAAATGAAGGGAGGTTCTCACCGAATGCTCGAAGAACTCGCCAAAAGATGGATGAGTAAGTGGTTTTCGAAACAAAGCAATGACAAGTGAAAACAAGAAAGGTCAATTGTCAAATACGTGCAAGACAGGAAAACCGATCTCTTAATCAAATATGCTCAGAAGCAAATGTCTTTACCCAGTATATAAGAGGTGAAGACTCAAGGGAGTATGCACTCCCATCTGCACAGAGTGGAGCTGTCGTTCACCAGATAAGGCTGAATCAATGCACAGGGAGGAAATTTAGTTGGGCTGATTTGAAGCCCGAGATGGGTGTCCAGATCATTTTATTTGGGCCTGACGTGAAATGAAGCTAAAAGGCCTAGAAAGAAAATATGGGTGTCCAGATCATTTTATTTGGGCCTGACGCAGCATGAAGCTAGAGGCCTAGAAATACAGAAGAAATACAGACCATTACAAAGCCCGCTTTAAGACAGTTTACCTCAAACGTTCAGGCCCAGCCAAATTTGTCGTTGACAAGTAAAGGAGACAACACAAAAGCCCATTCCACGACCCATTACATAATGCAGGCACTCTATGATTTGAATGTCTGCAAAAGAAATACATTTGACGGATTCAGAAAAATACATACATCCGTCGAACACAATAGTTTTTACAAAACCAGAAATACAAATTCTTATGAACTACGGTCGGTTTGATCCCACAATGGGTACGTAGGTAATCTAGCAACACCTACTAGATGCAACCACAAGTCCAAATAGAATCCCTGACTCCACCAGTCAAAATTCAGCCAGTCCTAAATTGAATCATTGACTCCAATCAAATTCTGCCAATACCAGAAATACAAACTCAAGAACTACAACGATTTGATCCCTCCTTGAGGGTATGTAGGCAATCTAGCAACCCACTAGATGCAATCGCAAGTCCAAACAAAATCCATGACTCCCTGGTTCATCCAATCCTAATCCTGACCTCATCAGTCAAATTCAGCCAAACACCAGGAAACGTCGCAACCTTTCTAAACAAATCCAAAACAAATCGAATCTCTGGTTCACTTACATCAAATTCGTCCAGACACTATTCACATTCCAAAAGCCATACCCTCCAATGGGTCATTCACCCATTGGAATTCTTGAACTACGAATGGCTTGATCCCTCTCCCAGGGTACGTAGGCAACCCATTCAGACATTCGGGTGCAGCCACAAAAACAAACAAACACACACATCCCTACCATTGATTTCTTCATAATAGGAATCAAATGGTGTTTCCCTGTAATGGGGATTGTAATTAAAGATACATTCTGTCTTGAATGGGTCGAACCCGAACTAATTAAAACTCTATTATTTTAATGAATACAGTTAAATTATGTTGGGTGACATTTACGCTCACTGTGTGCAATTTTTGCTCAACAGAAGTAGAAAATGGCGTCAAAGAGGAGTCCATGGCGTCAAAGCCATGGTGAGGCTGTAAGGGGTGGACGGCACCGGCCCTAAGTGGCCGGTTTTTGCACTCTTTCTGCTCTATGAGGTGCAGGTGCATCTCCTTGAACCAAGTGTTGGTTCTTACTTCTCTTCGTTCTGAAGAATGGATGTCTGTGTGAAGTCTTTAATATACGTACGGATCATCATATCATGACCTGGGTGTCCTAAACGGTCATGCCAAAGCCTATATGTGTCGGAATCTCATAGATCATCTCTCATAACATGATTGGATTAAATTATTCCAATAGTGGTTGCGTACAACCCACTAGATCGGCACATAAGTTTCTCTAAGACTCTTTTATGTCCATAGTCATTAGAGGTGATGCAAAGGAACTCTTGTTCATTCTCACAATATGTTTCCACATGAAAACTATTGGCTCTTATATCTTTGAACCTCAATAGGGTTCTTCCAGCCCTAGGAGCATAAAGAGCTTCGGTGACATTTATATTTGTGCCATTGGGCAACATAAATTGGGCTGACCCTCTACCATGAATCAATTGAGATGATCCAGCCATTATAGTCACAGAAGATCGAGTAGGCGTCATCCATAGGAATAATTTCCCATTTTGAAGGATTGTATGTGTAGTTGCACTATCCACGAGGTATTCTAGCTCTCCGGGAAACATACTAAAAAATAATAAGTTCGAAATTAAAATATGCCCAAGACATTTAAAATAAATCGAGACTTTATTAATAATAGCCAATGATTACATCAAAGTTTCTTGACCAAAATCTAATCCAAAATAAAATCAAAATTTAGACAAATCGTAGTCACTCCAATTTGGTTGTGACCAGTAAGGTAAGGCAAGATTTTGGTGGAGCAATGCTCACTTTTAAAACTGTTCTCTCAGTTCAAACCTTTCCTAGACATCACAATTACTCTTGGATGAGCCTAGTGACAAAGAGTTAATACAATAAGTCATTTTATTGATTTAGGGCATAAGTGCCATTACATAGTTCTTGGAAAAATAAAGGACTACACTAATCAAAATCTACGACATCCTTGTGCACTACTTTGTCAGATTTGAAGTCCACTATGGTGAGATTAACGTTGGCTTCACCATTATCAACTTCTTCTTCATCAGCAAAATGCGCGTCTTGAGCTCTTGCTTCTCTATCTGCTTTATCATGTGCAACCAATTTGTTGCTTGCATTGCATTTTTTTAACCAATGTTCAATAGATCCACATCTATGGCATGCATCATTACGATTTCCTCCCTTCAATTGAGATGCATCTTGTGCATGAGGATGAGATTGACGTCCTTGTTGGACAATGGCGCCATCTGTATGGTCGGCGGCCTTATGTCCTTCTCTCCCACGTTAGCCTTTGTTGCCACGTGTTCCCGCTCCATTTTGGCGGTTACCTTCCTTTGTAGGGCAGTTATATGGACCAAAACGTCCGTTGTGTCCCTTAATTTTAGGGTTCTGCTCCTTGCGACCTCCTTTGGGTGCATTATTATAATTCGCCTCTTGAACGCTCTTACTTTTGACAAGCCCTGAATTATAATTCTTCACGAGGATATTATCATGTTTCTCAGATACAGACATAACATTAATTAGCTGATGAAACCTCGTGATTAATCCAGTATTGTACTCACCCCTATATTGCTTGGATACGAAAATTGCTGAGACGGGGAAGGTGGAGAGAGTTTTCTCAATTAGCTCTTGCTCCTTGACGGGTTGTCCACAGAACCCCAACATAGTTTTGAGGCGTAGAGCTTCTGAATTATATTCAGCAACGGACTTGAAGACTGCGAATCGTAGATTGCTCCATTGAACCTTCAAGTCGGGGAGGACGGAATCCTGGACATTACCAAAATGCTCTTCTAGCGCAACCCATAATTCTCTAGCATCCATGATTGCCATGTCTCCAATCGGAGTGATTTATCCATGTGGCGTCTCATCAAGATGAGGGCGGTGGCATTATTCATAGCCGTATGCTCGAATATGAGCTCAGGGTTTGGTGCCTGAATTACGAGTAGGATCCCTTTTGAAGTGCGACGGTTCCCAATATCTGTGACCCAACTATGATATTCCGAGCTAGTTGAGTCAAGCATAGGAAAGTCGAGCTTTGGTTTTGACATCCTGAAAGCAAGAAGAAGAAGTAGATTAGTTTTGGAGTCAAAGCTTCCACGACAACTTATAAATAATAAGATTTCCTATTTATGCTACCAAGAAATCGATTTCCAAGAATTTTTGGATTAGACCGAAACAATGATGTTTATATGGTCATAAATAGATGCTTACGGATGCTCTTAGTCTGAAGTCTTACGAACGCTATTAGTTCATTTTTAGCGTGAATCCCCACGATTCCGCTTTTTCAAGGAATCGACGTTATAAGAAAGATGGGATGTAGAAGAAGGGAGGTTGCAAGTCCCCAAGAAAAAGAATAATAAAGTAAATTTCAAAAGCGGGAACTTTAATTTAAAACTTACTTGTTAATTCGAAGCTTGAAACATTGAGTCTTGAATTCTTGAACTTTTGGAGATGATGTAGGTCAGGTTGATGAGGATCCTTATGTAGCTCGGTGGTGCTTCACTTGGAGGATGCATGCGGTGGTGGGATTTGGCCGAGAGGAGGTCGCAAACTGCTTGTTTTGCTAACCAAGAAGGCTGCAGGTGCAGCTGGCTCGTGTGGATATTCGAGAGGTGCTAAAGGTGCAGCGGACTGCTATGTGAGCTACAGGGGGCAGCGGATGCACGGTATGTGAGGCGGAAGTGCGGCTAGCGCGGGCTAGGTGCAAGCAAAGTTCACGGTGGAGGGTTTTGGTTGTTGTGGTTAGGGCTCGTGCTGCTAACGTGTTTAAGAATGAGATATTTGAGAGAGATTGATGAGAGAATTGTGTGTTTCACTATTGATAATATGAGCCCTATATATAGGGATTACAAAATACATATTCTAATGATACAAGGAAAACTATTCCGAATAGGTCTAGGAATTCTAGAACCTTCTCTCCTATTACAATAATAGAACTAATCCTAGTTTGATAAGGCACACAAAGTCGATTTCCTTCAACAGGGGAGGCAGACAAGTTCCTTCCAAATGAGAATTTCAATATCATTGACAAAGAGAGGTACCAATTACTGCTTGTAGTGAACAGGAATTTGGTATCTGAGAAAGAAAGTGATGTATACAACCCAACAAATGGATTAAAGGGAAAGAAGAATCATCAGAGAGGATGAACACTATCCAGAAAGGAGAAGCAACAAGCAGTCAATTGTTTCTATCGATTAAGGTACTACATACCTAATGAGACGGAATGGAGAACTCACCAAGAGATGTTGTTGATCTCAAGTTGATCAAGAATATAAATCCCAACCTTTTCATTCATGGGATTGCCAATGGGACATACATTTCACCCTTCTTTGCCACAAGGTTCAAAGAGGCACTCTTGCACTACATGTCGTGTTTGATATGTTTGAAGCCACCATTCCTCGTGAAGATAAGCGGCGGATGATGTTCGAGAGAGAAATATATGATAATGACATAATGAATGTCATAGCTTGCGAGGGACTAGAAAGGTTTGAAAGACCTGATACATACAAGAAGTGGCAGATTAGGAATGTGAGGACTGGGTTGAAGCAGCACCCATTGGACTAGGAGCTGCTGAAGAAAGTAAAGAACTTGTCCAAGTTGATGGGTTATCATAAGGATTTTAGAGTTGAAAAAGATAGGCATTGGATGGAAAGGAAGGATCGTTGTGGCTCTTTCATTTTGGATATCTGCCTAGGTAGAAAATTCTTAAAAGGATTACCTAAATAGACAACTAGACATCTAGTTACAATTTTGAATTTTCAATCTCTGTTCTTGATTTTTTTTCCCCTAGCAATATGACGTGATATGAATCTAATCTTTTCTACATGGAACAAAAGAAAAAATCGTCAGATTAGCTTCTAATTGTTGAAGGATGTCGACATAATGTGTGCCTTTACAAATTAGGGTTTAGAGTTGTAATAGGAAAAGGCTCTAGGTATTCAATTGTAATCGGATTCTTACCCTTTTGTGTACCTTGTAACTCCCTATATAAGGGCTCCTATTATCAATAATAAACACACAATTACAATTATCTACAACACGTTATCAGCACGAGTTCTAACCCTAGCCCAAAGAAAAAAAAACTCTAAAAACTCTGTCTCATAAAAATCTGCCGAAGCCTACCTCCTGCCGCAGCCTGCAACCCTGGCCTGCTGCCCTACAGAACACCTGCCAGCCCACCGCAGCAGCACACCGCAACCTCCCTAGCTACACACCTCAGCCTTCCTGCCACACAGCTGCCCGCTGCAACTTGCGCACCAGCCTGCACACATCCCTGCACCAGCCCGCATAGCTCCCGGCAGCCCAAGCACCGCAACCCGCACTGCAACCTGCACATCCGCGTGCACCCTTGCAACCTGCACCAGTCCGTTGTGCCTGCACACCACCGCGCCACTGCACCAGCATCCCTGCCTTGCAGTTTTCCGCCCCGCGCACCTGCAGACCGAATCTGTTGCGGCCTGACCGAATCTGCTGCCTGTTGCCTGCCGCACTACTGCCTGCTGCAAGCCCACTCCCCACCGAAGCTGCTGCAAGCCTGCTGCCTGCCGAAACTGCTGCCAAGTTTGCTGTTTGCCGCTGCTGCCTCCACTGCTACCGCTGCTATTCACTACTGCCCTAACACGCCTGCTCCAACATGGAACCATAACGTAAGTTTTTGTGAATTAAAGTTACTGCTTTCATGTATTTTAAATTCCTTTTATTTTCTGAAAATATTGGAATATATGTTGCCAAATGGTTTTGAGTATTTAACAAAGTGGAATTGTGGGGATTCATGCTTAACGAACTAAGAGTGTTCATAATTAAACGAACTAAGAGCGTTCGTGTGAACTAAGAGTGTTCACAATGCTTGGACTAAGAGCGTCCGTAAGCATCAAATTGTGACCATATTAAAACATTGTTGTTTGGTCTAATCCAAAAGAGATTCTTGGAAATTGATTTCTTGGTAGCTTGGCTCGGAAATCTTATTATTTTAGTTTTCGTGGAAGTTTAGCTCCGAAACTAATATATCTTCTCTTCTTATTTTCAGGATGTCGAATGAACCAAGGCTCGACTTCCCTATGCTTGACTCAACAGGCTTGGATTACCACAGTTGGGTAACCGATGTTGAGAACCACCTCACTTCAAAGGGAATATTACCCACAATCCAGGCACCTAACCCGGATCTTGTGTTCATCCGAACATCTACAAAGCATGTCAAGCAGTTATCTTAACGCGACGCCATACGGACAAGGCATTTAGATTGGAGTATATGTCGATCAAGGATGCAAGAGAGCTATGGGTAGCACTAGAAGAGCGCTTTGGAAATGTCCAAGATTCCCTCCTCCCTGACTTGAAGGTTCAATAGAACAATCTGTGCTTTGCTGACGTTAAGTCTGTTGCTGAATATAATTTAGAGGCTTTTCGCTTACAATTCATGTTGAGATTCTGTGGACAACCTGTCACAGAGCAAGAGCTAATTGAGAAGACTCTCTCCACCTTCCCCGTTTCAGCCATTGTGGTATCAAAGCAATACCGAACTGAAGTCAATGCTGGACGGATCATGAGGTTTCATCAGCTTATCAATATCATATCTATAGCTGAGAAACATGCTAACATACTCGTGAGAAATTATAATTCAAGGCCCATTGGAACTAAGAGCATTCATGAGGCGAATTATAATGCACCCAAAGGAGGGCGCAAGGAGCGAAACCCTATGAATAAGGGACATGAGGGACGTATGGGTCCATATAACCGCCCTAATCAAAAAGGAAACCTCAAGTTTGGAGAGGATACACGTGGTGGCAATGCCACACATGGGAGAGGGGATCGTGGCAACCCTAGCCGTGGTAGTGGAGCCATAGCTCGTGGTGGTGGCGCCATGGGTCGTGGTGGAGACGCCAATCCTCCTAGGGAACGCCCACAACATGCACCTCAATTGAAAAGAGGCAACCACAATGATATGTGTCATCGATGTGGATCTAGTAAGCATTGGTTCAAGCAATGCAAGGCAAGCGAACAACTAGCTTCAAGATACAGGGCATACAGGGACCTGAGGGAGCAAGAAGTGTGCCTTGTAGAAGAACAAGAAGAAAATGGTGGAGACGTTAATCTCACCATAGAGGACTTCAAAGCTGAAGATGAAGTGCACAAGGAAGCTATAGACTTTAATTAGAACAGTCCTCTTTATTTTTCAAGAATCATGTAATAGTCAATAAATGACAATTGTATCAACTCTTTCCACTACACCAAAAACGTTAACACACAACACTTTTTGCACAACGAAAAAAAAAAAGTGTTGTGTGATGAAGAAAAGTGAATCACACAACACGTTTAGTAAACTTACGTTGTATAAGGTGGTTAAAATTCTGAAGTTTTTGTTTAGAAGGTCATTGCACAACGGTTACAAGAATAATCTGTTGTGTAAATGAAAAAAAAAAAACAGAGGCAGATTTCCCTCTTAGCCTAACTCAAATTTGGCTCCAAATTGGTACTCCAAAGGACAACAGAATAGTTATATCTGTTGTATGGGTGTAGCTTGCAAAACATCATACAACAGTTTTTTACTTTGTGTTGTCTAAGTAATGAAGATATATACTGGGAAAATTTCAATGCATCCAAAATGTCATTCATTCCCCCAAAATGAACAAACTTTGATCGAAATGTAGGTTACATATATGTACTCCTACAACGTAATTTCTTATTTGTGTTGTCTGAATGAGAGAACCTATCCCTAGCGCCAAAACTGGTACTATGATTGCACATAGGCGGGAACTATCCCTCCTTGCTCCCTCAGCTCAAATTTAAACTATGTATAATCAGACAACATAACTTCATATATGTGTTGTCTGATTCATGAATACAAAATTTTTAAAATAAAAAAAAACCCAAACCCCCGCTCCTTGATAGCTATTATCTCCCACTTGCACAAAATAACAAAGGACCTTTTCTTCGAGCATCTCTCCTCAAAACATCATCTCCTCTCGCGTTTTACTGTCCCTTTTCCTAGATTGCTCCTCTCCCTATTGTCTCCGCAATCCCTTCCTCCATCTACATCATGATCTTCGCCAACATACATCACCGCCGAGATTAGGGTTCTATTATCTCGATTCAGCCATCGCTCAATTCCATTTGTGAAGAAATGGGGTTATGCGTATTAGGAACTGGAAGAAGGAGGAGGTTCTTCAATCCGCTGAAGATTAGGGTTCTTCGATCTCTAGGTTTACAACGTCAATTTGGGGATTTGGGGGTTTCACAGCTACTCGATTTGGGGTTTTTACGGCTCTTCGTCCTCTCTTCGATTTGGGATTTCTGGGCTTGTGTTGGTCTTGGAATGAGAAAGGTAATGGAGCCTGGGCTTTCGTCTAGGTGGCAAGGCGACTAGGCAAGTTTTTTTTTTTTTTCCTTTTTGCGACATCTAAAACGGCCTAAACCATTTGATCCCCAAATCAAAACATTGAGACCTAATCCTACCTAAACCATTCTTATCCCCAAGCCACCCTATTGCTCTCCGGTCTCTCCTCGTACCAAGCCACCGCGCCTCTGCATCACTCGTCCAGCCTTCATCGCAGGCCCCCGCTTCTTCTAATATAAGTCCCTCTATTTTTTGGAATTGAATTTTTTTTCTTGATTAGTGGGTATTGAATGACCGTAGGGTACTTCATCTGTATTATGTATTTTTTAAGCCTTCAGTTCTTCAGTTTTCAGTTCTTGTTTCACTTTTATATCTGTTCTCCCTTTAAAGATGTATTATTTTGATTCCGTTCAAAAGACAATTTATGATGATAAGAAAGTCATTGTTTCTGAAATGGGCTGTTGCCAAGTTATTTGTAGAGGATGTACTTGCATAATGTAGTGCCTATGCTGTGTTTTTAAAAATGCATATTATTAGAAAAGAAAAATTATGTTGCAAGTAAATGATAAGACAAAAGCATAGTTAATTAATAAAAACTTCCTGGTACAAAACTAAAAAGAAATAGTTTGTCGTGATAGGACCATTTATTCAGCACTTGATGAGCACACAGAATTAAATCTGTTATTTATGTGTTTTTCTCTTCTTTTTGTGTCAGATTATTGTGTTTTTGGTTCATATTCAAATTATCAGAGTTTCTATGAAGTGCCTTTTTTCTATATTGGCCTTAAGATAGTGGAGATCATCAATTAGTTTTGTTTCTGTATTATGAATAATGAATATCCTGGATAGGAGCACTTTTACGATGCTGCTATTTTTTTGCTTATTTTTTTCCATTGATATTTGTTTTCTATACAGTTGGAACTTTGGATATATGTTCTCCCAAACAATGTATTATTCTTAGACACTATGACAATTTTATGATGTGAGGAAGCTACAAGGTATTCTTGATAATGTTTCCCAAACTGGTGACTATGTATTGATGGTAGGTGATATGTTCTTGGTAAATATTTTCTACAAAATTTTTGTTTTTATTAGTTATTGTTAATTATGTTAAGTGATGGTATCTTGTCTGAGGCCAGATGGCTTCTTGATGCTGTCTTATTCCAAATTCCAATTTAGCAACCAGAGCAATTGGTTACAGAAACTTTTTTATTATTCAAACAATCATTCTTGATTTTTTTTTTTCATTAGAATCTTATGCACTTTGTTATATCATGTTATTATTGTTTGCAATGGGTGGTAACACTCGGAATTATTTCAGGCTATGGAGTATTTGTTAGTGTGTAGGGAGCAAGGAGATAGTTCTTCACCAAGAGAGTTCTACAACTTTTTGACTGAATTTCAAAAGGCATCTAGGTAATGCATTTTTTCTCTACAATTCTGTCTTGAAAGCTCATTTGAATATATATATATATATATATATATATATATATGTATAAAATAAATAAATCTGTAAAAAAAGCCATAAGCCAACTTTTTGGACATGCTCAATAAATATTGCTAATACCTTTTATAAAAGCAACATCTGATAAAACCATTGGGTTAGGGGGAACAAAGAGACATTTTGCAAATATCTTTTAGGAGTTATCCCTTTGAATTTACTTGGTAAAAGATCAAGTAATACAAGAAAGAAAAGTACATGAGTGCCACCATCCTCAGCATTAGTACTTGTTGCTTTCAAATTTGTTCCAAAGGGTAGCATTCTCATTTTGTTATCAATTAGATTACATTTGTTAGGCCAAGGATTTTGTTTTGTTCATTATCATATTTCATTCTGGGAGCTTGTAGAGGACCAGAGGTTGATGTAGGAGAACACAATTAAGCATTATGGGTTTGTTAGTAATGGTGTTCATAGTGACTATTCTGATACCTAGAATTCTAAATAGGCAATGACGCCGAAAATAATTTCACTAGAACTTTTGGATGAGGCCTTTGGGCCGTTAGAAATCATAGTGGGAATTCAAAATAGGCAATGTGCTAGAGAGATCTAGGGTATATTTTGGTTTCTGAATCTGAAAATAATTTCACTAGCACTTTTCAATGAGGCCTTGGGCCGTTAGAAATCATAGTATTTTGGCAGTTGTTGTTATAATGTAGATGGAATTTTGTATGCTGTTATTGAGCCATTGTTATTACATTGACATATAATATCCTGCTTTTTAATGCTCTAGAGTCCGATGTCAAAATATATATTCATTTTGATATTGTACTCGATGCAGAATCTCTTGATGTACTTGAGAATTGGGTTTTGGAATTGTTTGGTAACATCATAAAAGGTCCCCATGTAAATCTGGAATTCAAGGCAGAAGGTCCAATTTGGAAAGCTGGAAAACTTTATAGGCTAGAGGATGTTAAAGATGTTCAGTGAGAGAGGAGAGGCAGCAGCCAATACACCCAAGCGGATATTGATCAAGTGCGAAATAAGTGGGGGAAGTTTGTTGTCAACACATGAGCACGAGTCATGAAGTAGCGCGCTTGTTGCTGGTACATTTTAGATAAGGAAAACATCTTTTTTGTGCTTCTTTACTGGTACATTGTCATGCACCATGTGTGGCATGGTTTGGAACAATATATATATATGTATCAGTTTTTGGATGTCCCAAGTAGATGGGCATGCACTAGAATGCTTTTCTTGTGTAAAATGTTGGCTTCAATGATTGGGAAATGCACCTTTTTTGCTTTTGAAGTTTAAAGTATTGGTTATATGAATCATTTGATAGTTTGCTATGTTTGTATTTGATTGAGTACTGTTCATTTGGTAAATGGACCAAATGAATGCACAATGTAATTCAGGAATGAGATGTTCAAATGATCACACAACAGATTGCATGTTGTCTGAATGGCCAAAAAATAATGATCATTGCATGTGTCTGAATGGCAAAAAATGGGACCAAAACACATTGTAATCAATCATATCACACATCGGTTTTTAACAAATCAATGTCTTCTGATTTATACTCAGACAACAGAATTAATTGAACTCTGTTGTCCTAAAGTTAATCACACAACAGATATAGTCCAAGAACTGAAGTTTGAAGACCCTTTTTAATGCTCTAGAGTCCGATGTCAAAATATATATTCATTTTGATATTGTACTCGATGCAGAATCTCTTGATGTACTTGAGATTGGGTTTTGGAATTGTTTGGTAACATCATAAAAGGTCCCCTGTAAATCTGGAATTCAAGGCAGAAGGTCCAATTTGGAAAGCTGGAAAACTTTATAGGCTAGAGGATGTTAAAGATGTTCAGTGAGAGAGGAGAGGCAGCAGCCAATACACCCAAGCGGATATTGATCAAGTGCGAAATAAGTGGGGGAAGTTTGTTGTCAACACATGAGCACGAGTCATGAAGTAGCGCGCTTGTTGCTGGTACATTTTAGATAAGGAAAACATCTTTTTTGTGCTTCTTTACTGGTACATTGTCATGCACCATGTGTGGCATGAACAATATATATATGTATCAGTTTTTGGATGTCCCAAGTAGATGGGCATGCACTAGAATGCTTTTCTTGTGTAAAATGTTGGCTTCAATGATTGGGAAATGCACCTTTTTTGCTTTTGAAGTTTAAAGTATTGGTTATATGAATCATTTGATAGTTTGCTATGTTTGTATTTGATTGAGTACTGTTCATTTGGTAAATGGACCAAATGAATGCACAATGTAATTCAGGAATGAGATGTTCAAATGATCACACAACAGATTGCATGTTGTCTGAATGGCCAAAAAAATAATGATCATTGCATGTTGTCTGAATGGCAAAAAATGGGACCAAAACACATTGTAATCAATCATATCACACATCGGTTTTTAACAAATCAATGTCTTCTGATTTATACTCAGACAACAGAATTAATTGAACTCTGTTGTCCTAAAGTTAATCACACAACAGATATAGTCCAAGAACTGAAGTTTGAAGACCAATCAGACAACAAACAAAATTAAAAAATGTTGTCTGATATGCTTAACATACAACAGCTTAAAACTGGCACTGTTGTCTGAAGACAGCGCCTTAACTGCTGCGTAGCTGCGCTTCGCATATGCCGAGCTATCACACAACAGTTATTACACAAACCTATTGTCTGTATGTTTATCACACAACTGTGTTCCACCGTTGTCTGAATTTTCATCAGACAACGGCTCACTCTACAACGGTGGGACTCCAAATCCCACATCGGTTTTCTGCCGTTGTCTGATGCGATTTTTGGTGTAGTGTTCTTATGTGGCATACCCAATAAAATATGATGTCTAGGAAAGTCATTGAGATAATTGGTACTTAAGCGAGCCTCGCACCACCAACATCTCTCTCTACTTTCCTGATCATATTTGATTGGAGTTGCCAAACGGATAGAGTGACTACAATGTGTCTCAGTTTGATTTTCTTTATTCTGGATTAGACCTTTTTGGACCATTTGATGTAATCATTGGCTAAATTTATTAATAAAGTATCGTATTATTCAATGTTATGGACATGTTTTAAATTTTGAACTTTATTATTTTTCAGTATGTTTCCTGGAGAGTTGGAATGCCTTGTTGATAGTGGCACCACACATACTATATTGTGACATAGGCAACTATTTCTATGCATGACGCCTAGTCAATCTTTTGTGACTACGATGGCTAGACCATCACAATTGATTCATGGTCGAGGACCAGCTCAATTTATGTTGCCAAATGGCACAAGTATTAATGTCACTGAAGCTCTATATGCTCCTAGGGCTGGAAGGACCCTATTGAGTTTTAAAGATATAAGAGCCAATGGTTTTCATGTGGAAACACATTGTGAGAATGGACAAGAGTTCCTTTGCATCACCTCTAATGACTATGGACATAAACTAGTATTAGAGAAACTTATGTGTCGTTCTAGTGGGTTGTATGCAACTACTATTCGAGTCATTGAATCCAACCATGTCATGAAAAGTGATTTATGGGATTTTGACACATATAGGCTTTGGCACGATCGTCTGGGACACCCAGGTCGTGATATGATGATTCGTATACTAAAGACTTCACACGGACATCCATTTTTCAAAACGACAAGAAGTCAAAACAAAAATTCGGTCCAAGGTAGGGCCAGAGCCGCCTCCTCCCTGCGGCCTAACAGTGGTATTGACACCACTAATGCCTCCTTGGTTCCTTTCTCTGCTTCTAAAGTCAATTGTGACTTCGTGGCTCAACCGGATTCTTCCATGGTTGCTTCTAAAGCCCATCTTTCGTTTTGCAAAGCCTACTCTTTAGCAAAATTAGGATCGACACCATCCTATGCAAAGGACATTAAACAAAATATTAAGTCTGAAGAATCAAGGTGATATTGTGGACTTACTTGATAGTGAAAACTAACAATTGCTTCTCTAGAAGGTTTAGGAGTCCAACTATTGACACAGGCATCAAACAATCAAAGCATAGAACCCTAACATGCATACTAAGCGTGCACTCAAAGCATACAAGCAAGAATTCATCAATGGAAAAGTAGTAAACAAAAGTCTCATCTTGGATTAACAGAAAATAACACAAAATCAAATCATCTTGTAGTTATATCTAGGGGCTTCAAGCAGCCCCCTAACTAATAAAAACTATCTAAACATAGAAGAAATAAAACTAACTAAAGAGGGAGGAAGAAGAAGAGAGAGAGAGCGTCTGCAGATTGATCTCCTTTTTATGCTAGAGGTTAGGAAATCCAAAACCTAAAAGAATTAGGGTTCACGTGCTTAGGTGGAGTTTTCCTATTGGTTCTTGAACTTGATGACTTATTCTAACCATTCACATCGTGCCATTTGTCCATCATGAGTCGGAATATAAAGCACAAACTCGTCCTCGGGCTTCTTGGTGTGATTTGGGCCTCGAAACATAAATTCCCGTCCAACCTCAGATTCACGCGCAGCCTGACCTTCTTGTACTAAATCGGCCATAACGTTCTCTAGAAAAATGATATTGATGAGCCGTAAAAAGATTTGGAAACTAGACATCCAAGGCTTTCCATCAATATAAAGATCATCATCTGGATCATTGTGAGATGGTCTCAGAGATCTGTCGAATTTGACTGATCTGCACAGGCAGATTTGCTTATTTTGTGCTTCAATCCCTCTTTTGCTTCTTTTCTTCTTCTTTACTCCAAGATACCTATAAAACAAATAAACAAAGTAAATAACCAGAAAATACACTAAACTAACAAAGAAAGTATGGAGATTAACGCTATTAATATCGCATAAATATGCTCTTATCACCATTTAGATATTTTATGGTGTTGGTTGATGCATCGACACGTTGGTCACATGTCATGCTTTTGTCCACCAGAAATGCTGCATTTTCTAAACTCCTAGCACATATTATTATGTTAAGGGCTCACCACCCTGATCATCCCATTAAGTCAATTCGTCTTGACAATGCTGGAGAGTTTACATCAAAAACTTTTGATGACTATTGCATGTCCATTGGGATTGAGGTTGAACACCTTGTTCCTCACGTTCACACCCAAAATGGTCTCGCAGAAGCCACCATTAAAAGACTTCAAATTGTTGCTAGAGCATTGGTTATGCGCAGCAATCTCCCTGTTTCTGCTTGGGGCTATGCAATATTGCATGTAGCAGTGCTTATTTGTCTCAGGCCTACTGCCACTTAACCATTTTCTGCGTCCCAGTTGGTTACTGGATATGAGCCTGACGTCTCACACTTACCCATATTTGGGTGTGCAGTTTATGTGCCAATTGCGCCGCCACAGTGCACCAAAATGGGTCCTCAAAGACGATTAGACATTTATGTTAGATATGACTCCCAAACAATTATCCGCTATTTGGAACCCTTGACAGGCGATCAATTTACCCCAAGATTTGCGGATTGTCACTTTGATGAGACAGTCTTCCCGTCGTTAGGGGGAGATCAGAACAATAATGTTCAATAGGAACGACAGAAATTGTCTTGGTCTGTCCCCACTTTGTCTCATCTTGATCCCCGAACCGCACAGTCTGAAATTGAAGTGCGGAGAATTCTCAATCTTTAGAACGTAGCAGACTCTATGCTTGATGCGTTTTCTGATATCGCTAAAGTGACAAGATCACATATACCTGCTGCAAACGTGCCTGCAAGGATTGATGTCCCTAAAAATAGTGGACATGGCGCCACCCCTAGGGGTATTGAGCATGGCGCCGCCACCACTAATGGTGATGGCAATGTGGCTCAGGCCGGGCTCCCAGCAAGGAAACGTGGGAGGCCTAAAGGTTCGATGGATTCTCGCCCGAGAAAGAAAGCGAGTTTGGCACCAAGAGATCCATTAATCATCGACATAAATAACCCGTCTCATAAAGATATTCCGGATTATGGTTATGTCCAAGAGACATCATTAGGGGACGCTCCAATGCCAGAACCAATTCCAGAAAATAGAGAGATCTCCATGAATTACACTAGTGTACATGAGACGTTGAGTCGAGACTCTATTATCCTTGATGACGTGTTTGCATATTCTATCGCTCAAGGAATTATAGAACATGATGATATCGAATCTCGCTCCGTTGAAGAATGTCAACGAAGAGCAGACTGGCCTAAATGGAAACATGCGATCCAGGTTGAATTGGATTCACTAACAAAGAGACAGGTATTTGGCCTATAATTCTGACACCCCCAAGTATAAAGCCTGTTGGCCATAAATATGGGTCTTTCTTAGAAAGCGTAATGAGAAAAATGAGGTTGTTAGATACAAAGCCCGCCTTGTGGCGCAAGGTTCCTCACAACACCCTGGAATCGACTACGAGGAGACATACTCTCCCGTAATGGACATTATAACGTTCCGCTACCTTGTGAGTTTGGTAGTTTCTGAAAAACTTGACATGTAGCTTATGGATGTGGTTACAGCATATCTCTATGGGGATCTAGATTCAGAGATATATATGAAGGTTTCAGATGGACTTCAATTACCCAAATCAAGTGGCTCTAAACCACGGAGTGCGTTTTCAATAAGATTGAGACGCTCACTATATGGATTGAAACAATCCGGACAGATGTGGTATAACTTTCTAAGTGACTACTTGATTGGGAAGGGATATGTCAATAATGAAATATGCCCATGCGTGTTTATAAAGAGGACAAGTTCCGGATTTGCAATTGTAGCAGTTTATGTCGATGACATGAACCTAATTGGAACTCTAGATGAGTTAAAGGAAACTGCTAAGTATTTGAAATCCAAATTTGAGATGAAAGACCTTGGGAAAACACGGTTTTGTCTCGGACTAGAAATCGAGCACCGTAGTAATGAAATTATGATCCATCGTCAGCATATACCCAAAAATTATTAAGGCGCTTTAATGAAGATAAAGAAAAGCCTGTGAGTACTCCCATGATCGGCTGTAGTCTTGAGCCTGAAAAAGATCCATTTTGTCTAAGGGATGAGGACGAAGACTTATTAGAGGCTGAAGTGCCCTATCTAAGTGCAATAGGCGCATTATTGTACTTGGCTCAATGCACAAGACTGGATATCTCATTTGCAGTGAACTTGTTAGCTCGACACAGTTCTGCGCCAACATGCCGCCATTGGATTGGAATAAAGACAATCTTTCGATACTTGAAAGGTACGACTGATATGGGCTTGTTTTATCCCTACAAAGAGAAAAGAAATGTCGAAGTGTGGGATCGGACTCCACAAGGAAAAACGCCACCTTCCGTGCTCCTCCTCCTCTCCATCAAAATGACAACGATGTCTTGATGAGTTTTGCAGATGCATGGTATCTCTCTGACCCTCACAAAGGTCACTCTCAAACAGGTTATGTCTTTACCATGGGAAGCACTGCGATATCTTGGAGGTCTACAAAGCAGACCCTTGTTGCTACTTCCTCAAATCATGCAAAGATTATTACTCTACATAAAGCTGTGCAAGAATGCATATGGCTAAGGTCTGTAGTTAGACATGTTCAAGGAGCTTGTGGTTTAAAGTCTACCACAGATGAACCTACATGCATTTATGAAGATAATGCAGCTTGTATTGAGTGTTGAGCAAAAATTGCACACAGTGAGCGAAAATGTCACCCAACATGATTTCACTCGTATTCATTAAAAGAACAGAGTTATAATTATTTCGGGTTCGACCCATTCAAGACAGAATGTGTCTCTTAATTACAATCTCTTGTTACAGGGAAACACCCTTTGATTCCATTTATGAAGAAACCAATTGTGGATGTGTGTTTGTTTGTTTGTTTTTGAGGCTGCACCCGGATATTTGAATGGGTTGCCTACATACCCTTGGAGAGGGATCAAGCCACTCGTAGTTCAAGAGTTTCAATGGGTGAATGACCCATTGGAGGGTATGGCTTTTTGGAATAGGAATAGTGTTTGGACGAATTTGGTGTAAGTGAACCAGAGATTCGATTTGTTTGGAAATGTTGCGACATTTCCTGGTGTTTGGCGGAATTTGACTGGTGGAGTCAGGGATTCGGATTGGACGAACTAGGGAGTCATGGATTTTATTTGGAAAGGCTGTGACGTTTCCTAGTGTTTGGCAGAATTTGACTGATGAGGTCAGGGATTCAAATTGGATGAACCAGGGAGTCAGAGATTTTATTTGGAATTGCGGTTGCATCTAGTGGGTCGCTAGATTACCTACATACCATGTAAAGGGATCAAACCGTTGTAGTTCTTGGAGTTTGTATTTGTGGTGTTGGGAACATTTTTGGTGTCGACGGATGTACATATATTTATTTTTGAATCCGTCGAATGTATTTCTTCTGCAGACACCTAAATTAAATTTAGGCACTCGATGTATTGAATCTTGTACTGGGCCGTATGAATGGGCTTTTGCGTCGTCGACAAAAGAATTTGGCCAGGCCCGAACATTGAGACGAACTGTCTTGAAGTGGGCTTCGATATTTGTAGGTGGCTGGTCCACTGGACACCCATCTTCTCCATCTACACCCAATTTTAAACCCAATAAGGGCCTTGCGTAAATCTGGAAATCCAAGCCCAACTTGTATAACCAAAAGAAAAGCTCCAGGCCACACATTAATAACCCGTTCTTGGAGTCTCGATGAGGTTGAGAGAGTTTAGATCATTAGCTCGAGTTAGAGGTCAAGTCGAAGACCGGCATGGATTTCAATTCGACTTTGGAAACGGAGACGTCCTCTTGTACTCTGCATAAAAGGGAGGTCTCTGTCGTTTGATTCAGCACATGTTCTCCTAAGCGAAGAATCTGAGGCTTCTCACCCGCGTAGAGAAAGAAATTGGGTAAAGCTTCTCTTTCTCGTCTCGTCTCCACTGGGCTTTCATTATTCTCAATACTGACAAAATTCCCAATGTTTTTGGCCGCTGTAGGTTCAAATCTTGTTCCGGTGGTTGATCGATTTAATTCGCATGCAAGAGCAAAAGCTGGGGTGACTCTCCAATCTGGTACGACCGCTTCTGTGCACACATAATCAATTATATTTGGCAACATTTGTCTTGTTTCTTATGACATAAATCAAATTCAAGATTGAACCATTAAAGCCATGTTTTTGTCTTCTTGTTAGCATGATTCCAGAAACAAAAACAATTGAGTTTATCACTATATTTGTTCCCAGCTTGCATCCACGGCCTCAGAGAAACCATATAATTAAACCTTGCCATCATTTGTCTTCTAGTTCAAGTTTTAATGCTTGTTTAGACAATTAATATGGCCTCCATTATGTTTGGTCTCCACCTTTTCAAGGAGAGCTTTGCTGACCATGTATAACAACAACTAAAGTTTGACTTCAGAAACGACTGCTCCAAGTTTTGTTTTAATTGTCAGTACCGCTCACCACCGCTTTAAGAAAGCATTACTTTAATCATTCTTTGTTTTGCTTCTGAGCATCTGAGCCTTGTCTTCTAATTAACTTGCATCCACCACTCTGAACATTGCTTTTGTATTTCTATGCAGGCCTTAATTGTTCCTCCACCAAGCTTTTCACCGCCAAGACATCATTTTGTTTGATATTTAGCTTGGTGTGTTTTCCTTTGGGTTTTGTATGGCTTGTTTGGAAATAGTGTGAGGCCATTTTATTATCATGGTGAATAGAAAGACAGAAGGCTGGAAAGCTCTTTAGCGGTGGCTGATATTGTCGATTTTAGCATTGGAACTCGACCGTTCATGAACGACCATATGTTCCAACGCTTGAAAACCGCAGCAGCCAAGTGCGTTAAGACTCGGGCCGTTCATGAACAACCATATATGTCTTAACGCAGGAGCAGATCACCGTGAAGGTTGGCCGTTCATGAATGACCATGTATTTCTCGGTAGCTTGAGAGAACTTCAACAAAAGAAGGATAGGCTGTTCATGAACAGCCTATCTTTTGTTGACAACAAGCAATCTGGACGGTATATTTCCCTGCCAGAGAAGACGAGAATAGCATGGATGCGTTGTATACCTGAGCAGCGTGCTCTGTTTTGGCGGATCTGCTTTGATTTCACTCTCTGTTTTGGCAGAGCTTTAGCTTTTTGCTTGCTGAATATTTCTTTCCCTCTCCCTTCTGTGTATTTCTCTTCAGCGTGGCCACTTTTATATAATAGTGGTTGGATAGCTGATGCCTTGTATTTGAATTTGGATAGCAGCTCACCTTTATCACTTGTTATCTTTCGAATTAATCAAATATCTTGACTAAGACTTGAATCAAGGCTAACAGAATATTATCTTCTCTAACTTGACGTCATTTGAACTTGTAAAAGATAATAGTCTCCTTGTATACCGTTTGAACTTGGTCAAAGATGTAACAATCTTATCTCATGTGTGAATTTGAATGAATGAGTTTCTTTTTTCATTCTGTACGGAAGCCATATATGTAACAACCAATTTTTTTTATATCTCAACATTGAGCAAATGAAATTAGGTTTCATCAAGGGCGACAACACCAAGCATATATCGCCTAAGTTCTTTTACAATCAGCAACAACAGGCACTTCTAAATATTGAAGTGAACCAAATCCGATCTGAGGATAATGTAGCGGACTTATTTACTAAGTCGTTACCTAAATCCACATTCGAGAAACATGTGTAGAGCATCGGATTAAGAAAGTTATCTGAACTCCCATGATTGAAGCAATCAGGGGGAGATATTGACATCAGAGGGAGGCATGATGTCTACATGTTCGATCTCGAAGAGTGAAGGACGTGTTGTGCTCTTTTTGCCCTTCGGCCAAGGTTATTTTTGTCCCACAAGGTTTTTGTTACCTGGCAAGGTTTTTAGTGAGGCAACGATCAAATCATCATCACCAAGTTTGAGCGGCACAAGGGGGATTGTTGAAGGATGTCGACATAATGTGTGTCTCTACAAACTAGGGTTTAGAGTTGTAATAGGAAAAGGCTCTAGGTATTTAATTGTAATCAGATTCTTACCCTTTTGTGTACCTTATAACTCCCTATATAAAGGCTCTTATTATCAATAATAAACGCACAATTACAATTCTCTACAACACTAATGATTTTCTTATCTAACCTTTTCTAGCAATATGACGTTATATGACTCTCATTACATTTATTACAAAGAATAACAAATAGCAAGAGGAATGCCTACCCTGAAGGAAATGCTATATAAGGTTTACAAATTACAATTAGCATTCTGTCTTCCTCATCTTATGTCACCATGATAGAATCAAACTTGTTTCATACCATCCCTGAGCAATAGCTTAGTTTCCAAGTAAATGATCGAAATCAAGTTCCAAATGGAACCTAAAGGGCAAATGTTGCAGTCCCAAAACCTGGTTTCTGTGACAAATGTATAGTTTTTATTAAATTTATTTCTGTTTGTACAGACTAAAAGAAGAAAAGCAAAAGAATAGAATAATTAGACTTTCAACAAGAAGGATACAAAAGGCATAATATGATATATGGACAATAGGTAGACGTTCATCAAGGAATACAAAAGCTTTATCCAAATAAGGAAACAAAAAAAAGGACGAATAATGGAGGCATAAGGAGCATTAGATCTTCAGTGTATCCACCATACCACATGAATCAGCTACTGCACCTGAATAAGTGGAAGTACCTTGTACTACCAAAATTATGGATGATTGACTGACCGAGATTGATGTTTGCGAAGAAGCAGATAGCATGATATGAACTAGGGCCTTGCTCAAGCTTTGCTTCAAAAGCCTATAAATCCTAGATCAAGCCCTATCACGGAGAGGACTAGAAATAGATGATCACCTCATTAAGCCATGATCACAATACAAGAACAAACAACTTTGTCCGAAAAACAAAAGAAAGAGCAATGTCAAACTCCTAGGTAGGCTTCCAAAAAGAAAGAGCCATGATGGTTCTTCCTTTCCATCCCTGCAGCATCCAATGGCCATCTTCATCAACTCTAAAATCATTATGATAACGCATTACTTTTGACATAGTCTTCACTTCCTTCAACAGCTTCTGGTCTAATGGTAGCTGCTTGAACCCAGCCCTCAAATTCCTGACCTGCCACTGCCTGTATGTTTCAGGCCTTTCAACTCTTTCCAGTCCTTCACACGCTACAACATTAAGTATATCTCTACCATATATTTCTTGTTCAAACATCACCCGCTGTTCATCTTCACGAGAGATGGTCACCTCAAGCATATCAAACAGTGAATAGAAGTGGAGGAGTGCCTCTCTAAATCGTGTGAGAAAGAAGGGAGCATTGTATGTCCCATTGACAACACCATGAATGAAAAGGTCTGGACTAATTTTCCTTATCAACTTAAGGACAGCATCTCTTGGACTGTTCACCATCACCGTCTCATCTGGTATGTTCCTTAACCGGTGCAAACAATTGACCACAATCAGCTCAGTTCTATCAATTTTGATGTCCTCAATTCGGATAGTTTCCCATTTCTGGGCAATGACATTATACTCAAATGGGACATCAAATCTCTTGGCGTATTTTTCTAAGCGACGTCCGGTCTCTTCAACTCTTTCTGTAGGTCGAAAACCTGGTTGGGGAAGCTCAATGGCTGTGATACGAAGCTTAGGAGGTCCACCAGGTCTTTGGGACAGACGTTGGATCAGGCAAGGCCATTGAAATCCATAAGAAATACCAAAATCAATAATGTGAAGCCTTGTTGCTTTTTCTGCTAGCTTCATGATTGTTCTGTTGGCAAAGAATTGTGACATCTTCTTGAAAGGGCATGCTTTAATAACTACCTGGTATGCTTTTAAGATTTCAGCAGCTGATGTCTGCACACTTACAAGAGGCGAATATGATGGGATTTTGGCACCAGCCAACCGCGCGTGGAGGCCATCAGCAAAGTAATGGGCTAACCTCTGGGTTGCATCACCATGGGGCGTTGTGTGCTGCCTAATCTGCTTGAGTAGTTCACTTGCAGTTCGTTGGTCAAAGTTCGCCACAGCTTGTGCACATTGAGTTAGCATTGTGCACAAATCTACCAACTCGCCAATGTTACTCTGTCGCTTTGCCTTCAATCCTGTTGACTGCTTGTTACGCTGCAACTTCCCTTCTCCTTCAGTTTTCAAAGACTCATAATCAGCACAAAGCTTAGCATCATGATTTTCAGGACACAGCAAAACCTCATCAAACATTTCTTGTGGCTCAAAGTCGTCCCCTACAGCAGCAGACTGCTTGTTGCTTCTCTCTTCTTCTGGAAAATGACTATCCTCCCTTTGATGAGTCTTCTTTCCCTTCGATACATTGGTTGAGTTGTAGCCATCATCCCCTGACTCAGATGCAACTGAACCTTGAGGCATCAATTGAAACCTCTCTAAGTCAAACATTTCAAGTTTCGGATTTGAAAGAAACTTGCTTGCTTCCCCCACACCTCCAAAATTCCCAAGACTTTGCAACTCAGACAATGAATCAGAAACCAAACGGGTATTCGACGAAGACTCAAATAGAGAAGACTGGACGGGAGAGCAGTCCGGATCCCAAACCCAATCTGTCTTAACAGCAAAAGAGCCGTTACTGTTTCGGAAACTCTGTGGGGAATCATCATCTGAACTCTCAGAGCTTTGGTGCACAGAACTAGAGGGTTGGTCGGGTAAAGGAGGGTCCTTCTGATTAAGGACATCATAGAAAGACTTCTCAGCAGCTTGGAGGGCTAAACAGTCCTGCAACATGCAGGGCTTACCCTCCAAGTCTTCTTCCAGAAGAATATCATTTATGTACTTGAGTACAGGATGGTTGCAGTCATTGATATCAAGACCATCTACCTCTGAACCCTCATTACTTGAATCACTAGAAAGATCAGATTTGGATGCAAGTAATACTGGATTGGAGGATTCATGATTTATTTTGAACCCATTTACAAGATTGGGATTTGGACAGACTGAAACTGGGCCATGGTCAAATTTGAACCTCTCCATGGGATGGGAGACAGAATATCTGTAAAGGGTATCCATAGGAACACCTAATCTATAAAGATCTAGTCAGATTCTCCCATCTTTCAAAAAACCCAACTCTGACATGAAACTTTGACACTAAAGATTAAAGCTTGGAAAAAGAAGAGTGAAAAATGAAATACCCAGAAAGAGAGCAAGAATCAGACTTGAGTAATATCATCAAACAGATTATGTGCAAGAACGAAAATGAACAAACAGAACTTGAATGAAAGCTCAAACTCTAGGAAAGACTGCAGATTACTTTACCTCTGAGAAAATGAGAGTGGCTGGAGGTTGATTTATATATTCAAAGCTTGACGAAGCTTCTGGGAAGGTCTTAAAGTTCGATAAGTCAGCCACAACCTTCGAACTACTTGCATACGACTCATAGGTGGCCAATCAGGGAGAAGCAAGGTTTCAAATTTCGGTTTCGGTTTCGATTTCGGTACTTCAAATTTAAAGAAATTTCGGAGAAAGTTTCGATTTCGGTGGAAATTTCGGTTAAAAATAAAGAAATCACATTAATTGCATGTATAAAATGATATTTTTGAATGAAACTTTTACATAGACTAAACTAACCTATAATAAACCTATTTACAATGTAAACTCTCTAAAATTATACATAAATAATAGAATTGTGATATTTAATATGGACGAGACGACGAGTAATTAACTAAAACTGTAGTAAGTTGCTAAACACTATCTATAATTCTATATGTAATTATAAATGTTCTGTATATTGATAATGTGAATGTGATTTACTTTTTTTTTTTATGGCTGGAACCCAGTGGGAGGCTTGGCCATCACGCCTTTTTCACTAATAATTAGAAAAATTCAAAGTTTGTTGTGAGAAAACTGAACTCCAAGCCTACGAAAAAGTTAAAAGACATCATTATGGTCATGGTGGTCAAAAAGCCACGCACTAAGAAAATACTAGTAAAAACTAAAAAGAACAGTAAAGCCTTCAACATACCTTCTTAATTAATAATTATATGGTGGATGATACACATGATAGAAAGAGAGTTTCTGTGTTATGAAGGAGGATTGAAAAAAAAAAATAAACCAAAATTTCATATTTTGTCAGCGAAAAGTTGAAAACTGTGAAATACGAATTTAGCAGAAATTTCGGACAAAATTTCGGTTTGAATATTTAAATATATTTTGTGTGTGTAGATATTTCGGAAATTTAGAATTTCGCGGAAATGTACGGAAAATTTCGGTAAATTTCGGAAAACTCCTGACGGAAATGATATAGCATATGAATTTCGTTTCGGTACTTCAAATTTACGGAAATTTCGACGGAAATTTCGGCAGTTTCGGAGAAACTTAAAACCTTGGGGAGAAGAGAACCAGAACGAAAAAGATAATATTGAAAAACGGACGGTCAAGTCCATTAGGACGCACAAGTGATTGGGACTTGGTTGCCTTCCCATTATTAAGAGCGTGGGTCTATTTTAACTTTTGGAGAGAGTTGCATGTATACAGCTGTTCACATTTCGCTTTTATTCAAACAAGATACCTGAAAATTGAAATTAAGAGGTTGGATGAGCTTTCTTTTCTTGTCTTGATATTTCTAAGGTTACTTGCGGCAGAGGTAATGATGGTCATTAAGACGATTCAACTTGATTTGGGTGAAAGATTTAAAATACGTTTGGTTACAGGTGGACTCTTAAATTGTGTTTCACCTTTTTTGTTCTCTCATGTTAGCTAATTAACAGCTTCGTATGTAGTGAAAGTATTGTTTGAATTTTAGGGATGTATTTTCGCTCATTTCATATATATTAGGAAGGAAATCAAGTAGTCAATGCTCTTACAAGTTTTGACATATCATCTTCTGGTGAGACGCAACTTTGAATTTTGTTCATTCTCTTTTGAAGTTTATATATTTTGAATGTTCACCAAGTAGTGCGTTTTACTTTTTAAAATAAATCAAACTATCATATGGTTTTTAAAAGTAAAACATCACATGTGAGATCTAGGTGATCATGTTTAGGCTTCTCTTTGCAAAAGCACCGATGCTGATGGAATTCCTCAGTTTGACCAATGGACCACGTAAACATTAAATCTTTAGCCTTAAACTGTTGCGGGTCAAATTAAGAGATTAAATAAGCTATCGGATTAGTTGGAGACTTGGAGGATACTCCCATTCTTGCCCATCTAACCTTTAGCCGACATAATTGAAAAAAATAAAAAATAAAACACTACTCAACATACTTATTCATATCAACAGATATGAATATGTAAAAAAAGCTAACCAGTGGCTTAAATAAACATATTTTTCAAAACCTTATTTGGTCCGCGGAAAGTAAATATTGGGAAAGAAAAATTGTTCATTTCTTACATTTGAAATGCAAAAGGAAAGAGGAAATACTTTCCTGAATTTCCTGAAGCAAAGGAAATAGGGGAAAAAATAGTTCATTTCATACTTCTAATGAATCATTTTCCCCCTTTATTTTCTTGTATTTATTACTCACAACACATTATTTTATTGCATTGATACAAACTCTGTACTTTCTGGATATCTTTCCTTATGTTATCAAATATCGGAACAGAAAGTTCTTGGAAATTTCATTTCCCTTTCAGTTCCCTTCCTATGGGAAAGACAAAAGAATTACTTTCATTTCCATGAACCAAACGAGACCAAAGAATAATTATTCTATGATCTTGGATAGGGGGGGGCAAAAAAAAAAATCTTAAAAATCGGCCAAATCATACTGGTTTTCCTGTTTGATGATCAAACATTGTAAAAGGGAAAAAAAACAGATGAAGAAGAAAACCATACCGAAACCAATTAAACTGGGTTCAAATCCAGTTTATACGACGAAACCGAATTTGTCGATTTTAATTTATATATATAAATAGTTTGTGTTGTTATTATTTTGGAAAGTTCTTTAGAAATTTCATTTCCCTTCCAGTTCTCTTCCATCTTCCATGGGAAAGACAAAAGAATTACTTTCCTTTCCACGAACCAAACGAGACTAGTGTTGAAGAATATTAACATTTGTGTGCCTTATCAAACTAGGATTAGTTCTATGATTGTAATAGGAGAGAATATTCTAGAATTCCTAGTCCTATTCGGAATAGTTTTCCTTGTATCATTAGAATATGTACTTTATAATCCCTATATATAGGGCTTCTATTATCAATAGGGGAACACACAATTCTCTCATCAATCTCTCTCAAATTCTCTCATTCTAAAACACATTATCAGCATGAGCCCTAACCTTGAAATCAGAAGCTAAAATTTTTCTGCAAAGCATCCTGCTGCGCAACACCAAACCCTAGAACCCCAAAACCCTAGGAACCTGTACGCACCATCCTTGGCTGTGCGCACCACTTCCATCACCGCAAGTCCTCCTCCTCCTGCATCATCTTCAAGTTCAAGATCAAGACTAAGAAGAAGAATAAGAAAAGAAATCTAAGTAAGTATTTTCATTAAAGTTCCTGCTTTCCGCACTTTAATTTTATCTTCTTTTCTTCGGAGACTTGCAACCTCCCTTTTTCTACATCCCATCTTTCTGTAACGTAGGTTCGATTCTATAAAAGCGGAATCGTGGGGATTCACACTACATGCATTAAGAGCGTTCGTAGACTTCGGACTAAGAGCGTCCATAAGCATCAATTTTGACCATACAAACATCATTGTTTCTGTCTAACCCAATTTCTTGGAAATCGATTTCTTAGTAGCATTAAGGTTTACAAATCTTAATATTAGTTTTCGTGGAAGCATTGACTCCGAAACTAATCCGTTCTTGTTTCTCCTTTTTCAGAATGTCAAACTTGAACGAGCTCGTTTTACTCCATTGAATTCTACGGGCATGAGATATTTCATGTGGGCTCATAATGTTGAGCTCCACCTAATTTCCCTTGATTTATTGTCTACAATCTAAGAGCCTTGTTCTAAAGGAACCGCTCAAGACTCTCAAACTGAGATATATAATTTCAGGGCACTGCCACATAGAGATGGCACTCTAGTTTGAGTACATGAATGAGGATAATGCTAGAAACCTTTGGGTAGCGCTTCCAGAACATTTTAGTTAACATTCACGATCTTCTGAACTTAGAAGCATGACAGAATAATCTCTGCTTCTCTAACTTTGAAATAGTTATGGAATATTGTTCGGAAGCACAATTGATTGAGAAAACCCTAACTACCTTCCCCATCACTGAATTAAGATTCTTTGAATTCTATCAAATCTTAATCAACGAAGGCCGGATCACAAATCCCCATCAGCTAATTGGAGCTATGGTTTGTGTTGAAAGGCACAACCACGAATTTGTTAATATAGAATTTGGTAGGCCTCAAGATGGCTACCATGAGCACCGTTCAAAGGCTAGAAGAAGTCGCCATAGACAATATGATCCATATGGTCAACCTGCTCAAGAAGGTAATCGCCACAGTTGGCGAATACATGACCAAAGGAATCATGACTTTGAGGGTATAGGGGTTGTACACCATGGCGCCACTTTTGGCCATGGTAACACTATTCCAACGCCAATGGTCCTAGGGACCATATATATTGCGTTAATACGCCTCAATCAACATAGCATCCTCTACATTATGTTTTATGGAGTATCTGATCAATGGTGATTAAGACATCGAGTTATGAAAGACTTTGAATCTGGTGATGAAGATAAAATGCCACAGATTTTTCATATAGTCTTTTATTTTCCAAGAATTATGTAATGACAATTATGCCTTAAATCAATAAATGACAATTGTCTTAACTTTTTCTCACTAGGCTCACCCAATTAAGTATGATGTCTAGGAAACTAGTTGAGATTAGTGGTACTTAAGTGAGCTTTACTCCACCAACATCTCTTCTTTCTTTTCTGGTCATGTTTAATTGGAGTTACCGAAAGAATTGAGTAATTACAATTTGTCTAAATTTGAATTTTACTTTGGATTAGATTTTGGTCCAGAAATTTTGATGTAATCATTGGCTATTATTATTAATAAAGTGTCGATTCTTTAATTCGAACTTTATTATTTCAAAGATATAAGAGCCAATGGTTTTCATGTGGAAACACATTGTGAGAATGGACAAGAGTTTCTTTGCATCACCTTTAATGACTACAGACATATACGAGTCTTAGAGAAACTTATGTGTCACTCTAGTAGGTTATATGTAACCACTATTTGAGTAATTATGTCCAATGACATCACAAGAGATGACCTTTGGGATACCGACACATATAGGCTTTGACATGACCGTTTGGGACACCCAGATCATGATATGATCCGTAATACTAAAGACTTCACACGAACATCCATTCTTCAGAACAAAGAGAAGTAAGAATCAAAAATTGATTCGAGGAGAAGCATGGCACGCCCTTATGCCTCACGGCGCCGCCACCATGTTAGACCGGCCACCAATGGCTGGTGCCGCCTACCCCCTGCGGCCATCACTTGGCTTTGACGCCAAAGAACCCTAACTCACCTCCTCTTTCTACTTCTAAAGTCAATTAATGTGATTTCATGGCTCAACCAAAATCCTCATTGGTTGCTTCTAAAGCCCATCTTTTGTTCTGTAAAGCCTGTTCTTTAGGATAGAAACCATCCTATGCAAAAGATACTAAGGAAATAATTCCATTCTTACATAGAATCCAAGGGATTCTATGGATCGATTCAACCAACTTGCGGACTGCTTAGATATTTTATGGTGTTGGTTGATGTGCGGGCATGCTGGTCATGTGTCGCGCTATCGTCCACTCGTCATGCTGCTTATGATAAACTCCTAGCCCAGATCATATGGCTACGGTTCACTACCCGGATCATCCCATTCAGTTATTCGACTTGATAATGCTAGAGAGTTTACATCAGAAATTTTCGATAACTATTACATATCATTGGGGATTGATATTAGGCATCATATTCCCATATACACACGCCAATGGTTTCGCGGAAAAGCCACCGTTAAATGACTAAAATGGTAGCCCGAACATTGGTAATGCGCACCAATATTTCCGCTTAGGGTTATGCAATATCGCATGTAGCTATGCAAATTCATCTACGACTCATAGCCACTCAACGTTTATTTGCGTTACAGCTAGTGACTAGGTGCAAGTCTAATATCTCGTACTTATGCATATTTGAGTGTGCGGTTTATGTGTCAATCGCTCCGCCACAGTGTATCAAAATGGGTCATTGCAACGAATGTAAATTTGTATTCGATATAAATCTCCAACTATAAGTCCGCTATGTAGAACCCTTGACAGGCGATCTCATTACTGCTAGATTTGCGGATTGTTACTTTGATGAGACAGTCTTCCAGTCGTTAGGGATTAGAACGTCAACATTCAACAGAAACGATAGGAATTGTCGTGGTCTGTCCCCACTATGTCTCATCTTGATTCCCTAAAAGTGACGAGATCACATATACCTACTGCAAACATGCCTGCAAGGATTGATATCCCCATAAGAGGACATGGTGCCACCCAGAGGAGATGGGCACGGCACCATCACCATGGATGGTGGTATTGTGACGCCACAAGGTGGCATAATGGCATCATAGGCCATAGGTTCCACTAGAGAGCGTAGGAGACCTATATGTTCAATGGATTCTCGACCTAGGAAGAAAACGAGTTTGGCACAACTTGATCCATTGATCATTGATCGTTGATATTCAAAATCCGTCTCATGAGAATATTCTGGATTGTGGTTATGTCCAAGAGACATCGTTGGGGGACGCCTCAATGTTAGAACCAATTCCTGAGAATATAGAGATCTCTACAAACGATAGTAGTGTACATGAGGACGTAGGATTATTGAGATCAATGACATTGGACCTTACTCTGTTGAAGAATGCCAACGTAGAGAAAATTAGCCTAAATGCAAAGATACGATCCAGGTTGAATTGGATTCACTAATGAAAGATGAAGGATTTTGGGCCGGATATGCCAACACCTCCTAACATAAAACTTGTTGACATTAATAGGTCTTTGTTAGATAGCGTGATGAGAAAAAGATATGGTAATCTCGCCTTATGGCTCAAGGTTTCTCACAAAACGCCCTGGATTCGACTACGAGAAGACATATTCTCTCGTAATGGATGTCATTGCACTCCACTATATTCTCAGTTTGGTAGTTTCCAAATAACTGAACATGCAGCTTACGAATGTGTTCACTACATATCTTTATAGGGATCTAGATATAGAATATAATGAAGGTTCTTGTAGCCGTCATTTACCCAAATCAAGTGGCTATAGAACACGGAGCGCGTTTACAATAAGGTTGAAAAGCTCACTAAAGTGACTACTTGATTGGAAAAGGATATGATGAACTATGCCCGCGCGTTTCCATGACAAGTTCTGGATTTGCAATTGTTGTGGTTTATGTTGATAAACATAATTGGAACCCTTGAGAGTTAGGGGAAATTGCTGAACACCTGAAATCCGAGTTTGAGATGAATGACCTTAGGAGAACATGGTTTTGTTTAGATTTAGAACTTGTATACCGTGTCAATGAATGCTTTGATATTTTGATAAAGTCAAGATGCCCTCCCATGGCCGTCCGTAGTCTTGACCTAAAAGGGGTACGTTTCGTCCCAGGGATGATGACGAAGACGTGTTAATTGGCATAAGTGTCTTACCTAAGTGCAATAGGCGCATTATTATACTTAACACAATACAAGACCAGACACCTCATTTGTTACGAATTACTTGTTGGCTAGAAGTAGCCCTGCGCTAACGCGTTGCCATTGAATTGGTGTAAAGACAATCTTTCGATACTTAAAAGGTACGATAGATATGGGCTTGTTTTATCCCTACAGAGAGAAAATGAATGACAGAAAAATGGGATAGGACCCCATTAGGCATAATGTCGTCGTCCCCACCGCCATGACCGGCGAGATGACCGACGTCACCCTCCTCCCCTCCGTCAAAATGATGGTGATGTTTTGATGGGTTTTGCTGATGCAGGGTAACTCTCTGACCCTCACAAATGTCGCTCCCAAAAAGGTTATGTCTTTACCATAGGAAGCACCGCGATATCTTGGAGGTCTACGAAGTAGACATTTGTCACTACTTCCTCGAATCATGCAGAGATTATTGCTCTACATGAGGTCGTGTGTGAATGCATATGGCTAAGGTCTGTAATTAGACATATTCGAGGAACTTGTGGTTTGAAGTCTACCACGGATGAACCTACATGTATTTATGAGGATAATGCAGCTTGCATTGAGCAAATGAAGTTAGGTTTCATCAAGGGCGACAACACCAAGCCTAGCCTATATCGCCTAAATTCTTTTATCATCAACAACAACAATCACTTCTAAAGATTGAAGTGAATCAAATCCGATCAGAGGATAATGTAGCGGACTTATTCACTAAGTCATTACCTAAATCCACCTTCGAGAAACATGTGAAGAGCATTGGATTGAGAAAGTTATCTGAACTCCCATGATTGTAGCAATCAGGGGGAGATATTGACATCAGGGGGAGGTATGATGTCTACATGTTCGATCTTGAAGAGTGAAGGAAGTGTTGTACTCTTTTTCTCCTTCTCGAGCTTGTTTTTGTCCCACAGGGTTTTTCACTCAAGCAAAGTTTTTAACGAGGCAACGGATGAAGCGTCACCACCAAGTTTGAGCGGCACAAGGGAGGAGTGTTGAAGAATATTAACATTTGTGTGCCTTATCAAAATAGGATTAGTTCTATGTTGTAATAGGAGAGAAGGTTCTAGAATTCCTAGTCCTATTTAGAATAGTTTTCCTTATATCATTAGAATATGTACTTTGTAATACCTATATATATAGCTCCTATTATCAATAGTGGAACGCACAATTCTCTCATCAATTTCTCTCAAATTCTCTCATTCTAAAACAACTAGAGAATAATTATTCTATGGTCTTGAATAAGGGTGGGCAAAAACAAATTTTCCTTAAAAACCGGCCGAATTGGACTGGTTTTCTGGTTCAATGATCGAACCAATGTAAAAGGGAAAAAAATGATCGAACCAATGTAAAAAGGGAAAAAAAAATCAGACCAAAACCGATTAAACCGGGTTCAAATCCAGTGTATACTGCCAAACCAAATCGGTCGACTTTTATTTATATCTATAAATAGCTTGTGTTGTTATTATTTTGTGTTCAACATTTTCTATTTTTCTTTTGTTATTATTATTGTTTTTTTATGAACTTTGTTATTTTTGTTTGGCAATGATCTACGATCTGGAGGGATTGCTTTACTTGTTTGGCAATGATATGTCATGCTATCTGACATATTATGGTTCTTAGTTTGGGAATAATATAGTTGTTCTGTACATTTATTTTATCTCACACGGTAGCATGAAGAGAATTCCTTGCCATGCCTCCAAAGAGAGAAGAGTGTTCCTTGTGTATTATTAGTCTTATTCATAGTTATCATCCCCACCAGAAAATATGCAATTATTCACAACACAATCATTATTTGTAATAATCTGTAAATCTGATGAATTTCACTTTGAAATACAAAAAAATAAAAAATATAAAAAATTGAGCTCAGAAAATTGGTTATCATTTGTTAGTTCTTTTATTTTTTTGCTAAAAACAAAATTAGGCTTGAAATTGGGTCAATCTGGATAGAAAATCTAAAATCTAAGTTAAAAAGAAAACCTATTTAAAACGGACGTTTTCCAAAAAAAAAACTTATTACAAACCGAAACCGAATTGGGCCGATTTGGAAATTAGGCCCAACAGATATTTCGGCCCGGCCCAGTTTAAATCAATGCTCGGTTTGAATTTTTGGCCTACTGACTGAATTGGGTCAGAAACGGTTTGGACCTCAAACCGACCCGACCTGATATATGCCCAGCCTTAGTCCTGGACTACCATGTGGCACTGCCATGTCGTAATATGAGTCAATAATATCACTCGAATTTGGTAGGGACTATGCAGATAGTTAAAAAAAAAAAAAATTAAGATAACCAATTAAAAATTAGTACGCTCATATGAACTAATAACATCAGTCTAAACCACCACGTGTACCATGGTCCGGAATCATATAATAATTTTCCTTTTTCAAATAAGGTTTACTAAATATATAAATGTGGCTAAGCTCTTTGGGTAGGTCTTTGGATTAGAACAAGTTATGGGTTGGTTTTTTCTTATAATGCAATTAATATATACATAGAGGCATGCTCACCTAAGTGACAGTTTAAGGAACAAGTAAATCTGACGGCTGAAACTAAATGCACAGTTATAAGTTATTATAATTTCAACTTATAAATTTAATATAGGGAAAATGATCATTTACCCGATTTTAGGCTAAAAATTGCTCACTTGCTCCACCAACTGTTTTTTAACCCCATTTACCCAAAACACTCTAAGGGATTATTTCCCCTTTACCCAATTAATTCTTTTTTCTTTTTTTTTTTGAGACTTTTTTGCCCTCTCCTTCTTTCTCACTTAGAGAGAGAAGTCACCTTCCACCTTGCTGTGCTCCGGTGACCAATGGCCGGCGCGGTCTCCTGCGACCGGACTCTGGCGACCGGTGACCGGACTCCGGCGAACGGTGACCGGATTCCGGCGACCAATGACCGGATTCAGGGAACCGGTAACCAAAATCCGGCCACCGATGACTGGAATCCGGCTATTATTGCCCCCCAGTAATCATATTACTGCCCCCCAGTAATCATATTATTGCCTCCCAAAAATCATATTATTGTCGTCCAGTGAATTGTATGAACTCCCAAAACCAAAATGAATACACTACAGGAACAATTTATCAATTTATAATCATATTATTGGCTCCCAATAATCATATTATTGCCTCCCAATACAAAGTCCAATGTCTCTACTGCCTCCCAATAGACCACCAAAAATGCACCATTTTGTATGATTCACAGATAATTTGGCTTTAAGACACAGAAAACAACAGGTAACTTATCAATACACCACACTATAGTGATCCCTGTCCCTCATTTCAAAGTCTACTGGGGGCCAATAATGTGTCTACTGGCCCCAGTAGCCAGGAAATGTATTGGGTAGCGAAAAAAAAAAAAACCAGAAACTGATTTGGGCACCCAATCACCATCTTCGGCGGCACCGTGGCTTCGTCTCCGGCTTCTGAAGGCTATACGTCGGTCGACGTTCGGGTCTGGACGACGAGTCTGGTTGAGTCAGTTGCACTGGGGTGTGTACCAGTGATAATAGCCGACGGAATCGAAACCCAAGAACCCGGACGATGAGTACAGCAGATCTCATCGATGCATCAGACCAGATCGTGAATCATCTTCAGACGCCGACGTCAATGACCCAAATTCTTCAGACGATGCCGACGTTCGACCCAAACTCCATTTCGGCAAGAGATCAGACTTGAACCAAAACCAAGTCGAACCAAACCCGGCCACTTCCAATCGTCGGCCACCTCAACTTCTTCCATATTGACGCGCCGGAATAGAACCTGACAACGCCGTCGTGGCTCCTAATCGAACCGCTCCCAAATCGGATTCCGAGGCTCCGGCGATGTCGTCTCTGCCGTCGATGAAAGAGAGGAAGCGTGTGTGTGTGTGTGTGTGTGTGTGTGTGAGAGAGAGAGAGAGAGAGAGAGAGAGAGAGAGAGAGAGTCTGAGAGGAAAGAGTTTAATAGGGGCAAAACTGTCACTATAGGTTAGATTGGGTAAATGGGGTTAAATAACTCTCGGTGGAGTAAGTGGGCAATTTTTGGCCAAAAATTGGGTAAGTGGTCACGACCCCTTTAATATATGTGGTTGAGATACATACATATAGATGACCGTTCAGAAGCAGACAAATCCTCAAGTTTAATAGTGCAGACTTTTGGTATTTAGGCTTCTCTTGTTAAGATCGAACAAAATGCACCGCTTAATCATCTTTGAAACCTAATCTGGGACTATGTTGATCTCTACGGATTGATGTTGGCATCATATTGCAGGTTTGAAACTATGGAACCCAGAACCAATTCAATTACACCTTGATTCAAATTCTAATTCAATCAATTAAGATGAGTTTTTTCCCAAAATAGTGAAAGTCCTCAATTTACACTTGTGGATTGGTCCATGCTCTTAGGGTTTAGGCACTGATAAGTTAACATGCACTTGTACTGGTGGTGCATTTTCAAGTCTTACACTTAGATAACTTATATTGAACGACGTAGAGCACTTGTGGCTTTGAAGCATTCACAATTGCATGCTTCAGAGTGAAGTATATCTCGATCACATTGAAAAATAGTGACTTTGCAAATGTGTTTATAAAGATTTGGGCCCTTCTCAATCACCATTGTCAATTAGTTTTAATTGTTAAGCTTAATTTACTTTATCATGATATCATCAAGTTTTTCCATGTGTGAATGTCTAACGGCCACCTATACTCCATGTTACCTCATATAAGTTGTCATGTGTAAGGCTTGAACATAACGACATGGGCATGATTGCATGAAGAAGATTTGCAATTGCCATGATGATCCTGAAGCTATTTTCTCTTCCCTCTGTTTCTATCTTTGGGAAATATGGAAAATGAGATGCTTGTGTGTTTTCAAGCACATCCAACCAAAGTCATGGGTATCAATATCCAAATCATGGATGAGATCTCATATGTTTTTATTAAATGGTGGCAAAACCGAGAAAAAGAACAAAAACAAACCTAACTAGTCAGAGTGGATATGACAATACCTAGAATGTCATCAAGCACAACTTCAATTACTAGAGTAGGGGGAGTACTGGAAGTGCAGACACCCTAAGAATGATATATGTACACTCTCTTTAGCAAGCAGATTCTCCGTTATTATGCTTGCAGTTGAGCAACAAGGAACCAAGAGGGTGCAACTCAAGAGTCTCATTTTGTAGAATATGAACCGGACTAGCTTCTGGAAATTCAAAGAGTTGGCAAGCAGCAAACCATAAAAAAGACCCCATACTTCAGATTGGGAAAACTTCACCAACGCCAATATTCATCATGAATCCACTAATCTATTTTCCATTCACATCTCTAATGACAGCCCCAGCTCCATTCAGACCATTATAATTTAAAGTGTGGCGAAAATTTAGATAACAATATTGAAATCGAAAAGCAGCTGACTACTGCCGTGCACATGTCAGGAAATGGCCAGTGAGTTTATATAAGAAAATTTCCCAATCAACATAGTGAAACAAAAACAGAGACCAACTATCTGTTACACTGCTCATAGATAACAGATCTAGTTTAGGTGGATCATTGATCACCCACCTATAACGGGTGGAAATACCAAAATCGCAGATAACTTGCCAACAAAGAGTGTGTTTGTCCAGAAGCTGACACCCTCAGATCGATCAAGCTTTGTTTGAAACTTTGAATTCAAAACACTGATCCTATATCAGCTCCATTTGACAGAGACGAATAAATGGATATTAACAATGAACTCATTAAACCATGACAACATGCAGTAGCATACAAGACCATTTCCTATGTGAATGATTACAGGAAAAGTTTGAAAACCATACAAAAAAAAAAAAACAGATTGTGAAACTCCTACTCGCGTTTCCAGAAGGAAAGAGCCATGAGGACTCTTCCTTTCCATCCCTGCAGCATCCACTGCTCGTCTTCATCAATACTAAAATCATTGTGATAACCCATCGACTTTGACATAGTCTTCACCTTCTTCAACAGCTCCTGGTCTAATGGGAGCTGCTTGAACCCAGCCCTCACAGTCCTGACCTGCCACTTCTTATATGTCTCAGGCCTTTCAACTATTTCCAGTCCCTCACACGCCACTACATTCATTATGTCTCTACCATATCCTGCTCTTTCGAAAAACAGTCGTTGTTGATCCTCACAAGGAATGGTGGTCTCAAAGACATTAAAGAGTGCATCGTAGTGGAAGAGTGCCTGTTTGAAACGTGTGAGAAAGAAGGGTGAGTTGTATGCCCCATTGACAACCCCATGAATGAAAATTTCTGGATTGATTTTCTTGATCAACTTTAGGACAGCATCTCTCGGACTGTTCCCCATCATTGTCACATCAGGAACGTGCTTTAACCGGTGTAGACAGTTGACCACAATCAGCTCATTTCTGTCGATCTTAAGATCATCAAATCCAACAGTTTCCCATTTCTGGGCAATGACATGGAACTCAAATGGGACACTAAATCTTGCAGAATACTTTGCTAAGCGACGACCAGTTTCTTCAACCCTCTCTGTGGGTCGAAATCCTGGTTGGGGAAGCTCAATTGTAGTGATACGAAGCTTAGGAGGTCCACCATGTCTCTCCGAAAGACATTGGATGAGAGAGGGCCATTGGAAACCATAAGAAGTACCAAAATCAATAATGTGAAGACTTGTTGCTTTTTCTGCTAGTTTCATAATTGTCATATTGGCAAAGAAGTGTGGCACGGTCTTCAAAGGGGTTGAAGTGACATACGTCTGGTAACTTTTCAATATTTCAACAGTTGATATCTGCATGCTTGCAATAGGGGAATACGACGGGGTTCTAGTGCCAGCTAAGCGTACCTCGAGGCCATCAGCAAAGTAATGAGCTAATCTCTGGGTTGCATCACCATAGGGAGAAGAGTGCTGTCTAATCTGCTTCAGTAATTCACTAGCATTTCGTTGGTCATAACTTGCAACAGCTTGCGCGCATTGAGTTAACATTGTGCACAAATCTACTACTTTCTCCTTTTTATTTTGTCTCTTTGAACGTGCTGGCTTAGATACTTTGCACTGCCCACTTCCCTCATTAAAAGAATCATGATGAGAACTACACTCGGCTTCGTGATTCACACCTTGAAAGAGTAATGCCTTATCAAACATTTCTTGCGGCTCAGAGTCGTCAGTAAAATATGCAACTGACTGCTTGTTGCTTCGCCATTCTTCCAGACAATGAGCATCCTGCCTTTGACGATTTTTTTTTGCCTCTGATCTATTTGCTGAGTTGTACCGATCACTCTGTTGCTCAGACACCAAATTTGATCCTATTAGTGTCTGAGGACCTTGAAGCATTAATTGGTACCTCTCCGCATCAATGATTTCAAAATTTTCATGGAACTTGTTTGCTTCCTCCACCCTTCCAAAATTCCCTAGACTTTGCAGCTTAGAACTTGAATCAGAAACCAAGGAGGTATCCGATAGAAACTCAACAAGAGAAGACTGGAAATGACAAGATTCTGAAGGATCAGCAACCCCATATGTCTTACCAAAAATAGAGCCACCATTGCTATCACAACTCTCCCTGTAATCATCTGAGTTCTCAAAGCTTTGGTTGAGTACTGTAGCATCCTTTGGATTAAGGACATCATAGAAAGATTTCTCAGCAGCTTGGAGGGCCAAACAGTCCTGTAACATACAAGGCTTGTCCTCAATGTCCTCTTCGAGAAGAATATCACTTATATACTTGAGAACAGGATTATTGTAGTCACTACTGTCACCACCATTTCTGTCTGAAGTCGGCTTCAAAGATGTACTAGAAACACTAAGAAGGTCCAAGTTGGTAGGAAGGAAAAGTGGGTCGATGAGTTCATGATTTACTTCAAACCCATTACCATGATCTGGATAAGAGTAGTTTGAAATTGAGCCCTGATCAAATACGAATGTTTCCATGGGAACAGAATATCTTTTAAGAAGTGTATCCATGACAACAAGCTATCTTTGCAGAAAGAATCGCAACTGTCATATGCAATCAACTCATCAGAAGGAAGCATTAGGAAAAAGAAAAATGGATATATGAAGCATCCAGAAAAAGAGAGCAAGATTCAGATCTGTACAATATCAGCAAACCACCTATGAACATGAACAAGGTTTAAAACAAACAAACAAACTGAATAAAAGCTGAACCAATTCAAGGAAGAACTAACAAATATTGATTCAGACTTGTACAATATCAGCAAACAGGTTATTGTAAAAAACATTGAATTAAAGCTGGAACGTACATCTCAAGAAATGGATAACTAAGAAAATATTGGAGAGTAGGTCACACCTGACGAAAATATTAATGATCAGACAGTGACTGGATGTGTGTTATATGCCTTCTGAAACCAAAGCTCGACAGCAATCTTCCCAGTAATGAACTAATGACCCTTCATTCTAAGAAAGCATTAATCCTTTTTTTTTTTTTTTAAGGTAGTGAAGAAAGCATTAATCTTAAACTACGACGATGTCAGCCTCCACCTTCTAGCTAGCAAGTCCAGATCATATGGGAGAGCCAATCAGTGCTTAGATGTAAAAATCAAGAGGGACTATAAAAATAGTTGTACATAAAGATGAACTGCACCGGGACAGATCAACAAAGTTCCTAAACCCATGCGTGATTATAATTTTATTGGTGTTACCATCAAAGGTTCTAGTCAAGGTTAACAAACGAATAAAAGTTGATATAACAAAGACAGTTCTCACTGCTTAAGTTTATCATTTAAAAATCAACCTATCACCTCGAGTATTAAGGAAAAGTCAAACATCACATCACATGGATGCCGGTTCTAATTCAACTTAATTAAAATATATGAGAATTTTACCAAGATCATTGCTCCTGAGTTTTGAACTGTTGGATCCAGTAAAATAGTAAATTTCGCTGTTTAAGCAACCGAAGCATGCAATTCTTTAAAATTACAGAGAAAATAAATCAATGTGTTCGACATATGTTGCCACACTCTAAAATTAGATGATGAAAACATCCGTTACAGAAACAGGAAAAAAAAGAAGAAGAAGGTGTGTTCATTGTCATCCCAGAGCATCGTAGAGATTCTCTAAAATTAGATGTGCTCATCATCTGTTGCCAAACCCTGCAGTAAAGACAGTAGACAACTTCGTTGCACATGTTCGGTGAAAAGGCTAAAAGATTAAGAGCAATGAGTTAGCTTATGTGAGGTGATTTCAGTATGAAAGTGAAAGCGAGAACATGGACTGATAACCACAACTATCTGCAACACATCAGAGAGATTTTCAACGAGAACATAGGCATCATAGATACACCAAAAAGAGTGACCTCAACTTCCAAGACACTAGGAGTCAAATAGCTTTACAATTCTGTCACTGTATCCACCAGCTATCATCCAGCACGATAACCATGAATCACCTAGCTGAGTACGGGGCAAATGCCTTGTCCAACCCAAAATGATGGCCACCAATTGGAAGTCAGACGAGATATGCTGGGACTACATAATGCAATTTGATACCACTAGTTCTTGTTTTTGATAATGCAGTCATTCGGAAATTCTCACAGCAATTTGATGCATTAATAAAATAGGCAAGTTGATAAGAAATTGAGGTGCTATCTATACAGAAAAAACAAGAGAGAAGAAAACTATGAGAAACGCAAGTGACAGATCAATGAACCACATAAAAACACTATAAATTAAATCCAAATTCCACTTCTTGATAACTTCTGATAAAACGGATACAAAACTTAAAGTTTCCAAAAGATTGTACAAAGATTCAGAATAGAAAATTCCCTCCACTGCTACACCGATGGTGAATACAAGGATCGAGGCAGTGTTGGTGTAACAATAGCTTTCCATCACAACAGAAGTTCATATTTTGTTACCTATCTTTATTCTATCTAGGCGGTTAAGTCCATAGTTATACAACCAACTGCATCCAGACAACCATACATCATACAAGAACCCAAAACTCGATTGTCATTTATCATGACTAAAAAGCCTTCAGATATCCCATCTATTTGAGTCCAAAGAAATAGGATATGCAACAACCATCTAAGCAAATCATCTCTCCTCCTTGAGGCTCTTCTGCAAGAAGAAAGTCTCCTCCTTAAGGCTCTTCTGCAAGAAGAAAGTACGGCCGCAATTGACCTGTAAAGCATGAAATCAATATGGTCAGCTTCTTTTTCTCTTGTTGAGTCGGTCAAATAATTCAAATTCATCACTATCAGTGACCAACTTTAGAGTATAGAAGCAGAACCTCTTACTAACATCAGAAAAATATATGCATGAATGAAAAAAGGAATACAAAATGCGAGAGAAAATAATACCTCTGAACAGGTTATTGGACATCCTTTTCATCTCCAGTTCTCACAGAAGATCAAACTTCAAAAAAGAACAAAATGCTTTGCAAGAATCCTATGCAGGCACCCAACAAGAAGAAGCATAGACAATTCGACCCTTCCATCCTTGAAGCATCCAATCACTATCTTGATCAATTGCGAAATCTTTGTGGTACCATGCCTTCACCTTATCCCTAAACACCTTCACTACCTCTTGGTCCAATGGCAACAACTGTAAACCAGCCCTTTGACAACGTACCTGCCATTGCTTGTATGTCTCAGCTCTCTCAACCCTCTCTATCCCCTCACATGCTATCACATTCATGGCCTCCCGGCCATAGAACTCTGATTCAAACATCAACCTCTCTGAACTGTCACGGGGTATATTAACATCAAATACATCATACAAGGCAGAGAAGTGGAAGAGGGCCTCCCGAAATCGAGTGACAAAGAAGGGGGCATTGTAGGCACCATTAACAATAGTATGAACAAAAATATCTGGTTTCAACCTCCTGATTAGCTTTAGAACAGAATCTCTTGGACAGTTTACTTCAACAGTCTCATCCAGTAGGTTCTTAAACCGTAACATACAATTCACAGCAAGCACCTCATTCCTCTCAACCTTGAGGTCCTCTACTTGGATGGATTCCCAATTCTGCGAGGCTATTGCATTAAACTCAAAAGGAACCTTAAAGCGCTCACAATATCTTGCCAAGCGGCGTCCAGTCTCTTCAATCCACTCTGCTGGACGAAATCCAGGTTGGGGAACCTCTATCCCTGTAATTCGTAACTTGGGAGGTCCACCAGCTCTCATTGAAAGCTTCTGGATAAGGATTGGCCACTGAAAACCATACAGGATACCAAAATCTACAATATGGAGGGTAGTTGCTTTCTCAGCCATCTTCAAAATCATCTTGTTTTTAAAGAAAATTGACATTTTCTTAAAAGGACAAGTTGACAGACTAACTTCGTAAGATTTCAACATATCAACAACCGATGTCTTTTTGGAAGCAAGGGAAGTATAAAACATCTGGGTTCCAGTGCCAGTACCAGCCATTCGTGCCTCAAGGCCATTTGCAAAGGAATGAGCCAACCTTTGAGATCCATCACCAAAAGGAGAAGAATGCTGCCTAATTTGCTTTAGTAGTTCTGTGGAGGTCCTAAAATCATTGGAAGACACAGCTTGCGCACACAGAATCAGGAGATTCCTTAAATCCACAGTTTCCTTCTTCTTGCCTTGTTTCTTGGCACGAGCCTTCCCACCTTCACCATTTGATGCTTGTGGCTGTAAGTTTTTGCCACCTTCATTCTGCATATCTACATTGTCGCCACATAAACCACATGAAGACTGATTACCCCCGTCAGTACAGAGCAAGACCTTGTCAAGCATCTCGGATAATTCATCCTCCTCCTCCTTATAAATTGCAGACTGCTTGCTACTCCTCCCTTCTTCAGAAGCCACATCTTCTCGCTCATGATTCTTCCTTCCCCTTGACCCATCAGGTGAGTTCTTCCTTTCCCCTGACCCATCCGGTGAGTCCTTTGTTTCCCTTGACCCATTCGGTGATTTCCTCCTTCCCCTTCGCCTACTAGGTGAGCTCTTCCTCTCACTTTTTTCCTTCTTGACGATACCAGTTGGAGCACGTCCTTTCACTTGTGGAGACGTTGTGCTGCTTTCAAAATCAAAAACCAATGGATTAACTTTGGGAAGGAACTTACTAGCTTCCTCTAAGCCTCTCTGAAACTGCAACACAGATTCACTATCTGTAAATATATTCTGAGCCAGAAACTGATTTACAGAAGATTCGGACATCCCACCACCAAAACTAGACAGGCTATTTGTCACAGGAACAGACAACTGAGAATTGGAATTGGAATTGGAACGAGAATTAAACTGGTAACCACTGTCACTGGATTGAGAGGTTTCTGATGAAGATGGCTTCTGCTCTCCAGAATCACCAAGCGATTGAGAATCAACCGATTTACTAGCGCCAGTACTAGGACTACTACTAGCATTGAAATCACTACTGTTACCAGAAAAGTAACTATCAGGGCTCTCATCTTTTCGATCAACATAAAGCGGTTGCTGATTGGGTGAGAAGGGATACTGTTGGCCAAGAACATCATAGAACGATTTCTCAGTGTCACGAAGACCCAACGGATCATAGAACATGATGGGCTTTTGCTCTATGTTCTCTTCCATAAGCATCTGGTTTACATACTTGAAAACAGTTTCAGAGAAGTCAATATCATCAGAGGACGGAGAATCTACTCCGGGGCTAACAGTGGTAGGAACAGAAGAAGACTCTCCCTCTGTGCTGACACTAATTGGAGGAACAAGATTGCCGGAATCCGGCTCAGGTGGAATTGAAAACTGATTGCTGAAAAAGTTGAGATCTGGAGAGAGCTGGTTAAATTGGTACTGATTTGGGATTTCTGGGAATTGAGATGAATTGGGTAACATGGGATCGAAATCAATGTCGTTCATGAAATCAGGGAGTCCAGTGTCAGTTGGATCCATAATCACAACCAATCAAATTCTGAGTAAAACCCACAAGAATTCTGACTAGAAGCAAGAGGGAGGGTTCAAGTCCAAGACTCAGTTTTTAAGGAAAGAACGAACCTTTACTGAAGAGAAAGGCAAAGAAGTGGAAGGGGCAGGCGTACCTGGAAGAAAGCTTTGAGATTTAGGAACAAAAAAGGGTCATAGACTGGAGGATCACCATACGCAGCCCGGTGTTGTAGTGCTATATATAATAAGCTGACCGATCGAGAGACCCATGTGACGAAGTTTCTTGGAACGCAGGTATTTGTGAGACGAAAATGGGAATTAGTCTGTAACCAAAAAAAAAAAAGAAAAACCAGGAATTAGTAATGGTGGGCGGGGGTTATGTGGCAGTGAAGGAAGCTGGGAAGTCATCCATTTTGAGGTACCGGCTAAACCAGTTTGTCTTTCATGGAGATTATGATTCGTCTGATGATCTGGTCATGCATGTGTTTGACTCTACAGCCTTGTTTTTGGTTTTGCCTCCATTCTTGTCTCTTCTTTCCCTAATACCATGCGACACAAATTAAAATTTAAAAGATAAAGTTTTCTTGATCAAAAGTTATTCAAATTATAAACTATTGCAAGTTGAGAGAGGGAAATAATTATTTCAGATTTCAGGTGGGACGAGATTTATGGAGCTTTGCAGCTTATAGTGTTGGAGTTAGGTTCTCCTATATATATGTGATCGAATAAGATTTGTTCAAAGGAAAGAGAATCATTGGATTTTTTTTATATTCTCGATTCAATGTAGAAGGACCCTTTATAAAGTTGATTTGCTTATGAGAACAAAATTAATATATTGTAGAAGAAACACATGTAAAATTGATTTCATTATGAGAAAATTTAAAAGGAGTTTCTATCATCTTTTCTAGATCCTACATGCACATCCTATTATATCAGTAATTTGAACATGCGACCACTATAGATTATTCTAAATAACCAACAGACGACAACTCATTGACAAAAGAGTTTTCACATTATTCTTTAGATATTTTTTACTTTAAAATTTCTCACTTTTTTGTAAGTATAAAATCTTAAACTCCAGTGTTTGGCTACTAATCACTCTTTATAGCTATACCGAACTCTACATAGCTAGTGCATGCTCTACCAAGTACTCTTTATGGTGCTTATTAATTATCAGTTTTTTGCCCAAAATTTGTCATTTTCTTTTTTGTTCAAACTCATTTAACAGCTATCTAACACTATTTATAGTTTTGAAATATCGAGTATGAAATCATATACGAGAGTAGCCAACCAACAAAGATTGATGCAATAATGAGAAACGTACGTTTGAATCTCTCTTCGATTAAAGGCAATCACAACTCACACGAGGCTATGAACAGTTTTGGGTTGACTCTCCAACCGTTTGACACAGTCAAACCAGCTGAAGCTACCGATAAGACTCAGAGAGAACCCGGTTTCTCTAGATTGCTTAATCACCAAGCCAGCAAGCCTCTATCAGTGAAAAGACTATCACTACGGGTCCATTTGGTATTCGTGAAGAACAAGAATGGATCTTCTGGTACTCTTAGGTTATTGTTAACTAATTCACACTGTGGGTAGTACTGTAAATAACATAAAATTTACAGAGTCAGAGAGTCTAGAGCATGTGAGGTAATCAGGTTGGAATATTAGAGCTGGATATATAATAATACTATAACACACGCTGCAGGTCTGAGCCAATCATACTTTTGATTAACACAATGAGGCTGCCCTTATTATTCAATCGGAAGAAAACAAGTGCTTCTATCCTTTTCTTCATTTAAAACGTCAAGATGGGAAATCTGATGATCTCTCATGTGTTTGTTTCTCTGGCCCTAAGAATGTGAGATCAAAGCTGCGGCCCCGACATGATCGGTTTTATTCAAATAAGCAGGAAAAATGATGATCACCATGATCTTTTTAGGATATAGTCCATCCTGTAATTGCGAAAGCGATTAGAGTATAAAAGTGAAAGTGAGAACATGGGCTAATAACCACAAAAGCTTTCCGTCACAAATTCACAACAGAACGTGGTATTTTGTTCCCTATCTTTATTCTATTGACTTCATCGTCGAAATACACCTTGATTTTTCTCTATACTGTTAATTTATCTAATAACTTATCAATTTTTTCTATTAACATACTATATTTTTCAAAGTTTGTAAATTTACACATTTTCGTTACCTTATGTCAGCTTCAACGGAATGTATCATTTAAGCATGTCAAACGTGAAGCAAACTTTCTTGTGGATGCTATAACCCAATCTAGTCATCATCTTGGAGTACATTTTTGGAGTCACTCTTTACCTTTATCAGCTAGTCAAGCTTTCCATTTTAATAATTTGAGTAGTGATTCTACTAGGGTTTTGTGTCGTAGTTTTATTTTACCTAATTGAACAAAAAACTTATGTCAACCTCAGTGGTTAAGTGTTCACATGCCAAACATGTGAGGGTAATGTGGTCTTTTTTATTATTTAATTATTTTCTTTATTTAATTTTAATTTCTTATTTTATCTTTCTTTTTGGGATCAAAATTGCACTAGCTATGAATCATTAATTGTTAACGAGCAAAAATTCTTTGCATCCAAACTTCTGAATTATTATCGACTTTGTTGACAGAAACAAAATAAATTTTCGCCTGCAAGAGATTAAAAGAAATAGAAAAAAAAAAAAACAAGAAGAAGAAGATAATAACAGTAAAAACAACTGGTTAGCTTTCGAAAAAAAGTTTTTGCTCCGCACTTTCCTGAGAAGAGGTTTCGCTTTCGAAGAAGAGACAACCGCTCTGTTCCCATGTTCCGTCCGGCAACACGTCTTCGGGACATCGTCGTCAACGGGTAGTTAGTCGTTCGCAGTCCGCCGGTGCAGGGCCACAGTGGAGTTTTGGCCTGGATAAGGAAGACTGTTGGTGGAGATTTACCAGTCTGTCACTGAAGAATAGTATGCAATCGCCGGTGTCAAGGAAGCCTGGGGGAGGCCGGACTAGACGATCGAGGAGGCTCTCCAAGGTCAACCAAAAATCAAAGGCGGTATGGCAACAATTGCTGATGTTTCGTGGATCTTCCAATGGTGTTCTGACTACTGTCGCGGTTCGGAGGCTTGGATTTTGCCTCGATCTGGCCATGCTTCCTGCCTTGATCTGGTCGGGACGACATCTATCGGAGGATTGCTACCTTTGTTAGGGTATTAGCCCCAACTTCTGTAAATTCACAAGAGAAGAGTAAAGACGAAAGGAAATGTACAGCTGAAAATGAAAGTTCTATTATCTTCGATGCCTTTTTCTCTATAGAATACCAGCTAATATAGCTGGACGTGGACGTGTGAAACACGTGTCAACATGACACAGGTGGTAGGTACACCACAAGATTCGACTACGAAGCTGGTACATACGACATCACGTAAAAATGAAACGCTGCATTTCGACACTAATACAAATTATAATTAACCTAAACCTTGGTAATTCTCGCTCAGCTTTCTTGGTCAATATGGGATTGCTCGTTGACCATCGTAACAATCCACCCTGCTTCAAAATGAACTTGTCCTCAAGTTCTGCGGGTTAACTGTGGCAGCTGCAGCTTGTAGGGGGCACTTTGATCGGAGTTGTACGGCAGTGGATATTCATGGGTAAGGACCCAAAACTTTGCCCCTTTGTCTGAGTTAGGAAGACTAGGCCAGCAAACTTCGAAGGACCTGAGAATCCTAGGAAGGTTGCTGTTGTGTTCTTCACGGCAGTTCCTTGTATATGCACGGCAGTGAATTGATCATTTCAAAAGAGGCGTGGGAAGATGCATGTGGCGTGGGAGCTAGAAAAGCATGATTTGTAGTGAAGATGAGAGATTTACAGCAGCTAGGAAAGCTTGGATTCGGATTGTGGTTGATGAATTTTTGGATTGGAAATGGGTTTTTTGGGATACATGTTGGGGGAATTGCTTGGTTTTGTTTCTGGGTTTGCACATATGTATGCAGGTTGGATCTGAATAGGTTTCTGGGATGAGTATAGGGAATAGCTTGGGTCACTTTGCGTATGGATTTCTTTGGGGTTGTTTCTGAATGCCCCTTCACAATAGTAAGAACTCTTAATTATAGGAGAGTTGATGTGTGATGCAGCATTAAGCTTGCTGCTTGTCTTTGGGTGTAGCTATGATCATAATCCCAGAAAATCCTGCTGTTGGGGTTACCTTTCCAGATTCCCGCTGCTGAATTCTGCTGCTGGGACTGCAATCCCAGGATTTCTGTTGCACGCTGCTAGGATTTTGTTATGTTGCTGGGATCAAGATTTTGGACGTGGTGAGTTTAAGATGGTTTCAATGGGCTTTAGGTGAGAGGATTGTTTCAATGGGCTTTGGGTTTCTTAGCTTGTTGGTTGGTTTTATCCCCATTAATGAGATATTGGGCTTGAATTGTGTTATCTCTCTTCTTCACCTTGCCCATGTTGAGAATTGGGCTGCTGGCTTGAATTTTGGTCCCAAGTCAAAATTACCAGCATGCCTAAAACTCGCGATGGACATCATACTTTTCTGTAACCTTCCACACCACACCCATTCTTGTAAGCCCCAAGTGTATGAACGTGGCTTGGGTTCACGTGAGTGGCGCGATGTTTGCGGGTATAATTCGCCTCGAAATATGAATTGGGCCTTAAGGCATGAATTAGGCTTGTTAGTTGGATTTTTGGGTGTCAACACAGCTGTCTGATCAGGATCAAAATGTGGAAACCGCAGAGAAATGGTTTCTGCATCTTCCCAAGTTGCTTCATCCGGAGAAGTTCCCACCCATTGGACGAGCCATTGATTACTTGCAGCTGCCTTCTTCTTAACCATCCCCCTAGCTAGCACAGCTAAGGGATCCCATTAGGGGTTTGAAGGATCTCTTATGAAAGGCAGTTGAGGTTCCACGGCAACATTGTCACCCAATTACTTTTTCAAAGCGAGACATGAAAAACATTGTGGATTTTTGCTGTGGGTGGAAGCTGTAACTTATATGCCACCTTTCCAACTCGTTCCAGAACCTTAAAGGGACCATAATATCTTTGGGACAACTTTTGGAATCCATCTTGATGCATAAGTGCTGCTTATATTGCTGCAGCTTGAGGTAGACAAGGTCTCCAACTGTAAATTCTCTCTCACTATGCTTTTTATCATAGAAGCCTTTCATCCGCGATTGAGCCAACTGAAGGTTGCGCTTTAGAGTGGCAAGCAAAGTATCCATATCTCTAAGTTGTTGATCCACTGCAGCAACAGAAGTTGAACCAGGTAGATATGGAATGATGGAGGGGGGTTCATAGCCATATAGTGCCTGAAATGTACCACCATTCTGCCCATGGTAATGCATGAACCCAAGCAGTCGACCTCTCATGAATTACACATCTCAGATATTGCTCAGTGTCCTGTTCAAATTCTCAGTTTGGCCATCAGTTTGGGGATGATAAGCTGAAGACTTGTTCAGTTTAGTTCCTTGTAGTTTGAAGAATAATTCCCAAAAAAGACTGAGAAATACAGGATCCCTATCCGAATTATATGCTCTGGCATACCATGTAACTTGAAAACCTCCTGAACAAACAGTTGAGCTACAGTTGCAGCAGTGTAGGGGTGAGACATAGGAATGAAATGGCCAAATTTAGTTAACCTGTCAATCACAACCAAAATAACTGTTTTGCCTTCAACCTTAGGTAGGCCATCAATGAAATCCATTTCAGACCATGCTCTATCCGGAATAGAATTGGTTGCAACAGTCCAGGGGGCTTGATAGTTTCATAATGGTTGACTTGGCAAGTATGACAATTAGCTATGAATTGCTTAATGTCATTGAACATACCCGACCATGCAAATGTCCTATTACTTCTCTTGTAGGTCCTTGCTCTTCCAGCATGTCCTCCAACATATCTTCCATGCAGTCCTCCATAATTTTCAGTCTCCAATTATCTTTCTTAGGTACAAAGATTCTCTCTTTATAGAATAACTGTGAGTTGATCACCTTATAATGTTGTCTGGCACCAGAATCTTGTTGTAAGTCTTGCAACACCTGAGAAGCTTCTACATCCAACAAACAAGCCTGTTTAATCTCGTCAACAAATTGGTGGACTGGCTGTGATACTCCAGATAAGACACATAGATCAGCTTTTCTAGATAAAGCATCTGGTGCTACATTAGATTTCCCAGCTTTGTATTGAATAGAATAGTCATATCCCAAAATTTAATCAACCATTTTGTTGAGCAGGAGTGGTAATTCTCTGCTTTAAGAAATGCTCTATGGTCCTGTGATCAGTAGAGATCTTGAAGTGATGCCCCAATAGGTAAGGTCTCTAGTGTTCCACAGCAAACACCACAGCCAACATTTCTTTGTCATAAACAGAAAGTGTGGAGTGTTTGGGAGCTAGTGCCTTGCTGGGATAAGCAAGTGGATGGCCTGCTTGGGATAGGACAACCCCAATTCCCTTGTCAGAGGCATCACATTCCACAATGAATTCTTTGCTAAAATCTGTATTGCTAGTACTGGGGTGGACGTCATAGCTACCTTGAGATCCTCAAAGGCCTTTGCAGACTGTTCAGTCCACTTGAAGTTATCTTTCTTGAGCATATCAGTCAATGGTTTGGCTATTACACCAAAATGTCTGACATACTTCTTGTAATAACCTGCCAGTCCTAGGAAACCTCTCAGTCCTTTCAAAGTGTTAGCTTTTTGCCCATTGTTAATGCATTCGATTTTGGCAGGATCTACAGCTACTCCTTTTGCACTAATAATGTGACCCAAATATTCCACTTGAGGTACCCCAAAAGAACATTTACTCTCTTTAACCTTCAAAGAGTGTTGCTGCAACCTGTGAAAAACCATTTTCAAATGGTGGAGGTGGTCTTCTAAGGAGGAGCTATAAATAAGTATGTCATCAAAAAATACCAACACAAACTTTCTCAAGTAATCCCTGAGAACATCATTCATAACTGACTGAAAGGTGGATAGGGCATTTGTTAATCCAAAAGGCATAACCAAGAACTCATAGTGACCTGAATGAGTTCTAAATGCAGTTTTCTCAATGTCTCTTTCTTGCATTCGAATTTGATGGTATCCAGACCTCAAATTTAATTTAGTAAAGATAGTGGAACCATGTACCTCATCAATAAGCTCATCAACTACAGGTATAGGGTATTTATCTTTGATGGTAGCTGAGTTTAAGGACCTGTAGTCAACACACATCCGCCAAGTTCCATCTTTCTTTTTAACCAAAATGACTGGTGATGAGAAAGGGGATACACTTGGTCTAATGACTCCATTATCAAGCATCTCTTGTACAATTTTTTCGATCTCAGCCTTCTGAAAGTGAGATATCTGTAAGGCCTAACATTGATAGCAGCTGTGTTGGGGAACATTTCAATTCCATGATCTTGATCTCTTGCATGTGGCAGTGTGGTAGGTGGTTGAAAGACCTCAGCATATTGTTGTAATAATTGCAGGATCTTAGGGTGTGTTACTTCTTTTGCACCTTGCCATTATTGGACTGAGTTGCACAAGGAGTGCTTCTTTTTCTTTCTTCAGTAGTCTAGACATAGACTTGCAGATAACAACAGAAGCTTGAGACATACTTGATGTGGTTAGATTCATTGTTTCAAATTCCAAGTATTATCTCCCAATGTTCTAAGCCTGGCTGCCCCAAGAATCACTTCACAACCTGAAACTGGTAAGACATAAAAATTAGTTGAAAATGAATATTGTTGCACTTGCATTTCAATGCTCACCTACCCTTTTGTCTACATTACAGCTCCACTGGCCAGTCTAACCCTCAACGGTTTAATATCCATAACTTGAGTTTTAAGTTTTCTTAGTAATGAAGGATGGATGAGGTTATGGGAGGCACCAGTGTATATTAAAACATGAACTGTTCTTTTGTTAAACAGCCCCTTCATCTGCATTGTATATGAATTATCTTGTTCCCCCATAACCTGCAATGAATCTCAGGATCTAAAATGTCTTCATTCTTCTGATCATGTTCCTCAGTGGCTTTAGTGGTTCCAGGAGCTGCCATTTCTAATTCCTCTTGTATGATCTCAATCACTATGAGTTGACCCTTTCTACAATTGTGACCAGGTCTAAACTGTTCATCGCAGAAAAAGCATTGGTTCTTTGCTCTCCTTTCTTGATATTCAGCTTGTGATAACTTCATGTTCCCCACAATATGATCAGTATTATTGACAGGCTGTCCCAATGGTGGAGGTTTAGGGTGTGGCACAGCTGCAGGCTTAGCTTGATAACTAGGGCCCGTAAAGGTGGATGGTTTGAAATGTAAACCTGTGCCAGCGGAAGGCAATGCTTTTTGCCCTGGATTAAGCCTCATCTGTCCCTTATGGAGGAGTTATCTTTCTTCATAGATTCTGGCTAACTCACAAGCCTCATACGGGTCGTTGGCCTTTGAGTTTTCACATCAGCTCGTATGTCACTCTTTAAACCACCAAAGAAACAAGAAAGTAGGACTTGTGGGGAGAAACCTGGTGCCCTCCTTGAGAGTTTGGTGAATTGTTCTTTATACTATTCAACAGTCCCAATTTGTGACATTCTCACCAAAGTAGCTTGGTAATCAATTACATTGTGACCACTGAATTCTCTCATCAATAGTTCTGCCAAGCCATTCCAGGTAGGTGGGAATTCATGTTTGAACATGAACCACCTGTCAGAGGCCTTATCACATAGGTGCATCGTTGCAATTGCAAGCTTCTTGTCCTCAGGTATCTGATAGAAGGCAAAAAATTGTTCAGCCTTGTTGAGCCACTCCATCGGATCTCCACCACTGAAGGTATTAAACTCTAGCCGTTTGTTTCATGGTTGGTAGAGTAGGATCATTCGAAGTATGAAAAACAGATGAAACTGGAACATGCTGAAATTGCTGCAGTGGCATAGTCTGTTGTGGTAACATATAGGGTTGAGGTTGTGAATATATGGAATAGGCAAGAAGTGATGTGTCTATGGAATTGTGGTGATGACTTAAGAAATTGGGCACAGCAAATGGTAGGGTTGGTTATGGTGGTGGTGAAGCAAAGGATAAAGTGGTATATGAGTAAGGGCCTGAGTAACTCATCACAAAGGGGTTAGTGGTACTCATGTGAGTGGTAGGGGCATACCCAAAATTTGGTATAAAACCGCAACATAATTGTTCATATTAGGGTGCTGATAAAAATGGCCATGCATAGATCCAAATAAATGCTCCTAGTATTTAATACTTGCATAACTACCAACAGAGTGATTCAACGGAATTATCCCTTGAGGTAATGGGGCAGTATACTTAATAGCATCCACATTAGAAACATTCATCATCTCAGAGTAAATTTCATTACTAAATCCTAATAACACTTCATTAGGTCCCATGGTTAAGGGTTGAGTAGAATTAGGTTTAGAGTTACTACCCCCAACAACACTGTGAGTCGAAGACGCAGTGGCCATGGTTGATGTAGCAGATCCCACTGTTGCAGTAGTCATCCCAGGTACTCCAGCTGAAATCGACCCAAAATTGAGTAGAGAAGAGATCTCGTGTTGTTTTTGGGTAGCGTGTTGATGTTCCTTCATCTGGTGCAGCTCCGCGAGTAATTCAATACGAATAGCAACAAGAGAATTATGTAGATCACTAAACTTAGCCGTGTCTCATCCTTGTGGATTTGGAGGTCGAATTCCACATGAGACAGCTCACCGGAGGAGTGAGGAGGTAAGCCGACCCGCCAGCCCCTTTGAGCTTCACCATCCCCTCAGATCGAGGGCTCTGATACCAGTTGTTAGGGTATTAGCCCCAACTTCTGTAAATTCACAAGAAAGAGTAAAGACGAAAGGAAATGTATAGCTGAAAATGAAAGTTCTATTATCTTCGATGCCTTTTTCTCTACAGAATACCAGCTTATATAGCTAGACATGGACATGTGAAACACGTGTCAACAGGACACAGGTGGTAGGTACACCACAAGATTCAACTACAAAGTTGGTACAAACGACATCACGTAAAAATGAAACGCTGCATTTCGACACTAATACAAATTATAATTAAACTAAAACATGGTGATTCTCGCTCAGCTTTCTTGGTCAATATGGATTGCTGGTTGACCATCGTAACAACCTTGCTATCAATGGCGTTCTGGTTCGTGGACACGGTAATTTGCTGGTTACAGCGCCGTACTTCCGAATGGGAAAGGTTGCCGGTCATGCAGAAGTTGGATCATGGGCTTGGTCTGGGTCATGGCTTCAGTCTTTGGGCTTCTGGTATGTTTATTATAGTTTTAATAATCTATTTCAATTTTAGGTGTATTTTATGTACAATAAATCTCTACCATCATGCGATAGAGTTAGGTGGGCTTTGTCTCAGCTTGCACAGTAAGGCAGCATGTCGGTGTTGACTGCACGCAACCTTCTAGCGACAGCATGAAACAGAGTGTCATCTGTCTTAGTTCCGATTGGCAACATAGTGAGACAACTGATATTATTTGTCAACTAATGATCCTCTTCGTGAGCGTGATCTTGTTGGTCTGTCCCCATAAAGCAAATGCAGTTGTCAGAGGTGCAACCATTGCTATTTGGTGTCTATTAGGATGCATTCTTTTTGTAGAGGTTCCTGCTATTATTGCAGGACATTCTCTTTATGCTAATTGTAAGTTGGGGTTAAGGCACCATGTCCCCCTCCATGTATCCTTTTGTTTCATTGATCAAGGCTTAACGGCAGCCACATTGACCATTCTTCAAAAAAAAAAAAAAAAAAAAAAAAAAAAAAAAAAAAAAAAACAGTAAAAACCAAATTGACCTCACGTGTTTGGCATGTGAGAACACCGAACTGTTAGCGAAAATGTGTAAATTGATGAAGTCTGAAAAAGCTAGTGTGCAGAGAAAATTTAGGGGCATTCCAGCCTTTAAGTCTTTCTTATCTAAGGCTCTAAGCAGTTATTGTCCATAGTCATACAACCAACCGCATTTAGAGTCTAGACAACTATACATCATACAAGAATCGATAACTCGATTGTCATTTATCATGACCAAAAAAGCCTTCCGATATCGCATCTATTTGAGTCCAAAGAAATGATGCGGCAACCATCTACGCAAATCATCTCTCCTCCTTAAGTACTGCCACAATTGACCTGTAAAGCATGATATCAATATGGTCAGCTTCTTTTTCTGTTGCTGAGTCAGTCAAATAATTCAAATTCATCATTATCAGTGACCAAGTTTATTGTACAGAAGCAGAACCTCTTACTAACACAAGAAAAATATATGCATGAATGAAAAAAGGGATACTAAAATGCAAGAGGAAATAATACCTCTGAACTGGTTATGACATCCTTCTCATCTTCAGTTCTCACAGAAGATCAAACTTCAAAAAGAAGAAAATGCTTTGCAAGAATCCTATGCAGGCACCCAACAAGAAGAAGCATAGACAATTCGGCCCTTCCATGCTTGAAGCATCCAATCACTATCTTGATCAATTGCGAAATCTTTGTGGTACCATGCCTTCACCTTATCCCTAAACGCCTTCACTAACTCTTGGTTCAATGGCAACAGCTTTAAACCAGCCCTTTGACAACGTACCTGCCATTGCTTGTATGTCTCAGCCCTCTCAACCCTCTGTATCCCCTCACATGCTATCACATTCATCGCCTCCTGGCCATAGAACTCTGTTTCAAACACCAACCTCTCTGGACTGTCACGGGGTATATTAACATCAAATGCATCATACAAGGCAGAGAAGTGGAAGAGAGCCTCCCGAAATCGAGTGACAAAGAAAGGGGCATTGTAGGCACCATTAACAATAGTATGAACAAAAATATCTGGTTTCAACCTCCTGATTAGCTTTAGAACAGAATCTCTTGGACAGTTCACTTCAACTGTCTCATCCAGTAGATTCGTGAACCGTAGCATACAATTCACAGCAAGCACCTCATTCCTCTCAACCTTGAGGTCCTCTACTTGGATGGATTCCCAATTCTGCAACGCTATCGCATTAAACTCAAAAGGAACATTAAAGCGCTTGCAATATCTCGCCAAGCGGCGTCCAGTCTCTTCAATCCACTCTGCTGGACGAAATCCAGGTTGGGGAACCTCTATCCCTGTAATTCGTAGCTTGGGAGGCCCACCAGGTCTCGTTGAAAGCTTGTGGATAAGGATTGGCCACTGAAAACCATACAGGATACCAAAATCTACAATATGGAGGGTAGTTGCTTTCTCAGCCATCTTGAAAATCATCTTGTTTTTGAAGAACATTGACATTCTCTTAAAAGGGCAAGCTGAAAGATGAACTTGGTAACATTTCAACTTATCAACAGCCTTCTGTTTGGAAGCAACGGAAATATAATAAAACTGGTTTCCAGTGCCAGTACCAGCCATTCGTGCCTCAAGGCCATTTGCAAAGAAATGAGCCAACCTTTGAGATCCATCACCAAAAGGAGAAGAATGCTGCCTAATTTGCTTTAGTAGTTCTGTGGAGGTCCTAAAATCATTGGTAGACACCGCTTGTGCACACAGAATCAGAAGATTCCTTAAATCCACAGTTTCCTTCTTCTTGCCTTGTTTCTTCGCACGAGCCTTCCCACCTTCATCATTTGATGCTTGTGGCTGTCCATTGAGCTGCAAGTTTTTGCTTTCTTCATTCTGCACATCTACATTGTCGCCGCATGAGCCACATGAAGACAGATTAGACCCGTCGAAAAGCAAGACCTTGTCAAACATCTCAGATAATTCATCCTCCTCCCCCTTATAAATTGCAGACTGCTTCCTACTCCTCCCTCCTTCAGAATCCACATCTTCTCGCTCATGATTCTTCCTCCCCCTTGACCCATCAGGTGAGTTCTTCCTTTCCCTTGACCCATTCGGTGATTTCCTCCTTCCCCTTCGCCTACTAGGTCGGTTCTTCCTCTCACTCTTTTCCTTGTTTACGATATCAGTTGGAGCATGTCCTTTCACTTCTGGAGACACTGTGCTGCTTTCCAAATCAATAACTAATGGATTAACTTTGGGAAGGAACTTGCTTGCTTGCTCTAAACCTCTCTGAAACTGCAAAACAGATTCACTATCTGTAAATATATTCTGAGCCAGAAACTGATTTACAGAAGATTCAGACATCCCACCACCAAAACTAGACAGGCTATTTGTCAGAGGAACGGACAACTGCGAATTGGAATTGGAATGAGAATTAAACTGGTAAACACTGTCCCTTGAACGAGAGGTTTCTGACAAAGATGGCTTCTGCTCTCCATAATCACCAAGCGATTGAGAATCAACGGAGTTGCTAGTGCCAGCACTAGGACTACTACCAGTATTGAAATCACTACTGTTACCAGAAAAGTAACTATCAGGGCTCTCATCTTTTCGATCAACATAAAGCGGTTGCTGATTGGGTTGATCATCATAAAGTGGTTGCTGATTGGGTGAGAAGGGATACTGTTGACCAAGAACTTCATAGAACGATTTCTCAGTGCCATGAAGGCCCAATGGATCATCATAGAGCATGAGGGGCTTTTCCTCTATGTTCTCTTCCATAAGCATCTGGTTTACATACTTGAAAACAGTTTCAGAGAATTCAAGATCATCAGAGGACTTAGAATCTACTCCGGGGCTCACGGTTGTAGGAAGAGAAAATGAGCCTCCGTTAGGAAGAATTGACTCTCCTTCTGTGCTGACACTAATTGGAGGAACAAAAGTACCGGATACCGGCTCCGGTGGAATTGAAAACTGATTGCTCAAAGAGTCAAGGTCTGGAGAGAGCTGGTTAAATTGGTACTGATTTGGGATTTCTGGGAATTGAGATGAATTGGGTAACATGGACTCGAAATCAATGTCGTTCATGAAATCAGGGAGTCCAGTGTAAGGTGGATCCATAATCACAAACAATCAAATTCTGAGTAAAACCTTAAACCCCGAATCAAAAAGGTGACTAAAGTACTAAACCCTATAAATGAAATCTAACACACACAATCAAAACAACCCCACCATGGTAGCAAAAGCATGAACTTTTCCATACCCAACAACACCAAATCAATAGTAAAGCTCAATAACCTCAACAACACATCAGAATTCTCACTAGAAGCAAGAGGGGCTCAAGTCCAAGACTCAATATATAAGCAAAGAACGAACCTTTACTGAAGAGGAAGGCAAAGAAGTTGAAGGGCTGGCGTAACTGGAAGAAAGCTTTGAGATTTGAGAAGGGAAAGGGTTAAAGACTCAAGAAGCATCAAACCCAGCCAGGAGTGGTAGTGCTATATAAAAGCTGAGAGAGACCCTTGTGAGGAAGTTTCTTGGAACATAGGTGTTCGTGTGACCGGGGTGGGGGGTTATGTACGGTACCGGGTAGACCAGTCTGCCTTACCTGGCGATTTTGATTGTTCTGATGATCTGGTCATGCACAAGTCTGACTCTACAACCTCGGATTTGGTTTTGGCCTCCATTCTTAGAGCATCTCCCATGGTAGGCTAAAAGCCAAATGGTTTTAGCCTACCAAAAATAGAATATTCCTTCTAATATACTTTTTTAGCTTATCAACAAAAAGCAGTGCTGCCACCGTAGGCCAAATTCCGTAAGCTAAAAACAAATATCATCACATCCAACGGCTATAATTTGAAAATGACTATAATTCCCAACTCAGAATATATTTTCGAGTATGGTTTTGACGAGTCTATCAATAAAACTAGTCGTTTTAGTTAAATGAAAATAAGTATATCATAAAATTAATGATTACACATTTATTTTAAAAATTCTAAACATATCAAATATTGGCTCATATTGAAGATCTCAACAAGATATCTACAATGATGTAATTTTAATATTTAGTAACATTATAAATAATCTATGTATATAGGAAAAATGATTTTTCTTAAATGTAAAATTCATGTTCTTAAATAAACAAAAAACCAAAGTCAGCAGGGCCCACCATTTGGCTTACCAAATCTGAGCCCAAATTTGGCCTAACAAATTTGAGAAGGCTAAATTTTTTTCTTGATCCATGGGAAATAGCTTACCATGGGAGGATGTTTTAGGCTATAAATGGGATTATAGCCTACGGTGGGAGATGCCCTTAGTCCCTGTGAAATTTATAAGTTTAAAAGGAATTAAAGGATAAAGTTTTCTATTGGTTTGAAGATAAAGTTATATTGATGAAATTTTCATAAAATTATAAGCATTGCAAGCTAAGAGAGACCAATAATGATTTCAGATGCGAACCGAAAGAGTATTCAAGTTTTGTCAAACTGTTATTAATGAAGTTAGTTTTTTTCAATATGATACAATGATATTTCTCATAAAGAGAAGGAGAATCGTTTGATGTTTTTAACAATAAAAATTCTCGATTCTCTAAGAAATTTAATAATAGTCACGAATAAAGTTCAGTCATCTTTTACCTGAACCTTCTCAAGCCATTTTCTAAAACTCTTAGTGCTAAAAATGTAAATGTAAATGATAACTTCATAGCTCGCACTTCCAATGTATCATGAATCCTACTTAAAATCTAAGTGCTTGGCTACTAAACACTCTTTATGGTATAAACCAACCTCTTCATAGCTAGTACTCTACCAACGTGCTTGTTGGTTGCTTACCCAAAACTTGTCATCGTATTTTATTGTTCAAATATAATCAACTAGTTAGGACTTAGGAATATGAAATCCTATTCAAGAGTATTTGGTAGCCAACCGCAGTCAATCAAATATTATGAAAAAAAGAAAAGATGAGTCGTTTGACACATTCAAACTAGCTGAAGCTACCGATAAGACTCAGAGCCACCGGTTTCCCTGATGGCTTGATCACCAAGCCAGCTAGTGCAAGTCTCTATCAGTGAAAGACTATCACTACGGGTCGATTTGGTATTCGTGAAGAACAAGAATGGAACTTCTGGTAATCGATCTCAGATTATTATTAACTAACCAATTGTTTAATTCCCTTTCAGACTAATTATTACTGTAGATAACATAAAGTTTACAGAGTCAGAGAGCACGTGAGGTAATCAGGTTGGAATAATAGAGCTAGGTAAGGTCCGATACTCTGAACTGATCATACATTTGATTAACTTAATGAGGTCGCCCCAATTATTCAATCAGAAGAAAACAGTTGCTTTGATCCTTTTCTTCATGTGAGATCAAAGCTGCGGGCCCCATCATGATGGGTTTTATTCAAACAAGCAGGAAAACTTATGAGCACTCATCCTTTTAGGATCTAGTCCATTTTCTTAGGCTTTTAGCCATTAATGGCACGTTTATTTACTTGAAATGGAAATAATCATGAATCGGAGACAACTGGAATGGGAGAAGAAAGGAATCGGTATTGATTCCAGAGAAGTTGATTCCTAAACCCACCTCCCCCCTTCGGAATCAAATTCTTGAGTATTCAGGAATCGATTCCTCATAAAGAGGTGGGACCTACATTCATTCTGATTCTTTCATGTGTTAGTAAACGTATGAATACTTTTACCAGGAATCATTCCAATTCCTTTATGTGTCAGTAAACGCATGAATAAATTTACCTCGTAATCATTTCCGCCCATTCCAAGTAAGTAAACATGCCCTAAATAGATAAACAAAGAGGTCCACCGGAAACCTCCGAAATTATGTGCATGTTTTGTATAATAAAGCTTTCTCTTCCCTTTAAATAGAAACTAGCCTTCTTCATACATGCTTCTACATGTGTAATACTTTCTTATTCTTTTTTTAAGAAAATTGAAAAAAATAAATGAGATAAAACAGTTATTGCATAAAGAAAATAGTGGAAGCGAAAAGTGGAGATTGTGGGATAACTTCTTTTTAACTTTTGTAATGAAAATCTATTTTGTAATTGTCATATTTACCTTTGTGATTTAATTTATTCTTAAAGTTTTTTTAATTTTTCAGGGTTAAATCTGTAAAAAAAAAAAAAATTTGGCTAACAAAACATATTCTTTTAATAATAATATAGATATATTCATCATTTGCGGTGTCACGCAATCACCTAATGTAGGGTTTTTTTTTATATACTTTTCTGAATAATTGTAGGAAGTTTATATTCATACATTCAAAATTGATATTTGAACCTCTCACTTTTTTCAAGTAATAGTTGACTTTGTCAACTTATGTCAAATTACCAATAAAGACACAAATAAAGGGGAAAAAAAACTCTCTTCTTATCTCTACGAACTGTAATAGTCTTCAATTTGGGAAAAATTTTCTCCTCCAATGTAAACCCTAAAATATATATCGCCAAATGTTATTTAACGTTGAAGTCAAAATTTTCTGAATTTGATTTTGCCTTCGTAAAGTGATAGACTTCCCTACTCACATAACTGACAATTTACAAGATCTATCACTGCGCAATAAAAAAAAATAAAAAATAAAAAGAGAGAAAATGGGAAATACAAAGACACCTCAGTTGATGAGCCCTACTCATTCTGAATGCAAACAAACATGTGAACAAGCGGCGACAAAAAGCAATACTCAACACATTTATATGATAAACGCAGCAATGGGTAGTTGTCCACAAGATCTTCCCGCACATCATCAATCAGTCAGAGCAATTTTGTGTGAAACTATTCTATAGATATGATGAAGAATGCACCTCAGTTGACTATTCTATAGATCTTCCTGCACATCATCAGTCAGAGCAATTCGACCCTCTGATATAAATTTATGGAGAATGCACTAGACTCATTGTTGATTATTGTAATTTCCTCCATTATCCTATACATATCTAAAACAAAAAGACCATGCATGTTCATTTCAAGCTGCTATGGAAGCAAGTATGAGAGAAACAGTTTAGAGACAATGACACCTAAATGCAATGAAAATAATACTTGGAAAACATATTTGTACGAGATGATGAACAAACATGGTATTGTTGCCTACACTAACCAAGAGTCGACAATTCATTGAAAAAGTTCTAGCACCTCTGTTACTCATATATGGAGGATGAACTTCCAAAAAAAAAAAAAACGTTGTAATTCCAAATCTTCAAAAACCGAAGGAGATCCAACTACTGATTTTTGAAAGTATGAATAGAATCTAAAAAAAAAAGGGTATTTTATTAGACGATAGGCATTATAGGAAAATTAGAGAGGTGTAGATAGCAAATTTGTTATTTGTAAAAGTAAGTTAGAGGTCCAAATGCCAAATTTGGAGGTATGAATAGAAGCTCCCATAATTTTATTTAAATTTACATATGCAATTATAAAAAACAACCATATACAGATCAAGTCTCTCTTGTGTACCCTTAGGGTTTATGGGAAGTCTTAATAGAGCCTGGATTGCTTAGTAAGGCCTACTTTGCTCCTTTTTTTTTTATTATTCCTTTTCTTTTCCTTTTCCTCGGTTTTTTTTTTCAAATGAAATTACTTTTTTTTTTAAATAGGAATTGATTTCATTAGTAATCAAGCATGAAAACATGTCAGAGTTTAACAGAACTTACAAAAGCAAACTAGTCTGAAAGAGCCAGAAACCTATCTAGGCCAATGCTAAACTCATCAAAGTCTATAGGGACGCTCGCTGGAAAGTAAGACAAATTAAGCAACAACAACCTCGCTTCCTAAGGGAAAAAATCATTCATCTTGTCTAACTTGCCAACACGCAATTGTTGTACAAATAACATCTAGAAACTTCTTTGAAAAGCGCATAGAGATTACTCCTACTTTAAAAGGCTTGTGACCAGATGTCTAATAGCATAGAGACTTAAGGAAGTACAAGTTCATTCCCCTTAGGGTTGGAACCAACACCGCTCTCAGCTCTTTAGTAGCCAACAACCTCGGCATCAGTTAGTCTCGCGGCTCTTGTTCGTAGTCTTCTCACATGAGTCAATGTCACTTTTGGTATTCCTACCATTCCCCGCCGTACCATAAGGCATCTGGCATCTGATACAAACTTCCCCTAGGGTGACTCATTGTATCAATGTTCTTGATGACAGAACTCAAATTCATAGCCCAACCATAAGTTGCACCCTTGGTTCTCCTGCATGTATTGGGCTGCCCAAATGCTCTGGGCACCCAGCCTCGTCTCACCTCGGATTCAGCGTCGATGCCCAACGCAGCATCGTCACCTATCTCAGCCAGGGTCCTCCTACACCGTCGTCACTCTTCTGCACCACTTTCTTTCTTAACCAAGTTGCCACCCAATCGGGGTCTTTGCGGCCACCATGACTCAACGCTCGCAGCCCAAGCACTATTCCACCAACATCGGCTTGCCACCGTCGAGCCAAACCGCCCGGAGGCCACATCAAAGCAGAAAATTCCGTCCCACTATTATCAGCCCAATAGGCCAAGCACTGCCAGCAGCGATCGTCTCCCTTAGGATAGGATCGGCTGTAAGAGATCGGAGAGAACTGATTGAACTCGGAGCCAAGCTTTGACAAACCAGCCATACAAAAGACAGGAGGAGGAAACCGACACCGGATCGAGTCTGGCGCGCTGTACGAGGGCTGCAAAGGTCGCTGTCTTCATGCTCAGTGCCTCTAGATGGCGCCGCTAGGGTTGAGAGAGAGTGAGACATCTCACAAAACTATTTTTATGCCCTATTAATTAAGAAGTTCAAATGAAATTACTAAATACAAAGGAAAAGGAAAAATAAATACAAATAAAATTATAAGTAATCGGTCATTTACAAAACGTCAATATATTATTATATACTAATTATATCAAATAGTAGTCTTAATATAGTTAAATAATAGGATATTATAGATTAATGATATTTTAAGTAATTTGGGTTGTACATTTAATAAAATATTAATTTTTTTTTAGAAAGTATAAAATATTGTAATAAAATATTAATATGTGAAATTAAATGAATGTGTATTTAAAATTTCTCCAATCAAATTAATTAACGTAAAAGTATTAGTGTCTTATTAATAAATCAACTTGCATGTACTCACTTACCTTGATCATGAAACGACATCAAAAGGCAATCGGAAAATTCAATAAAATATAAGACAAAACCTTTAGTGGCATTTTGGGACGTGTTTAGACTTTAATGACCACTTTAGGACCATAATGTAATGGAACCACTTTACTTTGGTGGTCGCATGTCTTAATGCAAGTGCCTTGATGCCTTAATTGGGAGGATAAGGAAAGAGATGAGCAATTTTGGGTTTGAATCTTCTTCTGAATTCTGATTCGACCTCCAAATTCTAGAGTCAGTTTGCAATTTGCAAACCAAATAACCAGTGATATTAAAGACCTTCAGGACTTTCTTGTCCAGTTGCCTGTCGCTTATCAGTCTCTCATCTTCAATCACACGCATATGTCCATGTTGTGTGGTCCTTATTATGGCCTTCATCCAGATTCCAGAGGCATCTCTATCACCTTTTTTTGGCAAAACGATATCCTAGAAATATGATCACTTAGTACAAAAATATGTGAATGCACGTGGGGCCCTGAGTTGATGATGGCTGATACATTGAACACCAGATAAGGGCTAATAAGCTTTTTTTCCTTTTTGGGTGACGAAAATATCTCCACAATTGGTAGTGGACGTCCGAGTCTGTCTCTCTGTTTCTCCCCATTACATAACTGGAAGAAAAAAGAATAGTGGGTTTCACAAATGTTCACTTAATTATGACTCATTCGATATTTTAGGCACTCAAGTTTCAAATATATCACTTTAGTCACTCAGTATTACACTGTCATTCACAAGAGTCACCCAAATGACATATTTTCTCAACACAAAGTAACTTTTGTGAATGACAGTGTAATATTTGAGTGATCAAAGTGATATATTTTAAACTTGAGTGACCAAAGTGTCGAATGAGTCATAGTTGAGTGACTAAAGTGACTGTTCTCCCAAAAAAGAAAGCAAAATTTTACAAAAATACTTTCCTGGAAATGGGTCCTCTACTGTATTTCAATTATAGACTATACTACAAACTCGAGGATTCACAGCTAGCACACCATAAACACCAAAAAGTGTCATGAAAGTACGACTCATTTGCTCATGTAACCCAGACCCATAAACCCAAATAACCCAGCAGACGATCCAATCCGCCATCTAAGTTTGGAAAAAAAAAAAAAAAAGCAAAAAAAAAATTGTACCACAGATCCTCATACATACACTAAGATGCATCTCCAAACATCAATGGCATCACAGCCCTTATCGAGTTTGCGTCAGAGTTGATGAGGTCACCTCTAATATCTGCTTTGTGACTTCGTTCTATCAATGCTTGGTTTCTATCATAGAAATGGACCAAATGGTATGTTAGACTTTGTGACGAGGCTTCGCCAAAGAACCAAAAAAAGAAGAAAAAAGAAAAGAGTAGACTATTGTGAATTTGTGATGAGGACAACTAGTCAGATTAGGCTTTAGCTTCTCAGTATACACGTTTCTGGATCTAAGATACACATGACATCCTTTGCGGCACTACTCGGTTTCTATATCAGTCGATGTCTCTTGCAAAATTCAAAGGGCTGCGTTCATCAGTAAATTGGATACATAAGAAATGGTGCAGACTTTCACTGCCGATCCTAACAAGTCATATCCAAGCAAGTCTTTGTTTATGTACTTTTTCTTAGTTCTTGTCTTCCTCTTCTTACTTTTCTTCTATCACAAGTTAGATTGAGGCATTACAAAAACCAGACACCAAATCAAACTTGTGCCAATTCAAATATAAGATTCAACAGTAAACTAGTACTTCATAATCATAAAACCAACTCAAAAACAAAAGATATACAGCGGTTTGAAATGAAAGAGGGGAGAACTTTAAGGCGGTAGGCGGGTAGCCTATTGGACCAGCTTTCGCTGCATATAAAAGCTGCATAAAAGGCACCTGATCAAAAACATTTACAGGGGAGGATCCAGAACCCAGACTAGAACTTGATAAATCAGCAACACAATACAGCAGCCTACAGTGGGATGGTGCTAACTAATATACAATAGTTACATATCTAAAACACAACTACAACAATTGGCCGAAAAAAAGGAAAAGAAAAACACGCACACACAACTACAACAATTGCTGCTCGTAACAACTGCTAAAGTCCACCTGCATTGTTTCCACAATTGAATTAAAGTTCTTGTACACCAAGCTCTTTAACTTTAATGTTGGAAAGAAGTTGTATTTGACAAAATTGTGCGAGTCAATTATACAAATCATGCATTTCAAGTCCTAGACGGTACCCAACAGGCGGAACCAAACATAATTCTGCCCTTCCATCCCTGCAGCATCCAGCGGCCATCCTCATCAACCACAAAATCAGGGCTGTACCCCGTTTTTACTTTATCCTTTATTTTGTTCATGACTTCACAGTCCAAGGGCAGCTGTCTGAACCCAGCCCTTATGTTCCGAACCTGCCACTGCTTATATGTTTCTGGCCTCACAGTTCTTTCTGAGCCCTCACAAGCTACTATATTCACAACTTCACGTCCAATAAACTCTTTCTCAAACCCTAATCTCATCGGATCTTCACGAGGCAAATTTTTATCAAACATATCAAACAATGCAGAGAAGTGGAATAGTGCCTCTCGGAAGCGTGAAACAAAGAAGGGTGCATGATAGGATCCATTAACAACACTTTGGACAAACACATCAGGATTTAACTTCCTAATTAAATTTAGAACAGTATCCCTTGGACTTTTTACCACAACGGTCTCATCAAGGAGGTTCTTAAATCGGCAGAGACAATTAACAGCAAGCACCTCATTTCTTTGAACTTTGAGGTCATCAAATTGGACAGTTTCCCACTTTTTGGCTATGGCAAAGTACTCAAAAGGAACATTAAATCGCTTACAATACTTAGCCAAGCGATGCCCTGTCTCTTGGACTCTTTCTTCTGGTCGAAAACCACTTAAGGGGAGCTCTACCCCTGTAATACGTAATTTGGGTGGTCCACCAGGTCTTCTTGAAAGGCAATGAATGAGAGCAGGCCACTGAAAACCATAAAGGATACCAAAATCTATTATATGAAGTGTTTCTGCTTTCTCAGCTGCTTTTAAAATCATATGGTTTGCAAAGATCATGGACATCTTCATGAATGGGCAGGCTGCAATATAAGCTTGATAAAACTTCAGCATATCAGCAGCTGACATTCGTTTAGCACATAAAGCAGTATATATTTGAGTTCCAGTGCCAGCTAACCGCGCTTCAAGAGCATTTGCAAAGCAATGAGCCAACCTCTGAGCACAATCACCAAATGGGGAAGAGTGCTGCATAATCTGCTTTAGTAGCTCACTAGCAGTCTCGCGATCATCAACAGAAACAGCTTGTGCACATAAAATCAGAAGAGCCCTCAAATCTATCACTTCCTTCTTGTTGCCGTGAATCTTGCCGCGACCCTTCCAATTACCAATTCCAACAGATTGCACATCCTGCTGCAGGCCATTGTTTGCTCCATTCTGACTGGCTTCATCGTCTTTACTCTCCAAAGGCTTACAGAGCAACACCTTGTCAAAAATATCAGACAGCTCACCCTCCTCATCGTCCATATAAACTGCTGGTTGCTTGTTACTCCTCCCATCCTCCAAATCTATATCTTCCCTTTGATGATTCTTTTTTCCTCTTGAACCAACATGAAATCGCTCACTCCCATTCTTCTGCGTTGTTACTACCACATCTCCAGCCTTGTTATTCACCACAGCATACATCTTGTTGCCCTCCGCACTAATCAATTGACCTCTTGGAAGAAACTTACTACCCTCCTCTGCCCCTAGGTTAAACTGCACTAACAATTCATTCTTACTAAGCACATCAGGAACCATTAGCTCACTCCTATAAGAACCCACCATCCCATTCCCATTTCCATACCCATCCGACGACGATTGAGACCTTGCCCTGGAAGGGGACTGGAAAACAAAGTTTTCAGGAATAGGGTTTTGCAATATAGAGCTCCTAGTCCCTACAAAATGAGCAGTGACCGGCCAAGAGTCAACGGAAGGACCAGGACTAGAGCTAGAATCACTGGAACTTCCAGAAAAATAACCGCCATCTGGGCTCTGAACATTTTGATCAACGCAAAGAGGGTTTTGGTCTTGGGAAATTGGGTACTTCCCTCCCCCAATAACCTCATAAAGAGACTCCTCAGTGGCTTGAAGAGCCAAAGGATCAGGGAACATACATGGCTTTGACCCCATGTCCTCCTCCATAAGCACCTGGTTTATGTACTTGAGCACACTATCAGAAAACTCAACATCATCTCCCTCGGGGCTAAAGCTAGATGATAGAGCAGAGTTACTGGGGTTTGGGTCCAAAAAGCTGAGATCTTCAAAAGGGTCACTACTTGGGTACTCATTCAACATATCGGGCAAGAGGGTTTGATCATTGAAATTGGGAAATTCAGAGAAACGTGGATCCATGGTTATGAAATTCACAAAATCGAAGGAAACCCAATTCGACTTTAGGTGAAATTAAGAGCAAATAGATGCGAGTTGGGTTAGAGACTCTGTTTACCTGAGAGAGATGAGCAGCTAAACGCTAATTCCATTTCCGGGACTGGGTTAAAAGCAGAGGAGGGGGAGCTCAGGCGAAGACTTTTGTGGGTGAAGAATCGTGGACCACAAAAATGGAAGTGTGAAAAGGTGAAGTCAGAAAGCGGGAGCTGTTAAATAAATAACGATCTGCTGCTACGTGGTCACTTGTAATTCCGAACGTTACAATGTACAGAAATGTACAGACACAGAAACGAAAACCAAGTGGCTTATAAGAAACTATTCTACGTACCGACCTCGTTACTTACTTTTAAGTGATTTTTTTTACAATTAAGGCACGTTTACTTACTTGGAAGAAAAGGGAATGATTACGAGGTAAAAACATTCCTGCGTTTACTAACACATAAATGAATCTGAATGATTCCAGGTAAAAGAATTCATGCGTTTACTAACACATGAAGGAATCAGAATGGATGTAGGTCTCACCTCCTTATCAGGAATCGATTCCTGAATACTCAGGAATTCGATTACGAAGGGGGGGAGATGGGTTTAGGAATTAGGGCTGGGCTCGGGTCGGGCCGGGCTAGGAAATTAGTGAGACCGAGACCGAACCCGAAACTGTCGGTTCGGGCCGGTTCGGGTTTTTTCTAAAATGAAAACTGACAGAAACCGAACCCATTCGGGCCGGTTCGGTTTTTCAGGCTTTTCGGGCCCAAAATGCCCAGTTCATCATCTATTCAGCTTTGCCTGTTTTGCCTGTTTTCCAAAGATAGTTCTGGACTTGTAGCTGATTTGCCACTCATTTTGGTACCTGGTAGACTGGAATGTATATGCTGTGAAATAAACTCATTAACTTAAATGTAATCAATTTGCAATAATCAAGTTTAGCCACAGTTTACAACACAAACTCAAGAGTCAAGAAGACATTCAGATTCAGTTATAATCTGCATCAAATTAACACAAGAGATTGCAAAACCAACCAAACTTCAATGGAAAAAATTAATCTGCCACCAGTCGGGGACTCCAAAGTCGCAGTAGTAGTACTGGAAATTGCTCGAGGAAAAGCTTGGTCTTCGATGAGCAGAACAATGCCACTGAAATTAATGGAGGATGTGGCCCCGACCCGGATCTTGGATGGGTTAACGATCTCTTGATGTAATTTGAGGATTCTGACCATTGCATAACTGATCCTGGAAGATATATGACCAAATAAAGATGGTGGGTGATCCATCTGGAAGTGTACATATACTTACTGCACCAGTCCAAACTCGTCGTGACCCACGACTCGACGAGGTCCACCGCGTCTTCAAGAGCTTCGACTCCAACGGCGACTGCAAGATCTCAACCTCGAAGCTCGGCAACGTCCTCAAGGCCCTCGGCTCTAACGTCCCCGAGGACGAGCTCCAACGCGTGATGGTCAACCTCGATGGTCCACTGAGATCGTCGCTGACGGTGAACTTCTGGAGGGAGATTTGAGGGAGAATGGCGGAGCCGTGGAGGAGCGAAGGCTTTGAGAGTTTGAGGCTTGAAGCTTTGGTTTCGAGAGAGAGAGAGAGAGGGACTGATGGAGGCTGAGGGAATGAGAGGCTGAGAAAATGAGAGGCTGAGATCGGGTTTGAGTTACCCTAATTCAATATATTAAAATATTTAATATATTAATATAACACCCAATCATAGATAGACAAGTGGCAACTCAGGGTATATACGGGTCGGGTTCGGGCTTTCGGTCTATTCATATTTAAAACCCGAGACCGAACCGAGATAATATTTTCGGGTCGGGCCCTAGACCGAACCGATATTTTCAAAATCAAAACCGAACCGATTTGGGCTTTTTGGGTCGGTTCGGGTCGGTTTTCGGGTTTTTCGGGTCCGGACGCCCACCCTATTAGGAATCATTCATCCGGAATCAATACCGGTTCCTTTCTTCTCCCATTCCACTTGTCTCCGATTCATGATTATTTTCCATTCTAAGTAAGTAAACGTGCCATTAGTGTATGAAGTATGAATGATTCTACACTTTGGTGTATGAATTTTGAAAACTATTAGAATGGTGTATGAACTTTGCATTCTAATATCATTTTGGTATATGAGACTAACACCGTTAATTTTGACCGTTAAGTTCTACTATTTGACTACTGTTGGAAATCTACAATAATTCTATTATACCATGCAGATAAACAAAAACCCTTCTCTCCTAAGGACTAGTCTTCAATATGCCACAATTCACCTAATGACCTCTTGTCTAAGCGGTTACTAACAAGGCGGAATCACTGCTGCTTTAGTGAAGAACAATTCTGGAAAATGCAAGATATGTTTAAAACTATTTGCAGTTTTCAAACAGATAAATAACGATAAACAAAATTTAATAAAACATAAATTTTTGTGACAATATACTGGGCACACACTCAAGAATTTATTTATTAAACATAAATACAAACTGATAAACCCAGAGCCTCACTTTTGGGTAAACAGCTAAAAAGTTGTTTAGCTATTCATGACTGTAAAGACTTACTTGGATTAAAAGTACACTCCTTCCTTGGGACTTCTAGGAAGAGCACACTGCTACGACTATGACTCTAACTTTCTTATTTTTTGAGAGAATATGATTCTGCTCTTTTTTCTGATGCTCTACAATTGAAACTAAAGCTCCTTATATAGGGAGCGGAACTCAAACCAGAATTCAAAACATAAAAATGTACAGTACAACTCTATTATTTTCTGCTTTTGTGACTGCTCCTGATGATGGAGGTCGGATGGTGAAAAGCAGATTCGTTTAGGTGAAATGTTTTTCACCTTGTTCTTTTCTAAAAAGCAAAAGCATCTTTAGGAAAAGCCAAAGTTGCTTTCGGTCCTTTTTACACCTGCTGCTTCACATGTTTTCGTCAGTTTCTGAATTATTGCCTAGGACAAGAGAGTTGTTATCCATCCTGGCTTTCACTTCATTATCTTCTATGTCTGCATCTGCATACATCTTGCAGTGGTTGTCATTTTCAAGCTTCTGGATCCACTGCAAACATGCTAACGTAGAATCGATTTCCTTTCTCTTGAGAGATAGAAAAAGGTCACTGCTCACAGCTTCAGGATGATCATAGGCAGTGATTATAATTTTCTCTCATGTTGCCAGGAATGTGTTTGTTGTATCTTCTTCAATGATCTTTTGGATATAGTCAAGGGACATGGCCTTCATCCAAGGAATGCTAGAATTTGGTTGGCCATTGTATCCCACACATGCAAGCTGAAGATATCTTCCTTGAATAATCCCCACATAATGATATGAAGAAATATATTCAACTTTACCATTTCTACTTTGGATCCATTCTGGAGGAGTTGATCTAAATTTCAACCTGAGAATACAGTCATTTTTTCTGACATTTTTAATTGTATTGACTATGATGGGTGGTAAACACTTGAGATCATTATTGGTTTTAGTCCAAAGATTATTAACAAAACCATTTTCAACAAGCCACAGCTTGTGTTCTTGAGGATGTTCAGTATGAACATTGACTACATACCTTCCAACATAAGGTCCAGGGACTACGAAGAGTGTTGGAGGAAACGAGTCAGAATTCTGACTTCCAATGAGATTATGAAAGTCATACCAGTTTGGTTCTATTAGTGCTAAAACAGGAACTCTAGCACTTTCAGAATCTTCAAGATACTGAATTTTCTCATTTTGGACAGCACTCTGCTGTGTATTTTCAGGCACTTCTTCAAACTGTGGTCTAGCAATTTCATGGAGTTCTTCAATTAATGCAAACAGGGCTGGGAACATGATGCCACTGTTTCTTTCCTGAAAGGCAAATAGGTAGTTATCTAGAATTGCCTTCTGGTGGTATGCTAGCTTCTGCAAAGGTTTTCAATTCATAATTAAAAACATTTATAACTCCAGTTGGAGTTTATTTACTTTTTGGCCAAGCAACAGCCTTCAACGGTCTTGATGAGCCTTTACCGTCTGCAGTTTGAGACGGGCTAGCCAATCCTTTACCCTGGGATTGATCAGTTGTAGCTAGTCCTTTTGGACTTAGTAGAAATCTTGTGAGGATTTTTTCTTTAGGATCCTCAGCAGTTTCATGTTCTTTCCCAGTTCTTCTGTTTCTAGGATTGCGACCTTCATCGTCATCTCTTCGGATGAACATTGCCATTTCTCTGGTTAGGGCGTCTGGAAGATAGTTCTTGTTTCCTGCAATCAACTCAGCATTATAATCATATTGGTTAAGAAATAATTGCCAGTTTGCTAATATTCCTCTATCAGCAGCTTTATCAAGTTTAAAATTTTTAAAATTCTTTACTCTAGCACAATCAGTGTGTACAGTAAAGGTTTTTCCAAGAAAAGCTGGAGAATTTAAAATTATTTTCTTGACAGCCAAGATTTCTTTTTCTCCTGTAGGATAATTTTGTTCTGCAGGGCTGAACTTGCCACTACAAAATTTACAGATATTTTCAATGTTAGTTCCAAGCATTTTTGCCAGAACAACATCATACCAGTAATTATCACTAGCATTTGTTTGGAGAATGATTTCATCATTTTTCTCTAGTTGTTGAAGAGGAGGGAGATTTTTGCAGAGAGCTTTTATCTGCTTCACAATTTTTTCATCATCTTCTGTGAAGTTCCATTTTCTTTTGGAACTTGTTTTAGGAGATAACATTGCTATTAACCTTGAGATTTTGGGAATAAAATCCCTTCCATAGTTGATGACTCCTAAGAATCTCTCTAGACTCTTAGCATTAGGAATTTTATCTGGGTACTTCGAAATTTTCTTAAGGATGTGAGGTTGGAGTTTTATTACTCCATTCTTGATGTTTATTTCAAGGAAATCAACTTCGTCTAGGATAAAGAAGATTTTCTTTTCTCCTAAGATAATTCCATGCTGAACTATCAGCTTTACAACTTCATAGAGGTGTTTCATGTGTTCTTCTATTTTTTGGAGAAGACAAGAATGTCATCAATGTAGATGACGCATAATTCAGCAACGTGTTTGAAGTTGTCATCCATTTTTCTCTGAAAAATCGAGGGGGCTTGTTTTAGGCCGAATGGCATTACTAACCATTCGTAATGACCTTGTGGTGTTTCAAATGCAGTGAGGGGAACACTATTTGGATGCATCTTGACTTGCCAAAAACCGACTTTGCATCGAATTTTGAAAAGACTTTAGCTCCTCTGAGCTAGTTGATCAGTACTCTTACTTGAGCGATTTGATAACGACATCTCTATAGTAAATTACCTTTCTAGCTTTGCCTCTGAAATTTTCTGCATGATTTCTCACGTAGAATGATGGAGCATGATGAGGGCTAGTGGATGGTTGAATTAATCTCTTGTTCAGGAGATCTTCAATGTCTTTTCTGAATTCTTTTTTATCTTCCTCTTTGTACTGAGGAATGGCTTTGACATGACAGATGGCGTTCATATCATGTAATCTCAATTCACAGACCACTGGGTCTTTTTCCCAGAATTTCTGAGGGTCGACATCTATATTCTTTCGACCATTTTCTTGATTTTATCGAGAGTAGGAATTTTCTGAGACTCAAGCTTGTTCTGAAAGTGCTTGAGGTTATGCTTATGGATGAAACTAGCTTTTTCTTCTTTGCTAGTTGTTTCTTCTTCTTCTTCTGCAGAAGAAGAAGAAGAAGAATTTTCAATAAACAATTCTTGTTGTTGCTTGATTTGAAGTACATGTTAGAATTTGGGTTTGTAGGGCTGATGATCACCACTATTCGGTTGCGATCTCTGATATTGAGTAGTAAAGTTTGGACCTACTACACTTTTTGCTTGCGTAAGTCGGTCTGCCCAGAACACCAGTTCTCCTTTTCTGAAGCCTATCGCTTCTTCATCTTGAATAAATCTTTGTTGGAGAATAAAATCATTTCCCAACAAGAAATCAGATCCTTGGCCTTCTGATTGCCAAAGAGTGTTTATAACAAATGTTCCTCCACCGATGGTGATGTGAACATTTTTTGCTACCTTGTTCATAGTTAAGTAGATTCCATCAAACTAGACACCAGTAGCTATTCTTTTCTTATCTTCATTCTAGAGTTCTTCTGGAATTGCAAATCTTTTTGCAACTGTAAATCCCGATCCATTATCTACAATTCATGTAGATGATATTTTCTGTGATCAAGAAATTTTAATCCAATCTCTATGTAGTTGCTGTATCTACTGGTAGAGATGATTTTTGATTGTTGAAGCTCTTTTTCTGGAGCTTGTTCCTGTGGTATGAATGGTTTACATTCTTCTGGAATATTTTTGGTGGTTTAACCAGTTCTATAGTTGCGTCAATTTTTTCTTCCTTTATTTTTGAGGAAGAGGGTTCCACAATTTCTTGGAACACAGTTTCTAATTCTTTCTCCTTCTTCTTAGAGAAGTATTCCTCATATTCTTGTTCTACCAATTGGCTGATAAGGCCATAGCTGAAGCATTTTTTGTGGTAAGTCTTTTTTGACTCTTCACAAAACATAAGGAGACTATTCTTTTCTTGACATAAGCAGTAGTCACAAACGAATGTACTAGGGTTCACCTGGTAAGAAGACTTTAGTGTTTCTGTCTTACTTTCTTCCCAGTTTTTGACTCTTAGAACATTCATCTGTCTAGATTTCAAGTATTCTGCTTCATAATCTATTTCAGAATCAGATGATTCTTCTTCTTTAGACCAGGCAGAGTAGGTTGACCTGTCATCATCTTCTTCATCAGAATAGGCTATTTTGTAGCCCTTCATATTTGCTGTTTCTATTATAGGCTCGTATTCTTCAAATAGAGCTTTAGTAGATCTTTTACCCTTTTCTGGGCATTCATTGGCATAGTGCCCTTCAACTTTACATAACCAGCATATGCAAGCTTTCTTGCTTGGTTGATTATTCTGATGGTTAGCTTGGTGATTCTTTTTTTTTCTTGAATAATTTCTTTTTGGATCTTCATCCTGTTGTTTTTTGAAATTGGAACTTTTCTTAAATTTCCAATCTTTTTTCTTATTACTCTCTCTGAATTTTTTAGAGTAATATTTTTCTTTTCTTTTTCTGTGGAGCTTGGATTCATGACATCCCCAGTTGGTATGCATATCCAGAATTCCATAACAGAAATTTTCAACTCCTTTGAGTTGTTTCTTAGCCATTTTGGCTCTCAAATTTGCTTTGCATTGTTTTTAATTTCAGTAATTGCCTGATTCTGTCGGCAATTCGTCCAACTGCAAATCTTTCAATTGGTTTCTCAACTATGCTTTCTCTCACAGCTGTTCTCCATAATTCAGGGAGTTTTCTGTGCAACAGGTTGACTAGATCAGTATTCTCTAGTTCACCGATCGTACAGTAGTATTATTGAAATTCATTCAAGTATTCTTCAAAATATCTCATGTCACAAATTTTTAGAGCATAGATATTTGATTTAGCCGTTTCTTTAGCCTTCTCACTCAGATTTGAGAGATCTCCACAGAACTGATCGTACTGGGGTACTGTAAAATCATACGGGGCTATTGAATTTTTTTATCTCTTCTAGCCAGTCTCTTCCTCTAGCGGTCTCTTTGAAAGACAGATAATATTTTTTTTGCTACTCCTGTGAGAGTAGTTTCATAATACACCTGTAGATCTGGTGCTTCAAACTTTCCGAGGGTAAGAGTAGAGACCATCATTGGGCTATCTACCCTTTGATCAATAGCTTTTCTTTTATCTAGAACCTTGTCTAGATTTACCTATATGCCATAGTTTGTGCTTGGCACCTAGGCATATTGTCCTCTAGGACAAATCTTTGAGAATTTCTTTCTTCTTTTCTGCTCGTGGGGGCTTTCTGCACAAAGAGTTTTAGTTTTCCCTTTTCTCGGATGATGAAAGTTTTGGAGTTGGAGTTTTCTCCTTCTTCCATTTCAATATCTTGATAAGGAAGGATTTTTCTTACCTTTCCTGTATTGAACTTTTTCATTTCTTAGATTAGTTTTTCTAATCGTTCAGGATTTTCGCAAGATTCTGCTTCATCATAGAGTTCATAGAGCTTTTCTCTCTAAGCATATTAATTGGTCTATTTGGATCAGCTTCTAATTCTTCTTCACTAATAGACTCTAATGGTTCTTCAGAGTATTTTGTTCCACTGACGCTAGCTTCTCTAGTGCTGTAGCTTCTTCGGAGAAGATTTTTGTTTATCCTGATATTTTCAGGACAGACGTCACTTTTTCTGTGATCGTCAAATTTGATATTGATATCTCCAGTCTTTCTTCTTTCATATATTGCCGCTTTGGCATTTTCTAGAGGTTTCTTCGGACCAGATAATTTCCATTCCATGGGAAAAGTTATTTCATTCCAAGTAACCATGTGAATTTGTTGTGAATAGTTCTTTTGACTGGTGAGGAACCCAGTAGTAAGACCAAGGATATTTGATATCCTTGTCTTTGACTCTACTGTGGTACTCATCAGTTTATAGTATATTCTGTATACTATTGCGAGTTCTTGCATATCTTTTTTCATTGATATGTCATCTGTCTTGACTCTCAGTCTTAAACAGTGAGCTGCATCTTTCAAGCTGGTTGAGAAGTTTGGGAAGCAATTGAAATAGGTTACTTGATTGCATAAAGATGCTTCAAGTTCCCAACATAGTAGATTGAAAATCTATTAGTCTATTATCTTGTGAGACATATAGAACTGAACAGTTTATGCCTTCCCTGGCAAAAAGTTTTATGCCAACTTGGACTGCTCCAATGTGCATAAATTGATAATTCTTTGTTCTTACTCTGACAACTTCTTCAGGAGTGATCATCAAGAGATTTGTTTCTCCTGTTGTGGAAGGGGTTGTGAATTCTAATAGTTTGAAATGGTGGCTATCCAGTAGTTCAAACTTTCCCCTTTTGTAGATTTGTTTAAATTCTAACTTTGGAATTGCAGAGTTTTTTACCTCCTGTTTTGTTGTATTCAAATTCTTCAGCATTTAGGAGTTGTACTCCTTTCTTTTTCCCAAAGATGCTCATCATTTTGACATTTCTTTCTACCAAGTGCTTTGGTTTTTCATATCTGATACTAGTCAGACTAGTAGAAGGTTCTAGAAAAATCATGCTTGGCGTAGGATTCTTCTCAGGCTTCTCTAATGGTTTGAATCCATTAGCTTTCTTTGATTTTACTAGAGGCTTTTTCTTATCCTTCAGTATATCTTTCATGGAATCCAGCGTTTTTTGCTGTTCAATGATTTTTTTGCCAACACTTGTTAGTTGTTCTTCTTCCCTTTTAGGAAGTTCTTTTATATAATCTATTTTGTGCTCCAATTTTTCTAATTGGGCGATTATATCTGGTACTTTTTCTAGATGATTTCGACATCTAGATACTTCTTGTATCAGATTCGGATATTTCTCATCAGAAGATTTTAGTAGAGAATTCAACTTCTCTAATGGTAATTCTGACATTGTCCCCATTGGGGATTCCCCCTTTTGAGTTCTTTACAAGCTCTGATACCAGTGATGTGCGGATCTAACCGATGCTCAAATAATCAAGAGGTTTTTGTTCCTCTTTAAGAGTAAATTTCAAATCCTCAATATTCTTCTCAAGTTTATAGATAATTTATTGTACTAGGAAGATTCTATCCCAGTATTCTGGAGTTTCTTTGCTGAGTCTATTTCTGTAATTTTTTTTTCTCAATTTTTCTCTTTCTTATGCTAATTCTTTACTAGTTATTTTGCAAATAGCAATTAACTCTAATCTATCTATGATAGAAATTATGAATAGTAAAAATTTACTGTTTACCTTTTAAGTGCAGAGGATAGATCTATAGCTGCAATATGTTAAACAAATAAACTCACAAGTATGGGCCCATTACGCTTTGTCATTTTTTTTTTGTAAAGATAACGGAAAAGTTAACGGTATACACTAAAATGAAGGACTGAAGGAAATTTGGTACACTAATGTGATAGTTCTGAAAGTTGGTATACTAAAGTGTAAAATAGCCGATAATTGGTGCATGGTTTGTGATATTTTCCCTACTTTTAAATCACATCAGTCCAATCGTTGAAGCCGCCGCTTAATCATCACAGGTTGAAAATGATGACAATTGATTTTGTCTTTAGTTCAACTATAACTTTTCTGGGGCGCAGTTAAAATATGAATAAGAGATGAAAAGTTTATCTATAAAGATTTTGTGCCAGGATTTTTTAATTATACTTTCTCCATCCAGACATTGATCCGATGTACATGGTTAGTGACATTGGAACATCAAAGAAGAGAGGAACACAACTCTGGTGGTGAATGAGTTCGAGGTGGCCGAAGGAGGAAGAACTCAGTTACAACCTATACAGTTGGGTTTCAAGTCTCCTAATTGATATGCTCTAATCGACTATTATGGAGGGTGTTAGAGCTGTGGCAGCTATTAAACTGGACCAGACTGTCCTTTTAAAACAATTCTATGGTCAGAACCTTAGAGATGGTGCATGGAAGGAGGAAAAACCAGCTCACTGCATGAACCCTACTAGTGCTTATGCATTATAGTTGCATGAAATAGGCTATGGTATTTATTTTACTTTAGGGTTAAATATTATTTACTCCCTGAACTTTTACCCCAAAAACACTTATGTCCCTGTCTTTCTAATTTCACACGTTTACTCCTTGTACTCTCAATTTTGGACTAATAGGTCTATTCCATTACTCTCCGTCAAAAATCTCCGTTAACTAGATGACGTGACAATCTCTACCCCATTAAAATGTCTAGTATACCCTCAGTTCATTTTTTCTTTTTCTTAATTTTTTTTATATATATATTTTTTTATCTTTCTATATTTTTCTGTTTATCTCTTCTTCTTCCACCAGAAACACGCAAACCCAATAGACATCGACCTCGGCACCTCCCTCTCCTTCTTCACAGACTCAATTTTCCTCACTTTCTCACTCTCTTCTTAAACCCTTATCCTCCATTTCTTTTCCTTTCTCTTGCTACAGGTTTTCCAACTGCGGTGGATGAGTTGATCTCCCCTCTGGTTAAGCGCCACGCAATTCCGATTGCCATGGCCAGCTGAGACTTGTTGGCTTGTGCTTACATCGGGTCTGGAAAGACGGTAGCGTTTTGCATCCCAATTTGCAGCTTGTGGCTGGTACCGTAGTCCTTGACCTTGTCGGTGAAGGAGAGGACAGGTTTGAATTTCGGGGCTGATCTAATTCGATTTTGGATTTTGGGACTGATCCAATTCAGTTTTGAACCGAGTCGTCCAAAAGGTACAAGCTTCTCTTTCTTCCTCATAGTTCGAATACATATATATACGTCTCGACGAGGAGATAGTAGCTCTAGATCGGGTGGATGACGACCATGGGTTGTGGTGAGAAATAACTGCAAATTGCAACCAAAATTGATGCAGAGACAGAGGGCCGGATGAGAGGCGACGAGATAGAGGTTCAGTACAACTTCACAAGATTCAGAATTCTTCTCAGATGGTAATGATCCCTTTTTCACTCGCAGCACACCCAATGGCATCGTGGAGGCAGAAGGTGCTGTGTCTTCTCTTGATCTTGAAAAACTATGGGTTGTGGAAATTGTTTATGATTTTTGATTGTGCCATCTATAATATCAACTCTGATATGACGATTATGAAAGCTTTTAGCTATTTTTGTTTTTGTTTCGATGATTTGAACTTTGTGTTTTACTGTGGTTGTTGGTCTGTGATTTTTGCCTTTAATAGGCATGTATGCTATTTTGATTCATAACATGAATGGATAAGTTTTGAAAACTGAGAGCTTCCTACTGCTAATTTTGTTTTGTGTATTGTTCTGCAGTGATGAGTTATGTTTTGTGTATTGTTTGCAAGTGTTGCCAATCGAGGGAGGTCAAAGATGGAGATTGGAGAGATCCATGGGGATTGATTATGAGAGTTTATATATGGGTTTTGGTAGAAAGAGAGTGTTGATGTCTAAAAGTTCGGCGGTAGCTGAACCTTTGCTAACGCTGATCCGGAGGGCGGATCGATATTTGTGATGCTCTCCAAGCTTCCGTTGCCTGTCAAATAAAATACAAAGGGCGTCAGAGGGAGACCGCGCTGGGCGGTCTTCAACTCTCCGATGCCTAAGTTAGTCAATGTATTTATGTTGACAAAGTAACAGTAGGTAAGTATTGAATGCGTAATTAATGAGGAGAGAGGAGAGAACCTTTTATAGGTGAGGAAGAGGAGGTTCTTCTCTTTGTTTTCGATGTGGGACTGAAATGTTTCAGTTCCCAGCTCTGGGAGCTACTGATGCCATTTTGACACGGCGGGTGGCGGCGCGTCGGCGGTGATCCGATGCTGAGGTTGTAGCCCGCCTGGCGGTGTATCTGTATGTCACTCCTTTGGTTGGAATCAGTACCTTTAGCGGTACAATGAGCGTGGCCCATTATAGCTAATTATGTTTGCAAATGTACATGTATGTACAAGTCCCCCAAGTCCCCAGTCAAGGAAGGCAATCTTGGTTGGGGAGTTGTTCGGCGGTTTGAAGCGTTTTCTTCCGCTAGACTTGCAAGAGCATAATTAGCGTCAGTGCGTTGTCAACCATGGATTTGAAACGCTTTATACCCTTTCGGGTGGGCCCCTGCTAGACCCCCCAAGGAGTCCCCCACTCCCCGGCCAAGGTAGACCTCCGGATGGTCGGCGGATTGTTCTTTGAGGGGGAGCTGCACGGAGCGGAGGGTGTTGGGTAGCGAGCCCAATCTTTAGTACCCCAGTGACGGGGGTCAACGTACCTGATCAGGGCCGTCGTAGACTGTTGACAAGTCCCCGTGTCCCGTAGGGACGGTCTGACTGTAACACCGCGTGGCGGTCGTTGTCAGAGTGAGGCGTGGACTCGGGATCCGCCAATGGCGGATATCCCCCCGCTGACTACAGCAAGAAGAAGCGTCCAGTAGACGTGCCTGGCGGTATTTTATTGAGCGATGTCGTGCTGAACAAAGCACGCAGCTTGCAAGATGACAAGAAGATTCCGCTAGAGGTGTGTAGCGGAAGACGCCCAGTTTGCAGGATGGCAAGAGAGAAGTTCGCTGGCGGGGTTTCGCTCAGCGGAGATTTCGTCACTTGGGGGATGACAAAGGAGAAGTTCCACTGGCGGGGTTTCGCTCAGCGAAGACTTCGTCACTTGGAAGAGGAGAAGGGAGAAGTTCCGCTGTCGGGGTTTCGCTTAGCGGAGACTTCGCCACGTGGGGGATGACAAGGGAGAAGTTCCGCTGGCGGGGTTTCGCTCAGCGGAGACCTCGGACCGTTGGTGAATTCATCCCAAGTGGTTAATTCCACCAGACGTTTCGTCTGGTGGTGGTTGACACGTGTCCAACCAGTAGAGGGTTAGCGTGCGGAGGCCTGCCTCCTAAGCCTGGCCGCCGTCTAGCCATTAATGATAGCAATTATGGATTTCGTTAACCGAGGCGACGCCTCGGTTAATCAGGAGAGTAAGTGGAGACCTGCGACACGTGTACGGCTGGTGTGTGATGTCGTTTTTGAGCGGACGGCTTAGAACGCGTTGATGTTGACATAAAAGGGGGGGGAGCTTTAGCGAGATTTGACACTTTGTGAAAACTTCAAACCTGAGTCGTTGTCTTCAAGCTCTGTGCCATTTGCGAAGAGAGTTCCGGGGGACGAAATCTGTTGAGTTGTCAGAATTTGAGGATGAGGCCTGCACCGGTGAAGACAAGCGCCTTCAATTACACCAAAGATTTCACCTTTGAGGTTAGTGCTCTGAATTCCATCCCTGCTCCATTGCATTTCTGTGTGTTTGCTTCTGTCAGTTTTCTGGGTTTCTTGATTTTGGGGTGTTCTGCTCTTGTTTGACACGCCCTGAGTGGAAAGTGGGTTTTGGGATTTACTTAGATGGTTGAATCTGGGTTGGGTGTTTGGGGGTTGTTTGTTCTTGGCTATAATTGATGTAAGAGTAGGCTAGATCTGTGTTTGTGCTAACTGGTGTGGGTTTTAGGGTTTGGGATGGCTAACGTCATAGAGATTTCGAGCAGTGAGGATTCCGGGTCTGACGTGTCGTTCAGCGTGGCGGATAAAATATTTATTGATTCGTTGCGTTCGTCTGCCCATGTAGGAACCTCACTGCCAGAACCTCTAGAGGTTGAGCCGCTACAGACCATACCTTGGGAGGTAGTTATGGGTCGTGTTCCACGTCCAGAGAGCTCTAGGGCGGGTGAGGCCGCTGCTGCTAAAACTAGGCGCGATGAGCGGTTGGCAAGCAACAGCGCTGCCAGCGGCTCCGCTGAAGGAGAAGAAATGGTTGGGGAGGACGCTGAGTCAGCGTGGTTCCTCCAGGATGGCACCGCCGTTGACGAGGCAGGAGGGCGGATGAACGTTGCCACCGTCAACCGGGTGAAGCGGATGTTCCGGTTGCCGGGTTAAGTGAAGCTACGCTCGCCGACGGTGAATGAGAAGGCGTCTATTCTTCCGGAGGGGTTTGCCGCGGTGCACGAGTCTATATTCCGCCAAGGAGTGACATTTCCGTTGGTGCCGAACCTTCAAATCCTGGTGTGCGAATTTGGCCTTGCCTTCGGTCAAATTTGCCCCAACATGTGGCGGTTGTTGCTTGCTCTAAACTCTTTGTGGCTGTTATCCGGATGTGAGGGGCCTACTGTGGCGGAGGTGCTTCATTTCTACGAGCTGGTCTATGTGAAGCGTCGGGGTTGCAGAGGGCAAGTGAACTTGAGCCGCCGCCAGGGATCGCCCAAGCTGATCGAGAATCTAAGGGATTCTATGTCCTACTAGCGGGGGACCTTCTGCGTCGCCACAGAGGGGTGGGAGTACCAGGCTGGGTCGAACGAGGGAGCGCCGACGTTTAGAATTAAGTCGGAGTTTCAACACATCCGAGGTTGTTAACCTGTTTCCGCTAAACGTAGTTGGCGGCTTCTTGTACTTGCTGAATTGTGTTTTTACTAACGACTAGTGTTTGTGTAGCGGGACTGCGGTATAACTTAACGCGCGAAGAAGAGTGTCGCGTAGCAAGGATCCGAGGTTGCTGGCGGAATCGTAACCTGCTGGACTTTCGACTTCTGACCGGTTGGGAGCTATTGGTCGACCAGCGGCTAACTCGCTCCGTTGGTAAGAAATCTCTGCCATACTGTGTTTTTTTTTTTTTTTTTTTTTGTAAATAACCCAGGCTGACTGGTTTTTTTTTTTTTTTTTAGAAACTCCGCCGGGTAACAAAGCGAGTCGCGACGCTTTTGACAAAGCAATGGACCGTGCGGAGGTAGATAACTTCCTGGAGGCTATGTACGCCGAGGGGCTGGCGGCTAGCAGACTGTGGTGAACCCCGAGACACTGGCGCTGAGCCAGTCCGAGGTTCCGGTGGTGATGCCGATGCCGCACCACTCCCATCTTGGTGCTGACGGTTTGCTTGTCGTTCAGGCGGGGGCTTCAGTGGCCGGCGGGAAAAAGGGGGCCGCAACAGCGGCTTCTCAAAAGGAGAGGGTACCCGCCACCAGGCGTGGTCCCTATAAAGAAAGAACGGTACAGCCGGCGGAGACTGTAACTGTGTCAAGGGAGGAGCCGCCGGCGAAGGGAACGAAGGCCGCTGCCGGGCACCCAAGGGTTCTTGAGAGAAAGCGTCGGCAGACTGACTCCCCCGAAGAGGAAGAGGAGGATGTGGAGGCAATCGGGGTCCGCCAGCAGAAGAAGGCCCGTCAAGCTCCCCCGAAGGCTGCTGTGATGGAGGGAGAGGCGACCGCCGCCAGTGACTTGGACTCATTTGCCGCGTATGCGGAGTTTATGACGGATGGTGAGCGGGAGTTTCTCTTCCACCTCTGCGAACGGTTAGGATTCGGCGGCCTAGCGGGGATCTCGCGCCCCACGGCGATTGACCAGTCGCCCTACAGCTCGGCGTTTAGTCAAATATCCGCAGGGCTGCATGACATGTTTGTGGCAGCGTCAAAGCAGCCTCTGGTCGAAGGGGAGCTCAGGGAGGAAATCCAAAGTCTTCAGAGGGAGCTGGCGGAGGCGAGGGAGAAGCTGGCGGAGGCGGAACGGCGTTTGGCAAAGGTTGACTGTGACGCCGCGGACTCCCGCGGCAAGCTGACGGTGGCTGTCCAGCGGGACTTGGAGAGGAATGAACGCGTCTCCAAGTTGGAGCAGGACATCGCCCTGCTGCAGGAGCGGGTAGCCGCTAAGGATAAGAAGCTCATTATCGTGCAGCGGGAGTCCGCCCGAATGACGGAGGTGAAGCGGCTGGAGGGTCAGGTTCCCTCCTGAGGGCTGAAGGAAATAACGCCGCGGCCACCGCTGTTGAGGCATTCAAACAGTCGGCGGAGTACAAGAACGCCCTGACCGAGTCGGAGAAGGCTGGGGCCCTAGCGAACGTGGAACTGCTGAAGCGGAAGGGAGCTATCGACTTCGCAAAAGCGTCTCAGCCCGATGTGCTGCCGGCTAAGAGTGCTCCGCCGGAGAAAGGTGTCGTACCTGCCCCCGCTGAAGGTGCCTGCTCGGGCAGTGGAGAAAGTGGTGCACGCCCGGCGGAAGGGCCTCAGCAGACTCCTACCTAGTCGGAGGTGTCACGTGCTGGCTTTCTGGCGGCGCACAGCCTGGCGGACGGCACCATAGAGACCCCAAGTCCCACAGCCCGAGGGTCATATCAAATGAGCCGCGCAATCCCGTCGTCGCATGTTGAAGTAGAAGATGTCGGGGGCAACCCCTGATGCTGGAATCTGTACTATATTCTCTTTTTGTCTTTTGTAGCCGCTGAGGCATAACAAGTTGTAATAAATATTTCGAAATGGAATGAAAGTTTTTGAGTTTGCGTTTGTTATGATGTGTTTGTACCGCTAGTACTTTGACTTGGGGTTATCTTTTGTCAATCAATGAAACATTAAAGGAATTAAGATTGGTCCAAGTGCACCACGTAGCGGACGTGGTCCGCTGACGATTGCTGGCGTTGCCAGTTGCCCTCGGTGCTAGGCTTGGGAACAATGGTTTGAATAATTCCTCGTTTCATTGATAGCTGATTGATCAGTGTGTACAAAAAGTGGGGTAGTACCCGTTGGGTAGCTTCCCTTAGCTAAATATTGAACAAAAATTTAGCTAAGTCAAGATGCTCCTGGGTAGTGGCGTGACTATTTGTAGTAATACCGAAGGTGTTCGGTATTCCAAGGGTGGGTCGACGTGACGCCATCCTTGCCCATTAAGTAGAAGGTGCCTGGGCTAACGACTTCCACAATTTTGTATGGACCTTCCCAAGTTGGGCGGAGTTTTGTTGGCGGTGGAATGACTTCCTTCATTACCCAGTCCCCCAATTGGAGGTTACGAGCCTTGACTCTGGCGTTGTAGAAACGCGATACTCGCTGTTTGTTTTGCAAATTGTGCAAGTGAGCCTTGTGTCTTTTTTCTTCTAGGAGGTCCCTGTCCAGGTTGATGCCGTCGCTGTTGGTCTCTGGGCAGTAACCTTCGACCCTAGCGGTTGGTTGAGTTACTTCAACAGGTAGGACAGCCTCTGTTCCGAACATCATACAAAATGGTGTTTCGCCGGTGGTGGAGGTTGGAGTTGTCCGGATGGCCCATAGAACTTCTGGAAGCTTCTCCGCCCACAAACCCTTGGCGTCGTCGAGTTTCTTTTTTAGCAATTTCTTGATTATCTTGTTTGCTGCTTCAACCTGGTCGTTGGTTTAGGGATGGGCGACAGATGCAAAACTCAACTTGGTGCCCAAGTTAGCGGTAAAGGAGATGAGTTCCTTGTTGTTGAACTGCGTGCCATTGTCTGTAATGATTGTATGTGGGACACCATAGCGGCAGTAGATGTTCTTCCAGAGGAAGTGAATTACCTTGGAGGTAGTTATTGCCGTCAGTGGTTCCACCTCTATCCACTTGCTGTTGTAGTCGATGGCAACAACGATGTACTTGAACTGGCCCTTGGCAGTTTGGAACTTTCCCATCAAATCGAGGCCCCACGTGGAGTGAATCCATGGGCCGATGATGACTGACAGCGGTTCTGCCGGTGCATGTGGGAGATCTGTAAACTGTTGGCATTTGTGGCAAGACCTCGAAATCCGTCGGGCGTCATCACCAAGTGTGGGCCAGAAGTAGCCCTGTCGCATTGTGCGGTTGGCCAAGGATCTGGCGCCCGAGTGGTTTCCACATTCTCCGCCTTGTATCTCTCCTAGAACAACCTTTCCCTCCTCCGGGGTGAGACAGCGGAGGTTGGGATGGGTGAATCCCTGGCGGTAAAGCTTGCCATTCTGGATGTTATAGCGGGTTGCTCTCCGTTTGAGCTGTCTCGCCTGGATCTTATCCTCCGGCAACGTGCCGCTGCGCTTGTATGTAATGATCTCGTCTATCCAGCTGGGACTGACCTCAATGCTGAAGATCTCCGCCAGGGTTTTTGTGATACTTGGTCTGTCAAGGCTTTCCACCCTTGTGTCCGCTGAACTTTGATGTGGTTGGGCGGTTGCCAGTCTCGCCAGTGAATCAGCTTTGGCGTTCCTTTCCCTGGGGATTTGTGTGATGGTGTGAAATTTGAACTTTTTAAGCAGCGTTTTGACGTACCCCAAATATGCCGCTAATTGCTGGTCCTTGGCTTGGAAGCTGTCGTTGACTTGGTTAACGACTAATTGAGAGTCGCTGAATATGTTGACGCTGTCAGCACCCAAGTCGATGGTAAGGAGTAGGCCGGCAATGAGTGCTTCGTATTCCACCATATTGTTTGAAGCTTTGAAGTTGAATTTCAACGCGTATTCCGCGTTCAGTCCCCCTGGTCCTGTTAAGATGACTCCGGCGCCGCTGGCCTTGGCGCTAGCGGAGCCGTCCACATGCAGGTTCCAATCCGAGTGTGGAGTTGCCTCCTCAGTGGTTACCATTTCTGTTCCGGGCCCTGTCTCGGTACCGGGTTCTGGCTGACGCTCGGTGAGTTCAGCGATGAAGTCTGCCACTGCCTGGCCCTTCATGGCGGTTCTTGGCTTGTAGTCTATGTCGAACTCGTTGAGCTCAATGGTCCACTTGTTGAGGCGCCCCGAGTGTTCAGGGTTCTGCATCACTTGCCTCAGCGGCTGATTGGTTAACACATGGATCGTGTGAGCCTGGAAGTATTGGCTGAGGCGCCTGGCGGCAACGATGAGTGCGAGGGTTAGTTGCTCCAAGGGAGGATACCTTGTTTCTGCTCCGTTCATGCCTCTGCCAGCGTAGAACACTGGGAGCTCGTCTTGGCCTTCCCGCCGGACAATGGCGCAGCTTACCGCCGATACCGAGACCGCTAGGTATATAAACAGTGTCTCTCCTTGTACAGGGACAGAAAGGAGAGGGACTGCCGCTAGGTATTCCTTCAGGCCCTGGAACGCCGCCTGACACTCTGGATTCCAATTGATGATTTTCTTGTGAGTTGTTTTGAGGAGTTTGAAGAATGGGGCACACCTATCAGTGAGTCTGGAGATGAATCGAGAAAGGGCGGTTAACTTGCCCTGGAGGCATTGGACGTCCACTTTATACTCGGGGTCCGCCAGGTTAAGGATGGCCTGTACCTTGTCTGGGTTAGCCTCGATGCCTCGCTCACTGACGATGTAACCCAGAAATTTGCTAGCGGTGACCCCAAAGAAACATTTTTCTGGGTTGAGGCGCATACCATAGGCCAGGAGAATGGTTACTATGATCTTGAGGTTTTCCACATGGCCGCTGGCCTTTATGCTCTTAACCAGCATGTCGTCCACGTAGACCTCGATGATATTTCCCAGATGCTCAGCGAACATGGCGTTCATCAACCGCTGATAAGTTGCACCGGCGTTCTTCAGACCGAAAGGCATGACATTGTAGCAGTAGAGGCCTTTGTCGGTGGTGAAGGTGGTGCATTCCTGGTCGCCGGGGTGCATCTTGATCTGATTATATCCGGAGAACGCGTCCATCATGCTGAGGAGCTCATGTCCGGCGGTTGCATCGACTAGCTGATCGATACGAGGTAGCGGGAAACTATCCTTTGGGCATGCCTTGTTGAGATTTTTGAAGTCGACACACATCCGCCACTTGCCGCTGGGCTTTTTGACCATTACCAAATTGGAGATCCACTGGGGATAGACGACCTGGCGGATGAATCCAATGCCCTGGAGCTTGGCGACCTCCTCTCCTATTGCCTGGTATTTTTCCTCATCAAAGGCCTTCCGCTTCTGCTTGATGGGATAAAAGGAGGGTTTGATGGTCAGCTTATGAGTGATAATTTCAGGAGAGATACCTGGCATGTCCTCGTAGGACCATGCAAAGACGGCGGCGTTATCACGCAGGAATTGAGTGAGCTCTGCCGCCACCTCTGGGTCTAGTTGGGCGCCTATGCGGACTGTCCGCTCAGGGTGCTCGTCCGAGATGCAGATAACTTTCAATGACTTGTCCGGGTTGACCGGCTCTTTCCTTACATATTTTTTCTCCTCATCTCTAGGGTCCTCGAAAATATTTTTTTTGGGGGGGGGGGGTGCGTGGTTGCCCACTGTCAGGATCTCATGGCGGTGCGCCGAGCGCGCTATAGTCATTGAATAGCATTCCCGAGCCAATTGTTGACTTCCTCTCACACAGCCCGTGCCGTTGGGTGTGGGGAATTTCATGAGAAGCATGTATCCGGCAATGATGCACTTGAGCTTGTTAAGCGCTGGTCGTCCAATGATGGCGTTGTACGAACTGAAACAATCGACAATAATGAATTCCGTATGCACCTCCGCCATGCATGGGCTAGTGCCAACAACCAGCCGCATGTAATCCGACCCCAGCGGTTGTGTGACGTCGCCGGAGAAGCTGAGCAGTGGCTCGTGATCCTGGAGTAGTTTCTTGTTCCGCTTGAGATGATCGTAGCAACCGCTGAAGATGACGTTGATGGCGGACCCGCTATCCACCAAGATCCTCCCCACAGAAAATCTACCCAGAATGGCGTCGACCAAAAATGGGTCGTTATGGGGTAACTGCACTCTGCGCTCCTCCTCCTCTGAGAAGGTAATAGGTTCCCAACCTGATCTTGGGAGTTTGGCGGATATTTCGTAGCGGATGTTGCAGACTTCCTTCGGGTGATTAGCGCGTGCATAGCGCTTCCTCGCCCTGTGGGACATGCTAGTGATTGGGGCACCGCCGTCGATGGTGTTGATACGGCCCAAAGTCTCAATATTGGAGATCACATGTGGCGGTTGGCGCACCTTGAACTGCTCCAACTTGCCGTCACAGTACAAGGTTTCAATGGCCGTTTTGAGAGCATTGCAGCTGTTGGTATTGTGGCCACTGTCCCCGTGGTATTTGCACCACTTGCCGGTATTCCTGGGTTTGCCCGTTTTAGGGTACTTTGGAGGGGGTGGCGGTGGGATCTGATCCTTGCACTGATTGTAGATGTCCTCATACGAGGCCGTGAGGACTGTGAACACTGCATACCGCTGCGAGGACTCCGCCTGCCTGTTGCGGTTATCCCCATGAGTTGGGCGGTTGCCCTTGTTGTAATGCTGGTCCCTCTGCCGCTTGTTCTGGTGGTGGCCCTGCTGCCATTCCCTCTTCTTGTCAGTTGGAGGTGTTGAAGGGGTCTTGTTAGCGGTTTCCTGATGACTGGGAGGTGGCTGTGTTGACTTTGTTGGAGTTGCTGGTGGCGGTGGGGTTTCTCCATATGTGAGGAATTCCGCCTAGGCATGGATGACCGCCTCACTCATGATGTGGTCATATGCCGCATTAGGATGATTGTAGTTGAGGTGATAGAGGAATGGCCCTTTGAGGAGTCCCTGCTTGAAGGCCGCCAACGCCATTGTTTTGTCTAGGTCACGGCACTGAGACGCTGCCGCCCGCCACCTTGTGACGAAGGCCTTCAGTGATTCTTCCGCCCCTTGCTTGACGCCGAACAGCTGACTTGTGTTGTGATGTCCGGCGGACAATAGGATGAACCGAGAGAGGAAGGCGTGTGATAGTGCATGGAATGAGTCAATGGACCCTGGCGGACACTCTAAAAACCAGCTCATCGCCTCACCGTCCAATGTTTCGCTGAACAAGTGGCACAGGGTGGCGTCGTCAAATCCCTTGTTGTTGGTGACTTTTTGAAGGTGTCCATGTGCACGAAGGGATCAGACATTCCGCCGTAATGCGACATCTTTGGGGTTTTTGCATACGCTGGTCTGATAGCTTGCAGAATCGCAGCGGTGAAGGGCCCAGGTCTGGAAGCGAAAAGCTGATTCTGAGTTGGCGCTGGAGCGCCCGACTCCGCCCGGATCAACCTCTGCTCCAGTTGTTGCATCCTTTCCAATATCTGGGCGGTTGCATCGCCGGCGAAATCAGCCTGCATATTCCGCTGGAGGCGCAGGCGGATTGCCTTCAGTCCTCGCCCTAGCTTCCGAGCGGTTGGTGTGCGGCAGTGATTCCGCTTCCTACTCTAACATTAGTTGGGGGATGGGTGGTGGTCCCATCCCCAATAACTCAGGTGGGTCCAGCGGTACCTGCATCTGTATGACTGGCCCCGGTACCAATGCGCCAGTGCCGGGTCGACTACGCCTGGTGTTACGTGACTGTTCGCTTTGCGCTGGATTGGCGGTAGCTTCCAGCGTCCTTTTTAGTTCATCAAAACGCGACATCAGCGTAGCCAACTGTCTTTGGGCCTCAGCCTTCTCCTTGCGTTCCTCCTCACGTTCTCTGTTTGCCTTATAAAGATCCGCCAGTGCTAGCTCGTACATAGTGATGAGATCTTGACCCGGCGGGCGGCTGCTGCTTGGATTTGCCTCAACGCCGGGGTTGGCCGGGGTTGTGAATAGTGCGCGGTTAACGCCTACCGCTGGGTTGGAGGATTGGGGGACGGTGGAATGGTCTCTTCAGCGTTTCTCCCGTTACCGTTAGTCATGGTGATTGTGGTGGGATGACCTTTTGTTCAAGGCTTCCCACAGACGGTGCCAATGTTGATGTCTAAAAGTTCGGCGGTAGCTGAACCTTTGCTAACGCTGATCCGGAGGGCGGATCGATATTTGTGATGCTCTCCAAGCTTCCGTTGCCTGTCAAATAAAATACAAAGGGCGTCAGAGGGAGACCGCGCTGGGCGGTCTTCAACTCTCCAATGCCTAAGTTAGTCAATGTATTTATGTTGACAATGTAACAGTAGGTAAGTATTGAATGCGTAATTAATGAGGAGAGAGGAGAGAACCTTTTATAGGTGAGGAAGAGGAGGTTCTTCTCTTTGTTTTCGATGTGGGACTGAAATGTTTCAGTTCCCAGCTCTGGGAGCTACTGATGCCATTTTGGCACGGCGCGTGGCGGCGCGTCGACGGTGATCTGGGGGTGATCCTATGCTGAGGTTGTAGCCCGCCTGGCGGTGTATCTGTATGTCACTCATTTGGTTGGAATCAATACCTTTAGCGGTACAATGAGCGTGGCCCATTATAGCTAATTATGTTTGCAAATGTACATGTATGTACAGAGAGAAAAGTAAGAAAACGGGGGGTAAAGGAAGTGTGGGTGATACTGGTGGTGAATGGGTGTCGCAGCAACCTTTGGCTGCAACTTGGGTAGTGATGGTGGTGGAGGTGGCAATGGCAATGACGAGGATGGAGCGGAGAAGAGATAAACAGAAGGAAAACAAAGAGAGAGAGAGAGAGAGAGAGAGAGAATAAATTAAAAAAAGGTAAAAAAAATAAAGGAAAAAATTCTGCTTACTACCCTGTACTTTTAAGGTTTCGTCAGTTCAGTCCCTGTACTTCTAATTTAATCAGAAAAGTCCTCACACTCTCCAATTTCATCAAATCGATCCATTTCCTCACCAGTCTGTCAATTTCCTCTGTTTGGGTGCTGACGTGTCCGGACGCCGTCTGATCTGTCAGATTTGTGGGACCTTCTCACATGCAAAATTCCCAAGCTACCCCTCCAATATATCTCCCTCCCCTTTCCCACCCGAGCAGCCTAATTCCCCAGAACCCCTTCTTTTCTTCTTCTTCTCAGCTCTTGGTTATGGTTCCTCACTTCCTCCACCGATCAACATGGCCGGAAGAAGATAAGCGAGTCTGAGATCATTAATGGGGCCAAGATCATGCTCACAACAAACCCAAAAAATTTAAGTATTTGGGTGTGCGAATTAACCCAATTTGGTTGAGATGAGTCCTCTAGATTCAACTAAGATGTAGAAAAACTAAATCTGAACAAAATTCAAATCAAGATGCATGTAAACCTAACATGAAAATCAAAACCAAAGATACAGATCTCTTCCCAAATCAAAATTTCATTACCAACCACACCCACCCAGCCCACTATCAACCAGACCCACGCCTAGGAAGAAGAACAACAGAAGCTCATTACCAACCACACCCAGGCCACTACCAACCACACCCAGGCCACTACCAACCACACCCATGCCTCCAAAAAAATCCAAAGCTGCCGTTGTTATCTGACCGGCCAGACTCCCCCAGCCTCGCTTTAATTCTTATCGGAATTATTAGCTTCCGGAGAGCCAGACTCACTGATGTTGTCAAATGCCACCACCTCATCAACTCGGAAAATCGTGATGACACGAGCAATCTGACAGCCAGCTAAGATTAAAAGAACAAATAAATGAATTAGAAAAAAGATTGAAGCTAAATCTTGTTGGGTAGGGAGGGATTAGAGGAATAGGGAAGCACCCGAGTGGCGAGTTCGAGGGACTGAGCGTTGTGAATGATGGAACCGGTGATGGCTATGGTGAAGGTGGGAATCACGGCGGCTGTGTCGGTTTTGGATTTCTTGTTCTTCTTCTTCTTATTGGTTTTGTTATGCGAGTCGCCGTTAACAATATAGGCTAGGACGAGGTCCTCGAGCTTCTTGGAGAGAGTGGACTCGATGTGGGTGAGCTTGGCCTTGGAGGTGTCGACGGTCTCATGGTCGGGACGGTCGTCAAGGGCGTTGAGGAAGGAGCGGGTCTGGGCGAATTTGGAGACGGCGTGGGTCATGGCGGCGATGGCTTTGGGGTAGGAGAGGTGGGGGCATCTAGTTGAGGAGACCTGAGGATGAGGATGGTTGCTGGGGTCATCGATCATGTGAATCAGCGATGAGAGAGAGGTGGTTCTTAAATTGGATCGAGCTTGAATATGTGAATGATGGAATCAGCGATGGCTAGGCTGAATGAATCGGATCGATCTTGGGAAGCTAGTTGAGAATTGAACGAGGGAAGGAATGAAAAGAAGGGTAGCTTGGGAATTTTGCATGTGAGAAGGTCCCACAAATCTGACAGATCAGACGGCGTCCGTACACGTTAGCACCCAAACAGAGCAAATTGACGGAATGGTGAGGAAATGGATCGATTTGATGAAATTGGAGAGTGCGAGGACTTTTCTAATTAAATTAGAAGTACAGGAACTGAACTGAAGAAACCTTGAAAGTACAGGGTAGTAAGCAGAATTTTTTCCAAAAATAAATTAAGAAAAAAAAAAAAAGATGAACTGAGGGTATAATAGACATTTTAATGGGGTAGGGATTGCCACGTCATCTAGTTAACAGAGCTTTTTGACGGAGAGTAATGGAATAGACCTATTGGTCCAAAATTATACTAGGAGTAAACATGTGAAATTAGAAAGACAGGGACTGAAGTGTTTTTTGGGTAAAAGTTTAGGGAGTAAACAATATTTAATCATTTACTTTATATAATGTATAGTAGGAATCGTGAAAGATAATTGCATCGCAATCATCCATTAAATTTAAAAGTTGAAATCATAACAAATTAAAACTTTATATTTATTTTTAGCAATCAAATTCATTTATCCTTCACAGTCTTGACTTTAACAATTTCAAATTGTTCTTGACTCTAACCAAACTTCAAGTTCTATGCTTGTTGAATTGAAGAAAATTCATATTTAGTGATTTGGCCCAAACTAGTTTTCTTATCCTAATTGTAATAGGAGTAATTATTCCAGATATCCTAATCTTAGTTAGAATAGGATTCATTGTACTCAAAGATATTGTGCTTGTAATCCTCTATAGATAGAGGGCCCTATTATGAATGAAATACACAATAACTTTCTCTTAAATCTCTCTCTTTTCTTTTTCTTACAATACGTTATCAGCACGAGCCCTAACCCTCATTTTAAAGGCAAAAACCCAAAACCTGTCTCGGACTCTCCTGCACCACTTCTGTAGCCGTGAACCACCGTGGCGCCACTAGCAAACAATTCTTACCGACTGGGATCACCGGCCTGCAATAATCGTGCACCAGGATCAAAAGCACCGTTGCAATCCTAACAAATAGCCTTTGTGAAAATTTCCAAGTAAGCTTTATTAAATGTTCTGCTTTCTTTAAATTCTCGCTTTCTGTTCTTTGGGGATTCTTATATCCCTTTTTCTACCTCCCACCTTTCTTATAACGTGAGATTCTAAGCCGAACTATGGGGGTTCGTGCTACTCCAAACATAGGTTCGTTGAGAATTTGAACAATCGACCATTAAACATCATTGTTTTGATCTTATCCAAAACTCTTGAAAATTAATTTCATGATAGCATTTTGCGGTCAGAAATTTACTTTATTTTTGTGGAAGCATTTAAGGCTCCGAAATATTAGCTCAACTTTGCCCCATGGACACTACTGGTGTATATGGTTGAAAATAACCCTAGAAATTTATGAGTTACGCTTGAAGAGCGTTTTGGGAATGTCTACGACTCCCAGCTCCTCGAACGGTATGAGAAATGGAACAATCTCCGCTTAGCTGACTTTAAGTTTGTGATTGAATACAATTCGGAATCCCTCTACATCAAATCAATAATGCAATTCTGTAATCAGATTATTATAGAAGAGTAATTGATTGAGAAAACTCTCTCTACCTTCCCCATCTCTGCTATGATGGTATGTAAGCAATATCGAATCGATATGAATACTGGAAGGATCACGAGATTTCATCAGCTAATTACAGAGATGTCTGTTGCTAAGAAGCACAGCAATATTGTCGTGAAGAATTATAATTCCCGACACCTTAGAGCTAAGGTTATTCCAGAGTTGAATTATATTGGATGCCCCTAAGAGAGTTCGTCCCGAGCGAAACTTCAAACCCAAAGATGAATCGATCCTGTCCATTCGATCGCTCAGCAAAGGAAGGAAGCCGCTGGAACAACCAGCGGAACCTCAGTCGTGGAGGTCACCATGGACAGAGATGAGCCACCACCAATAGTGGCGTCGCCGGCTTTAAGGGGTCATGGCATGTGCGCCAATCCTACATCTCAGTCAAAGAGGGACAACCAAAATTTTATGAATAGTGAGATGTGTTTCTGATGTGGAGCATATGATCATTGGGTAGATGTACGTCAAGCACCAAATGTGGTAGCTAACTCATAAAGGACCATGAAAAACGCAAGAGAATCCCTTCATGTCGAAAGTGGTGAAGATGTCGAGCTCGAGTTTGTAGACTTTACTTTTGCCAAAGTCAAAGACATGAATGTTGAATATGATGACTAGAACCTCGTTTATCTTTCAAGAAATTTTGTAATGGCTTTTGCCTTACTATTAGTAACATTGGCCATAACTCTTTTTTGACTAGGCTCATCCAATTAAATGTCATGTCTAGGCAAGGTCTGAATAAGAAAAGTGTTTTCATGTGAGTCTAACTTCACTAAAATCTTCCTACCTTACCTAGTCGTGGCAGATTGGAGTTACCGAAAGAATTGAGTGATGACCATTGTTTTGAATTTATTTGGATTAGATTCTTTTCTAGACTTTTGTTGTCATTTGTTGGCTATATTTAGCTTTACAGATATTTGATCCAAGGAATATCATGGAGAAACGCATTGTGAAAATGGGAATGAATTCATTTGCAATACCTCTAATGATTGCGGATGTAAGCGCATCTTGGAGAAACTTATGTGTCTCTCTAGTGGACTCTATGTTACCACTATTCGAGCTATTAAATCAAATAAAGTCATAAAGATGACTTATGGGATTCTGACATATATTGGATTTAGCACGTTAAGTTAGGTCATCCTGATCGTGATATGATAATCTGTATTCTTAAGACTTCACACAGACATCTTCTCTATCAAGATACACGAAAAAAGAATCAAGGTTGATTAATGGAGACCCTCAGACAACCGCTGCCGTTGTCCCTTTGCAGCCATCGTCCACCTCTGTCGAAGCCAAATGAGATAGTTGGTTTCAGTGAGCTTGAGAAAATGAGCAACATTAGGACCGGGAAGGGATGAGTCTGTGGTAGCCATAGAATGAAGGAGAAGGAGAGACGGGAACAAAAGATTCTTCTTCGTCAGATGCTTTGTAGCTTTGATACCATGAAGAAATTGAGAACTGAACGATTAAACCAAATCAACACCTAAAAGAAATTTAAAAAATAGAACAAGAAAAATTTGTACCACAGATGCTCATGCATACGGTTAGAGGCATTGGAGAGCGTGAGAAAAATCAATGGCATCACAGCCCTTATCGAGTTCGCGTCAGAGTTGATGAGGTCACCTCTAATATCTGCTTTGTGACTTCGTTCTATCAATGCTTGGTTTCTATCATAGAAATGGACCAAATGGTATGTTAGCCTTTGTGATGAGGCTTTGCCAAAGAACCAAAAAACAGAAAAGAAAAAAAGAAAAGAGTAGACTATTGTGAATTTGTGATGAGGACAACTAGTCAGATTAGGCTTTAGCTTCTCAGTATACACGTTTCTGGATCTAAGATACATATGACATCCTTTGCGGCACTAATCTGTTTCTATATCAGTCGATGTCTCTTGCAAAATTCCAAGGGCTGCGTTCATCAGTAAATTAGATACATAAGAAATGGTGCTGACGATTCTTCTTACACTGCCGATTCTAACAAGTCATATCCAAGCAAGTCTTTGTTTCTGTACTTTTTCTTGTCTTCCTCTTCTTACTTTTCTTCTATCACAAGTTAGATTGAGGTATTACAAAAACCAGACACCAAATCAACCTTGTGCCAATTCAAATATAAGATTCAACAGTAAACTAGTACTTCATAATCAAAAAACCAATTTTCTCAAAAACAAAAGATATACAGCGGTTTGAAATTAAAGGGGAAGAACTTTAAGGCGGTAGCCTATTGGACCAGCTTTCACTGCATATAGAAGCTGCATAAAAGGGCACATTTACAGGGAAGGATCCCGACCCCAGACTAGAACTTTGACAAATCAGCAACACAATACAGCAACCTACAGTGGGATGGTGTTAACTAATATACAAAAGTACCATATCCAAACACAACTACAACAATTGGCCAAAAAAAGGAAAAGAAGAAACACGCACACACAACTACAACAGTTGCTGCTCTTTCAAGTCCCCAAACATGGAAGCAGTGATAGAGAAGTAACAACTGCTAAAGCTCGCCTGCATTGTTTCCACAATTGAAGTAAAGTTCTTGTACACTAAGCTCTTTAACTTTAATGTTTGAAAGAAGCTGTATTTGCCAAAATTGTGCGAGTCAATTATACCAATCATGCATTTCAAGTCCTAGACGGTGCCCAACAGGCGGAACCAAACATAATTCTGCCCTTCCATCCCAGAAGCATCCAGTGGCCATCTTCATCAACCACAAAATCAGGGCTGTACCCCATTTTTACTTTATCCTTTATTTTGTTCATGACTTCACGGTCCAATGGCAGCTGTCTGAACCCAGCCCTTATGTTCCGAACCTGCCACTGCTTATATGTTTCTGGCCTCACAATTCTTTCTGAGCCCTCACAAGCTACTATATTCAGAACTTCACGCCCAATAAACTCTTTCTCAAACCCCAATCTCATCTGATCTTCACGAGGAAAACTGTTATCAAACATATCAAAAAGTGCAGAGAAGTGGAATAGTGCCTCTCGGAAGCGTGAAACAAAGAAGGGTGCATGATAGGATCCATTAACAACACTTTGGACAAAGATATCAGGATTCAACTTCCTAATTAATTTTAGAACAGTATCCCTTGGACTGTTTACCACAACTGTCTCATCAAGGAGGTTCTTAAACCGGCAGACACAATTAACAGCAAGCACCTCATTTCTTTGAACTTTGAGGTCATCAAATTGGACAGTATCCCATTTTTGGCTATGGCATAGTACTCAAAAGGAACATTAAATCGCCTACAATACTTTGCCAAGCGATGCCCCGTCTCTTGGACTCTTTCTTCTGGTCGAAAACCACTTAAGGGAAGCTCTACCCCTGTAATACGTAATTTGGGAGGTCCACCAGGTCTTCTTGAGAGGCAATGAATGAAAGCAGGCCATTGAAAACCATAAAGGATACCAAAATCTATTATATGTAGTGTTTCTGCTTTCTCAGCAGCTTTTAAAATCATATCGTTTGCAAAGATCAAGGACATCTTATTCAACGGGCAGGCTGTAATATAAGCTTGGTAATACTTCAGCATATCAGCAGCTGACATTCGTTTAGTAGATAAAGCAGTATATATTTGAGTTCCAGTGCCAGCCAACCTCGCTTCAAGAGCATTTGCAAAGCAATGAGCCAACCTCTGAGCACAATCACCAAATGGGGAAGAGTGCTGCATAATCTGCTTTAGTAGCTCACTAGCAGTCTCGCGATCATCAACAGAAACAGCTTGTGCACATAAAATCAGAAGAGCCCTCAAATCTATCACTTCCTTCTTGTTGCCGTGAATCTTGCCGCGACCCTTCCCATGACCAATTCCAACAGATTGCACATCCTGCTGCAGGCCATTGTTTGCTCCATTCTGACTGGCTTCATCGTCTTTACTCTCCAAAGGCTTACAGAGCAACACCTTGTCAAAAATATCAGACAGCACACCTTCCTCATCGTCCATATAAACTGCTGGTTGCTTGTTACTCCTCCCATCCTCCAAAACTATATCTTCCCTTTGATGATTCTTTTTTCCTCTTGAACCAACATGAAATTGCTCACTCCCATTCTTCTGCGTTGTTACTACCGCATCTCCAGCCTTTTTATTCACCACAGCATACATCTTGTTGCCCTCCACACTAATCAATTGACCTCTAGGAAGAAACTTCCTACCCTCCTCTGCCCCTAGGTTAAACTGCACTAACAATTCCTTCGACGACAATTGAGACCTAGCCCTGGAAGGGGACTGGAAAACAAAGTTTTCAGGAATAGGGATTTCCAATATAGAGCTGCTAGTCTCTACAAACTGGGCAGTGACTGGGCAAGAGTCAACGGAAGGACCAGGACTAGAGCTGGAATCACTGAAATTTCCAGAAGAATAACCACCATCTGGGCTCTCAACATTTTGATCAACACAAAGAGGGTTTTGGTCTTGGGAAATTGGGTACTTGCCTCCCCCAATAACCTCATAAAGAGACTTCTCAGTGGCTTGAAGAGCCAAAGGGTCATGGAACATACATGGCTTTGACTCCATGTCCTCCTCCATAAGCACCTGGTTTATGTACTTGAGCACACAATCAGAAAACTCACAATCATCTCCCTCAGCGCTAAAGCTCGACGACAGAGAAGAGTTACTGCGGTTTGGGTCCGAAAAGCTGAGATCTTCAAAAGGTTCACTACTTGGGTACTCATTCAACATATCGGGCAAAAGGGTTTGATCATTGAAATTGGGAAATTCAGAGAAACGTGGATCCATGGTTATGAAATTCACAAAATCGAAGGAAACCCAATTCGACTCTAGGTGAAATTAAGAGCAAATAGATGCGAGTTGGGTTAGAGAGTCTGTTTACCTGAGACAGATGAGCAGCTAAACGCTAATTCCATTTCCGGGACTGGGTTAAAAGCAGAGGAGGGGGAGCTCAGGCGAAGACTTTTGTGGGTGAAGAATCGTGGACCAGAAAATGGAAGTGTGAAAAGGTCAAGTCAGAAAGCGGGAGCTGTTATATAAATAACGATCTGCTGCTACGTGGTCACTTGTAATTCCGAACGTTACAATGTACAGACACAGAAACGAAAACCAAGTGGCTTATAAGAAACTATTCTATGTGCCGACCGCGTTACTTATGTAATTTGTTATACTTTTAAATCACATCAGTCCGATCGTTGAAGCCGCCGCTTAATCATCACAGGGTGAAACTGATGATATTGATTTTGTCTTTAGTTCGACTATAACTTTTCTGGGGCGTAGTTCAAATTATTCTAAATATAAAGCGTGAATAACACTTGCACTGTTTTTAAGGGAAAAAGTCGTTTTTGTCCTCACTGTTGAGGAGAATATCAAGCTGGTGGAAAAGTCATTTCTGTCTTTACTCTTCTCTCTGTTGGATAAGCATAATGATCGGGGTTGGGATTGGGTGGCTTACATCAAGATCAACAAAACCGAAAGAAGAGAGCAGAGAGATAAGAGGAATAGAAGAGACAAAAGTAGAAGATCTGTGAGAAGTTTATCTCGAAAGATTTTGTGTCAAGATTTTTTAATTATGCTTTCTCCATCAGCATATAGATCCGATGTACATGGTTAGTGACATTGGAACATCAAAGAAGAGAGGAACACACGGGGAGATAAAGAAATAGATCGAACCGGTCACTCGTGTGTCAGTCTTCCGTTCCAAGGAAGATCAAAAATGACATATTAGATATATCTAATATATAACAATATATAATATATATTAATTTTAATATAAACAAACCAAATCCTATTTCGATCAGATCAACCGTGATGGAGAATTAAGAAATAGGATTAGGATCTTTTCTTTAGGATAAGGAATAAACAAACCATGGATAAATCCAAGCGAATCTTTCTTAAATCCAAGCGATCTTTTCGTAGGCGTTTGCCTCCGATCCAATCGGGGGATCGAATTGATTATAGAAACATGAGTTTAATTAGTCGATTTATTAGCGAACAAGGAAAAATATTATCTAGACGGGTGAATCGATTGACCTTAAAACAACAACGATTAATTACTATTGCTATAAAACAAGCTCGTATTTTATCTCCGTTACCTTTTCTTAATAATGAGAAACAATTTGAAAGAAGCGAGTCAACCGCTAGAACTACTGGTCTTAGAACCAGAAAAAAATAGGCTGACTCTTGAATTGAATCAAAAAAAATCCCAATCCAAACTCAAATGTGGATTGACGCTTTTTTTTTCTAAAAATAGGAAATCCAGATTTGATTGTCGTGTCGTTTGAAAAAAAAAAAAAAAATTGGGGAAGAATAGAAGAATAAGAAATATTTTTTATTCAACATGTTTCTTCATTTTCATTTTGACGACTTTTTCATATTTTATCATACTAATTTCTACTCTACCTTCCCAGAGTTCATTCTCCAGGGAACTCCATTTAAACCATTCCAACGGATTCCCTTCACTCTCTTTATTTTATGATCTCATTGGAAATCATATAAAGACAACTCTTATTTAATATAGCTATTTGTGCAAGTATTTTACGATTAAGAAGCAATTGTTTCTTGTACAGATTGTGTATTAACTTACTATAACTAAAGTATACTTTCTTGTCTCGAATTACTGCATTTATACGAGTAATCCACAAACGACGAAAATCTCTCTTTTGTCTACCCCTATCCCGATGAGCCGAAACCAAAGCTCTTATTTTCTGTTGAGTAATAGTCCGAGTAAGTCTTGAATGAGCCCCTCGAAAAGTTGATGCAAATAAACGGATTTTTGTTCTACGTCTTCGAGCTATATACCCTCGTTTAATTCTGGTCATTGAATAAATGAAACTTTGATGAATAACTAATTGATTTCCTTTCTTTCAGTTATTCCCTTCCCGTGTCCTAGTCTATTAATAACAAAACGGATTCTTCCAATGTATAAAATAAAAATTCCAATGGCTTTTGCTACTCTAACCTTCCCGACCACGATTTTTTTCTAGGCATTTCGCCTAGAAATCAAAATTGTATTGATACTAGGTATCAAAAACACATAGTAAATAAAAAAGTAATAAATAAAAATGGATTATAGTGGGTTCCATCGTTTCTATGGTTACTTCTTAAACGGCGAGGTCCTCTCTATACACCGGAGCCCTTCCTTCATTTAATCAATGTTATTGTTAACTTGTACAGTTCACGCCCTTTGGCTCTACCCATAATTATCTAGTACTAGGTCTTTCACAACGAGATCTATTTATACAGTAACGGTATTTAATTATGAAGATTTGCTGAGTAGCTGACCCTGTTAGTCCGTTCTTGCAAGAATAAGGCCTAAAATTTTGACTTTTTAAAATAAGATTTCCCCTGCTTAATGAATACCATTTGCTATCAATGGGGAATCCTTTCTCATCTTAAATTTTAAATTGAGGTGATTGGATTTGCACCAACGGGAACCATACATTTGATACCCCAATCGAAGGATAGATCTTTTTTTAAGATATTGAATATTCAATGGAGTTCGTCCATTCTATTCTATCCTACTCACTGGTACGGATTGGTGATACTGGATCAATTGTTTTCTTTCTTTTGTCCTAGTCCATGGTCTGAACGAGTCGCACATACACCCTAGTACATGTTCCTCGTCGCTGAGGACATCCTCCAAGAGCGGGGGATTTCGTGACATTTCTGATTGGCTGTCTTGTGTTTCTAATAAGTTGTTTAATAGTTGGCATGTTGAATCATATATATAATGTGCTGGTTTAGATCGATCTTAACCGGATGCTTAGGAATTCTTTATTTTTTTTTTTTTTTTTTTTTCTATATTTTCTATATTAAGAAATTAATAAATAGAATATTAAATCCGGTAAGAAGATAAAATACCAAATCACGAATTCATGTGAAATCCTTGTTCTTTTTCTTTTTTATTCAGTCGCTACAAGATCAACAATTCCATGAGCTTGGGCTTCTGTTGCTGACATAAAAACATCTCTTTCCATGTCTTCGGATACAACCCATAGGGGTTTGCCTGTCCTTTGTGCATAAACCCTTGTGATGGTTTCGCGCAGCTTCAGCAGCTCTTCCGCTTCCAGGACAAATTCTCCCGTCTGTGCCTCGTAAAAAGAACTAGCAGGTTGATGGATCATTACCCTGATAATATATGATATAACATAAAAAATGTTTCTTCTATCTCGCATGATGAAAGTGAGGAGATAAAGAATAATCAAAAAGATATAATTGAACAACCGTACAGGCATCTTTTGCGCATTGCATACGGCTCTATAATGGAATTCGCTTTTTTTACCTTACCTTACTTACATCGAAGAAATAGAAAATAAATGATAGGGTCTATCAGACTCGGGTTGGTAAATGATCCAATAACCATCCTTCCTTTTGTAGTAGTTCAAAAATACTATAAAAATACTATGATGGTTCCGTTGCTTTATATATTTATTTCATCTGTTATTTAGCAATCCCAAAGTTTCTTTTTTTTTTTTCAAATAAAAAAACAAGATTTATTTTCATATTCTTTCATAACCTAAAAATTGTTAAGATTAAGAGCCCCTGCTGTGAAAACAAAAAAGTTTGTGACGCTGAAATAGGCCTCCCGATAGATTGGCTAAAATCGAAAATGCCTTTTTATCTCATACTACTCTTTCGATACGTAATCTAAGGGTTTAAAAAAAATTTCTCATATCGAATTCGAAGTGCCATGCTATTATTACTTAATATTCATATAGTGCGAAGGCATAGTTTTCTTTTTTTCTCTCAAATCAAATAAAAAACTCATTGGCGCCGAGCGTGAGGGAATGCTAGACGTTTGGTAATTTCCCCTCCAACAAGAATAAAAGATCCCATCAAAGCGGCTAATCCCATGCATATTGTCTGTATATCTGGTCGCACAAATTGCATAGTATCATAAATAGCTACTCCGGGTATTACCCATCCGCCAAGATAGTTTATAAACAAATACAGATCTTTGGTATCATCCTCTATGCTGAGATATACCATAAGACCAATAAGTTGATTCGAGATCTCGCTATCAACCCCTTGGCCAAAAAAAAGTAATCTTTCTCGATAAAGTCGGTTGATTGGGATAAAATGATATCCCTTAGAAACCGTACATGCACCTTTTGATGCATACGGTTCAACAAAAATCATGAAAAAAAGGAATCAATTTGTAGATTCTAGCCTAATTTTTTCTAACAGGTTTTTTTTAACTTATAAAATGGACTTTTCTTTCATTTTTAAAGAAAGATGAGTTTTGGCCTGTTTTGTTTATCTAAAAAAAATTGCTAAACTTATCTGACTAACTTCTCATTGATGTATTGTTTCATCGAGATACAATCTAAATCGCGATGTAATTTTCTTGTTCTTGACTGGGCTTCTTCAATTTTTTTAGGTTTATGCTCTACTCCGAGTAAAGATCCACCCGATTTGGATTTGTACATATAGGACAAATGCCCCAATACCACGTCCTTTTGCTATGACTTCTCCATTTTTTATTTTTTATTTTTTTCAATTTATTTCATGTCTTCCAACAAATATTCAACGCATTTATCATATTACTCGACTGATTAACAGTTTGAGATCACTTCTATTTCTAAATATCTAAATAAATAGAAATAACTAAAATATTATATAAATATGATATTAAGTCGTAATCATAAATATATTTATTACCAATTAGTTTTCTTTCTAAACGGAGCCTGGATACTTCATTTGATTGGTCTAACCAAGCCAACCATAGATTATTCTAATTGATAATATTAGTCCGTATACCCTCCCTAAAAAATGGATCTAATTGCAGAGCATGAGAAAATATATGGCATCACAGATTCACTGCCCTTATTGAGTTACATCTGAGTTGATGAGGCCACCTTTAATATCGGTTTTGTGACTGTTCTATCAAATCAGTGGCTTCCATCATTAAAATGGTATGTTTACACTATTGTGATGAGTCATCTCATGAGGACACCTATGCTTTAGTGTGTAGCCATATTAGGCTTCAGATTTTCACCATACACCGATTCTGAATCTCAGATGACATCTTCTGCTGCACTACTCTGTTTCTATATCAGTCCATGTCTTTTGGAAAGTACAAAGGTTGCCTTCATTAATGAATTGGATACATACCAGAAAGAAATGGAGCAGTCGATTCAAAAAACACTGCCGATTCTAACAAGTCATATTTAAACAACTCTTTGTTTCTGTGCTTTTTCTTCTTCGTTTTTGTCTTCCTCTTCTTACAATTTTATCTTCCACAAGTTAGAAGAAGTATTGCAAAAACCAGGGACCAGGGACCAAATCAAACTTATGCCAGATTCAACTTCATAATCATAAACCAAATTTAATACCAAAGTTATACAGCGCTTTGAAAAGAAAAAGGGGAGAATTGTAAGGCGGTAGCCTATTGGGCCAGCTTTCACCACATATAAAAGCTGCATAAAAGGCAGCTGAGCGACAACATATTCGGGTGGATCCAGACCCCAGAACAGAACTTAACAAATCCGCAACACAATACAGCAACCTACGGTGGGGTGGTGCTAAGCAATATACAATAGTTACTTATCTAAACACAACTACAACGATTGGCCGAAAAAAGGAAAAGAAAAAACATGCACAAACAACTACAACAGTTGCTGCTCTTCCAAGTCCCCAAACTGAGAGGCCGTGATATACAGATAACAACTGCTAAAGCCCACCTACATTGTTTCCACAACTGAAGTAGAGTTCTTGTGCACTAAGCTTTTTACCTTCAAGGTTGGAAAGATGTCGTATTTGCCAATTTGTGCGAGTCAATTCTAAAAGTCAAGCATTTCAAGTCCTAGAAGGTGCCCAACAGGCAGAAGCATACAGAATTCTGCCCTTCCATCCCTGCAGCATCCAGTGGCCATCTTCATCAACCACAAAAGAAGGGTGGTACCCCATTTTTACCTTATCCTTTATTTTGTTCATGACTTCACGGTCCAATGGCAGCTGTCTGAACCCAGCCCTCATGTTTCGAATCTGCCACTGCTTGTATGTTTCTGGCCTAACAATTCTTTGAAAGCCCTCACAAGCTACTATATTCACAACTTCACGTCCAATAAACTCTTTCTCAAACCCCAATCTCATCTGATCTTCACGAGGCAAATTGGTATCCAACATATCAAACAATGCAGAGAAGTGGAATAGTGCCTCTCGGAAGCGTGGAACAAAGAAGGGTGCATGATGGGATCCATTAACAACACTCTGGACAAAGACATCAGGATTCAACTTCCTAATTAATTTTAGAACAGTATCCCTTGGACTGTTTACCACAGCTGACTCATCAAGGAGGTTCTTAAACCGGCAGACACAATTAACAGCAAGCACCTCATTTCTTTGAACTTTGAGGTCATCAAATTGGACAGTATCCCATTTTTTGGCTATGGCATAGTACTCAAAAGGAACATTAAATCGCCTACAATACTTTGCCAAGCGATGCCCCGTCTCTTGGACTCTTTCTTCTGGTCGAAAACCACTTAAGGGAAGCTCTACCCCTGTAATACGTAATTTGGGAGGTCCACCAGGTCTTCTTGAGAGGCAATGAATGAGAGCAGGCCATTGAAAACCATAAAGGATACCAAAATCTATTATATGTAGTGTTTCTGCTTTCTCAGCAGCTTTTAAAATCATATCGTTTGCAAAGATCAAGGACATCTTATTCAACGGGCAGGCTGTAATATAAGCTTGGTAATACTTCAGCATATCAGCAGCTGACATTCGTTTAGTAGATAAAGCAGTATATATTTGAGTTCCAGTGCCAGCCAACCTCGCTACAAGAGCATTTGCAAAGCAATGAGCCAACCTCTGAGCACAATCACCAAATGGGGAAGAGTGCTGCATATTCTGCTTTAGTAGCTCACTAGCAGTCTCGCGATCATCAACAGAAACAGCTTGTGCACATAAAATCAGAAGAGCCCTCAAATCTATCACTTCCTTCTTGTTGCCGTGAATCTTGCCGCGACCCTTCCCATTACCAATTCCAACAGATTGCACATCCTGCTGCAGGCCATTGTTTGCTCCATTCTGACTGGCTTCATCGTCTTTACTCTCCAAAGGCTTACAGAGCAACACCTTGTCAAAAATATCAGACAGCTCACCCTCCTCATCGTCCATATAAACTGCTGGTTGCTTGTTACTCCTCCCATCCTCCAAAACTATATCTTCCCTTTGATGATTCTTTTTTCCTCTTGAACCAACATGAAATTGCTCACTCCCATTCTTCTGCGTTGTTACTACCGCATCTCCAGCCTTTTTATTCACCGTAGCATACATCTTGTTGCCCTCCACACTAATCAATTGACCTCTAGGAAGAAACTTCCTACCCTCCTCTGCCCCTAGGTTAAACTGCACTAACAATTCCTTCGACGACAATTGAGACCTAGCCCTGGAAGAGGACTGGAAAACAAAGTTTTCAGGAATAGGGATTTCCAATATAGAGCTGCTAGTCTCTACAAACTGGGCAGTGACTGGGCAAGAGTCAACGGAAGGACCAGGACTAGAGCTGGAATCACTGAAACTTCCAGAAGAATAACCACCATCTGGGCTCTCAACATTTTGATCAACACAAAGAGGGTTTTGGTCTTGGGAAATTGGGTACTTGCCTCCCCCAATAACCTCATAAAGAGACTCCTCAGTGGCTTGAAGAGCCAAAGGGTCATGGAACATACATGGCTTTGACTCCATGTCCTCCTCCATAAGCACCTGGTTTATGTACTTGAGCACACAATCAGAAAACTCACAATCATCTCCCTCAGCGCTAAAGCTCGACGACAGAGAAGAGTTACTGCGGTTTGGGTCCGAAAAGCTGAGATCTTCAAAAGGGTCACTACTTGGGTACTGATTCAACATATCGGGCAAAAGGGTTTGATCATTGAAATTGGGAAATTCAGAGAAACGTGGATCCATGGTTATGAAATTCACAAAATCGAAGGAAACCCAATTCGACTCTAGGTGAAATTAAGAGCAAATAGATGCGAGTTGGGTTAGAGACTCTGTTTACCTGAGAGAGATGAGCAGCTAAACGCTAATTCCATTTCCGGGACTGGGTTAAAAGCAGAGGAGGGGGAGCTCAGGCGAAGACTTTTGTGGGTGAAGAATCGTGGACCAGAAAATGTGAAGTCAGAAAGCGGGAGCTGTTAACGATCTGCTGCTACGTGGTCACTTGTAATTCCGAACGTTACAATGTACAGACACAGAAACGAAAACCAAGTGGCTTATGAGGAACTATTCTATGTGCCGACCGCGTTACTTATGTAATTTGATATACTTTTAAATCACATCAGTCCAATCGTTGAAGCCGCCGCTTAATCATCACAGGGTGAAACTGATGATATTGATTTTGTCTTTAGTTCGACTATAACTTTTCTGGGGCGTAGTTCAAATTATTCTAAATATAAAGCGTGAATAACACTTGCACTGTTTTTAAGGGAAAAAGTCGTTTTTGTCCTCACTGTTGAGGAGAATATCAAGCTGGTGGAAAAGTCATTTCTGTCTTTACTCTTCTCTCTGTTGGATAAGCATAATGATCGGGGTTGGGATTGGGTGGCTTACATCAAGATCAACAAAACCGAAAGAAGAAAGCAGAGAGAAAAGAGGAATAGAAGCACTACTAGAATTATGGCCTCAGACATCGGCCAAAAACCGATGAGAAAAAGAATTCCGACCGATGTCTTAGTGGGTGATGAGAAAGGTCCGGAAAATCCAGACATCGGTTTTTAGCAGATGTCTGGTATCATTATACACATCGGTTCCTCATTATAAATTGATGTAAATACGTTTAAATGATAACAAACATGTATGTTTATATATTGTTAAACCCTCATCTTATTGTCTTTAATGCTTAAAGAAATATAGATCTTACAACACAACTATGCATTTTAACATCATTATTCCTTTAAAAACAATGACTAATACTGTTTCACACATCGGTTCCCATGAACGTTTCTTGTTATTCATGATTTAGACACGTAATTTGCCTCATATCCCACGATTTCAAAATCAATACACACAGTTTAATATTGTATGAACCGATCTATTTACTTACATTAACATCAGATTCTAGGATCTTATACTACATCGATTCTGGTAAAACAACGATGTCTACTGCCTTGTAATATATCGAATCTCTTAAAAAAACGATGTCCGTAGATTTTCGTAACATCAGTTTTCTTGTCTTCATCGATGGCAATACTTATATTGGACATCGATCTCTATCTAAAACACGATGTGCACTAACTTGAGGCACATCGATTCCAACATAGTAATTCAATTTCCTGTAGTTAATGGGATATCGATTTTGATTTTGGAACTGATGTACTTCTCTTAGTGGACATCAGTTTTTATAGTTATAACTGATTTAAACTTTATACATAGACATCAGTTTGGAATGAGAGGATTGATGTCCACAAAATATGTAGCTACTGCTATAAAATGCAATATCCACAATTGACAAAAGTGATTTGAATATTGGGGTATTTTGTCCAAATCATCATCCTTGACAGTTCACAAAATAGGTAAAATAAAACCCCAATTAACCTACTAATTACATGGAATTTGACAATTTGTTCAAAGTGGTCACTTGTTGCAATGTGACCTTCAGAGCATTTGTTACGGTCATACCGGCAGATTTCCATCAACTTTTGCAGAGCCACCTTTCTAATAATAGGTATCTGTAAATGAAACAACTAATATTACCAACTTTTTCCAATATGATTGCAAACATAAATTATACATATGGAAAAGCTATCAGTTTAGTTATCAAACCTAAACAGGGGATTAACACATTGATAGGGTCAGAAAACTCTTCTACAAGTTCATCTGCAACCAGCCCATAAATTTCGACTGAATATGAAAGAAGAACAATATAACTTGAGGGAACTGAGGTAGTGATAGTAAATATGATGCATAACTAGAAATATATCACCTCACCAAACCCAAAAGGGTAGATATGATGTATGAGAGTATATTACATACAGTACACCAATTAAAATTATTCAGGATACTAAGTATAGAAGAGCTCCAGCAAGAACCATGGATGTAATCAAAGGAAAACTATCTAGGGGACGGTAAAATAATCTTCAAAATTTTCCCGGACATATCAGATTTGAGAAAAGACAATACACAAAATCCCACTCAATACACAACAAAATCCAATCTTTGTGTGCGGATACCTCAAAAGTACTTAAGTGGGAAGATTAAGAAAGCAATCAATGATCTCAGAAGCCTAATCACTTTAAACACTACGAAATGTGCTTACCACATTATGCAACTCCTTCTCAAGTACCCAAATGTACTGCTTCCCTCTTTTGCATATGTACTTAAACCTTCGATGTGTAAATGTCCTCCTTGCTAACACAACCATACAGAGAAAACAACAAGAGTTAATGTGTGAGCCTAGCTGTCCCTTCCATTATAGATATCAAATGTTTACTAAAGATCTCCAGAAAATGAGCAAGCACCAAAACTTTGAACCTTATGTCTTATTAACACCACAGTTATGATCAACTCCAAGCTATTATCTTAACCTTAAGTTCATAGGTGTGATTGTCTACATGGATTATCTATTCAAAATCACGGCATTTTCAATGCGAATTCTTTTCAAACAATTCAGTTCCTTTCTGCTACATCTTTGATAAGCTAAGTTCTCAGCTCAACTAACCCAACAAACTGGATACTATACTCAGCTCAACTAACCTTCAAAAGTACCTCCATCATAATGAACTGAGCTTTCAAAATGTCCAATTACAAAGTACAAGCAAGCCAAACAAAGTAAATTTTAAAGTAATGAACTGAGCTTTCCAGAACCAAACCAAAGCTTTAGCAAATTTTAAAGTTCTCAGCTCATAACAAACTGAGCTTTCAAAGTAATAGCCCTTCCCAAAACTAGTCAGTTCTATTTTCTGATTTTCTAAGCATGCTAAATAAAGTAAAAGCGTTCATTTTCAATTCTACTTAAGAAATTTACAAGTAAACAACCAAAATAGCAACATACATGAAAATATTAATTGGAGCTCTTATTCTGTTGTAGATCTTATCTGTCTTATTCTGTTTCGCTTCTTCACCTTTGCTGTTTTCGTCCATAGTTGTGATGATGTTTTAACCATGCCATCTCTGCACAACACAATAATTTACAATGAGTTTTGACATAAAATACATCAACAGATACTGCCACCCAACAACAAAAGATAGATACAGGCAAGACAACTTCAATATGGTAATTGTAAGGATTTTCCTATTCATAACTACAAAACGGAGTACTAATAACAAGTAAACTAATGAACACAAAACAGATTAACTACTCTGACCAGAAACCAAAACGAAAATAAAAACCTAACCAAAACTACTTAGATATCAATGAAATTTTATAGACATTCAGCTCACATACTAAAATGGATACTGGTAAATTTTTAGGGATTTTGGAGATCATTTGCTATGTTAATTAATTAAAAGAAAACAGAGGACAGAAACCTGTGAAAACAGAAATTAAAGAAATAAACGACAATTCTATATCTCGACCAACCTTCTTGGCCACTGACCAAATAGAAGGTCTATGGAAAACCATGAGAGCCTTTCTAAAGTAAAAAAATGAGCCAATGCTGATACAACTTCCAATAGCGGTGAAAGACAACCAAACACTAATCAATGCAGTACTCACTGCCACGTTTGAGAAAAAAGCTCAAAGTATGGAACAGATCAATCATTTTTCTTCTTTTCCAATTATAGGAACTTCACAGGCAGCAAAGCATAAACAATGTAATATTTGCATGGATGATATAAAGCATGAAAAATAACTAAACTAAGAGTTCAATTTATTAACATGTAATGCATACCAGATAAACTCATAAAAGTACAAAACCAGACATAACTCAAGTTTGATCGAGTAACTTATATCCTTGACATCATCCTCCAAAGCCGATAGAATCCACAACATGCCGATAGAATGCATTATTGTAATTCTTGACATTAAAGAATAATCCATTGTTTGAACCAATCTGCAGAGAATTATAAAACAATAAATATAACATTGGCTGCTAAAATCTATATCAAGGAAAAAAAAAAGCACAAGTTGCCAAGAAACAAAGAGAAGGGAACACAAGTCTCACTTTAGCATCTCTACAAAGCTCATGGCCTCATCAATCCCTGGAATAGCATTTGCTAGCTAGCTCCGAAACCAAACTATCCATTCCATTCTCTCCGCCAATGTCTTCATGCTAAACAGTAGGATCCACTTCCTATATAGGATCATAACCAAATAATGAGTCTAAATATAATGCAAAAATCACTCTCGCATCAACACAGGTATGCAGATATGAATACTTCTAAGTAACATAATGAGGAATTCACTTTACATTTAGAAAAGGAAACTCAAATTCTCAACCAACAAGATAATTAACCAATAAACCGGAAATTCTCAATGTGATCATATATCAGCAAAATCTAAAAACTACACCTGCATAATCAATTAAACCATCTTGGTATTTCCCAAATTCATCAAAAACCAAATTCCGCCTCAAATTAACCCCAATTCTTCTCCGAAACCCAAAATTACCCTCTAAACAATCAAATTAAAGCATAAACAAAATCAAAGATAGCAAATTGGCAATCAAAAATCGCACCATGGCATATAGATTGGGGAACCCATTAACCAAAGTTGGAGTCTTAGTGTGAGCATATTTCAAATCTTCTTTCCATGGGCATTTTGACCGATAGTCCAAAAGGTTCTCCTGCACAAAACAACACGTCATTGCCAGTTTAAATCTAGGGACTGGAACTCAACAAGATCAGCATAAGAAGTCTAAGTGAATAAGAAATGCATACAAGCAATGAACTCACTCACTCTAGGACCAACTATTGACTCCTTAAAATAAAAAAATCCACTCCCAATAAAAACAACTAGGAATTGAGCTCACCGGATCTTCCCCTGTAGAGCCACCACTGCAAGAGCTAGAATCAGAGCCCAATGTCTTCTGCTTCTGAAATTGCCTGTTTCCTGGAATTAAAATCCTCCCAGGACATCAGGATGGTCATTCCAAAGCGGTGGTAAGGCTCAACTTTATAAATTATACAAAAAGTTTGCCTTTGGTTGATACCTAAATCAAAGAAACAACGGATGAAAAGTACTTGAACAAAATTCAAAATTTCGCTATTTTCTCTAACCAGAAAAAAAATATATTAAAGTTCCGCTTAAGTGAGCTAAACAACATGAGAATTTGAAAATGAGAGTACCAGACCTCTTGAGGAAACTCGTTCTTTGGAGGCGAATCTCTCACTGGAGCTTCTACAAACAAAAATAAGCAATCTCATTTCAACATAGATGAAAAGATTAAAAACGAAAAAACAATCCAACCTTGAGAACTTGAGCCTGTGAGCAGCGAATTGAGGAGTAGACGTGGTTTTGGCGCCAGCCACTTCTCTGAGCGTAAAAACTTTGGGGGCGAACTGTGAGGAGTTGAATAGGGTTTCGGCGGAAGCCAAATCAACTCGAATCCCTCAAGTATAAGAAATCAAATTCGAAATTGGACCTATTTAATAGTGTCATATTAGAAGAGAGAGAAAATCAGAATTGGGGTTGGAGAGAAGAGAGAGAGGACCTACGCTGGTGGCGGTCGGACCAAGATCTCGAGGGGTCTCAGGTCGGAGAATGACCTCGAGGACAGATAAGAGAAGGAGCTCTAGGCCGCTCAGGTCAGAGAAAGAGCTGAGGTCGAGGGCGAGGGTTTGGTTGGAGAAGAAGCCGAGGTCACGGGCGCGGGTCAGGTTGGAGACGCTGAAGTCAAAAGTGATAGTTTATTCACCAGGGTTCGAAACTTTCAGACAAAAGTGAAAAAAAAAACAGACCAAGTGTTGGGGGGAATGAAAATTTGGTCCCCGCGCCTCTCAGACTTTTTAAGTTAGTTCCTCAGCGTTTTTTCAAAATTTTTGAACGAGACTTTACACATCGGTTAATTTAACGACCGATGTTTATAACCACAATAGAAATCGATATTTCATAAACCGATGTTAGGATGTATTTTTTACATCGCGTGCAATTCCGACCGATTTAATAGTGGTGATGTCTGATGGCATAATTCTAGTAGTGAAGAGACAAAAGTAGAAGATCTGTGAGAAGTTTATCTTGAAAGATTTTGTGTCAAGATTTTTTAATTATGCTTTCTCCATCCACATATCGATCCGATGTACATGGTTAGTGACATTGGAACATCAAAGAAGAGAGGAACACAACTCTGGTGGTGAATGAGCTCGAAGTGGCCGAAGGAGGAAGAACTCGGTTACAACCTATACAGTTGGGTTTCAAGTCTCCTATTTGATATGCTCTAATCGGCTATTATGGACAGTGTCAGAGCTGAGACAACGGTTAACTAGACCAGAATGTCATTTTAAAACGGTTCCATGGTCAGAACCTTAGCGATGGTGCATGGAAAGAGGAAAAACCAGCTCACTGCACGAACCCTACTAGTGCTTATGCATTATAGTTGCATGAAATAGGCTCTGGTATTTATTTTACTTTAATCGTGAAAGATAATTTCATCTCAATCATCTATTAAATTTAAAAGTTGAAATCATAACAAATTAGAACTATTTATTTATTTTTAGCAATCAATTTCATTTGTCCTTCACAGTCTTGACTTTAACAACTTCGAATCGTTCTTGACTCTAACCAAACTTCAAGTTCTATGCTTGTTGAATTTTCTGTTGCTTATTAGTGTTGAAGAAAATTCATATTTAGTGATCTGGCCTAAACTAGTTTTCTTATCCTAATTGTAATAGGAGTAGATTATTCCAGATATCCTAATCTTAGTTAGAATATGATTCATTGTACTCAAAGATATTGTGCTTGTAATCCTCTATAGATAAAGGGCCCTATTATGAATGGAATACACAATAACTTTCTCTTGAATCTCTCTCTTCTCTTTTTCTTACAACACGTTATCAGCACGAGCCTTAACCCTCATTTTAAAGGCAAAAACCCAAAACCTGTCTCGGCTTCTCCTGCACCACTTTTGTAGCCGTGAACCACCGGATTGCCACCAGCAAACAACTCTTGCCGACCGAGATCACAAGCCTACAATAATTGTTCACCAGGATCAAAAGCACCATTGCAATCCTAGCAAACAGCCTTTGAAAAAATTTCCAAGTAAGCTTTATTAAATGTTCTGCTTTCTTTAAATTCTCGCTTTATGTTCTTCAGGGATTCTTATATTCCCTCTTCTACCTCTGTTTGTACCCACATTTGCATGGCCACTTGGACGTAGCTAATGTGTATGGTTATTGAATGACTTCTAATTACAATGAGACGCTCAACAAGTAATTTGGGCCGGTAGCCAGAAATGTTGGCCGATGAATAATTGGACACTTCGTTTGGTCCAAGTTGAGTCAGACAAAGCTAGGCCTTTAGTTATCGGCCGGTCCGTAATCATCAATTCGAAAAAGAGATTTATTGTCTAAAAGCCCTTCGGCCGATTGTTCAAGTCATTCTAGTCAGTTTCCAACTTGAACTCAACTTGGGAAGATAATAGCTATTGACAAAGTAAGCTGATAAACGATAAAGATGAGGTGGGATCTAGTATTTCAGTCGAAGTGAAGTTCGTTAGCCGATAAGGAGAGTTCAATCCAAGATAGTCTACTTCAAGATTAATTACAGCCGTTGATAACGACCATCAGAGCCAAAGCAAGATAAAGTCCAGCGTCAAGTCAGCCGACGATAAGTATTGGAGCCAAAGCAAGATAGAGTCACTGAGCCAAGAGGAGGCCGGATTCCACTCAACTTCAAAGAGTCAAGAGATCAGTTCAAGTCATAGAGCAGCCAATATAAATAGAAGCATCGACAGAAGACATCACACATACAACTCCAGAAACTCAAGCAATCAAGCTTTTCTTGTTTTTGTCTTACCTTTTGCTTATGTAGAATTTCCGCTTGTTCCTTAGTTAGTTTGCTCTGCCAGTTACAATTTCAGTTACTTTACTTTCCTTGTAGCCTAGTATCGACTTTTGAATTGTTCTCTTTGTTTTCTTTCAAACAATAGTTAATAATTTTCAGCCGTTCTAGATTTTAGTTTCGTTGTTATTATCTTTTATTTGCTCCTTATTGTCTTTATGCTTTACTTGTTTGATCATGTTATTTACTGTTCGTAGTCACATAGTAGCTATTAATCTTGAAGTTTTCATTTGTTACGAGTTCACCTTTACAGTTACTTGTTATTACTTGGATCCAATTGACCTAAGTCCTGTGACCAGACAGTTCATATTTACTCATACTCTCACGACCACACCTAACTCACCCGACCTTCAGCCACCAAGTCCTTAATCTAGAGGCATCGAACTATCAGCCGAGAATAAGTTCTTTCCTCGGCTAACAATTGCTTGATAAGTCAGATCTATATCCACCACACCTACAATTGCACACTTAGCCTTCTGGCCGTGTGCTGGCACGCTCCACAATCTATTCATCGAGAAGGACATTTGTTCTTTGATCCCTCGGCTGTATAGGCCGAGGTGATATTTAGAGGCAACAACCTCCCACCTTTCTTATAATGTGAGATTCTAAGTTGAACTATGGGGGTTCGTGCTACTGCAAACATAAGTTCGTTGAGAATTTGAACAATCGACGATTAAACATCATTGTTTTGGTCTAATCTAAAACTCTTGAAAATTAATTTTATGATAGCATTTTGCGGTCAGAAATTTACTTTATTTTTGTGGAAGCATTTAAGGCTCCAAAATATTAGCTCAACTTCACCCCATGGACACTACTCATGTATATGGTTGAAAATAACCCTAGAAATTTATGGGTTGTGCTTGAAGAGCGTTTTGGGAATGTCTTGGACTCCCAACTCCTCGAACGGTATGAGAAATGGAACAATCTCCGCTTTGTTGACTTTAAGTATGTGATTGAATACAATTTGGAATCCCTCTGCATCAGATCAATAATGCAATTCTGTAATCAGATTATTACAGAAGAGTAATTGATTGATAAAACTCTCTCTACCTTCTCTGTCTCTGCTACGTTGGTATGTAAGCAATATCAAATCCATATGAATGCTGGAAGGATCATGAGATTTCCTCAGCTGATTACAGTGATGTCTGTTGCTGAGAAGCACAGCAATATTGTCATGAAGAATTATACTTCCCGACTCCTTGGAGCTAAGGTTATTCTGGAATAGAATTATAATGACGCCCCAAAGAGAGGTCGTCGCGACCGAAACTCTAAACCTAAAGAGTAATTGATCTGGTCCATTCGATCGCTCAGCAAAGGAAGGAAGCCGTTAGAACAACCAGCGGAACCTTGGTTGTTGAGGCCACCATGGACAGAGATGAGTCACCACCAATAACGGCATCGCCGGCCTTAAGGGGTCATAGCATGTGCGCGAATCCCACACCTTAATTAGTCAAAAAGGGACAACCAAAATTTTATGAATAGTGAGATGTGTTTCTGATGTGGAGCATATGATCATTGGGTAGATGTATGTTGAGCACCAAATGTGGTAGCTAACGCATAAAAGACCATGAAAAACGCAAGAGAATCCCTTCATGTCGAACGTGGTGAAGATGTCGAGCTCGAGGTTGTAGACTTTACTTCTGCCAAAGTCAAAGACATGAATGTTGAATATGAGGACTAGAACCTCGTTTATCTTTCAAGAAATTTTTTTATGGCATTTGCCTTACTATTAGTAACATTGGTCATAACTCTTTTCCGACTGATAGGAGCATTTTAATGCGACGTTTTAATTGTTATTTCCTCATATTTACTTAGTTATTTCCTTAAATGAATCTTTCTTGTTTAGGAAAGTTACTATTTTTAGTAATAGTTTCTATTTTCAGGTCCTTGGAGCAAACAAGCTGAAATAAGTTCAAAAGGGAAAGAAAAGCTGGAGAGAGCTCAAGGACGGCGTAAGTGAGCTGAAACGAAGAAATGAAGTTTTCCTGGTCCAACTAGGAAATCCTGTTTCAACCAGGAAACCTTGTCCAGAAAAGAAAACTTTGTCACAGCAAGACTTCTGAGCAAACAAGGAAGCATGAGCAGAAAAATAAAGGAAGTTGACTTTGGAGGAAGATTCCTGGAGGCACTAGGAAACTATAAGGCTTGAAGATGACGCTAGGAGGCCCAAGAATCTTCTAGAGTATTATGGATTTCGGCAAAATGGATGAAAGCCCAACAAATTAGGGTTTTGTGATGCATGAGAGATATTCTTGGAGATTTAATTGTGCTTTGCCGTTAAATGCCAAGGAGAAATGGAGAAAATAATGTGAAAATCAGAAAATATCAAAGAGATTGACGCCACAAAAGGAAGGATTGCTTTGGAGATTTTCTGGGAGAGAGTTTAAGGGAAAAGAGATATTCTTGAAAGATAATTGTGTGGTTGCCGTGAAAATCAAGAGAGAATAATGTGGAAATCAAGAGAATATATGGAAGATGGCGTTGGAGGAGAATTAGGGAGAGTTTTTAAGGAAATAAAAAGTGTAGACAACAAGGAGATGCTAAAATCAAGTCTAGGTTCATCCATACAGATATTGTGGCCTAAAATAAATCAGAAAATCAAAATGTATTCATGGAATTTCGGCAACTTAATATTAGGGAATTATTTTGGTGAGTTTTTGGACAACACAACAAGGCTTATGTGAAAATTTTTGATTGGTTGAGTGACATGACAAGCTGATTGGATGGAGCTGTGTCATGAAGCCTTGATTTCCCTTATAAATATCCTCCCTCCTTGGACGTTTGAGGTTCGACACTTTACAATTTTCAGAAAATTACTCTCTCATAAACGTCTAGCCTCTTCTCCTCTCTCCATCCTCTAGTGCACCCACGGATTTCAAGCAAGGCCGAAGAAAAGAAGAAGGAGCCGTGAAGTAATTCATCCATCACCACCCTTGGAGCTTGCTTTCGAGATTCAAGAAACCAACAACATAAATCATTCATCCTCATCTTCCATCCACGGTGTAATTCGACCTCTTCTTTGTAACCTTGTTTTGATTTTCGTTGGGTTGTTTCTAGTTGACATTGATGTTTGAACAAAGTTGTTAATTCTGAAATTTATATAATTGAATGAGATTTTCGATTCCTATATTGTGATTCTTAATTAGTTGCTTTTGTGAGATTGTTTAATTAAATTTGTTTGATTGAAATCTTTTATGTATTTATCTTATGTGGTTCGAAACATATAGGGTTTATATATAATTGTTGCTAGATTTAAGAACATGATTCAACTTATTGTTTTGTGAACTTGAATCAAAAGTAGTAAAGGTTTTGGACAAAAACCGAATTTAATTGAAAAGGATTGCAATTAGATGGACTTTTTCATACTAAGTTGTTCACTTAAGTTGATAGCCTTTCTCCATGTGTATTGCGTTGAACATGTTATGATTAGCTAGCTTTCAAGACTTTGATTGCATGTTTGATAGGATTGACCTAGGTGCTTTCACTTAGGTTAATTAGCAAGGAAAGTAAAATATGGGAACTCGTTTGCTTTCTAACGTTTCACATGATCAACTTCTTTCTCATGACTTAGATGAACAATATTAGGGTTGAATCGAATTTGATTATAACTTTGGTTTTGATCTTTGTTTCTCTCATTTCATTCTTGTAATTATGTTTTTTGTGTTTTATTTATTTTCTTTATTTAGTTAATTTTCGGAACCCTAAATCAAACCTCCCCCCCCTTAATTTCGTAAATATGTTCATACTTTGTTTTATTTTTGTAAATAATTTACTTTGTACTTATTTTGATTCTTTATTTGTCCTACAATGACAGGTGTACCCTCAATCCCCGGAATAAAACGATCCCTACTTGCTTATACTACCAATGATATTTATAGGGTTAAATTATATGCTTGCTTTGAGCGTATCACCGACTAGGCTCATCCAATTAAATGTCATGTCTAGGCGAGGTCTGAACAAGAAAAGTGTTTTCAAGTGAGTCTAACTTCACTAAAATCTCTTCCTACCTTATCTAGTCATGGCGGAGTGGAGTTGCCGAAAGACTTGAGTGATGAGCATTATTTTGAATTTATTTGGATTAGATTCTTTTCGAGACTTTCGATGTAATTCGTTGGCTATATTAAGCTTTACAGATATTTTATCCAAGAAATATCATGAGGAAATTCATTGTGAAAATGGGAATGAATTCATTTGCAATACCTCTAATTGTTGCAGATGTAAGCGTGTTACGTCCCGAACCTAAATTTACCTGTTTACTAGTCATTTGGACGGTAAACGGCAATTACTTTCATTTTTTACTTTGTTTTGATACTTTTAATGGCCCTAAAAGTTGACTTTTTGTTCGGGTCAAAATTGGAGAAAATATTCTTCATGAAAATTGTAGAGGACGTTAAATCAAGCGCGTGCATATGTGTACGTAAAAATCGGAGTTCGTATGAGAAAGTTATAAGTGAAATACAAAAGTTACTATTTATGGAAATTGGGTATAAATATTAGAATTTTACTGTGGTAGGTTTCCAAATCCGGAAACCCACCTTTCTCTCTCCTCTCCCCGAGCTCTCTCTCTTTCCCTTTCGGTCTATGTCTTCTTCCCCTCGAATCACCGTCGTTCGGCCACCAACCGGTGTGTAACCGACCATCACAAGAGCACCTCTTCCTCCTCGACACCCTAGTGACCGTGGGTTATGGCGATTTGACCAGAAAACCCCGAATCGAAGCAAAAACTATCATTGTTGCAGTTGGAAGTTTTCAGGCGATTCCTACATTTCCGGCCATTTCCGACCACCAAACCGGGTCTAGTAGGAGCGTCTCGAGCCATTGATCAATTTCCCTCAAGCTATTAACTCCAATTCACAGCATGGAGGATGAATCGAAGAAATTTTCGAAGCTAGGGTTTGAAATTTCTGGGTTTCTCTTCACCGGTCGGTTTCGACTGTTTCAAGGTAAAATTGGAACTTGTTGTCGTTGAGAAAAGGGTTAGGCTTGTTGAGTAGATGTTGTGGCTGAAATTTGGTAGTCTGAGGTGAAGTTGGCCGGCGGCGCGTGGGGTCGACTCGCCGCCACTGTAGGTTGCGCATGGAGGCGCTATGGCAATGTTATGGGTTCTGTTTTAGCTAGTTAAATCCTATTTTTGATCTAGAGCTTATGTTTGTGAATTTGGTGAAGATTGGAGAAGTTTTGAATCGATTTCTAATTTTCGAAGATTTAGAATTTTGATTATCGATTTATGAGAATCCGACCGTCGGATTTCTCTCGAATCTGCCCTAGAACTTGTAAATTAATGAAATGGTGTTAGTGGTAAAGTTTGGGTTGAATCGGAGAAGGAAATAGAGATGTTGGCTTAAGAGGATTGATTTTAGGAATCGTATTTAATTACCGAATTGTAATTCACGGAATATAATTGTGTACAGGGCACTATACCGAGTTACTGCTCAACGAAGGAAACTAGTATGCGTGGTCACCTATATAGTACTATGAGTGGACTTTTGTTTTAAACAATGATGCATGCGTTGTTTCTTAAATTAATGCTTTATTTAATTATCATATTATTCTTTGAGCATATTATTTAGTTTCGGATATTATTTGGTTTTGAATATTTATTGGAATTTTGATTGGATTTCCCATCATGATTTTCGAACGTGAGTTTTCTATGCTCGGATTTGAACTTATGATTGATATTGATATTCGACGAATTATTTTCCGACGTGGTTTTCGGAATTAAATATATTTCTATTCGTCGATTTGAGATTTCTGAAAGATTTTCAAAATGAGATTCGTTGGAGATATATTTTCTTATTTGTTTATCGACCTTTGGTTTTGGCATTGGGAATGCCTTAGTGATGATTTTGGATTTATGATTTGACCTTCAGAGATTAATTTTGATTTATTTCGGTTATGATTTTGAGAATATTTTGGCGTGCTTGACCACGTCATTGGAATATACTTATTTTCTGGTGAGATATTGGGGAAGTTTTATGGATTTACTGGTTTTCGATTGTTTTTCCTCACCATACTCGGGTCGTTCGGTTAGTGTCTCCTCCTCACTTTGTATTTGTGAGTGGCAGTCGAGGATTCTCCTCTTCACGTGAGTGGTAGTCGAGGTTATTAGTTCTCCTCCTCACACAATCTATGTGTGAGTGGCAGTCGAGGGTAGAGCCTAAGGGGCTCCTTTACCCGTATGATGATATTTCTTCCCCATATCCTTTTATTATTTGACTAGCAGGGCTAGTCCGATTTATCTTAACCAGCGGGGCTGGTATGTTTTTCTGAGATTTTGAGTTTAAAGAAATATGTTTTATAAACATTGCATGCATCGAGTTTTATAAATTTAAATAAGTGGAAGAGTATTCAAGTTTGCTTAATTCAAATCATCTTAATTATTTATTTTTGTCCACTCACACTAACGTGTTTTTCAATACTTTTCCCCTGGGCCCTTCGGTTTCAAATGCCCAGTTTGCAGGCTAGATTAGTTGGGGTCGGGCGTTCATGGAGCTGAGGCATAATTATCACTGCTTCCGCATTGTAGGATTTATTGATCCTTTACCCTCTTTACTTTTTATTCTGTTATACCTTTTGTTTTAGCTCTGATAACCGTGGAATTACCTTATTAAGTTGGGAATTGTGTAATGTGAATTGGAAGATGTTGTGATTTGGAGAGCAGGATGGCTCCAGGAGAATAAGGATGGATTGCTTAGACGTGTAAATGTCTTTCTATAGGTCTTTGATAGTCCATTTTTAAGAGAAGTTCCGCCAAATTTTTAGAAGAATTTCTTTTAAGGTGGGCCCCAAAGGGCCACTTCGGATTTCGGGGTGAAATCCGAGGCGGGTCCTGTCAAAGTACATATTAGAGAAACTTATATGTCTCTCTAGTAGACTCTATGTTACCACCATTCGAGCTATTAAATCCAACAATGTCATAAGAGATGACTTTTGGGATTCTGACACATATTGGATTTAACATGATAAGTTAGGTCATCCTGATCGTGATATGATGATCCGTATTCTTAAGACTTCACACGGACATCTTTTCTATCAAGCTACACGAAGAAAGAATCAAAAGTTGATTCATGGAGACTCTCGGACAACCTCTGCGCCTTCGGCCGTTGCCGCTATCCCTTTGCGGCCATTGTCCACCTCTGTCAAAGCCAAATGAGATAGTTGGTTTCAGTGAGCTTGAGAAAATGAGCAACATTAGGACCGGGAAGGGAGGAGTCTGTGGTAGCCATAGAATGAAGGAGAATGAGAGACAGGAACAAAAGATTATTCTTCGTTAAAGCTTTGTAGCTTTGATACCATGAAGAAATTGAGAATTGAACAATTAAACCAAATCAACACCTAAAAGAAATTGAAAAAATATAACAAGAAAAATTAGAGAAAACCATGGATAATCGTACTTGAATGAAATGAAGATCTTCACTAACATGATTTGAATTTCGCTATTGGTTGGCTAATCTTGGCAAAATCAGTGCTTCTAAGTCACCAAATCACAATCATCACTAATGTGGTGTGGCCATTGTTCTCTTTTCTAGTAGTGATCTTTGTCTCCCGGGGAAGCAGACAATCTGGCAAATTCTGTTTTAGGGCTTTCAATGCAAAGAAACAACAAGTTATGCTAAATGAAAGTGTAGATCAGACAAGCACATTTGTTTCGCCTTGATTGGAAAAATAAAACTTATAGTTACTAGGGATTCAGTGGAAAAAGCTATAAAAGCCAAGAAACTGAATTAGAAGCAACCTTGGAGAAAGATAGGCAGCCATACATACATTGTTAAAGGATAACTATTCAAGAGATGATCATTGAAACTAATAACTACTCTGCAGATATCATAATATACATATATAACAAGCTTGCTCTGACATAGGAAAAAAAAAAAACAATAAGATCCTAGCATGCAGTTCTGAAATGAAACGAAACACCCTGCGCTAGCTAGTTCTTAGTGATTTATGCTACCAAATAGCTGAAAACAGATTTAATAAGCCTTACTAAGCTTATTTTAAGTATATCAAAAAGACCAGAACAAAATCATAAACTAGAATTGGAAAACTGAAATGTGTTCATGTCTAAGATTCAGCGGTAGCCAAACCTTGGTCAACGCTGGTTCGAGGGGCAAACCACTACTTGCAATATCCTTGTTGCTTCCGATATCTGTCAAATGAAATACAAAGGGCGTCAGAGGGAGACCGCAGTTGGCGGTCTTCTCTTCTCCGATGCCTAAGTCAGTCAATGTATTTGTGTTGACAGAATAACGTTAGGTAAGTAGTAAATGCGTAATTAATGAGGAGAGAGGAGTGGACCTTTTATAGGTGGGGAAGAGACTGATCTCTTCCTTGTTTTCGATGTGGGACTGATATGCTTCAGTTCCCAGGTTCAGATGCTTCAGCGAGGTGATCTTGGCGCCGCTCGTGGCAGCGCGTCATCGGTGATCTCGGGATGGACCAGAGCTAAGGTGATAGCCTGCTTGGCTGTGTTTCCGCAAGTCACACCCTCGATACCCGTTGGTGTCGCTGGCGGCAGTATGAGCGTGGCTCATTGAAGCTAATTATGCTTAGGCAAATGCTCATGTAAGTACAAAATGTATGAGTCTACAATACACAGTTTCCTCGTACCTCACAAGACATTTCCGATTACATACTCTGTTAAGACTATTGTTCTATAATTACATATTGTATTGGGCTGATATGTTAAGCTATCTAAATGGGCTGTGTTTCCATCTTGAGCTCTACAATTATATAGTTGATTGGGCTCGAGTCGGGTCATTCAGTAGATGGGTGTGTGTAGGATTGTTTGCAGATAGAGTTATATAAACAATCTGCCTCCATTGTAAAAGATTATCGATGAATATGAATATTGTCTAGCTTATTTTCTTTCATTTTCTGCAATTTACTTCTTCTATTTCCTTTTATGGATTCTGATCCTAACATACTCCTTGCTTTTTCAACATCTAGTTAATCTTCTGCAAACAAAAATAAAAGTAACTTTAAAGGGTTGATGATGTCAGATACATTGATCACAATATAAAAGAGTTAATAAGCTTTCCTTTTGTGGGTAATGAAAAATCTCTAGTGGACGATTCTGTCTGTCCCCATTACATAACTAGACGACGACAATTTCCAAAAGCTTGAAGAAAAGAAAGAAAAATATTACAAAGAGACTCTCCTGGAAACGGATCCTCTAATGTACTTTAATCATAGACTATATTACAAACGGTGATATCCGCTTTCAGCACACCATAAACACCAAAAAAGGTGTGATGAACGCACAACTCATTTGCTCAATAAAGCACGTAAAGTGTCATCGAATGTTTGCTCAATTGAGTTGAAACTCAAAATCCTAAACTCTAACAAAAAAAAAAAAATCGTAGCACCGAATATCCTTCGTGGATACAGTTAGATGCATTGCAGAGCATGAGAAAATATATGGCATCACAGATTCACTGCCCTTATTGAGTTGCATCTGAGTTGATGAGGCCACCTTTAATATCTGATTTGTGACTGTTCTATCAAATCAGTGGTTTCCATCATTAAAATGGTATGTTTACACTATTGTGATGAGTGATGACTCATGAGGACACCTATGCTTTAGTATGTGACTATATTAGGCTTCAGATTTTCACCATACACCGATCCTGAATCTCAGATGACATCTTCTGCTGCCCTACTCTGTTTCTATATCAGTCCATGTCTCTTGGTAAGTACAAAGGTTGCCTTCATTAATGAATTGGATACATACCAGAAAGAAATGGAGCAGTCAATTCAAAAAACACTGCCGATTCTAACAATGTCATATTTAAACAACTCTTTGTTTCTGTGCTTTTTCTTCTTCGTTTTTGTCTTCCTCTTCTTACAATTTTATCTTCCACAAGTTAGAAGAAGTATTGCAAAAACCAGAGACCAGAGACCAAATCAAACTTATGCCAGATTCAACAGTAAACTAGTACTTCATAATCATAAACCAAATTTAATACCAAAGTTATACAGCGCTTTGAAAAGAAAAAGGGGAGAATTGTAAGGCGGTAGCCTATTGGACCAGCTTTCACCACATATAAAAGCTGCATAAAAGGCAGCTGAGCGACAACATATTCGGGAGGATCCAGACCCCAGAACAGAACTTAACAAATCCGCAACACAATACAGCAACCTACAGTGGGGTGGTGCTAAGCAATATACAATAGTTACATATCTAAACACAACTACAACAATTGGCCGAAAAAAGGAAAAGAAAAAACATGCACAAACAACTACAACAGTTGCTGCTCTTCCAAGTCCCCAAACTGAGAGGCCGTGATATACAGATAACAACTGCTAAAGCCCACCTACATTGTTTCCACAACTGAAGTAAAGTTCTTGTGCACTAAGCTTTTTACCTTCAAGGTTGGAAAGATGTCGTATTTGCCAATTTGCGCGAGTCAATTCTAAAAGTCAAGCATTTCAAGTCCTAGAAGGTGCCCAACAGGCAGAAGCATACAGAATTCTGCCCTTCCATCCCTGCAGCATCCAGTGGCCATCTTCATCAACAACAAAATAAGGGTGGTACCCCATTTTTACCTTATCCTTTATTTTGTTCATGACTTCACGGTCCAATGGCAGCTGTCTGAACCCAGCCCTCATGTTTCGAATCTGCCACTGCTTGTATGTTTCTGGCCTCACAATTCTTTCTGAGCCCTCACAAGCTACTATATTCAGAACTTCACGCCCAATAAACTCTTTCTCAAACCCCAATCTCATCTGATCTTCACGAGGTAAATTGTTATCAAACATATCAAAATATGCAGAGAAGTGGAATAGTGCCTCTCGGAAGCGTGAAACAAAGAAGGGTGCATGATGGGATCCATTAACAACACTTTGGACAAAGATATCAGGATTCAACTTCCTAATTAATTTTAGTACAGTATCCCTTGGACTGTTTACCACAACTGTCTCATCAAGGAGGTTCTTAAACCGGCAGACACAATTAACAGCAAGCACCTCATTTCTTTGAACTTTGAGGTCATCAAATTGGACAGTATCCCATTTTTTGGCTATGGCATAGTACTCAAAAGGAACATTAAATCGCCTACAATACTTTGCCAAGCGATGCCCCGTCTCTTGGACTCTTTCTTCTGGTCGAAAACCACTTAAGGGAAGCTCTACCCCTGTAATACGTAATTTGGGAGGTCCACCAGGTCTTCTTGAGAGGCAATGAATGAGAGCAGGCCATTGAAAACCATAAAGGATACCAAAATCTATTATATGTAGTGTTTCTGCTTTCTCAGCAGCTTTTAAAATCATATCGTTTGCAAAGATCAAGGACATCTTATTCAACGGGCAGGCTGTAATATAAGCTTGGTAATACTTCAGCATATCAGCAGCTGACATTCGTTTAGTAGATAAAGCAGTATATATTTGAGTTCCAGTGCCAGCCAACCTCGCTTCAAGAGCATTTGCAAAGCAATGAGCCAACCTCTGAGCACAATCACCAAATGGGGAAGAGTGCTGCATAATCTGCTTTAGTAGCTCACTAGCAGTCTCGCGATCATCAACAGAAACAGCTTGTGCACATAAAATCAGAAGAGCCCTCAAATCTATCACTTCCTTCTTGTTGCCGTGAATCTTGCCGCGACCCTTCCCATTACCAATTCCAACAAATTGCACATCCTGCTGCAGGCCATTGTTTGCTCCATTCTGACTGGCTTCATCGTCTTTACTCTCCAAAGGCTTACAGAGCAACACCTTGTCAAAAATATCAGACAGCTCACCCTCCTCATCGTCCATATAAACTGCTGGTTGCTTGTTACTCCTCTCATCCTCCAAAACTATATCTTCCCTTTGATGATTCTTTTTTCCTCTTGAACCAACATGAAATTGCTCACTCCCATTCTTCTGCGTTGTTACTACCGCATCTCCAGCCTTTTTATTCACCACAGCATACATCTTGTTGCCCTCCACACTAATCAATTGACCTCTAGGAAGAAACTTCCTACCCTCCTCTGCCCCTAGGTTAAACTGCACTAACAATTCCTTCGACGACAATTGAGACCTAGCCCTGGAAGGGGACTGGAAAACAAAGTTTTCAGGAATAGGGATTTCCAATATAGAGCTGCTAGTCTCTACAAACTGGGCAGTGACTGGGCAAGAGTCAACGGAAGGACCAGGACTAGAGCTGCAATCACTGAAACTTCCAGAAGAATAACCACCATCTGGGCTCTCAACATTTTGATCAACACAAAGAGGGTTTTGGTCTTGGGAAATTGGGTACTTGCCTCCCCCAATAACCTCATAAAGAGACTCCTCAGTGGCTTGAAGAGCCAAAGGGTCATGGAACATACATGGCTTTGACTCCATGTCCTCCTCCATAAGCACCTGGTTTATGTACTTGAGCACACAATCAGAAAACTCACAATCATCTCCCTCAGCGCTAAAGCTCGACGACAGAGAAGAGTTACTGCGGTTTGGGTCCGAAAAGCTGAGATCTTCAAAAGGGTCACTACTTGGGTGCTCATTCAACATATCGGGCAAAAAGGTTTGATCATTGAAATTGGGAAATTTAGAGAAACGTGGATCCATGGTTATGAAATTCACAAAATCGAAGGAAACCCAATTCGACTCTAGGTGAAATTAAGAGCAAATAGATGCGAGTTGGGTTAGAGAGTCTGTTTACCTGAGAGAGATGAGCAGCTAAACGCTAATTCCATTTCCCGGGCTGGGTTAAAAGCAGCGGAGGGGGAGCTCAGGCGAAGACTTTTGTGGGTGAAGAATCGTGGACCAGAAAATGGAAGTGTAAATAACGATCTGCTGCTACGTGGAAAGGTTGGTTCCAACTTCGAATCGTTCTTGACTCTAACCAAACTTCAAGTTCTATGCCTGTTGAATTTTCTGTTGCTTATTAGTGTTGAAGAAATTTCATATTTAGTGATCTGGCCTAAACTAGTTTTCTTATCCTAATTGTAATAGGAGTAGATTATTCCAGATATCCTAATCTTAGTTAGAATATGATTCATTGTACTCAAAGATATTGTGCTTGTAATCCTCTATAGATAAAGGGCCCTATTATGAATGGAATACACAATAACTTTCTCTTGAATCTCTCTCTTCTCTTTTTCTTACAACACGTTATCAGCACGAGCCTTAACCCTCATTTTAAAGGCAAAAACCCAAAACCTGTCTCGGCCTCTCATGCACCACTTCTGTAGCCGTGAACCACTGCAGCGCAACCAGCAAACAACTCTTGCCTACCGAGATCACAAGCTTGCAATAATCGTTCACCAGGATCAAAAGCACCATTGCAATCCTAGCAAACAGCCTTTGAAAAAATTTCCAAGTAAGCTTTATTAAATGTTCTACTTTCTTTAAATTCTCGCTTTATGTTATTCGGGGATTCTTATATCCCCTCTTCTACCTCTGTTTGTACCCACATTTGCATGGCCACTTGGACGTAGCTAATGTGCATGGTTATTGAATGACTTCTAATTACAATGAGACGCTTAACAAGTAATTTGGGCCTGTAGCCAGAAATGTTGGCCGATGAATAATTGGACACTTCGTTTGGTCCAAGTCGAGTTAGACAAAGCTAGGCCTTTAGTTATCGGCCGGCCCGTAATCATCAATTCGAAAAAGAGATTTATTTTCTAAAAGCCCATCGCCCGATTGTTCAAGTCAGTCTAGTCAGTTTCCAACTTGAACTCAACTTGGGAAGATAATAGCTATTGACAAAGTAAGCTGATAAACGATAAAGATGAGGTGGGATCTAGTAATTTAGTCGAAGTCAAGTTCGTTAGCTGATAAGGAGAGTTCAATCCAAGATTGTCTACTTCAAGATTAATTACAGTCGTTAATGACGACCATCAGAGCCAAAGCAAGATAGAGTCCAGCGTCAAGTCAGTCGACGATAAGTATTGGAGCCAAAGCAAGATAGGGTCACTGAGCCAAGAGGAGGCCGGATTCCACTCAACTTCAAAGAGTCAAGAGATCAGTTCAAGTCATAGAGCAGCCAATATAAATAGAAGCATCGACAGAAGACATCACACACACAACTCCAGAAACTCAAGCCATCAAGCTTTTCTTGTTTTTGTCTTACCTTTTGCTTATGTAGACTTTCCGCTTGTTCCTTAGTTAGTTTGCTCTGCTAGTTACAATTTCAGTTACTTTACTTTCCTTGTAGCCTAGTATCGACTTTTGAATTGTTCTCTTTGTTTTCTTTCAAACAATAGTTAATAATTTTCAGCCATTCCAGATTTTAGTTTCGTTGTTATTATCTTTTATTTGCTCCTTATTGTCTTTATGCTTTACTTGTTTGATCATGTTATTTACTGTTCGTAGTCGCATAGTAGCTATTAATCTTGAAGTTTTCATTTGTTACGAGTTCACCTTTACAGTTACTTGTTATTACTTGGATCCAATTGACCTAAGTCCTGTGACCAGACAGTTCATAGTTACTCATACTCTCACGACCATACCTAACTCACCCGACCTTCAGCCATCAAGTCCTTAATCTAGAGGCATCGAACTATCAGCCGAGAATAAGTTCTATCCTCGGCTAACAATTGCTTGAAAAGTCAGATCTATATCCACCACACCTACAATTGCACACTTAGCCTTCTGGCCGTGTGCTGGCACGCTCCACAATCTATTCATCGAGAAGGACATATTTTCTTTGATCCCTTGGCTGTATAGGCCGAGGTGATGTTCAGAGGCAACAACCTCCCACCTTTCTTATAATGTGAGATTCTAAGTTGAACTATGGGGGTTCATGCTTCTCCAAACATAGGTTCGTTGAGAATTTGAACAATCGACGATTAAACATCATTGTTTTTGGTCTAATCTAAAACTCTTGAAAATTAATTTCATGATAGCATTTTGCTGTCAGAAATTTACTTTATTTTTGTGAAAGCATTTAAGGCTCCAAAATATTAGCTCAACTTCGCCCCATGGACACTACTCATGTATATGGTTGAAAATAACCCTAGAAATTTATGGGTTGCGATCGAAGAGCGTTTTGGGAATGTCTTGGACTCCCAACTCCTCGAACGGTATGAGAAATGGAACAATCTCCGCTTCGTTGACTTTAAGTTTGTGATTGAATACAATTTGGAAGCATTAGATCAATAATGCAATTCTGTAATCAGATTATTACAGAAGAGTAATTGATTGAGAAAACTCTCTCTACCTTCTCTGTCTCTGCTATGATGGTATGTAAGCAATGTCAAATCCATATGAATGCTGGAAGGATCATGAGATTTCCTCAGCTGATTACAGTGATGTCTGTTGCTGAGAAGCACAGCAATATTGTCGTGAAAAATTATACTTCCCAACTCCTTGGAGCTAAGGTTATTCTGGAATCGAATTATAATGACGCCCCAAAGAGAGGTCGTCGCGACCGAAACTTAAACCTAAAGAGTAATCGATTTGGTCCATTCAATCGCTCAGCAAAGGAAGGAAGCCGCTAGAACAACCAGCGGAACCTTGGTTGTTGAGGCCACCATGGACAGAGATGAGTCACCACCAATAACGGCATCGCCGGCCTTAAGGGGTCATAGCATGTGCACGAATCCCACACCTTAGTCAAAAGGGGACAACCAAAATTTTATGAATAGTGAGATGTGTTTCTAATGTGGAGCAAATGATCATTGGGTAGATGTATGTCGAGCACCAAATGTGGTAGCTAACGCATAAAAGACCATGAAAAATGGAAGAGAATCCCTTCATGTCGAACGTGGTGAAGATGTCGAGCTCGAGGTTGTAGACTTTACTTCTGCCAAAGTCAAAGACATGAATGTTGAATATGAGGACTAGAACCTCGTTTATCTTTCAAGAATTTTTTTTATGGCATTTGCCTTACTATTAGTAACATTGGTCATAACTCTTTTCCGACTGATAGGAGCATTTGAATGCGACATTTTAATTGTTATTTCCTCATATTTACTTAGTTATTTCCTTAAATGAATCTTTCTTGTGTAGGAAAGTTACTATTTTTAGTAATAGTTTCTATTTTCAGGTCCTTGGAGCAAACAAGCTGAAATAAGCTCAAAAGGGAAAGAAAAGCTGGAGAGAGCTCAAGGACTGCCTAAGTGTGCTGAAACGAAGAGATGAAGTTTTCCTGGTCCAACCAGGAAACCTTGTCCAGAAAATGAAACTTTGTCACAGCAAGACTCCTGAGCAAACAAGGAAGCATGAGCAGAAAAATAAAGGAAGTTGACATTGGAGGAAGATTCTTGGAGGCACTGGGAAACTATAAGGCTTGAAGATGACGCAAGGAGGCCCAAGAATCTTCTAGAGTATTATGGATTTCGGCAAAATGGATGAAAGCCCAACAAATTAGGGTTTTGTGATGCATGAGAGATATTCTTGGAGATTTAATTGTGCTTTGCCGTTATATGCCAAGGAGGAATGGAGAAAATAATGTGAAAATCAGAAAATATCAAAGAGATTGACGCCACAAAAGGAAGGATTGCCTTGGAGATTTTCTGGGAGCGAGTTTTAAGGGAAAAGAGATATTCTTGAAAGATAATTGTGTGGTTGCCGTGAAAATCAAGAGCGAATAATGTGGAAATCAAGAGAATATATGGAAGATGGCGTTGGAGGAGAATTAGGGAGAGTTTTTAAGGAAATAAAAAGTGTAGACAACAAAGAGATGCTAAAATCAAGTCTGGGTTCATCCATACAGATATTGTGGCCGAAAATAGATCAGAAAATCAGAATTTATTCATGGAATTTCGGCAACTTAATATTAGGGAATTATTTTGGTGAATTTTTGGACAACACAACAAGGCTTACGTGAAAATTTTTGATTGGTTGAGTGACATGACAAGCTGACGTGGCATTAACTGATTGGATGGAGCTGTGTCATGAAGCCTTGATTTCCCTTATAAATATCCTCCCTCCTTGGACGTTTGAGGTTCGACACTTTACAATTTTCAAAAAATTACTCTCTCATAAACGTCTAGCCTCTCCTCCTCTCTCCATCATCTAGTGCACCCACGGATTTCAAGCAAGGCCGAAGAAGAGAAGAAGGAGCCGTGAAGTAATTCATCCATCACCACCCTTGGAGCTTGCTTTCGAGATTCAAGAAACCAACAACATAAATCATTCATCCTCATCTTCCATCCACGGTGTAATTCGACCTCTTCTTTGTAACCTTGTTTTGATTTTCGTTGGGTTGTTTCTAGTTGACATTGATGTTTGAACAAAGTTGTTAATTCTGAAATTTATATAATTGAATGAAATTTTCGATTCCTATATTGTGATTCTTAGTTGCTTTTGTGAGATTGTTTAATTAAATTTGTTTGATTGAAATCTTTTATGTATTTATCTTATGTGGTTCGAAACAGATAGGGTTTATATATAATTGTTGCTAGATTTAAGAACATGATTCAACTTATTTTTTTGTGAACTTGAATCAAAAGTAGTAAAGGTTTTGGACAAAAACCGAATTTAATTGAAAAGGATTGCAATTAGATGGACTTTTTCATACTAAGTTGTTCACTTAAGTTGATAGCCTTTCTCCATGTGTATTGCGTTGAACATGTTATGATTAGCTAGCTTTCAAGACTTTGATTGCATGTTTGATAGGATTGATCTAGGTGCTTTCACTTAGGTTAATTAGCAAGGAAAGTAAAATATGGGAAATCGTTTGCTTTCTAACGTTTCACATGATCAACTTCTTTCTCATGACCTAAATTTACCGGTTTACTAGTCATTTGGACGGTAAACGGCAATTACTTTCATTTTTTACTTTGTTTTGATACTTTTAGTGGCCCTAAAAGTTGACTTTTTGTTCGGGTCAAAATTGGAGAAAATGTTCTTCATGAAAATTGTAGAGGACGTTAAATCGAGCACGTGCATATGTGTACGTAAAAATCGGAGTTCGTATGAGAAAGTTATAAGTGAAATACAAAAGTTACTATTTATGGAAATTGGGTATAAATATTAGAATTTTACTGTGGTAGGTTTCCAAATCCGGAAACCCACCTTTCCCTCTCCTCTCCCCGAGCTCTCTCTCTTTCCCTTTCGGTCTATGTCTTCTTCCCCTCGAATCACCGCCGTCCGGCCACCAACCGATGTGTAACCGACCATCACAAGAGCGCCTCTTCCTCCTCGATACCCTAGTGACTGTGGGTTACGACGATTTGACCGGAAAACCCCGAATCGAAGCAAAAACTATCATTGTTGCAGTTGGAGGTTTTTAGGCGATTCCTACATTTCCGGCCATCTCCGACCACCCAACCGGGTCTAGTAGGAGCGTGTCCAGGCATTGATCAATTGCCCTCAAGCTATTAACTCCAATTCACAGCATGGAGGATGAATCGAAGAAATTTTCGAAGCTAGGGTTTGAAATTTCTGGGTTTTCTCTTCACCGATCGGTTCGACTGTTTCAAGGTAAAATTGGAACTTGTTGTAGTTGAGAAAAGTGTTAGGCTTGTTGAGTAGATGTTGTGGTTGAAATTTGGTAGTCTGAGGTGAAGTTGGCCGGTGGCACGTGGGGTCGACTCGCCGCCACTGTAGGTCACGCATGGAGGCGCTATGGCAATGTTATGGGTCTGTTTTAGCTAGTTAAATCCTATTTTTGATCTAGAGCTTATGTTTGTGAATTTGGTGAAGATTGGAGAAGTTTTGAATCAATTTCTAATTTTCGAAGATTTAGAATTTTGATTATCGATTTATGAGAATCCGACTGTCGGATTTCTCTCGAATCTGCCCTAGAACTTGTAAATTAATGAAATGGTGTTAGTGGTAAAGTTTGGGTTGAATCGGAGAAGGAAATAGAGATGTTGGTTTAAGAGGATTGATTTTGGGAATCGTATTTAATTACCGAATTGTAATTCACGGAATATAATTGTGTACAGGGCACTATACAGAGTTACTGCTCAACGAAGGAAACTAGTATGTGTGGTCACCTATATAGTACTATGAGTGGACTTTTGTTTTAAACAATGATGCATGCGTTGTTTCTTAAATTAATGCTTTATTTAATTATCATATTATTCTTTGAGCATATTATTTAGTTTCGGATATTATTTGGTTTTGAATATTTATTGGAATTTTGATTGGATTTTCCATCATGATTTCCGAACGTGAGTTTTCTGTGCCCGGATTTGAACTTATGATTGATATTGATATTCGACAAATTATTTTCCGACGTGGTTTTCGGAATTAAATATATTTCTATTCGTCGATTTGAGATTTCTGAAAGATTTTCAAAATGAGATTCGTTGGAGATATATTTTCTTATTTGTTTATCGACCTTTGGTTTTAGCATTAGGAATGCCTTAGTGATGATTTTGGATTTATGATTTGACCTTCAGAGATTAATTTTGATTTATCTCGGTTATGATTTTGAGAATATTTTGGTGTGCTTGGCCACCTCATTGGAATATACTTATTTTCTCGTGAGATATCAGGGAAGGTTTATGGATTTACTGGTTTTCGATTGTTTTTCCTCACCATACTCGGGTCGTTCGGTTAGTGTCTCCTCCTCACTTTGTATTTGTGAGTGGCAGTCGAGGATTCTCCTCCTCACGTGAGTGGTAGTCGAGGTTATTAGTTCTCCTCCTCACACAATCTATGTGTGAGTGGCAGTCGAGGGTAGAGCCTAAGGGGCTCCTTTACCCGTATGATGATATTTCTTCCCCATATCCTTTTATTATTTGACTAGCAGGGCTAGTCCGATTTATCTTAACCAGCGGGGCTGGTATGTTTTTCTGAGATTTTGAGTTTAAAGAAATATGTTTTATAAACATTGCATGCATCAAGTTTTATAAATTTAAATAAGTGGGAGAGTATTCAAGTTTGCTTAATTCAAATCATCTTTATTATTTATTTTTGTCCACTCACACTAACGTGTTTTTCAATACTTTTCCCCTGGGCCTTTCGGTTTCAAATGCCCAGTTTGCAGGCTAGATTAGTTGGGGTAGGGCGTACATGGAGCTGAGGCATAATTGTCACTGCTTCCGCATTGTAGGATTTATTGATCCTTTACCCTCTTTACTTTTTATTCTGTTATACCTTTCGTTTTAGAATTGCTCTGATAACCGTGGAATTACCTTATTAAGTTGGGAATTGTGTAATGTGAATTGGAAGATGTTGTGATTTGGAGAGCAGGATGGCTCCAGGAGAATAAGAATGGATTGCTTAGACGTGTAAATGTCTTTCTATAGGTCTTTGATAGTCCATTTTTAAGAGAAGTTCCGCCAAATTTTTAGTAGAATTTCTTTTAAGGTGGGTCCCAAAGGGCCACTTCGAATTTCGGGGTGAAATCCGGGGCGGGTCATGTCAAAGCGCATATTAGAGAAACTTATATGTCTCTCTAATGGACTCTATGTTACCACCATTCGAGCTATTAAATCCAACAATGTCATACGAGATGACTTATGGGAGTCTGACACATATTGGATTTAACATGATAAGTTAGGTCATCATGATCGTGATATGATGATCCGTATTCTTAAGACTTCACACGGACATCTTTTCTATCAAGCTACACGAAGAAAGAATCAAAAGTTGATTCATGGAGACTCTCGGACAACCTCTGCGCCTTCGGCCGTTGCCGCTATCCCTTTGCGGCCATTGTCCACCTCTGTCAAAGCCAAATGAGATAGTTGGTTTCAGTGAGCTTGAGAAAATGAGCAACATTAGGACCGGGAAGGGAGGAGTCTGTGGTAGCCATAGAATGAAGGAGAATGAGAGACAGGAACAAAAGATTATTCTTCGTTAAAGCTTTGTAGCTTTGTGTTAATGTCTAAAAGTCCGGCGGTAGCTGGACCTTAGTTAACGCTGATCCGGTGGGCGGATCGGTACTTGTGTTGTTCTCGAAGCCCCCGCTACCTGTCAAATAAAATACAATGGGCGTCAGAGGGAGACCGCGCCGGGCGGTCTTCAACTCTCCGATGCTTAAGTTAGTCAATGTATTTACGTTGACAAAGTAACAGTAGGTAAGTATTGAATGCGTCATTAATGAGGAGAGAGGAGAGAGGAGAGAGGAGAGAGGAGAGAGGAGAGAGGAGAGAACCTTTTATAGGTGAGGAAGAGGTTGATCTTCTCTTAGTTTTCGATGTGGGACTGACATGCTTCAGTTCCCAGTTTCAGAAGCTTCTGATGCCATCTTGGCGCGGCGCGTGGCGGCGCGTCGGCGGCGATCTGGAGGTGGTCCGACGCCGAGGTTGTAGCCCGCCTGGCGGTGTGTCTGCATGTCATTCCTTTGGCTGGAATTAGTACCTTTGGCGGTACAATGAGCATGGCCCACTTATAGCTAATTATGCTTGCAAATGTACATGTATGTACAAGTCCCCCAAGTCCCCAGTCAAGGAGGGCAATCTTGGTTGGGGAGTTGTTCGGCGGTTTGAAGCGTTTTCCTCCGCTAGACTTGCAAGAGCATAATTAGCGTCAGTGCGTTGTCAACCGTTGGTTTTACTGAGCAAACGCTTTATACCCTTTCGGGTGGGCCCCTGCTGGGCCCCCCAGGGAGTCCCCCACTCCCCGGTGAAGATAGACCTCCGGATGGTCCGCAAATTGTTTGTTGAGGGGGAGCTGCACGGAGCAGAGGGTGTTGGGTAGCGAGCCCAATGTTTAGCACCCAAATGACGGGGGTCAACGTGCCTGATCAGGGCCGTCGTAGACTGTTGACTAGTCCCCGTGTCCCGTAGGGACATTCTGACGGTAACGTCGCGTGGCGGTCGTTGTCAGAGTGAGGCGTGGCCTCGAGATTCGTCGTTTGGCGAATATCCCCCCGCTGGACGCAGTAGGAAGCAGCGTCCGGTAGACGTGCCTGGCGGTATTTTGCTGAACAATATTGCTTTGAACAAAGCACGCAGTTTGCAAGATTAAAAGGAGTTCCGCCAGAGGTGTATAGCGGAAGAATGTTAATGTCTAAAAGTCCGGCGTTAGCTGGACCTTAGTTAACGCTGATCCGGTGGGCGGATCGGTACTTGTGTTGTTCTCGAAGCCCCCGCTACCTGTCAAATAAAATACAATGGGCGTCAGAGGGAGACCGCGCCGGGCGGTCTTCAACTCTCCGATGCCTAAGTTAGTCAATGTATTTACGTTGACAAAGTAACAGTAGGTAAGTATTGAATGCGTCATTAATGAGGAGGGAGGAGAGAACCTTTTATAGGTGAGGAAGAGGTTGATCTTCTCTTAGTTTTCGATGTGGGACTGACATGCTTCAGTTCCCAGTTTCAGAAGCTTCTGATGCCATCTTGGCGCGGCGCGTGGCGGCGCGTCGGCGGCGATCTGGAGGTGGTCCGACGCCGAGGTTGTAGCCCGCCTGGCGGTGTGTCTGCATGTCATTCCTTTGGCTGGAATTAGTACCTTTGGCGGTACAATGAGCATGGCCCACTTATAGCTAATTATGCTTGCAAATGTACATGTATGTACACTTTGATACCATGAAGAAATTGAGAATTGAACAATTAAACCAAATCAACACCTAAAAGAAATTGAAAAAATATAACAACAAAAATTAGAGAAAACCATGGATAATCGTACTTGAATGAAATGAAGATCTTCACTAAAATGATTTGAATTTCGCTATTGGTTGGCTAATCTTGGCAAAATCAGTGCTTCTAAGTCACCAAATCACAATCATCACTAATGTGGTGTGGCCATTGTTGTCTTTTCTAGTTGTGATCTTTGTATCCCGGGGAAGCAGACAATCTGGCAAATTCTGTTTTAGGGCTTTCAATGCAAAGAAACAACAAGTTATGCTAAATGAAAGTGTAGATCAGACAAGCACATTTGTTTCCCCTTGAATGGAAAAATAAAACTTATAGTTACTAGGGATTCAGTGGAAAAAGCTATAAAAGCCAAGAAACTGAATTAGAAGCAACCTTGGAGAAAGATAGGCAGCCATACATACATTGTTAAAGGATAACTATTCAAGAGATGATCATTGAAACTAATAACTACTCTACAGATATCATAATATACATATATAACAAGCTTGCTCTGACATAGGAAAAAAAAACAATAAGATCCTAGCATGTAGTTCTGAAATGAAACGAAACACCCTGCGCTAGCTAGTTCTTAGTGATTTATGCTACCAAATAGCTGAAAACAGATTTAATAAGCCTTACTAAGCTTATTTTAAGTATATCAAAAAGACCAGAACAAAATCATAAACTAAAATTGGAAAACTGAAATGTGTTAATGTCTAAGATTCAGCGGTAGTCAAACCTTGGTCAACGCTGGTTCGAGGGGCAAAGCACTACTTGCAATATCCATGTTGCTTCCGATATCTGTCAAATGAAATATAAAGGGCGTCAGAGGGAGACCGCAGTTGGTGGTCTTCTCTTCTCCGATGCCTAAGTCAGTCAATGTATTTGTGTTGACAGAATAACGTCAAGTAAGTAGTAAATGCGTAATTAATGAGGAGAGAGGAGTGGACCTTTTATAGATGGGGAAGAGACTGATCTCTTCCTTGTTTTCGATGTGGGACTGATATGCTTCAGTTCCCAGGTTCTGATGCTTCAGCGAGGTGATCTTGGCGCCGCGCGTGGCAGCGCGTCATCGGTGATCTCGGGATGGGCCAGAGCTCAGGTGATAGCATGCTTGGCTGTGTTTCCGCAAGTCACACCCTCGATACCCGTTGGTGTCGCTGGCGGCAGTATGAGCGTGGCTCATTGTAGCTAATTATGCTTAGGCAAATGCTCATGTAAGTACAAAATGTATGAGTCTACAATACATAGTTTCCTCGTACCTCACAAGACATTTCCGATTACGTACTCTGTTAAGACTATTGTTCTATAATTACATATTGTATTGGGCTGATATGTTAAGCTATCTAAATGGGCTGTGTTTCCATCTTGAGCTCTACAATTATATAGTTGATTGGGCTCGAGTCGGGTCATTCAGTAGATGGGTGTGTGTAGGGTTGTTTGCAGATAGAGTTATATAAACAATCTGCCTCCATTGTAAAAGATTATCGATGAATATGAATATTGTCTAGCTTATTTCCTTTCATTTTCTGCAATTTACTTCTTCTATTTCCTTTTATGGATTCTGATCCTAACATACTACTTTGCTTTTTCAACATCTAGTTAATCTTCTGCAAACAAAAATAAAAGTAACTTTAAAGGGTTGATGATGTCAGATACATTGATCACAATATAAAAGAGTTAATAAGCTTTCCTTTTGTGGTTAATGAAAAATCTCTAGTGGACGAGTCTGTCTGTCCCCATTACATAACTAGTCGACGACAATTTCCAAAAGCTTGAAGAAAAGAAAGAAAAATATTACAAAGAGACTCTCCTGGAAATGGATCCTCTAATGTACTTTAATCATAGACTATATTACAAACGGTGATCCGCTTTCAGCACACCATAAACACCAAAAAAGGCGTGATGAACGCACAACTCATTTGCTCAATATAGGACGTAAAGTCTCATCAAATGTTTGCTCAATTGAGTTGAAACTCAAAATCCTAAACTCTAACAAAAAAAAAAAAAAATCGTAGCACCAAATATCCTTCGTGGATACAGTAAGATCCATTGCAGAGCATGAGAAAATATATGGCATCACAGATTCACTGCCCTTATTGAGTTGCATCTGAGTTGATGAGGCCACCTTTAATATCGGTTTTGTGACTGTTCTATCAAATCAGTGGTTTCCATCATTAAAATGGTATGTTTACACTATTGTGATGAGTCATCTCATGAGGACACCTATGCTTTAGAGTTTAGTATGTAGCCATATTAGGCTTCAGATTTTCACCATACACCGATTATGAATCTCAGATGACATCTTCTGCTTCACTACTCTGTTTCTATATCAGTCCATGTCTTTTGGAAAGTACAAAGGTTGCCTTCATTAATGAATCGGATACATACCAGAAAGAAATGGAGCAGTCGATTCAAAAAACACTGCCGATTCTAACAAGTCATATTTAAACAACTCTTTGTTTCTGTGCTTTTTCTTCTTCGTTTTTGTCTTCCTCTTCTTACAATTTTATCTTCCACAAGTTAGAAGAAGTATTGCAAAAACCAGGGACCAGGGACCAAATCAAACTTATGCCAGATTCAACTACATAATCATAAACCAAATTTAATACCAAAGTTATACAGCGCTTTGAAAAGAAAAAGGGGAGAATTGTAAGGCGGTAGCCTATTGGGCCAGCTTTCACCACATATAAAAGCTGCATAAAAGGCAGCTGAGCGACAATATATTCGGGAGGATCCAGACTCCAGAACAGAACTTAACAAATCCGCAACACAATACAGCAACCTACAGTGGGGTGGTGCTAAGCAATATGCAATAGTTACAACAATTGGCCGAAAAAAGGAAAAGAAAAAACATGCACAAACAACTACAACAGTTGCTGCTCTTCCAAGTCCCCAAACTGAGCGGCCGTGATATACAGATAACAACTGCTAAAGCCCACCTACATTGTTTCCACAACTGAAGTAAAGTTCTTGTGCACTAAGCTTTTTACCTTCAAGGTTGGAAAGATGTCATATTTGCCTATTTGTGCGAGTCAATTCTAACAGTCAAGCATTTCAAGTCCTAGAAGGTGCCCAACAGGCAGAAGCATACAGAATTCTGCCCTTCCATTCATGCAGCATCCAGTGGCCATCTTCATCAACCACAAAAGAAGGGTGGTACCCCATTTTTACCTTATCCTTTATTTTGTTCATGACTTCACGGTCCAATGGCAGCTGTCTGAACCCAGCCCTCATGTTTCGAATCTGCCACTGCTTGTATGTTTCTGGCCTAACAATTCTTTGAAAGCCCTCACAAGCTACTATATTCACAACTTCACGTCCAATAAACTCTTTCTCAAACCCCAATCTCATCTGATCTTCACGAGGCAAATTGGTATCCAACATATCAAACAATGCAGAGAAGTGGAATAGTGCCTCTCGGAAGCGTGGAACAAAGAAGGGTGCATGATGGGATCCATTAACAACACTCTGGACAAAGACATCAGGATTCAAATTCCTAATTAAATTTAGAACAGTATCCCTTGGACTGTTTACCACAACTGTCTCATCAAGGAGGTACTTAAATCGGTTGAGACAATTAACAGCAAGCACCTCATTTCTTTGAACTCTAAGGTCATCAAATTGGAGAGTTTCCCATTTTTTGGCTATGCCATGGTACTCAAAATGAACATTAAATCGCCTACAATACTTTGCCAAGCGATGCCCTGTCTCTTGGATTCCTTCTTCTGGTCGAAAACCACTTGAGGGAAACTCTAACCCTGTAATGCGTAATTTCGGAGGTCCACCAGGTCTTCTTGAGAGGCAATGAATGAGAGCTGGCCATTGAAAACCATAACGGATACCAAAATCTATTATATGTAGTGTTTCTGCTTTCTCAGCAGCTTTCAAAATCATATCGTTTGCAAAGATCATCAACAACTTCATGAACGGGCAGACTGCAATATAAGCTTGGTAAAACTTCAGCGAATCAGCAGCTGACATTCGTTTAGTAGTTAAAGCAGTATATATTTGAGGTCCTGTGCCAGCCAACCGCGCTTCAAGAGCATTTGCAAAGCAATGAGCCAACCTTTGAGTACAATCACCAAATGGGGAAGAGTGCTGAATAATCTGCTTTAGTAGCTCACTAGCAGTCTCGCGGTCATCAACAGATACAGCTTCTGCACATGAAATCAGAAGAGCCCTCAAATCTATCACTTCCTTCTTGTTGCCTTGATTCTTGCCACAAACCTTCCCATTACCAATTCCAACAGATAGCCCATCCTGCTGCAGGCTATTGTTTGCTCCATTCTGACTGACTTGATCGTCTTTACTCTTGATAGGCTTGGAGAGCAACACCTTGTCAAAAATATCAGACAGCTCACCCTCCTCACCATCCATATAAACCGCCGATTGCTTGTTACTCCTCCCATCCTCCAAATCTATATCTTCCCTTTGATGATTTTTCTTTCCTCTAGAACCAACACGAAAACGCTCACTCCCATTCTTCTGGGTCGTAACTACCACATCTCCAGCCTTTCTATCCGCCACAGCATAGGGCTTGTTGCCCTCCGCACTAATCAATTGACCTCTAGGAAGAAACTTACTACCCTCCTCTGCCCCTAGGTTAAATTGCAATAACAATTCACTCTTACTAAGCATATCAGGAACAATTAGCTCACTCCTATAAGAACCCAGCATCCCATTCCCATTCCCATTTCCATTTCCATACACATTTTGATCAACACAAAGACGGTTTAGGTCTTGGGAAGTTGGGTTCTTCCCTCCTCCAATAATCTCATGAAGAGACTCCTCAGTGGCTTGAAGAGCCAAAGGGTCATGGAACATACAGGGTTTTGATTCCATGTCCTCCTTAATAAGCACCTGGTTTATGTACTTGAGGACACTGTCAGAAAACTCACCATCATCTCCCTCAGGGCTAAAGCTTGATGAAGAGTTACTGGGATTTGGGTCCAAAAAGCTAAGATCTTGAGAAGGATCACTACTTGGGTACTCACTCAACATATCAGGCAAAAGGGTTTGATCATTGAAATTGGGAAATTCAGAGAAACGTGGATCCATGGTTATGAAATTCACAAAATTGAAGGAAACCCAACTCTACTTAGGTGAAATTAAGAGCAAATTGATGCGAGTTGAAGAGTCTGCTTACCTGATAGAGATGAGCTAAACCCTATTCCCATTTACACGTCTGGGTTAAAAGCACCGGAGGTGGAGCTCAGGCGAAGACTAGGAGTCTAGGAGGTCAGAAGCTGGTGCTGTCGATAAGTACCGACCTACCGCGGAAAACATTTGAACAACGAAATGCGATTAGTATCAAACTTTTTGTGTTCACAAGAAAGTATCGCAGTCAAAGTCAGATTAACGGACCTAATCATTCCTCCTAAGACTAATAGTACCAAAAACTCACTACACCACGAGTTAAGAAAGATTGCTACCATTTATAACAACGGGCCATAAAATGCTTAAATCCAAACGCCAGCATGCCAACTGAGTTATGGCTCAACCCATGCATGAAAACGAATATGCACTAGCCATCTCCACTTCTTGACTAGTAAATACTAGGAAATGTATGCCCGCGCGACTGCGGGTTTTTTTTCTTGTCAAATTTATAAATTCATAGTTTACGGAATATTGTATAGTAAGTGGAAATACCAAGTAGAATTTGGTATTTTAATTTGGTTACAAAATTGATTTCCTAAGCAAAGTTGTTTCGCTATACAAAACTGGTTAAGTGTCAACAAAAATAGCTACATCAGGTCCTTCGAGATGATTCTTCTACAGCTAATGTAGGTTGTGACCGGGTGTTACTGCAAATGATAACAGTGGAGGGTTAGTAGATATTTTACTACAAACCAATTGAGTTTCTAAGCGTAAATTCCAAGATACATGAGAGAATATTTCAATACTTGTAACTTAAAATGCAGATAAGGGCAACATATAAAATTTTTAAAAATTAAGTGTAAAGTTTCTAGGCAAAATAAGGGATCTCCTTTTAGAATTTCAGAAGTTAGTTCAAAGGAGATTACATGAAACCATAATTTTTCCATGAGATTGTAATGATATGACAGGGATGAAATTAGAGGACATATTTTGGTTATGTTTCACTTTGAGGATGTTTCACTTTATTCCTGGTAGCCTTGGTATCAAGATTGTGTGCTATAAACAAAAACAAAAACAACTACAAATGGCTACCAGATATGCATAAGCCAAAGTGCCATAGCTATTTTGGGTTGAACTACAGTCTGTATGCCAGAAACTTGAGAATCATAAAATATACAGTAAATCATTTTGACATGCATGTTCATAGATTCTTCACAACGCCTATAAATTACATCAAGTTTTTTTTTTTATGTGAACATAGTCAAGCACCCCATCCTTTCTTGAGAAGATCAAGAAATGTTTTGCAATGACACAACTGAATCAAGCAAATGAATCTCATTCCTCATTACTCTGCCAAATTAAGTATTTCCAATGACACAACTGAATCTCATTTCTCACAACTATATATCTTTATTCAGTATGATTGATAGGTTCACAGAAAACATAAGGTAACACCTCTCATGTATATGGACCCATAAGAAGACGGAAAAAGAAAATATGTTCTTTATTATAAAATCCTATGCATATGAGCAATTAGCAAAGTCTATATATAATGACCATCAAGAAGAGAACATATGTAATTAAGGTAAAATTAACCTCCAGCTTTAACCCACCACTTTTTTGTTTTGATTTTTGCCTAAGGAGTTACGATTGTGTGTAGCTTTGATCTGCTGCTGAATATGCGGCTACCTGCTTTGATTCATCTGAGCTGCGGCTGTGGCTGCTAGAGTCATGGATTGATATTGAGGAGGCAATGGGGCTGCTTGCAATTCCAGATCTCTGACCATAAAAAACCCAGAAAGCTATGTCAGGTGAGCCTCAAGTTATCCCCTTCTGAATAGTGTTGCATTGCGTAATTAGTGATAATGACATACTCGAATGTGCAAATCAAAAAGAAAAAAATGGCAGCATACTTTTAATGAGAAATGGATTGTCCTAGTTCCCTAAATTGCTAATATGATATAGTTCGATCAATTCACAGTAAAGCTGTGTGTGTGTGTGTATTGTACGACTTTTTGCACACATACATCAAACATTTCTTACTCCACCAATCTATATTTGGTCTAAAGTTTTGACAGTGTTGGACCGTAATTGCTGTGGTTCTAGAGTACCCTTATTCCAAATCAATCCTTTCAATTAAAGTGACTTTTGACATCACTAAGTTTCGTTATCATCAACAATACGACCTTACCTTCATCATTTGCATATCTGAACTGCTATCTTGAGCTTATACTCGAAATAACTGTTGAATATATGAGAAATAACTGTTGAACATGCTTGTGTTGCTATATATAACATCATGTACACCACAATAGCTGTAATCTAGAGAAACATACAAACAAATAAAGCAGTAATGAAGCTGCAACTGAAAACCAATTTTATCCAGATATATCTCTGCATTAATATATCGAATATCATCCTTTACACTAAAGATCACAATTGATGATAGTACATATAGGATTAAAGACAGCAAACTCCATCCCGTTTTGCCAAAAAGCACATGCAAAGTTCATCAAATTAGTTTTTGATGGAATCTGAAGGTTACCTGGATATTAAGATGCACTGGAAGAAGGATAAGTAATTGCTTTATCGCACTCGACTTATGCCAAAACAGGGAGCAACTGTGCTTGAAAAAGATCAGACCAGCAGTGTTCACAACCAAACTGAAAACAACCAGAAAAAGATGAGCATGCTAGCAAATTTCCAACCAGAAAATACCAACTAAACAGTATAGTGTTTGGCATAAGTTTACTATAGTAAATTGCAACACCTGGATCCCTAGCAGAGTTTATTAATTTCTTATACACATATAGATGATTATTGAAGAATTAAAAATATCTAGACAACGTGTTTTCAAAGGTCATGTAAAATATTTACTGCAGTAGTGACTGATTTAATATTTTAATACCTAACATCATAATACGATTAATGAAACTTCTCTGTTGGTGAAAGGAGTTGTATGGATATTACACAAAAAGAGTCAGCAGACAAACATGGTAATATGAAATTGTTTCCAGAGAAAGCAGTACCTCGATGCAGCTAAAAATAAAAGATCAGATTGAAGACCCAATGAATCATCTGAGAGCTTAATGGACAACAACAAAACGATTAGATTGAAGACTCAATGAATCATTTGAGAGCTTAATGGACAACAAAAGGTGCAATTAAAATGATGTCAAAGGAAAAATTAGAGCTCAGAAGAACTGAGCAAGCACAAAACAAAGACGACAACTTCCTAGATATCAAAAGGAAGCAGCCAAGAATAAATCTTTTCAAACATATTGGCAAGCTTAAATGAATCCTGAAGAGTGAACAACTATCACATTTCTAAACCTGGCCTTACTACTATACACCCTTTCTAAATGTAAAGAGCAGTAAACAAAATTGAAATTAAATGTATGATTCAAAGCTAATGCTCGCAGTATAACTTTGGCCAACCGATGAACAAAAATATACTTGAACACCGAGAAGAACAATATAGACTCCCTCTGCAATTGATTTCTCTATCTTCTAAGAAAGGAAACATTCAGAAAGGGTGTATAGCAGTAAGGAAGCATGTACACATAGGAAACCCAAAAACTCAAAAGGACTCAATGATCCCAAAAAGCATGCAAACACATAGTGATTGAGTAAGAGTGATAGAGAATCATTTGAACAAAAATTCCAACAAATCACAGTAAGCAAATGACAGAGAACCAAGCAAAAACATAAATCAGAATAATGATACACGCAGGAAACCAAGAACCCATAATTTTGTTTGAAATAAAGTCATTGAAATCATACGATCGGGACACATGAAAAACGGTAATCATCAACACCCAGAATTCAAAAAAAGTTAACCGTCACAATTCGATGGAGAAGAGCAGCAAAAAAGCAAAACCAAACAATTTGGAAAAATTACCAAGAAATTGAATTAGTTTACCTTAGTATTGGATTGCCCGGACCAGTGATTTCCCCGAGTGCTTCATGTCCCCCTCTTCTTCTTCTCTTCTCTGGATGGGTGCAATCGTTCTATCACTTCTCTCTCTTCGTGGCAACAAAACAACAGAGTAGATGGCCAGAAAGAGACAACACAGTAATGAGGGCAATCGAGAAAAACTCTAAACAGGCAGGGGCAAATTCGTCACCAAACTGTTCATACGGGAATCACTGTTCATAAAGGGTAGGCGCAGATGCAGATTAAACTCATCATCATAAATAGTCGTTGGTGCAATATCATGAGAGACGCAACACGAGCACAACAGGCCGACTAGCCGTCACAATCATTTGCCATATAAAGACCCTAAACAGAAGGAGCTTGCTGTTTGTTTAAGTTTTTATTTATTTATTTATTTATTTATTATTATTATTATTTTTTTTTTTAGGGTATCAAGCCTTTGTTTGTGTGTAAGGTGGGCTTCTATGAGAACCCAGTCGGTTCCCACCTCTCTGCAGTTTTGAGAGTTGACAGCCCTTCTACCTTCTGTGGTGTGTTTTTTCTGAGCTTTGTCTTAGATCGAAGGCTTTATGTCTCATTTTCTTTATTGTTCTATTTGCTTCAGCCCAATTCCTCTCCAAATGCCCAAATTTATTTTCACTTCTCTCATCCTCATACAGCTCCCCTCTTCATCATCTACCCTTTTTTTTTTCTTTTTCCACAATTCTACCATCACATTTGTGCTCAACCTAAGTCTATACACCTAACTCCATACCTGGGAATAGTTGCCGAATCGGTACTCCACAGAAGTTTGTGGATGTCGCCGGACCAATGATGTTGTGCTACTTGGTGGTCTCCACCACCACCACGGCCTTTTTTATGTTTTTTTGGTACTTGTGTCCTTGTGCAGACTATTCGGGTATGGAAAATGATGGTTGACAAACCTCTAGCATCTGGAAGTGAAGGTTTAGTTGTTGTTACTCTGTCTGCAGCTTGGTGGTCAGCAGCCATGGTGGCTGGTCTATTGGAGGCAGTTCTTTAAGCTTTTTGTTGTTGTTGGGCTTTTAGGCCTTAGTTTTTTTATTTTCTGTAAGATGTAGGTTAATTAAGTTTTTGTCTATTGGGCTTCTGGGCCTAGGACTCTTGCTTCCTTATGCACATCTACATTTGTAGTAAGTTTCTGTTAAATGAATGAACTATTTGACCAAAAAAGGTGGGCTTCTATAAGCTTCAAAGACGTTTCTAGTTTTTTACTTGTACCACAATTGTGTAAGGCCCCGTACCTTAACATCTTTATGAAGTACGTTTTTATCGGTTTTGACCGAGGAGTTGACTTTTTAATTTGTCTGTTACGTCGGAATATTCCTTGAGTACATCGTAGGTTACGAAAAATTTAGTTAGTGGACACGCAGTTGGTATCGATCGGAGTTTTTACGGGAAAGTTGTGATTTAATGTTTGGAAGGTACTTTTCTTATTAAAATATTGGTTTAAAAAAAAAAAAAAAAGAAAGGAAAAGAAGGGAAATAGATTTTTAAGAGGAGAGAGAGAGAGTTATTCGGGACAGAGCCCGACCTCCCCAAACCCTCCCCCTTTCTTTTTCTTTTTCTCCCCGAACCGGACCCAATTTCCGCCTCATCATCCGCAGCCGGACCTTGTTGGACTCGTCCCTGGCCATCGAAGCTTCCTCTCTTCATTCTCTTTCATCTCAGGTACGTGATTAAAATGGGTAGCTTTGTTTTGAACGATTTTGGGGGAGGATTGTCGATCGGGTTTGAGAACCTTCGGTTGGGTTTTCGATTTCCGGCGGTCTCCGGCCGGAAATCCTTGTGATTTGGGTTCTCTGTGAAGGGTTGAACACATTTCCAACCTTTTTGTAGCTTGATTTGGCCGGAGGAAGTGGTAGTGATGATGAGCAGTGGTGTTGAACAGTAGCTATCGAGTTTTTCCTATTTTGGGTTGAAATTCCGACCACTTCTGCTTAGTTTTAGCTGTTATTGCAGGTTTAAAGATTGTTGGGTTTGCGGTGGTGATGCGTTTAGGCTAGTTAAATTGGCCGGAGATGGGGTTTGGTGTGATGGCGCGTGAAACCACGCGCCGCCGCTGGTAGTGGCGTGTTGAGTTGTTATCAGACTAGTTAACTGCGTTGTGGGGTTTGGTTGTTGTTAGAAACCTTCGATTGGCATTGTTTTAGACTTGTGTTTAATTGTTTGGTTGGATGTTTTGATGTTATGGTTTACAATCTTCTAGGTTAATCCCTTGACAAATTGCTAGTAGGGCTAGTGCAGATTTAATTTACTTGGTTGAGAATTTGAAGTTGTTATGGAGATTTTTAGAAAAGGAAATTATATTATTTTGGTGGATAATTGTGATTAAGGATTTGAGATTGAATTAATTGAGTTATCGAGACGATCCTTGTGAAGGTGAAGATTAGAGAGTTAGCGAGGATGTTGATTAGTTGTTGAACTCTGAATATGAGAGTCTGAATCATAATTGAAGAGGGGGAAGTTTAGATGAAATATCCACAAGCATTATTTATTTTTCTTTTTCAAGGGAATGAGTTTTATTTCTTTAATGATTTCCTTGGTGAGGTTAATTTTATCATGCCCAATTATTACAGGACGTACTGCGCCCTCGAGCAAGGAGGACACAGGCAGGCAGTAGGATTAGCTGCGGGACTCACTAGTGAGTGGACTTTTATTTTGTTTAAATATTGCATGCAGCATGGAATTAAGTTTCAGTTGGATTACTATTTTGAGTAAATGTGATTTTGTGGAAAGTAAAGGATTTAAAAAGAAAGCAGTTGACAAGGAGGCCAGTTTTGGGGCATGCGTATCTTACCTAGTTGGCAGTCCCTTCTAGGTAATAGTCTGGTTGGCAGTCCCTTCCAGACTACAGCCCGGTTGGCAGTCCCATCCGATGCGTCATCTGGTTGGTAGTCCCTTCCAGATGACATGAGGTAGTTGTTGGCAGTCTCTTCTAACTACCTGTGGCTAGTTGGCAGTTCCATCTAACCACCGCCTCCTATTCCGGTTGGCAGTCCCTTCCGATGCGTCATCTGGGTGGCAGTCCCTTCCAGATGGCATGAGATGCCTAGGAAGCAGTCCTTCCTAATCATCAAATGAGTTTTCTTGGAAAAGGATTAAGTTGGAAATATTTTGGAATCTCGCTGCATGTTGGTTTTGTTGAAAAGAGAAATGGGGAAGCATTCCACTAATTGTTTCAAATTTTGTTTCAGTTTTGTCCACTCACTCTAATGGATTTTATATGTTTTCCCCTGGGCCATTCGTTTTTAAATGCCCAGATTTCAGATTGGCCGAGATCGCGTCCAGGCACTAGAGACTTTGGAATCAGTGCTTCCGTTTTGTCCGTAGGTTATTACTTAACCTACCTTGTATGATATCGGCTTAGTTATTAGTGTTGCTTTGATAACCCTTTTAAATTTGGTGGATGCTTTTGCTTGAATTGATGTTTATTACTGAGGTTGTGATGGAATTTGTACCTTCTGAATGTAACATATACGCTTGAAAGGTAAATATGGTATTGTGTGTTTGAGTAGAAGTTAAAGATTTAATCATGTCCAGGTTTGTGAATCATTTGGGTAGCCCATATTTACGGGAGGTTCTGCCGATTTTTCGGTAGAATTTCACTTAACGTGGGCCCCGCAGGCTTGTATCCAGGTTTCGGGGTGATTCTTGGGTCGAGTCCTGTCAAATTGCTTGTCTGGCAGGTAAAAGCTAGTAGAATGATTTTTTTCCCTTAGGAGACAAGGTTGTCCTTACTTGTTTAGGCTTGCTTAATTGTGAGCGTCCCTTAGACATGAATGCGTTGCATTTGCTTAGGTAGATTTTTTCAGATTTTCTATCCGGAATTCTTGTTTAAGTGTATGTAGACTCTAGCCTTTGGCTATTGATTTCTAATACTATCAATTTAATTTCAAAACAAAAAAACATAAATTGAATTAGAGCTCATTTTTGTTCCATTACATATCAACTTCATGCTAGGAGTTCTAGCACGCTAATACAACTTCCAAATATCTAACAGAGGATCTAAAAAGCTATCATCACAACTTTTGAGAAAACACCTAAGAGAAAAGTACATGAATATAGAAGCTTCTGAGATCAAATTAAACCAAATCAACGCCTGAAAAATATTGAAAAAATAGAACAAGAAAAATCAAAGAAAACCATGGATAATCGAACCTGAATGAAATGAAGAGATCGATTTTCACTAAAATGATTTAAGTTTCGCAATTGGGTGGCTAATCTTGGCAAAGTTAGTGCTTCTAAGTCGCCAAAGCACAATCATCCCCAATGTGGTGTGGCCATTGTCCTCTTTTCCAGTAATGAGTCTTGATCTCAAGAAAGAAGACAATCTGGTTAATGCTGCTTTGGGGCCTTTAATGCAAAGAAACAACAAGTTATGCTAAATTAAAGTGTAGGTCAAACAAGCACATGTGTTTCTGGGTCCAACTATGGGACCTAGGGTTTGCATTCTGGGAGGAACAAACGCTCTTTGAGATTGCTAAAGGACTGGGTGTTCCTCTGAAGATTGATCCGCGCACTGCAGATCGTAGCGTGGACCTCTATGCTAGGATTCTGGTTGATGTTGATCTTTCCCAGCCTTTACTGCAACAGATACGGGTCTCTCAGGCTAACGGAGAGCATGTTCTCGTTGGAGTAGAGTACGAAGCCTTGCCTACCATGTGTTCCAAGTGTGGCCGTATGGGACATTTGGGATCAAACTGCAGGGTGATCCCTTTAAGCCCTAACGTTGAGGGTGCAGAGGGTAGGGTTCAACGTGGAAGGTCTAGGGTTCATTCGAAGCCTAGAAGGCAAGGTTCATACGCCTCTCGCTGGCGCCCAAAAAACAGGGTCATTCCAACCAAGCTTCTCCAAGTGGATGGATCAGAAAAACATTGAAACTTGTGTGAGGAAGCAAACTGGTACTTTGGAGCCATTCGTGGCAGCCCCGGACCAAGTTGTACAACTAGTATCTGAGGAAGGGTCATCCTTTGAAAGTACTCCCCAGGGCTTCGAGAAGCATGTAGCTCTGGGAATGGTTAAACTTGAGCAAGTTGTGGCTAACATAACTGCAAATGGTAGTAAGGAGCCGGAGATGCCATTGGTACACACAGTGGTCTCTGAAGAGGCCTCCAGAACTAGAGAAGAAGGGGAATTTACACTTGTTGTCACCAAGAAGACAAAAAAACAGCTCAAGTTGGCTGCAAAAACTAGTAGTAAAGTCCAGGCTCATAAGCCGGTTTCAGGCTAGGCTCTCTTGCAGAAGGGAGCAAAACATAAACTTTTTTAATGAAGCTACTATATTGGAATGCTAGAGGAATTGCAAATGATGATACGCAACAGGCTTTCTCGGATTTGGCACGTTTGCATCGTCTGTTACTTGTTGGTTTATCTGAATCCTTTGTTTCGATTGATGTCATTAATATGTCATTATGGAGATCGTTGGGTCTCACTCCATTCGCCACCAATGATTGAGGTTCTGAAATTCCCAATCTCTGGGTACTTTGTCAAGAAGCTATTCATCCTACGTTGCTTTCATCCACTGACCAGCAAGTCGCCTTTTCTCACTCATTTGATGGGGTTACTAATGTTGTCACGTTGGTGTATGCAATGACTACTATAATTGGAAGAATGTCTCTTTGGCAAGATTTGACATTTATTAGAAATTCTTTTGTTCAAGGTCCATGGGTAGTAATGGGAGACTTTAATTGTGTCTTTGGGGCACATGAAAAATGGGGTGGTATGCCTCCTAGCTTAACGTCATGCACGGACTTCCAGCAAATGTGTATGGTGTGCGGGTTGCTTGACATTCCTACTAAGGGTCTATCTTTTACGTGGATTAATCGACGAACTGAGGTTTGTTTGGATAGAGCTTTGGGAAACCTAAATTGGTTTGACTTTTGGCAAGAGTTGGAATGCTGCACTCTAACTAAATCAACTTCAGACCATTGTCCAATTTTGTTGTCCTCCTCAAGATTTGCTCTTAATTTTCGTCCTCATTTTAAGTTCCAGAGAATGTGGCTTAATCATCCTATCTTTATTCAACTAGTTGATGGGTTTTGGAATGCTTTGCAATTTCATGGTTGCCCATTGTTCATACTAAGCTCTAAGTTGCGTGCTTTGAAGATTATGCTCAAGAGTTGGAATAAGACACACTTTGGGAACATTCATGCAAGAGTGAACATGGCAAGACAGGCCCTCGATATTGTTCAAGCAAAAATTAATTTGATGGGGCCTCCTGAGGATCAGTTTTTAAGGGAAGATGAAGCTCTTGCCACATTCCAGTCTGAGCTGTCCAAGCAGTATACCCTACTTGGAGAAAAGTCAAGGATTAGATGGCTAAAGGATGGGGATCGCAACACTTCCTTTCTTCATAACATGGTTAAAGTCTGGAGTCTAAACAAGTCCATTACCTCCTTGTTTACAGGACAAACTACTTTGCAGGATCAAGAGTCTACTACGAACTACATTGTGCAACATTACACAAACTGTTTTCTAGGGATCATAACATTATTGATTCTGGGTTGGTGGAGAGGACCATCCCTCACTTGGTTACAGAAGATGAGAATTTCTCTCTAGTTCGTATTACCTATGACGAAGAGGTAGCATAGGCAGTTCATCCCATGGATAGTAGTAGCTCACCTGGCCCAGATGGTTTTGAGGGAGAATTTTAAGGCTTGCTGGTCTGTGGTCTCTAGGGATGTGATTGCTGCTGTGCGTAGCTTCTTTGAGTTGGGCTTTATTCCTCCTCACTTTAATTCTAATCTGATCATTTTAATTCCAAAGAAGTTGGAAGCAGAGAGTATATCTGATTACAAGCCAATAGCCTTGGCTAACTTTGTTTTTAAGGTTATCACCAAGATATTGACTAATAGCTTGGGTCTGGTTGCCTCGAGGATTGTCTCCCCCAACCAGAGTGCTTTCATACGAGTTAGATCGATTGTCTACCCAATTACCCTTACTTAAGAGTGTTTGAATCTTCTTGATCATAAGTGCAGGTCCGGAAATATTACAATTAAATTTGATATTGCCAAGGCCTTTGATAGTATTGATTGGAGTTTCCTTCTACGGGTTCTCCGAGCTTTTGGCTTCGACCCAGGGTTTGTGAACTGGATTCAGAATATCCTTGCTTCAGCTCATCTTTCTATTTTAGTCAATGGTCAATCTTGTGGCTTCTTTACCTGCTCACGGGGTGTGCGTCAGTGAGACCCCTTATCGCCTATTCTTTTATGTCTTGCAGAGGAGGTTCTTAGTAGGGATATCTAGCAGCTCGTGACTCAAAATAATCTAGATTGCATGGCAGCTCTAGGATCTTGCTCAACCCCATCTCATGTTTTGTTTGCAGACGACATAATGGTTTTCATGCAGGCTAGCTCTCATGGCCTCCATGCTCTTTCAGATTTTATGGAGGAGTACGCAGCCAATTCAGGGCAGTATGTTAATAAGGAAAAATTTCTCTTTTTTATTAGACGGTATGCAATCTCAAGATCTTCCACTATTCAAAACATTTTGCGTGTCCAATTGGGGTCGTTACCTTTCATGTATCTTGGGGTTCCCATCTTTCAAGGCTGTCCAAAGAGTGATTTTCATAGGCCAATTGTAAACAGGGTTCGGTGTAAATTAAGTGCCTAGAAGAGAAAGATGCTCTCTCATGCTGCTAGAATATAACTCATTGATTCAGTAATACAGGGTCTTCTAATACATAACTTTTGTGTTTATTCTTGGCCTCGTTCACTCCTAAAGCAAGTGCAACAGTGGATTCGAAATTTCTTTTGGATAGCTGACCCTCTAAAGAATGGAGTTGCATTGGTGGCTTGGGATCAAGTTTGTAGGCCTAAAAGCAAAGGTGGCTTAAACTTGAAAAACTTGTTTGTTTTGAATCAAGCTCTTCTTCTCAAGAGAGGGTGGGATGTGGTATCTAAATCCTCTCCATCTGCCATCTTTCTACATGAACGGTTTCTAGTGGATGGGCTGAAGCCTTGTAGCTACTATAAAAAGTCATCTGGTTGGCTTGGGTTGAAGCAGGTTTGGCAAATGATTCTTTCTAATCTTTGTTGGCTTATTGGGGATGGTAAATCAATTAGGCTCTAGAAAGACAATTGGATGGGTGACATTCTAGGGACAGCCTTTAATATCGACCCCTCATCTTTAGAGCATTTGGATAATAAGATTAGTGATTTTACAGTCCTCGATAAGTGGGATCTACATGATATCTTTGTTCAAGTTTTTCCGGAAATTGCAGATTCGCTTACTTCCCATACCCTGCCAAATGAGTCGTTAAGTGACCAGGTGGTTTGGGCTGAATCTTCATCGGGTATGTTAACATCAAAGGAGGCATATAATTCCCTTATCCCTCTTCCTCCCTCTGTGCAGTGGGGCACCATCATATGGCATCCGGCTATCCAGCCTCGTAAGAGCATTTGTACTTGGTAAATTCTTCACCTTAAAGTACGTTTTAATTGATGAAGCTCTTCAGCGTCGCATGGTGCACCTTTTTGTTATGAATTTGACCTAAAATTCCTCTTGCGGAAGCAGACAAGTGCAAAACAATATAGATAAACAATCGAGAAAACAAACACAAACTTGTTAACGAGGTTCAGCAAAGAACTTTGCCTACGTCCCATGGCTGCTTGGATTTCACTATAGAAGAAGAAGAATACACAAACAAGAATACAAGAATCTCTCACAAGAAGTTCTCACCAACTCTCAAGACCTCACTTGCTCTCTCTATTTAATGCTTCAAAGACTTGATCTACTACTACAACCTATGCCCCTATTTATAGATATCTAACTAGACCCTATAAGACATTGGAAACCTATTCCCAATAGACATAGAAACCATTACCAAGTAGGATTATGTAAGCAGGTAGGAAACAATCAAAACTCCTCTTTGATCAAGGATTAACAAATCCTTATCCTATGAGGAATCGAATCCACACACCCAATAATCTTTCACTTGGAGCCGATTACGCCAATAGCTAACATTCTTCAATACTCTTCAATCATAGCCAACACAAAACTCATTATCATAACCAACATCTCCTTCTTCAAACTTGGAGACCAACTGAAGCCAAGCACAGCTTCAGTTTACTTATTGACACAGACTTAGTCAACATATCAGCATGTTTCTCACTTCCTTGAATCTTCAACAATTGCAACACTTCATTCTCCACGAGTTCTCCTATGTAGTGATACTTCATAGGAATGTGTTTAGTCCTTGAATGAAAAGCAGGGTTCTTTGCCAAGTGAATTGCACTTTGACTATCACTGTGTAATGCACAATTCTCTTGCTTTTTACCCAATTCCTCCAACAGACCCTTTAGCCACACCATCTCCTTACCAGACTCTGAGACTGCTACATACTCGGACTACGTTGTTGACAGGGCCACTTGCCCTTGCAAATTTGAGACCCAAGATACAGCAGCACCACCCACAGTATAGACATAACCAGTAGTACTCTGACAAGTATCATGATCTCCTGCCAAGTCTGCATCAACGTATCCATGTAGTTCAGCACTACCTCTCTTGAAACAAAGAGACATATCACTAGTGCCCCGAAGATACCTCATGATCCACTTCACAGCCTCCCAATGTTGCTTTCCTGGATTACTCTTGTTCCTACTCACCTACTCACAACTCTAATTGCCCTTCACAACCTCCCAATGTTGCATTCCTACATGGTTAATGTACCTACACACCATAGCATACATTAAGCATCCAACTGCCAATGCATAAGGTACATTCTTCATATATTCTTTCTCTTTTTGGCTCTTGGTGATTGTTCCTTGGACAATTTAAAGTGAGCCACCAACGATGTTTCTACAACCTTCGATTCATCCATATTAAATCGCTTAAGCACCTTCTCAACATACTCCGCTTGTGAAAGCTTTAGAGTACCAGCCACTTTATCACGGATAATCTTTATACCTAAGATTTTCTTCGCCTCACCCAAATCCTTCATCGCGAACTGGTTTGACATCTCTCTCTTCAACTTCTCAATTTCATTGAAGTCTTCCCCAGCTATCAACATATTATCCACATACAGTAAAAGAATGATATAGGATTTGTCAAACCTCTTGAAGTAACAACAGTGATCGGATTGACATCTTGTGTAGCCACTCCCACACATGAAAGCATCAAACTTCTTGTACCACTGTCTTGGGGCTTGTTTCAAGCCATAAAGGCTCTTTTACAGTTTGAATACCAAGTCCTCCTTACCAGGTGCTATAAAACATTGTGGTTGCTTCATGTATATGACCTCCTTCAAATAACCATGATGAAAAGCAGTCTTGACGTCTAGCTGCTCCAAATACAGACCTTCAGCTTCCACTAAACCAAGCACCGCCCGAATTGTGGTATGTTTCACAACCGGCGAAAAGATCTCATCAAAATCAATTCTCTCCCTTTGCTGAAAACCTTTCACAACCAACCTTGCCTTGTAACGTTTGCTCCAATCAACTTCTTGCTTAATCTTGTAAATCCACTTGTTATGCAATGCTTTCTTGCCTATTGGTAACTTAGCTAACTCCCAAGTATTGTTAGATATGAGAGAGTCCATCTCATCTTGCATGGCACCCTTCCACTTAGCAGAATCTTTATGTTGCATTGCCTCCTCATAACTCACAGGTTCACCACAGTCAGTTAACAACAAATTGGACAATTCTTCCAACCTTGCAAACTGTCAATTTTTCTTACAGGGCTTTTAGGCTCTGCTTCTTGCCTATTCTTTTACATCACCTCTTCATTAAAGATGACATTTCTGCTCCTTACAACTTTCTTATTCTGCATATCCCAAAACCTATAGCCAAGCTCGTCACCGCCATAGCCTATGAATATGCACTTTTGAGACTTGGGATCCAACTTGCTTCTCTCACCGGACTCAATGTGAACATATGCCACACAACCAAACACTCTTAAATGCGATAGGCCTATCTCTTTTCCACTCCATTTTTCCTCAGGTAGGAGATGATTCAATGGTACTGATGGTCCACGGTTAATTAAATAAGCAGCAGTATTAACCGCATCAGCCCAAAAACATGTCTGGCAATCCTACGTGTATCCTCATACTCCTTGCGCACTCATTCAGAGTCCTATTCATGCGTTCAGCTACTCCATTCTGCTGTGGAGTTCCAGGAATTGTCTTCTCCATCCTAATCCCATTCTCTGCACAATACTCTTTGAAATCATTACCACAGTATTCACCTTCATTATCCGACCTCTGAAATTTGATCTTCGACCCGGTCTCATTCTCTACGATCGCCTTCCACTTCTTGAAAGTATCAAATACTTCCCATTTATTTTTCAAGAAATAAACCCATACTTTCCTTGTGGAGTCATCAATATAAGTCACATAGTACTTTGAGCCGCCTAATGAAAGCTCCGGTGCAGGTCCCCACACGTCAGTATGAACCAACTCTAGTTTTGTATCTTTTGGTGCCTTGCCACCCTTTGAGAAACTAACAACCTTTTGCTTCCCAAATATGCAGTCTTCACAAAGCCCAATCTTCACTGAGTCCACACCATGTAGTTTACGCTTCGACTGAAGTACGCCCATACCTTTCTCACTGATGTGCCCAAAGTATGCATCTTCATTTTTCTCAACGATCGCAGTGCCTTCATTGTTCTCAACAATAGCAACAATATTCAAGGTCGTATAAAGTGTCCCTGTCTTGATTCTACGAGCAAACACCATAGCTCCTTTACACACCTTCCACGTACCTTTCTCAAAGGTAGTGTGACATCCTTCATCATCCAACTGACCCACAGAGATCAAATACCACTTCATCCGCGATATGTGTCTAACATTGGTCAAGGTCCATGTTCCACCATTTGTCAGTGAAATCTTCACATCACCCCTTCCCACAATCGCCAAGGCTCCACCATCAGCAAGAAACACTTTGCCAAAATTACCACGTCGGTAATTCACCATGAGCTCTTGTTGTGAAGTTGAGTGAAATGACGCTCCAAAGTCTATGATCCATGACTCCAATGGTACTTCAGTAACACTTAATACAAGTGCATCCGAATCAAACTCAGTTGTGTTTGCCATCTTCATTGTCTCCTTCCACTAGTTACAATATCTCTTCACATGTCCAGATTTCCCACAATGCCAACACCCATCGGACCACTTTCCTGACTTGGACACGCTTCGGCCTTTTCCAAGTGCCCTAGACTTGGGACCTTCCACGATTGTTGTTTGAGTTCTTGTTGAACGTTCTACCTCTATTTTCTATAGAGAGCGCAGAACTTGAAGGATCTTCAAGGTTATTTTGTCTTCGCATCTCTTCATTTAGAAGAATGTCACGCACATCATTAAGCTTTATCTTCTTCGTAGTCCCAGGTCCACTACAAATCGAGTTCATAATCACATCCCAGTCCGAAGGCATGGAAGTCAACAACACCAAAGCTTTGATATGTTTGTCGAATTTAACATCCACCGATGCTAGTTGCACGATAATATCACCAACTATCCCAACTTGCTGGCGAACAGATATACCCTTACCCATCTTCAAAGTGAACAGCCGCCTCATCAAGTACAACTGTTGAATGGCATTTGGCTTCTCATACATGTTGGACAAACTATCCATCATCCCCTTCAACGTAGTCTCCTTGATAACAAATCGCCGTACATCATTCGAAAGGACCATCCTATCCATCTCGACAAATTCTTTCTCCTTCATATCTTTTGGGAGCTTGCCTTCTAAAGTCTTAGCAAGCTTCTTCATATTCAAGTAGTCCTCGATTTGTGACCTCCATAGGCTAAAGTCATTACCGTCGAACTTATCGACCCTCTTCTCAACGTCTTCTATGCTCATTGTTTCCACTCTAGAGCCTAAGCTCTGATACCACTTTGTTAGGAATTTGACCTAAAATTCCTCTTACGGAAGCAGACAAGTGCAAAACAATATAGATAAATGATCGAGAAAACAAACACGAACTTGTTAACGAGGTTCAGCAAAGAACTTTGCCTACTTCCCTGGGCTGCTTGGGTTTCACTATAGAAGAAGAAGAATACACGAACAAGAATACAAGAATCTCTCACAAGAAGTTCTCACCAATCTCTCAAGACCTCACTTGCTCTCTCTGTTTAATGCTTCAAAGACTTGATCTACTACTACAACCTATGCCCCTATTTATAGATATTTAACTAGACCCTATAAGACATTGGAAACCTATTTCCAATAGACATAGAAACCATTATAAAGTAGGATTATGTAAGCAGGTAGGAAACAATCAAAACTCCTCTTTGATCAAGGATTAACAAATCCTTACCCTATGAGGAATCGGATCCACACACCCAACACTTTATTCTAAATGTAGCCTATGTGGTGCGGGTGGAGAGTCTTAGGTTCACCTCAATCTCCTGGGAGTGTAGAGTCATCTCGGACCTTTGGCAGTGGTTATTTCAAATGTTCACGTTGGCTCCCCTCCAGCAAGCTTCTCTACATGACCTTGTTGATCTCTAATGCTTTTCTTTCAAGATTTGTTAGATCACCGAGGCTTTTTTGGCCCATTGCTTTCTACAATTTGCTTTGGTGTGTTTCTGAACGGAATACAATGCGACATGAGACAGGTTCCTTTTCTTTGGCTAACCTCAAGCATTTTTTTTATTTTATCACTAAAGGAGTCGGCTGGGCTAGTGTTTGCCTCCTCTAATTCCTCTTCATCTATGCCCATTTTTGAGTTGAGAATTTCGTAACTTAGACCAACATCCCCCCGGTTTATTTCTGTGTATTCTTCACCTCCACCACTTCCTTGGTTAAAAATAAACACTGATGGTTCATTTCGTGGACCGGAGCTTGCAGGTTTTGGGGGGATTGTTCGAGACTATGAAGGTGGTTTCATTTATTCTTTCGCATCTAGAGTGAGAGTTTCTAGTGCTTTGGATGCTGAAGCGTTTGCATTCCTTGAGGCTATTAAGGTTGCCAAGCTAATAGCAAGTCCACCCGTTGAACTTGACCGGTCAAGACTATTCACTGCTTTTTTGCCTTGTATTTCTACTATCTAGGCTGGCAGGTCAGATATTGTTCACAAAATGTTACGACTTGTCAAGTTTTTAGTCAAGTTATCTGACCTGCCAACCTCGATAGTAGAAATACAAGGCAAAAAAACAGTGAATAGTCTTGACCGGTCAAGCTCAACAGGTGAACTTGCTCTAAGGGAGTAGCAATACCTTTGGATAGAATCAGATTCTTTGGCGGTGGTAAGGTATTTTGCTAATCTTGCTCTAGTTCCCTAGAGGTTACGTGTCAAGTGGTTGAATGGCATGGCAACTGTGCGTCATTTGAACATAAAGGTTACACATATCTTTCGTGAAGGAAACGTTCCGGCAGACGTGTTGGCAAACTTAGGTGCAGCACATGAGGGGAGTCATGGTTGGCATTCTCTCCCCCAGTTCTTGGTCCCTTCTTTTGGACGGGACTTCACCTCTCAAGGGGATTATAGATTCAGATGATTATTATGCATGGGCTTTTCTTGGGTGTGTCTGCATGGGAAGGGGTTGGTTCTTTTGTAGTGGAATTTTCTGTAATGTTCTATTTGTTTAGGGCTCTTGTTCATATCTGGGTCTCTGTTCCATATGTACTTTTCTATTATTTTCAATAATATCTCAGGGGGATGAGGAGTAAGTCCCCTCCCCGCTTCATTAAACAAAAAACAAAAAAAAGCACATGTGTTTCTACTTGAATGAAAAATGGAACTTATAGTTAGTTATCAGAGGAAAACACTATAATAGCCGATAAACTAAAGAGTTAATTTGATTAAAGTCCAAAATCTAGACCCTATATTGATTGTAGTCCGGATAAATTTATTTGTTAATCGTGGTCCTATAACTCAGCTACCATATTGGATTTATTTTCTTTTCTATCTTGTTGACTCAACACCTAAATTTTCCATATCTTATTTAATATCTTTTGCACAAAAAATCAATATATTAACTGTAATCCTAAATTATTGCAATCTATTTTAATGTAATATCAGGAAATTTAATATGTTGACATTAATTTATATGATTAGTTTCTTGATTGAATTCAAAAGAAAAATCTATATATAATAAGACACTATTCTTCCTTGATCTTGCCTAATACATATTGCCTCATTCTCTTTCTCATGTTCTTCTTCTTTCTCTCATCTCCAATTAATATTGTCTCGTCTCTCTTATCACCACCATTAAGGTAAATATTAGTATTCTATGTGTGTGTGTACTGATATTGTTGACTTAATTTGTCTTCATCACTCTCTTACATGAACCATTTCTCTCTTATCAATGGATTGATGATTTGTTATCGTGTAAATATAATTTTTGTTTATGTATCTGCATATGAGGTATATATAGTGCATGGTTAAACTTTTACCTTTATTTTAGACATATACGGTGAAAACTTACCTCTTTATGAGGTGAAAATAATTATACATCTATATGAGATTAAACATTCTAGTTTGCATATATATTAATTTTTATGTTGATTTCGTGTTCTATAATTATATGTACCTTGTAGTTAGATTAATCAAGATGATCACCGAAACCAATAACAGGTACATATATACCAGGCTTGCTCTAACCCAGAAAGAAAGAAAGAAACCCAGAAAGAATCGAAGAAAAAACAGCTAAGCCTAACATGCAATTCTGAAACGAAATGAAACAAAACAACTTGAAGCTAGTTCTTACTAATTCATGCTACCAATAGCTGAAAACATATAATAAGCCTTACTAAGCTTACGTACCTTAGATTGAAAGTGCCACAATCAAATTTTTACCATTTGGCAAGTGGCAACTCCAAATAAAAGTGCATATAGATGTATAAATTGATCGAAACAGGGTGAGAATGTGAGATGCCAAACCAACTTAAGTTGAAATGCAGCAGTCTACATTAATACATAATTTCCTCACACCTCACAAGACATTTCCAATCACCAACTCCTTGCCTTCCAATATCTAGTAAATCTTCTGCAAACCAAAATGAAAGTAACTTTACTCACACTACTACAATAAACCCAACTAGCTACATAAAAATGATAGTCCCCTTTGCTTATAAAGGGGACATATATCAATCCCCTCTACCTATATTAACAACTACAACTACAAAAGTCCAAAATGAAATAAGCCACATATATGAGCACATAAACATTGGAGAGTAATTTAACCGTGTTAAGTTCTCCTGATCCACTTTTGATTAAAAATTTACCTTCAATCCAAGCTAACACTAACCAAAATAGTCTTTGGGTTGATCGTTGTAGTAGAAACTTTTGTTTGTAATTTTCTTTTTCTCCTTAGAAAAGAAAAATTACTTGCATATGATATCCTCAAACAATCCATCCATTAATATTCCATAACATATTTGAGATTCTGGAAAAAAAAAAAACATAAAACTCATTGATCATTAATAAAAAAATTAAGGAAAATGGCAATGTATTCACGACAGATTGGCTTATGCAAACATAAAATTCAAATACACAGATACAGCCAGCTCACAAACACAATCAAAATTGATCAGACTTGTCATTAACCAACCATGTTTCATGGAGAACCTGTCATTATTTGATGATCGAGGAAATTAGTAATCGTCTTGGTAAATCAATACTGAAACTACACTTGGTCAAAAACCTTCAAGACATTTACTCTTGTCTTTTTTCAAGAATATTGAATAACCATTGAAACCCTGAGAATCGTCCTACCCTGCTTAGCCATTTCCAGGGAAAGCTTTGAGACTTAGAGAAAAGAATGACGAAAAGTCACCAACTAGATGACAATAAAGGTCCAATGTTAAGAGCAACTTCAAGTCTTCAACAGCTTCCATATAATTTTTGTATTATAGGGGAGTAAAAGTCAAATTTTTAAGCAATTTTTCTTCTCCAACTCACAGATTCCCTATTTTATAGCTATCTCCATAATTCTTCCTTAAAATTTTAGATATTGCTGTAAATTTAGGAAATTTTATTTTCTCTTTCCTCATTATCCCTAAAATAAGGAAGATTGTAGGGAATCCGTTGGAGCAAAAGAGACTCATTTTTCCCTAAAATAGAGAAAAATCAAAATATGGAAAAACTGTTGAAGTTGCTCTAAGCCTCTAACATTGCTATTTTAACTTCATATTTTAATAGCTTAAAAGACATTGTGTGTGTGTGTGCGCTCGCGCGTGTGTGTGTGAGAGAGAAAGAGAGAGATAGAGAGAGCATGATGCAAGGCAATTACCACTACTAGCAAAACATAAATTATCCACATATTTGAATTTGTGTGAAAATAAGGCTTTCTCACACAGATTTTAGTGTATAAAAAATTTTACCTACAATGCATGCACGAATTGCTTTTTCATGGTCTCCAGAAGAGCGCTAATGCTCTTCTCACACGGTGTTAGAAGTCCATATGAATATTTGTCGTGAGCCCCCTGTCTATCCACATAATTCAATTGTACTAGTTCAATCTGCGTGAGTCAAAAATAATAGTTTAATCTCAGCCAATGTGAAATAACTTCTAACTCACATTGATTTTTTTGTGGAAACGTAATGGTATTCAAAAAAAAATTGATGCTAAATTATTATTATTTTGATAATTTTACTTCCAGTACTAATTAGAATCCAAACAATAACTAGAACTCCAAATTCACAATTGAAATTGTACCATAACTAACTAGAACTCCTTTACATCAGAAACTAATACCAAAAACAAAAAATCCCCACCATATATTGATGAATCTACTCCACTACAATTCTCCGAAACAAGTCCCCTCTATTAAATTTTGTTTTTCTTTGACAAAATAAAGAAGAACCAATGCCAAAACAATATCAATACCCTACTGGATCCCTGAATTCTTTCATTATCAACACCCATAGGAGGCGATACCCCTAAAGTAAATTTGGCAAACCAAATACAGAGAAGTTACTATTTCTTCCCACCACTAGAATGATTCTAATAATCTAGACTTGAAAACATGCACATCAGAACTCACACTAGTACGTAGATTCAATAGCAAAAGATAAAAACCAAATCTCTTTTAAGGAATCCAAGGAGGGAAACCCAACAAGCCCTAATCTGAGCGCATAGCTTGGATCAAATTCCCAAAGGGACTACCGTTCATAACAGTACATGCATGTCCAATAAAAACTGACTTAGAATCCCACAGAAACAAACCATGGTAGAGTCATTGAGATGAACTCCATGATATAAAGACTTGCTTATGAAAGCCAGAGGAAAGACAATTCGCATATATTTATATATATTGCACATCAGAAAAATCAAAAAATCCATATCCAAATAGTAAAGAGTTATATCAACAGAGGAGAGATCCGACAAGTTATGAATCTTCTTCTGATTCGACCTCCAAACTCCAAAGCCAGCTTGCAATTTGCAAACCAATGATATTATAGACCTTCTGGACTTTCTTATCTAGTTCTCTGTCGCTTCTCAGTCTCTCATCTTCAATCACACGCATATGTCTACGTTCTGTGGTCCTTAAGGCCTTCATCCACAGGCATCTCTTATCACCATTTTTTGGCAAAAGGTCCATCCTTTCGATCATTCTCAAAGCAACCCAGGAATATGATCACTTCGTACGAAAATAAGTAAATGCTCGTAGAGTTGATTATGACAGGTACATTGAATGCCATATAAAGGGTTAATAAGCTTTGCTTTTGTGGGTGATGAAAAATCTCCACAATTGATATATAGTCGACCACAATTTCCAAAAGCTTGAAGATAAAGAAAGAAAAATAACACAGAGACTTTCCTGGAGATGGATCCTCTGATGTACTTCAATCATACGCTATATTCTAAGGGGAGTACTAGATACACAGTGTGTTTGAGCCACACTCAGTCATGTGTTACCTTTTTATTTGATAAAGGAATGAATTTGGCTTCTCTGCTAGAACTATAATTTGCTAGAAAAAAAAAACTCCAAGGGATGAACTTGAAGTGACTTCTTGATGTTCTTGATGTGGCATTATCTTCGCTTAAATCTATATCTGACGGCTGTGATTAAAATCCAAGCACATTATAGCAAGTCATATTCTAGCAGAGAAGCTGAGTCCGGAATGGAATAGAGCAGTCAACACACTTCTCTCTTTTCTCTCCTCATGTGCATGTTTTTTGGGGTCAATTTTACCCCACCACCACTCCCTCCGACTTCCATTTTTGATCCAAAGAACTCCACCATCAATTCCAATCTGGGTCTCGGATCTAACCACCCCAGATCACTCAACGACCAAAAAGAACAAAACCTCCTTTCTCCACCGCCTCGCAGCCATCCAAACCCGCCTGGCAACCCAACAAAATCTCATGGACCCAGACCCCTCTCAACGGCCTAACTTCCATGTTCGGCAAGAGTTGGACCTCCACGGGCTCGTCGGTTTCGACCACTCTGATTGGGGATCCATATTCTGTAAGGTTTTATGGACTAATCAATATCAGCTAAAGATCACAACAACTTTTCACATTTTGGACAGAACGAGTAATTGGACTAAGTGATGTTATTCTAATTGTATTCCTATTACATTTAGGTAATAACTATACCTTATTACATTAAGTGAAGTTGTTCTGTACACAGTTTAGGAATAAATTTCTATTGCTCTTAGGTTTAGGAAAACTTTTATGGGAAGGAACCTAAACTAAAGCCTATATATAGGAATACTTGGTCCCTGCTCTAGCTATCACATTATAAACAAGAGTATTCATAATCTCTACCCATTGGAGACTCTCACAAAAGATAGCTCAGAGGAGATTCAAACCAAGTGCACCAGCTTCTAAATTCAATCTGTAATCTTCAACAATGGCTGCAACTCCAGGTAAGTCTGTGTTCTTACATTGAGTACAATGTTCATATGCATACATTCAGTTTCATTACTCATATTTGGTATCAGAGCCTTTGTGCTCAATTAAGAATCGGCTAATTTTTTGCAAAACCTGTTTTGTTTTACACAAAATCTAATTTTCGTTACATGGTCGGAGCCTACAGAAACTAAAAAAAAAAAAAAATTATAACCAAATACCAAAAGGGGGAGAGCATTCATATTTTTGATCTAGGCTGATACATGAAACCCAGCCCACTATTATTAAGCGTTCGACAAATAGCAATGTGAAGCAAAATTCTAAACCGTTGTTTCTTCAACGGACAGCCCCAATTCTGGGTATTGCTTCAGATGCCAGGGCTCCTCGATTAAGTCTTCAACAAGAGAATTCCGCCTAAATTTTCTCTACAGCTTGTCGAATTCTTAATCAGGGAACCTTTGCATCTCCTATTTTGTCTTCGGATTAACATCATCGATCAAAACTTCATAGAATTCTCAAACCCAGGTATGCGATTCTAATATATGCTCCTGTTTTCGATTAGTCTAAAAATTTAAATTCAAATAGCCTTGTTGAGGCCTATACATGTGATTGTTACAGGTTGATTGTGTTTTGGTTGAGTTTTGTTTGCTTGTGATTGCTCTTTTGTTTGCTTAAGTAAGTCTCCTGTTGTTGTTAAAATCTCACAATGAAACCTTATTCATAATACTCAACCAAAACACTTAAAATGTGTTGATTCAGTTTTGGTTTAGGTCTTTTGCAGATAGTACTGTCGATAGCAGTCTCTTGTGAAAGATTTATACTAAAACATTAGTACTGGATTAACATCTTGTGACGTCAATTTTAGTAGCTTGAATCCTTGCTCCATACAGGAGGTATAAATGATTAGAGCTTCTAAGGTAAATGTCAGCATATAACAAAGTCTAAAACTTGCCTTAAGAAGGTAACTGAACTGTTTTCTTGCCACTCCAGGTGTTAACATGTTCAAGATACCTACAGCTGAGTTTCTTAGATTTTGGGTATATGATTAATGTAAAATAAGTGTCAAAAGTCTTTTTGCCACTCTAGGTAAAGCATGACACATTCAGCATTCATATAGGCACTTCATTCATTGCCTCTCCAGTTAACTAAATGCACTGCTTACTAACAAAACTTCTAAAATTTTTCAGCTATGAATATGCTTTTTAATTGCAACCAAATGGAAACACTTAATGGTTCAAACTTTAAGAGATGGAAACAAGACCTAGAATTGTGTCTAGGATACAGTGACTATGAACACGTTCTGCATGAAGATCCTCCGGCTGAATTGACACCCACCAGTACTAGGGACACAAAGGACAAGTATGCTCAGTGGTTCAAACATAATAGAATGGCCCTAGTTATCATGAAGAGGTCTATGTCTGAAGCTGTCAAGGGTGGTATACCAGATGCGAAACTAGCAAGAGAATATTTTAAAAACATTGAAGAGAAATATCAAGTGTCTGATAAGGCTGAAACTGGGGCATTAATGAATGCTCTTACTGGTATGAAGTTTGATGGAGTAGGAAGTATCAGGGAATACATTCTGAAGGGTACAGAAACTGCAGCAAAACTTAAGGCTTTAGGTGTCACCATTGATGATCCTTTTCTAGTTCGCCTAATCCTGAACTCCTTACCCTCTCAATATTCTCAGCTAGAATGCAGTTACAACACACAGAAAGAAAAATGGAGTGTGAATGAATTAATTTCAATGTGTGTGCAAGAGGAAGATAGGATTAAGAAGAGAAAAGGAGTGGTTGTCAATCTGGTCAACAAACCACAATTCAAGAAAAAAGCCTTCAAGCCTCGATATTTTGCACCATCTACCTCAAAAGCTGCAAATGAAACATCACAGGGATCTAACAACTTTAAGAATCAAAAGTCAAGTTCAGTTAAGTGTTTCTTCTGCCGTAAGCCAGGGCATGTTAAGAAAGATTGCAGAGGTTTTAAGGACTGGATGAGTAAGAAAGGTAACAAATTTGATTTTCAAAATAAAACTGTTTTTCATTTAGAGTCAAAAACTGTCAGTGTGTCTAGTAGCTCTTGGTGGTTTGATACTGCATCTCCAATTCATGTTATTACATCTATGCAGGGTTTTCTAAGAAAGAGGATTCCAAACAAGGATGAAGCTAGGATTAGCTCGGGGAATGGGAACCGAGTAGCTGTCAAGGCCATAGGAGTCGTTAGACTTGTTTTTATTACTGGTTTTTCTTTAGATTTAGAAAATGTGTTTTGTATTCCTTCTATGCAAAGAAACCTGATTTCAGGCTCTCTTTTAGTAAAAAACAATGGCTGTACTTTTACAGGCAATAATAAAGGTTTGGATTTCTTCAAAAATTCTGATTTTGTTGGTGATGCTTCGTTAATTGATGGTTATTGGCATATGAATTGCAGGAATTCTGTTGAAGTGTTTTTGACGGAAAAATCTGTTGGTTTTAAAAGGCCTAGACTGAATGAAAAATCTGCTTTTCTTTGGCATAATCGTTTGGGTCATATTTCAGAAGAAAGGCTGAAAATCTTAATCAAACAAAATGTTTTACCTTCTTTAGACTTTTCAGATTTCGGTGTTTGCATAGAATGTCTTAAGGGTAAAACCACCAATCTTAGGAAGAAAGGGTCAATTAGAAGTCAAGAGCTATTAGAACTTATTCACACTGACATTTGTGGTCCTTTTCCTCATAAAACCATCTGTGGAAATCAATACTTCATTACTTTTATTGATGACTTTTCTAGATATTGTCAAATTTTTCTTATTTCTGAAAAATCAAAAGCGCTAGAAGTTTTTAAAATTTTTAAAGCAGAGGCAGAGAAACAGCTGAACAAGGTTATCAAAGTTGTTAGATCAGATAGAGATGGAGAGTTCTATGGCAGGTACACTGAATCAGGGCAAAACAAGGGTCCCTTCGCTCTCTATCTTCAAGAAAGTGGAATCAAGGCTCAATACACCACACCAGGAACCCCACAGCAGAATGGAGTTGCAGAGAGAAGGAATAGGACTTTGATAAATATGGTGAGAAGTATGATCTGTAAGTCTGGTTTGCCGAGATATTTATGGGGGGAAGCACTGAAGACGGCTAACTATATCTGTAATAGAACCCCTAGCAAATCAGTCGAGAATAAAACACCTTTTGAGTTATGGTTCAACAAGAAGCCTAGTCTGCATCACTTCCACGTATGGGGCTGTAGAGCAGAAGCAAGGATTTACAACCCTCAGCAACAAAAATTGGATTCCAGAACCTCGAGTGTTTATTTTGTTGGTTACTTGAACAAATCTAAAGGGTACAGGTTTTATAGTCCTCATGGCAACGCAAGAATCTTAGAAACCAATAGAGCTATTTTTATTGGAGAATTAGATGGTTCAGACATTGCAGATATCATTGAGTTTGAAGAAACTGATGAAACTAGTACTAATGATACCTTTGAGTGGTTAGTTTACAGCAGCAATGAAGGAATAAGCACTGAAGTGGCAAATCATATTGAAATACCAGCTATGCATAATGTTGTGCCTCCAGCAGAAACACCTACAATTCAGCATGATGACAATCAACCACAATTTGAACTTAATGAAGCTGCACAACATCAAGAACAACAAGATGAGCCTCAACAAAATAATGATATTGTTCAGCAACCTCAGGAAGTGGAACCAATATAGTTAAGAAGATTGCAAAGGGAAAGAAGATCAGCTATTCCAGATTATTATGAAACGACTTTTCTGACGGAGACAGACTTTGATTTTGGAGAAGAAGAAGATCCAGTCACTTATTCTCAAGCATTACAGTCATCATATGTAGATAAATGGATAGAGGCTATGAAAGCTGAGTTGAAGTCAATGGAAGTGAACAAAGTGTGGGATTTGGTTGACAAGTCAGAAGGATACAAACCGGTGGGATGCAAATGGGTATTCAAGACCAAAAAAGATTCAAAAGGAAACATAGAAAGACACAAGGCAAGGCTGGTTGCCAAAGGTTTCACTCAAAAAGAAGGAATTGACTACACAGAGACATTCTCACCGGTGTCAACTAAAGATGCCTTCAGGATATTAATGGCCTTAGTAGCTCACTTTGATCTTGAGCTGCATCAAATGGACGTCAAGACAGCCTTTCTGAATGGAAATCTTGATGAAGAGATATACATGGTGCAGCCCGAGGGTTTCGTTGATGAGGGACAGACTGACAAGGTATGTAAACTTAAGAAATCCATTTATGGTTTAAAACAGGCTTCTAGACAGTGGTACCTCAAATTTGATTCAGTAATTACTTCATTTGGTTTTGAGGAAAACAAAGTAGATGAATGCATATATATGAAAATCAGTGGGAGCAGGTTCACTTTCTTGATCTTATACGTTGATGATATCTTGTTGGCAAGTAGTGATGTGAATATGCTAAAAGAAACAAAGAGTTTTCTTTTGAAGAATTTTGATATGAAGGATATGGGTGAGGCTGCATTTGTGCTTGGTATAGAGATTAAGAGAGACAGAAACAGAAAAGCCTTGGGATTATGTCAAAGAAACTACATCGACAGAGTGCTTAAGAGGTTTGCAATGGAAACTTGTAAAGCTGGTGAATCGCCAATGTCAAAAGGGGACAAACTACACTCAGGGCAATGTCCTAAAAACTCATTAGAAAGAAAAGAGATGGACAAAAGGCCATATGCAAGACTAGTTGGGAGTTTAATGTATGCTCAAGTATGCACAAGGCCTGACATTGCTTTTTCAGTTGGTGTGTTAGCTAGGTATCAATCTAATCCTGGGAACGAGCATTGGGTTGCAGGCAAGAAGGTACTCAGGTATCTACAAAGAACAAAAGATTTCATGCTGGTATACAGAAGAATTGAAAATCAGGACCTTGAAGTGATTGGATATACAGATTCAGACTATAAAGGTTGCATTGATGATTTGAAATCCACTTCAGGCTATATCTATGTATTGGCAGGGGGTGCAGTATCTTGGAGGAGTGTTAAGCAGTCATTAACAGCTACTTCAACTATGCAGGCTGAGTATGTGGCTATTCATGATGCCACTGGACAAGCTTTATGGCTGAGAAACTTCATGAATGCAATAAAGGTTGTGGATTCAGTTGAAAGGCCATTAAAGCTTTACTGTGACAATGCAGCTGCAGTGTTCTTTGCTAAGAACAATAAAAGGTCTACAGCCTCAAGGAATATAGATGTGAAGTACTATGCAGTCAGAGAGAGTGTAAGGAACAATGAAATTGAGGTAATTAAAATTGGCACTCTAGCTCAGCTTGCAGACCCTCTCACAAAGGCCATTGTAGTAGCGCCTTTTCAGGTACATGTCAAGAACATGGGTATCTTAGAAAATATTGACTCGGTTGAATGAGTGGGAGTTAATTTTGAACTCATTATGTTTGATTTAATATGTGAATCACGTTTTAGTGCTGAAAATTTTAGTCTGTTTTAAGTAAAATTAATTTTTTTAAGGTTTGTGTGTTCAAAGTTATAGTCATCATAATTTTCTGCGTACATTAAGCTTGAAAGTTCAGAGTTTTTCAAGGATATTAAACATCAGCTGCAGATTTGCATAACTATGATGATTCAGTTAGAACTTAAATTTTCTTTTGTAATATCAGTAAGCAAAATTTTATGCATTCTGATTCTATTATTGAATCCTACAGTAAGGACCTTATTTGTGCTATTATATTTTACATTCATAAGCACCTATGAGTATTTTTGTGTACAGGTAATTGCTCCTGTGATCTGTGGTTGCCGCATCATGGTAATGAGGTGCTGGTGTTTAGTTAACTGCTGATGATCTGTTTTGTCTTTGGTTGTTACTATATCCGGTTTAAGTGATATTCTTGTTGTGCTGCATATTGATTGTCCAAGTGGGAGACTGTAAGGTTTTATGGACTAATCAATATCAGCTAAAGATCACAACAACTTTTCACATTTTGGATAGAACGAGTAATTGGACTAAGTGATGTTATTCTAATTGTATTCCTATTACATTTAGGTAATAACTATACCTTATTACATTAAGTGAAGTTGTTCTGTACACAGTTTAGGAATAAATTTCTATTGCTCTTAGGTTTAGGAAAACTTTTATGGGAAGGAACCTAAACTAAAGCCTATATATAGGAATACTTGGTCCCTGCTCTAGCTATCACATTATAAACAAGAGTATTCATAATCTCTACCCATTGGAGACTCTCACAAAAGATAGCTCAGAGGAGATTCAAACCAAGTGCACCAGCTTCTAAATTCAATCTGTAATCTTCAACAATGGCTGCAACTCCAGGTAAGTCTGTGTTCTTACATTGAGTACAATGTTCATATGCATACATTCAGTTTCATTACTCATATATTCAGCACACCATAAACACCAAAAGTGTGTTGAATGCTCAACTCATATGCTTATTAAAGCACGTTTTTCCAGAACCCTAATAATCCAGCAGAAGATCGGGCTAGAAAAAAAAGTCGTTTGCTCAACTGAGTTGAAACTCAAAATACTAGACTCCTAAAAAAAAGTTCTAAAAAAATAGTAATAAAAATTTTAAAACATATATATATATATATAAAAACCGTAGCACGCATACAGTAAAGACGTATTAATTTATTGGATCTTGCTAAGTTTTTTAAAATTAGGATTTACCTAATGACTCCGACTCTCTCTCGGAAGAAATATCGCCGGTCTCTTTCTTGGGAAAGTGGCGGCGACAAAACTACTCGTATGTTTCTCTCTTCGGATTGCGACGGAGACAAATCATTTCGTCAGACTCTATCTTCAGTCAGGGGATGCAAATTTGCTACATTTGATGGTGATTGGGCTCTAGCTAACCGGATCTGGTTGGGTGGAAGATTTCTAATGGGCAGTGATGGCGATCCGACGAACTGTGCTGGAGGTTGGCATGCGCAGAACGCTGGGCTGATTCCCATATCTGTTGGCAATGATGATTGCGGCGACTTCTGTGTCGATGGTGGCAATTTGGTTTGGGTTAACGACGGCGTGGTGCGATGCCCAAATGGCTTTACTGGATTGCGATCGGATTTCTGTAGGGGATGTGACCGGATCTGGTTTTGTGGAGATGCAGAGAATCCTGATCTTGGTGGCGGTGTTAGGGTCGCCATTTTGGGATGGACGGAGATGACAGCTAGGGATTGGGTCGAGGAAGGCTTCGTTTTTCCTGCAGATATAGTGATGGCTTGTCCTGCTGGATGACTTCTGGCAAAGTCTGTCCATTGCATCGATGTCCGGATTGGCAGGGAAGACGACGCTGACCCATCTATGTTGGGCAGTATTGACGTCGGCGGCAGCTGCGTGGTGTTTCCCTCGACTGGCTTCGGCGACGGGGCCGTTGATGGTGGTTGGCTGGAAGGTCATTTGTGGGCTCATTGGGCTAGGGCTTTGGTTTACCCTACTCTTTGGGCCTGCTTTTGGTGTTGTTGGGCCTCCTTGGCCTTGGATTGGCTTGTGGCCCTTTTGCTAGGGGGTTGGAAGGATTGGGTCTCTATGGCTCATATTGCTGTTTAATTTAGGGGTCATCAACGGGTCGGGCCGGGCATAGCGGGCTTGGGCCTGGCCGGGCCGGGCCTTACTATATTTTTAAATAATTGCGGGCCGGGCCGGGCCGGGCTTTATTAAAAATCAAAGGATCCAAGCCCGTCCATATAAAGCGGGCCTTGAGGGCTTTTTCGGGCCGGGCCGGGCTTGGCCTTGCGGGCTTTTTTGGGCCGGGCATTGCGGGCTTTATTTATAAATAAATATTTAAAGACACAAGTATTATTTTTTTTAATCAAGCTTTGGAAATTCAATGGATAATGATCAAGTACAACCAAAGATAACATATCTATATAACTATATTGTACCCAAAAAAAATCTATATTTATATATAGATACTAATTTATTGATAAATAAATTTTTAAAGACACTAATTTTTTATAAATCTATATTTATATACCATACACTTCAAAGAGCAACCCCTATTAATTCAAAGAAAATGTAAAAACCGACCGTTGGATGAGTTTATTACAATAAATTATGAGTGTGGTAAAAAAATTTAGCCAATTTCACCATATTTTCGAATCCGATCGGATTGGTCAACCGTAGTCACTTATATGTTTTATTGGTTGACCGATGGCGTGGCAACCGTGAAACGTGCTTATTTTTTCACATCACGTTTGTATATATTCAATCGATGGATGTGCGTGGACATAAGGTAAAAAAAATTAATTTTAATTACAAACACATTGGACTATACCAATTTTATTCCTAAAGTTGTATGACTTATACATTGCATTTAAATTGTTTAAGTTCATTCTAAAGCAACCATGAAGTGGAAAATGAATTCGGAGAAACCAACCGCTCGATGGAGAGATTGTAATGTTTTATGGTGGTTGTAGAAAATCCAGCCAATTTGCTTCTCGTTTCGAATTCGATCGACTGGGTCAAACGTAGTTACTCTTGTAAACCTATATTTATGTATCATACACTCCAAAGAGCAACCCCTATCAATTCAAAGAAAATGGAAAAATCGACCGTTGGATGAGTTTATTACAATTAATTATGAGTGTGGTAAAAAATTTAGCCAATTTCACCATATTTTCGAATCCGATTGGATTGGTCAACCGTAGTCACTTATATGTTTTATTGGTTGACCGATGGCGTGACAACCGCAAAACGTGCTTATTTTTTCACATCACATTTGTATATATTCCATCGATGGATGTGCGTAGACATAAGATAAAAAAAATTAATTTTAATTACAAACACATTGGACTATACCGATTTTATTCCTAAAGTTGTATGACTTGTACATTGCATTTAAATTGTTTAAGTTCATTCTAAAGCAACCATGAAGTGGAAAATGAATTTGGAGAAACCAACCGCTCGATGGAGATATTGTAATGTTTTATGGTGGTTGTAGAAAATCCAGCCAATTTGGTTCTCGTTTCGAATTCGATCAACTAGGTCAAACGTAGTTACTCTTATAAACCTATATTTATATATCACACTCCAAAGAGCAACCCCCATCAATTCAAAGAAAATGGAAAAACCGACCGTTGGATGAGTTTATTACAATAAATTATGAGTGTGGTAAAAAATTTATCCAATTTCACCATATTTTCGAATCCGATCGGATTGGTCAACCGTAGTCACTTATATGTTTTATTGGTTGACCGATGGCGTGACAACCGCAAAACGTGCTTATTTTTTCACATCACGTTTGTATATATTCCATCGATGGATGTGCGTGGACATAAGATAAAAAAAATTAATTTTTGTTACAAACACATTAGTCTATACCAATTTTATTCCTAAAGTTGTATGACTTATACATTGCATTTAAATTGTTTAGGTTCATTCTAAAGCAACCATGAAGTGGAAAATGAATTCGGAGAAACCAACCGCTCGATGGAGAGATTGTAATGTTTTATGGTGATTGTAGAAAATCTAGCCAATTTGGTTCTTGTTTCGAATTCGATCAACTAGGTCAAACGTAACTACTCTTATAAACCTATATTTATATATCATACACTCCAAAGAGCAACCCCTATCAATTCAAAGAAAATGAAAAAACCGACCGTTGGATGAATTTATTACAATAAATTATGAGTGTGGTAAAAAATTTAGCAAATTTCACCATATTTTCGAATCCGATCTGATTGGTCAACCGATATGTAGAATATATATATGCACATTAGCACATATTTTATATAGAAGTATAATAACTTCCACACACACACATATAGTCACACATATATATATATATATATATATATAACACACACACACACACACACACATATATATATATATAAACACACACACAAATATATATCTATATGTGTGTGTGTGTGTATATATATATATTTATAAACACACACACACACACACATATATATATATCTATATATGTGTGTGTGTGTGTGTGTGTGTTTATATATATATATATATGTGTGTGTGTGTGTGTGTGTTTATATATATATATATATATATAGATATATGTGTGTGTGTGTGTGTGGGTGTGTGTGTTTATAAATATATATATAACACACACACACACACACACATATATATATATATATAATATTTTACGGGCTTTTACGGGCCGGGCCTAGGGGGCTTTTAAAGGCCGGGCCTACTGGCTGGGCCGGGTTTTTGCGGGCCGGCCCACTACCCACCGAGGTGGGTTTTTGCGGGCTTTTTAACGGGCCGGGCCGGGCTTTTAGCCCTCAGGGCCGGCCGGCCTCCATCGGCCTACTTGATCCGCGGGCTTTTTGATGAGGCCTAGTTTAATTTTTGTTTGGGTCGCAAAAACAAGTACCTTCGTTGGAATCTTTTTATGTAAGTTTCGAGGTTTTTAGGTTTTTGTTAGAATAAAAGTGAGTGAATTTACCAAAAGGTGGGTATACTCGGGATTTCTTGGGATTTTATTTTTCTAGAATAGGATTTTATGAGGTTCTACGGAACGATTCTTTCTGTCGACCCCATAAGGGTGTTTCGTTTTTGTACTGCTTGCTGAATTATAATGAAATGGCTGACCTATTTCCACAAAAAAAAAAAAAAAAAGTAAAGACACATCGGAGAGTATGAGAAAATATATGGCATCGCAGATTCACAGCTTATATCGAGTTGCATCTATTTTGTGACTTTGTTCTATTTAATCAATGGTTTCTATCTTAGAAATGGCATGTTAGACTACTGTGATGACTGATGAGCACACCTATGCTTAGTATTCAGTCATATTAGGCTTTAGATTCTCAGTATACACATTTCCGGATCTCAGATATGACATCATTTGCTGCACTGTTCAGTTTCTATATCAGCCAATGTCTGTTGGAAAGTTCAAGGGTTGCGTTCATCAATAAATTGGATACGCACCAGAAAGAAATGGAGCTGACGATTCAAAGAACACTGCCGATTCTAACAATTCATATCCAAACAAGTCCTTGTTTCTGTATCTTTTCTTCTTAGTTTTTGTCTTCCTCTTCTTACTTTTCTTCATTCACAAGTTGGATGAAATATTGCAAAAACCAGAGACCACAGACCATAGAATAAATCAAAGTTTCGCCGATTCAAGTATGAGGATCAACAGTAAATTAATACTTCATAACCATAAGCCAAACTTTTAATACCTAAGTTATCCAGCGCTTTGAAAAGAAAAGGGAGAGAACTGTAAGGCGGTAGCCTATGGGACAAGCTTTCACCACACATAAAAGCTGCATAAAAAGCAGCTGATCTACAACATCCTATCCAGACGACCAGACCCCAGACTAGAACTCGGCAAATCAGAAACGCATTACAGCAACCTACAGTGGCGTGGTGCCAAGTAATTTACAATAGTTCCAAAAAAAAAAAATGGCCGAGAAAAGAAAAAGAAAAAACAAGCACAGACAGCTACAACAGTTGCTGATCTTCCAAAGTCCCCAAACTGAGAGGCCGTGATATAGAGATAACAACTGCTAAAGCCCGCCTACATTGTTTCAACAACTGAAGTTAGTTCTTGTACACTAAGCTTTTTACCTTCAATTTTGGAAAGAAGTTGTATTTGACAAATTGTACGAGTCAATTCTAACAGGTCGAGCATTTCAAGTCCTAGATGGTGCCCAACAAGCAGAAGCATACATAATTCTGCCCTTCCATTCAAGCAGCATCCAGCGGCCATCTTCATCAACCACAAAAGAAGGGTGGTACCCCATTTTTACCTTATCCTTTATTTTGTTCATGACTTCACGGTCCAATGGCAGCTGTCTGAACCCAGCCCTCATGTTTCGAATCTGCCACTGCTTGTATGTTTCTGGCCTAAAAATTCTTTGAAAGCCCTCACAAGCTACTATATTCACAACTTCACGTCCAATAAACTCTTTCTCAAACCCCAATCTCATCTGATCTTCACGAGGCAAATTGGTATCCAACATATCAAACAATGCAGAGAAGTGGAATAGTGCCTCTTGGAATCGTGGAACAAAGAAGGGTGCATGATGGGATCCATTAACAACACTTTGGACAAAGACATCAGGATTCAAATTCCTAATTAAATTTAGAACAGTATCCCTTGGACTGTTTACCACAACAGTCTCATCAAGGAGGTACTTGAATCGGTTGAGACAATTAACAGCAAGCACCTCATTTCTTTGAACTTTAAGGTCATCAACTTGGAGAGTTTCCCATTTTTTGGCTATGCCATGGTACTCAAAATGAACATTAAATCGCCTACAATACTTTGCCAAGCGATGCCCTGTCTCTTGGACTCCTCCTTCTGGTCGAAAACCACTTGAGGGAAACTCTAACCCTGTAATGCGTAATTTGGGAGGTCCACCAGGTCTTCTTGAGAGGCAATGAATGAGAGCAGGCCATTGAAAACCATAACGGATACCAAAATCTATTATATGTAGTGTTTCTGCTTTCTCAGCAGCTTTTAAAATCATATCGTTTGCAAAGATCATCAACAACTTCATGAACGGGCAGACTGCAATATAAGCTTGGTAAAACTTCAGCGAATCAGCAGCTGACATTCGTTTAGCAGTTAAAGCAGTATATATTTGAGTTCCTGTGCCAGCCAACCGCGCTTCAAGAGCATTTGCAAAGCAATGAGCCAACCTCTGAGTACAATCACCAAATGGGGAAGAGTGCTGCATAATCTGCTTTAGTAGCTCACTAGCAGTCTCGCGGTCATCAACAGATACAGCTTCTGCACATGAAATAAGAAGAGCCCTCAAATCTATCACTTCCTTCTTGTTGCCTTGATTCTTGCCGCAAACCTTCCCATTACCAATTCCAACAGATAGCCCATCCTGCTGCAGGCTATTGTTTGCTCCATTCTGACTGACTTGACCGTCTTTACTCTTGATAGGCTTGGAGAGCAACACCTTATCAAAAATATCAGACAGCTCACCCTCCTCACCATCCATATAAACCGCCGACTGCTTGTTACTCCTCCCAGTCTCCAAATCTATATCTTCCCTTTGATGATTTTTCTTTCCTCTAGAACCAACACGAAAATGCTCACTCCCATTCTTCTGGGTCGTAACTACCACATCTCCGGCCTTTCTATCCGCCACAGCATAAGGCTTGTTGCCCTCTGCACTAATCAATTGATCTCTAGGAAGAAACTTACTACCCTCCTCTGCCCCTCGGTTAAATTGCACTAACAATTCATTCTTACAAATTACATCAGGAACCATAAGCTCACTCCTGTAAGAACCCACCATCCCATTCCCATTTCCATTTCCATGCACATTTTGATCAGCACAAAGAGGGTTTTGGTCTAGGGAAGTTGGGTACTTCCCTCCAATAACCTCATAAAGAGACTTCTCAGCGGCTTGAAGAGCCAAAGGGTCATGGAACATACAGGGTTTTGATTCCATGTCCTCCTCCATAAGCACCTTGTTTATGTAGTTGAGCACACTGTCAGAAAAGTCACCATCATCTCCCTCAGGGCTAAAGCTTGATGATAGAGCATAGTTACTGGGATTTGGGTCCAAAAAGCTAAGATCTTCAAAAGGGTGACTACTTGGGTACTCATTCAACATATCAGGCAAAAGGGTTTGATCACTGAAATTGGGAAATTCAGAGAAACGTGGATCCATGGTTATTATGAAATTCACAAAATTGAAGGAAACCCGATTCAACTTAGGTGAAATTAAGAGCAAACTGATTCGAGTTGAAGAGTCTGCTTACCTGAGAGAGATGAGATAAACCCTATTCCCATTTACACGTCTGGGTTAAAAGCTCCGGAGGTGGAGCTCAGGCGAAGACTAGGAATCTAGGAGGAGGTGAGAAGCCGCGGAAAACATTTAGACAGCGAAATGTGACGAGTTACTATTACCATTGCTAACGGGTCAAAATTTTAGTGCACCGTAGACAACTAGACATGTTACCTGTTTATTCTAAGGGTGCGGCTATTGCCACCCTACCATTGTCTTTGTTCACCCTACTTGCTCATTACACCCTACATTTTAATTTCAATTATTAAATTTACTTATTTAACCCATTTCTCTTTCCAGGAATATCCTTATATGACATATCCAATTAGAAAATAAATATTTTTAACGAAAATCTCTCATTTAATTTATTCTCATAAAAAAATTAAAATTTATTAAAGTTTCCTAAAAAAATCATAATCTGATGTACTCCCATTTCAAAAAAAAAAATTTCTTTCGATTTCAATTTTTTTTTTATCAGGAATTTCAATGTTCTCTATTTCAATCTATGTAAAAAAATTAGTAAATTTACAACTATGATCAATGAAGAAGAGATTGATTTTTTCTTCTTCTTGTTTTAAATTTTTACTTTCAGTGTTAACAAAAAATATTGCAAAGATTTTGATGAAGTCAAAGGTAATAGTTTTGTGAATTGAATAACGAATTAATGATGAGGAGGCAACAAAAAGACAAAAAAATAGTAATAAATTCAAATTTGGGTTGAGAAGATAAAGATTAATGTTATCTAATGAGAAATTAAGTAGTATTTGTATTTAATTAATTACTTATATATTTATTTTTTCTTACATATTTGGATTTTAGAAAATTAGTGTACTTAGTAGTCATTTTGCACTTAGGTAATATAGTCTTTTAATAATTCAAATATTTATAGGGTGAATTAAGAAAATGGTAGGGTGACAATAGCCGCACCCTTATTCTAATTCTAAATAGTATATATTAGTCTTCCTCCACACATACTTTGAATGTGCAAGTATTTTTTTTTTTTAAAAAAAAATTAATAGATTAAACAGTCATTGTAGAGAGAAGTTAGTGGGAGACAAAAATGGGGTGTGAAATTTTTTTTTTGGTTCTTTTTTTAATAAAAATATAATTTGTAATTGTCGTAATTGTCCTTGTGATTTAATTAATTCTTAAAAAAAATTAATATTTCAAGGTCATTTTAGTCAAATTTTTTAGTTTTGGCTAGCAAACATCTTCTCTTAATAATAACTAGCCTTCTTCATACATGCTCCTGCAGGTGTAATACTTTTTTTTTTTTAAGAAAATTAAAAAATAAATGAGATAAAACAGTTATTGCAGACAGAAAATAGTGGGAGAGAAAAGTGGGGATTGTGGCATAATTTCTTTTTAATTTTTGTAATGAAAATCCATTTTGTAATTGTCATATTTACCCTTATGATTTAATTTATTCTCAAAATTTTTTAATCTTTCAGGGTTTAATCTGTCAAAAATTTTGATTTTGGCTAACAAAACCTCCTCTCTTAATAATAGTATAGATTTATAGATACTAAAGACATGTTAGTATGTTACATGTTCACACTTGTTCACATATGTTCATTGGGGGTGGAAAGGTTGGTTTTGCCCTTGCTTCGCACCCAGAATCTCACTCGATCAGCCTGCCATTGCTTTTTCGCTTTGCGTCCTAGGCTGCTCTCAGTCACACAGCGACGACCAATTCATCTATCCCTCAGATTTTCAAGTCAATTGCTTTACTTCCTTCCCCTTTGTTCAGGATATGTTTAATTTGATCGGTTTCTTTGATTTTTGAGCTAAATTGACACAGAGAGTGGGGGTTGATTGGTTTCATTAGGTTTTGGGTGTCCACTATTTGATTTGAATTAAAGTTTGGTTTTTCTGAGGAATTTGTATTTGATTGATTGCAGATAGAGGTTTTTCTCTTCTTCTTTTCGTGTTGCAAGTGCATGTAGTGTCTGCCTGCCTCTGTCTTTCTCTGTCTGGAAGGTGAGTTGTTTATTTGAGAGGTTTGGATTAAAATTCCTCATACCAGTCTTAATTGCATTGTTTATTGTGATTTGAAGTGAATCTAAAATTCCTCTTCGTGTTTTGGGTCCCTCCTTTGCTTTTGCACCTTAAATCCCTTGCTGCCTAAACTCAACAACACATAAATAGTCTGCTTATGTCTACAAATGGTCTCAATACTCAAAGTAAAGGAAGGATACTGTTTGTTTTGGTACAAGTCAAATTTGGTATTCAAATCGATGGTATATTTATCATGTTTATAAAATGATAAATCCATGGTTTAACAGACTACTTTGTTTGATGCCACTGATATAGACGTAATCCAGGATTCACTTGGTTGGAAATGAAATTTGTTAATATGATTGTGGAAATATATCCAAAACTGGTAATTAAAAGGAAGTTTTGTAATATGGTAGTCTCCTTTTTTTTTTTCTTTCTTTTTTGTATTATAATATGGTAAGAAATCTGGAATTGTTCTCTGTTATTTAGGCAATTTAGGGATACTTTCGTCCAAGGTTTTGGGATGAGTTGAATATTCGTTCTTCCAAGGTTTGATTTGTGTCTTTGTTTTATAATTTCTTCTAATTGATTGTCATTTAATGTTTGTATTCAGTTATTAGTATTTAAAAACACTGTTGATTTTCTGGCCTAAGAAATATAAAAGAAATGTATATATTGTTTACAGAAGACTAATATCTTGGTTCGAAATGACATGCTGCATTGTCAGTTTATCCTCATATGAAAGCACTTGCACATTTTCTATTCATTTTAACCTCCTTTTTTTCCTTTTTTTTTTTTTGTGTGGGTTTGAAAGTCTAACCTCTTTTGGTGATGACAAATTTTTTCCTCTTTTGAAGCTATGGTAGAAAAGAGAAGAAGAGGGATTGAAATCAGTAAGGTTCTACAGTTTGATTGAAATAAGTAAGCTTCGAAAGTTTGAAGTTGTGGTAGAAAGGAGAAGAAGAGGGATTGAAATGGGTAAGGTTCTAAAGTTTGAAGCTTTGATATGGTTAGATTTTGGGGGTTGCGTTTTTGTTGTTTTTTGCGAGAATTGGGTTTTGGGTTTGATTTGTTGTTTGGTTGTCTTTCGCAGTTCTAAATATTGTTCACTGGAATATCTAGGAAAGAAGAATAGGAACTGAAATCGGTAAGATTCCAGAATTTGAAGCTTTGATTTGATAATTTTGTCGCACGATTGGCACGGTCGATTGTACTTGGATCTCAATATTGTGTTATTCTGGATTTTCGGTTTGATCTGTTGTTTGGTTGTCTTCCGCAGTTCTAAATATTGTTCATTGGAATATTTGGGTGTTTTTGCTCTGTTGAATCAACTTTAGTTCTTATAATGTCAAATTTTTGGTATGATGGGTTTTGAGAAATAAGATAGCTACAAAGAAAGTATGCAGTTTGTTGATCATATTTGGTATGTTAGGTTTTGATCCTCAAGGATTAGACTTTGCAATTAGAAGTGGAGATTATTGTTTTTATTGTTTTTTCTTTCTTTCTTTGTTTAAGTATTAAAAATGTAATTTGTTGTTTTTATGTAGTTTAGACTGGAAAGTTGTATATGGTGGGATATTAAGCTTTTGTATCATTGTTGCTGTATTTATTTGATGTGAAATTTGGGATTTTGTGATCAAAAGATTAGTTATTATATCAAGGGTTTATGTCCATTTACCCCATTTCTAGGGATTTTTTTCCCACTTACCCCATTAAGTTTTTTTTAATTCCCTCTTACCCAATACACTCTAAGGGAGTCTTCCCTAATACCCCATTAAGATTATATTTTTTTTAATTTTTTTTAATACCATTTTACCCCTCACCCCTTTATTACTAAGAGAGAAAGAGAGAGAGAGAAAATGGAAGAGAGAGAAGCCATAGGAGACTTTGCCGGATTCCGGTCACAGGCCACCGCCCATCGGACCTTTCAGAAAACCTCAACGGAAATGTTTATTACCCTGATAGATATCTATTGCCCACCAATAAAGGGGCAATAGAGGTCTATTGCCCACCAATAGATGTTTATCAACCATGTATTGCTCCCCAATAGACCTCTATTGCCCCCCAATAAAACTTTTGGTCTATTGCCCCCTAATAGACGACTATCAGCCATGTATTACCCCACAATAAACATCTATCAGCCATGTATTGTCCCCTAATAGACGTCTATTGCCCTCCAATAGAACTTTCGGTCGCCGAAATTGGAACTAATTTCCTTAAATTTAGACAAATAAAATATTGATTAAAGAAAAAAAACGAGGAGATGATATCAATTGAAAATATCTATTACCCCCCAATAGACGTCTATTGCCCCCCAATAGACATTTAATATACCTCTATTGCCCCAATAGAACTTTCTTTTTAAGCCAATAACAAGAAATCATGCTTCTGAACTTTTTTTTTTTTTTTTAACCAAGCTTCTGATACAGCATTTAATAACAAAAAACCAAATGTCCAAAATCGAATCCTAATTCAAAACTCTGTCAAATCCAATCTATCCAGAAATGAATAAGCCTTAGAATCCAATAATAGTCTGATCCTAAAATCAAGAACTATAACCAAAACCGCACAAATCGAAAAGAAAAATTGAAATTCAGGTATTGATAAGAGCCTGACTGATCCAAATTTGTGAAAATCAAATCGAACAAGGTGACCTCCAACTCCTTGGCCCTACCTCTCCTCCCCATGAACAGCGCCATCTCCTACCACCTTAGTACGTCCATGAACAGCAGGTCCTCGATCGGGCTGTCCGTAATCACCACGGGGACGCACTCGAACCTCAGAGCCTCTCCGATCCTGGACACGTCGCCGTCGTCGTACTCGAAGATACAGAACTTACTGCTGGAGAGCCTCTGTGCATAGATCTGCAACGTCGACGGCTCCGATTCGATCAGGAACTCTGGGTTGGAGCTTAACCCGTTGACTAGGGCGGAATCATTCACCTAATTCGAACTGACGTAGCCCCGATCTGACTCGGGTCTGGGCCGTGATCTGATGCGGTCTGATATACTTAAGCGTCAGACGGCCTGGGATTTTGCCGGAACAGGAGGTCAGTGAGAGAGAGAGAGAGAGAGAGAGAGAGAGAGAGAGAGAGAACGAGATGAGAGAGACTTCAGAGTAATGTGGCTGTAATTTTTTAATTGAGTTTAGGGTAAAATGGTCATTTGCTATTAGATTGTGTATGTGGGAACAAAAATCTATTGCTGGGGTAAGTGGGATAATTTTTACTTATTTTGGTGTTTTGGGTCAAGGACCCCTTATATCAATGCTTTATGATACTACTTGCATTAAGTGGAGGTTTTTTTGGCCAGATCACCTTAGTGACTTGGTCTTGCTCAATTTTGTGGTGTACCGATGAAACTACTGTCATTGTTTGGTGGTAGACGAATAGATGAATTAGCTAGATTTTGACCGGAAACCTCACTGTGAGTGACTAAAGATCTTATACTTCAGCTTCAGCTTCAGCTTTCTTTGTCCATATAATATATGTCTGGGATTTAAAGCCAATTAACTTGAAACAGACCATGTTGGTAGTAGATTGCACGTTGGATTCCACACAAATTTGATATCCGGAACCAGTTTCTATATAAACGGTGATTTAAGATGAACACTTACTGTCTCTAATCCATCTTCTGTCCAATAAAGAATATTCATAAGCATCCCTAGGCTAATTAAAAGCTCTATACATGTATGAATGCATCTTCAGTTTAATTAAAAAGTCCCCAAGATTCTTCCTTAATGATAAGCTAATTTCTTACCATTAAACTGTTAATTATTTGCTTCAACATCTAACTAATGTAAAAATGGAGGCATAGTGTTCAATTGCGGCATAGTGTTCAATTGCAGCAAAGTAGTACACTCCCCTCATTTGCCAGTAACTGATGTTATGTTGTGTTTTATCATTACACTGTTTCTAATTACCAACCGCACAAATGTCCAAGGATGTGGTGCTTATCCGACTATAATCTCTGATCCTTTTCTTTTTTCAATCAAATTACTTTTCCTTGATACAGAAGCTTCTGCAGAACTGTGGTTAATTGAACTTTAGTTGTTTATCTGCATTTGCTTTTCAATCCACATATAATCGTGTCATTCCATTCATGTTCCCCTTACCTTCTTCTCTAAACTATTTTACTTCTATGAATAAGAAAAGTTAACCTCAAATATAATAATGCTATTAATTTTTCCCTGTGTGCCTTATATAAAAATTTCTGGTATCTAATTCTATAATATTAACAACATTACCATCCATTCAAGCAATTACTCTCTTCCACATTCATAATAATAAATTCCGCAGCTTAGTGCGGGCATAATAATAAGTTCCACCTTAACCCACAATCATCTTGTGGTCTTCAAAATCCAAAGTCCCAAGAAATATCAGATTTCTCTCGAAACTAGAAACATGATGACATTCACTAAAGTCCTTTGATCCATCATGCACCTCAATTTTGATTGTTCTAACACTAGCGACTTCGTAGGTTTTATGCACAAACCCACTTCACTAAACCTTCCTACACAGGCCCGTAGGAAGAAAAAATCAATCTGTATGTGTTCGAAACAACCCATATCTCATATCCACTCAGTTTGTGGCTTCTCTGAACATGAGGTGATCATGATTGCATCTCCATAATCTTCTTCGAAATATTCACTAGCCATGCCTGTAGTAGTTCCTCAATTTTCCTTAGCCTTCAACTTTCCACATTAATATCTGATATGCTCGAAACTCATATAACAATAACACTCCACGTCTTGTCTCTATCTTGATTTCCAAATTTCTCCAACGTCTACATGCTCTCTCTTGAATCAAGAGCTTTGATACCACTTGTTAAGATATTTCGGTCACCTTTTAAATTCCCTAGCCCAAGATCGAAACCGAATGAAGACAATAATCACAAACTATGCAAACAAACACAAGAATTTGTTGATAAGTCAAAACTTGCAACTCTCTAAAATCTATGAATTGATCCACAAACGGATCTCTATAAACAATGTCTCAATGGCGCCATCCAGAATGAGTCATTGGAAATTTTATGATTTAAAATTAAAATATATTTTATTTATTTATTTATTTATTTTGGGGGGTTATTTTTATTTTGTGTTTATTTCTCTATTTATGGTTTAACTGTTTTATGTTTTAAATATATGATTATTATTTGACCGTTATATGATTAATGAGGTTATTGATGGTATGGTAAGTGTGCCCTATATAAGGGTACGTGGCTATGGTTGGAAGACATATGGTGAGACATGAAACATGCACATGTGTGGGAGTTTAGATTGTTGGATAATGAGGGTATACATGACGGTATAATCCACCATAATGCAACCACTCTAGCCAAATACCTCTACCAAATATATTCTTACAAACTATACATATACATACTTTACTTATACACCGTTTTGAGTGCACGGGTGATAAAGGTTCAATGGGGCTTCCTAGCTGCACGACGGAGCTCGAAGAATTGTTGTATCTTGGGGGAAGTTCGTCATTCAACCCTGTGCAGTAGGGGACGAATCTTCTCTTAGGACAGTGCACTTGCACGCCTTGACTCGATAAGTTTTCCTATATAAAAATATATATATTATATTATTTTCTTACTTTATTTTATTTTCTCATCTATATCATTATTCTTATTTCCCAAGATATTACCATATTATTTTGTATTTTAATTTACAGAAATTCCGTCTCATATTTTTTACAACAATCTAAGAGAAGATTCAAGCGGAATTTCTGACAATGACGGACAATGTGAAGTTCGAGGAGTCACAATCAATATCGCACATTTGGCTTCTTCTTTATTTCTCAACTTATGAATATCTTAATATTTTTCTTCCAATTATTAATTTATATTGGCCTTGAATATGCTAATTGCTTTTGCTTTGCATGTGCTAATTAATAATTTAATATCAACTAACTCTTGGTAGAAAAAATCTCTCAAAGGCTAAAGTTAATGGAGGAATTAGTTACGCAATATGTATGCACTTGCCTAAGTTGCTTCCAACACAACAGAGGAATTCAAAGTCACTTCTATAACATAACTAGATTTTATTCTGTAAGAAATGTATATTTATATTTTATTATATTCATGAGATCGTTCAGTCACGTATTCTTAGTCTCACTCCTTCTCAATCATGCACATTGATTACTTAACATTTTGTAGTTACAATTATATTATTTGGCATATAAATTCATATTTAATGCATATAAGGTCTTTTCCATACATAACCAAATTAAAAGATTGTGATTAAAATACATATATGTTAGTAGCCAACCAGCAGCAGGTACGTCTATGTGCATGTTACAGTTAAGTTTATATATATATATATATATATATATAAGCTTATTTTCCATCTAGTCATATTTGCAAATTAAATTTGCTTTCACTAACAATTAATCTGCCATGAGATCAGGTTGGCTATACTTATGATTTGTTGACTGTTATATGAAATTGATATTGCCTATAATATATAAAACGTTGTTACTTGAGGTACGTACTTGATTACTGATTTTATGAGTACTTATTCCATTGTATTTACATACATATTAGAAATTATTTTGCGTACAGCGTACCATTGAAAATATCAATTATATTATGAATGTGATTGACCTTAAAGTCTATTGCAGCGCTTTATATGTTATCAGGTCAGTTACAAATGACCTTTGCCTTTTGTTTCGAGGAGAAGCATATATTTTATTCGAGTTGCATATCATAATTAATGATTTTTTTTTTGAGATGATATCATAATTAATGATTACTTATCTTTTCTTTCATATCTAAAATAATGTTGCTTCAAATTGTGGTAATACTATTAATTTTGTCTAATTATTAAAATTTAGTTGAGTTTTAGCTGTAACATTGATTGAGCTTCTGAGTGATTGCAGAGAAAGAAAATAGTGATGGTCATAAACGAAAATGCATGCTCAAAAAATAATTGGAAGTTCAATTGTGATCGAGAAGGTTTTCATTTTGCTTCAATAAATCATTGAGGAGTTATTTTTGATTTCAATAGAGAGGGTTACTATTTGAAATTTTAACTATTTCATTAGTCTTCTTTAATGTTTATTATTACAGACTTTTACATAACTAATTTTGTTATGACTTATGAGTATATTTAACATTTGCAATTATCTCATGAAGAGCATCTATCGTTGAGATGTAGGGGTAAGCTCTAGCTATAACTCCTGTAAATATTTATAAACATGTCTTTAAGAACATTTAATATCAAGTAATGTGGGGTTATGATCTATATTTCTAGTCATCATTTACTATTTACTTCAATGATATTTTAAATTCCCTATGGTAATGTGGGGGTAACACTCGTAACGATTTATCTTACATGATCATTAAATAATTAGTGCAGAGTTATAAATTTTCTTGTTCTCATATGGAGGAAAACACTCATATGAGAATTGTGGCTGATCGTTTATGTAAGGCTTGCAGATTAATTAAAATACAGGGTTTTGCGAGTTAAAGGGACAAGCAAGATATGACCAAAGGAAAAATAAAATAAATAAAATATGACAAAAGTCAATAGCATGTCTCACGGAGGAGGCCCTATAGTCTCGAGGAGGAGACTATATATATAAAATCGCTGAAGGGGGATGTGCTTAAGCCCATAAGGGAGTCACCTAGGGAGGTAACCCAACTTCTGTGATTGGAGATCCCATAAAGGAAGTTCAATGTGGTAGAAACAATCCATACTGCGTGACTCAAATATAGCACACATAAATTTTAAGGATATATGCAAAAGAGATATTATCCTATGCATCCCTAAGGCATTAGGTGCTATATTAAATGTGACGTTAGGAAGGGAAAACAATGATACCCTGAATGAGTTTCAAGGAGGGCAAAACTCCCGCGGGGTCCGGGCACAGGTACCCTTGGAGAACTCACCTAAGTGAGAGTTGTTCGTGAGGCCGCGACAATGAGAATTGGGTTGTTCTCTAATACTCTCATGAGAATCAAGATACGTGCACGGCCATAAATGCGCCAACACGTGAACCTGTCTAATTACCCATACTGTGTGTGTGATATGTTAAAGTTTGGTCAAAGGTATCAAAGTTCAAGACTATGTCACTTTGGTTCCTCAAATAGAGACTATCACACTAAGCGAGGTTCAAACCCGAAAGATACCTATGCCGATTGCACAATAAAAACACTCACTTATTTTGTTTTAATGATTTTATTTTAATTTTAAATTAGTGGGGGATTGTTGGAAATTTTATGATTTAAAATTAAAATATATTTTATTTATTTTGGGGGTTATTTTTATTTTGTGTTTATTTCTCTATTTATGGTTTAACGGTTTTATGTTTTAAATATATGATTATTATTTGACCGTTATATGGTTAATGAGGTTATTGATGGTATGGTAAGTGTGCCCTATATAAGGGTACGTGGCTATGGTTGGAAGACATATGGTGAGACATATGCACATGTGTGGGAGTTTAGATTGTCGGATAATGAGGGTATACATGACAGTATAATCCACCATAATGCAACCACTCTAACCAAATACCTCTACCAAAGATATTCTTACAAACTATACATATACATACTTTACTTATACACCATTTTGAGTTCAGGGTTATAAAGGTTCAATGGGGCTTCTTAGTTGCACGACAGAGCTCGAAGAGTGGTTGTATCTTGGGGGAAGTTCGTCATTCAACCCTGTGCAGTAGGGGGCGAATCTTCTCTTAGGACAGTGCACTTGCACGCCTTGACTCGATAAGTTTTCCTAAATAAAAATATATATATTATTTTATTTTCTTACTTTATTTTATTTTCTCATCTATATCATTATTCTTATTTTCCAAGATATTACCATATTATTTTGTATTTTAATTTACAGAAATTCCGTCTCATATTTTTTACAACATCTTTCAACCCACAATGTGAGAATCTCGAAACCCTCACATCTTCTCTAAGATCTTCAATCCTAAACCTTTACTTCTAAGGAAAAACTCCATAAATCCTAGATACAATAGAATTGCTTACCCAAAGCCTTCAGAAGTAAAGAATCCAAAACAGACAAGGAATTAGATATTGAGCCGCAATCCTAACAATGTGGGCAGCTCTCTTACAAAATTTTCCATAGTTGAATTAATAAAGAAAAAAAAAACAACAAATTGTTGAAGATATGTATTTAGCTTTTTAAGGATTCAGAAAAGTGAATTGGAGGTTTAATAAGTATAAGAGGTCTGAATATCAAATATGAAGGTCCACCTAGAATAACCCATTTTAATAGCTTCCAAGACATTGTAAAAAATAAAAAAAAAATAAAGAAGAACATGATGCAAGGCAATTACCAACTATTAGCAGAACATCAATTATCCCCATAATTGACCTGAAAAAGGGGATTTGTGGCCTTGGAATTGTATTTAGAAACCATCAGGGGATTATGAAAGGCGCACTAGCAGCACCACAAGTATGCAAGCTAGCTTCCTCCAAGGTCAGTAGAGGCTCAAGCATTTTTACATGGGCTTCGATTTGCAGTACATGTCGGCTTCTCCAACATTGATATTGAAGGTGATGCTCTCTCAGTCATTAATACTTTACATGAGAGTTGTGAATATTTGAGTTCGAAAGGTAATTGATGAAGTCAAGTATTTAATTAAGTCTTTTCCTAGTTTTAGTAGCCATTTTATGAGACGGGACGGCAATAAAGTTGCCCATCGTTTAGCAAAAGAGGCTTTGAAAATTAGTCAACCTTTACTTTGTTTAGAGTCGGGGCCATCTTGGCTTCAACAGTCTATCAGTATGGATTCTAGTTGGGTCAAATGCTTGCAGAAGTCACCATGTCTGGGTGCTTTTGTTGAGCTTTGATCCACAAATCATTTTATTCAGTTCATTATTAATGAAGTATCCTTTTGATAAAAATAAAATAAAAAAATTATCCCCATATTTGAATTTGTGTGAAATAAAGGTTTCTCATATGGATTTCAGTGTATAAAAGTCTTTACCTATTGTGCATGCACAAATTGCTTTTCTGTAGTCTCCAAAGGGTGCGCTAATGCTCTTCTCACACAGTTTTAGAAGTCTGTGTGAATATTTATCGTGAGCGCGCCCTACTGTCTATCCACATGTATAATTGAATTTAGTTCAATCTGTGTGAGTCAAAAATAATATTTTAATATCTTAGTCACTGTGAATAACTTTCTAACTAACAATGATTTTTGTCTGGAAGAGTGATAGTAATCAAAAAAAAAAAATCGGTGCTAAATTATTAGTAGAGATAATTAGAAGTCCATAACTCACACCCCCATATATTGGATGTAGTCTGGATGAATTTTTTTGTCAATCGCGGTCCTATGACTCAGCTGCCTCATCAGATTAATTTCATTTTCTATCTTGCTGACTCATGATGCGGCTAAAATAGCCTCACAATTTAACCCTGCAAAATATAGTTGTTAGTATAGGATAAGCAGGGATCGTTCAGTCCGGGGATTGTAGGGTACACCTAAACAAAAAGGTCAATTTAAATTAGTAATTAATAAAACAAGTATTAACAAGTATTTATCTACAAATTTACACAAGAAACAACAATAAAAAGGGGGGATTCAACTTTTGGTTTCTAAGTTCCTACGAAATAAAACAAAAAGATAAATATATACATGTGATCTACTTCTTCACACTCAAATCAGAATTTCCAAACCATATCAACATGCAATGAATTATTTCAATCTAAACAACCTAAAATTGTGCTAACACTAAATATCATAAATGAATTCGAAGTACAAGTCTGAAGAGATCGAGTACCACTTTAATTCTTCTTTAATCTCCTAAGTTAGGAAAAGTCCATAACTTAAAATATTTCATATAAAACATCACGTTAATACTGAAGAGCATCCGTCAACATTAAATATGAATCATTAAGTGCAGTTAGAATTCTGAATTCAAACATGTATGCATCCATAAGAAGTTACAAACGCACAAACATGTAGCATATAATCTCGACCATTGTACATAGCCTTTACCAATTCAATTTATGCCCCAAAACGATTAGGTGAATTAGAACACAAATTTGGCTTTATTAACCTGCAGATTAACATAGTTGTTCAACCAAAATCATAAGCTTAAAGATATAAAGGATGGCACAAAATCAGATTGTAAAGATATCATAAACAAATCAAGAACATAAAGAAACAAATCTGAAAATTACTAAAATAAATTCATTCTCAACAAAAATCCAACTCCAATAATAAAGCTCATAAACGAAATCTGAAATTCAATACTAAAGAGTATGAAAACAGAAATAAGGGCCATGGATTACACTTTTTGATCTTCAAGGAAGCTTGGAGAACGTCAAGAGAACACAAGGCTTGGCCTTCAAGAACACGAATAACCTTGGAGAAGTCCTAAAGCTCTTCACGATGAGAGGCTTTTTCTGAATATTTGGAGAGGGTTTTGGAGAGAAGAGAGCTAAGCTAATGAACTGAATTTTGTATGAAGAAGTGATGATTTTGGAGTAGAGAATGACTGCTATTTATAGTGGAATTCTCATCTCTTGTGATGCAATCAGGCCAATCATCTTGAGGTGATTTCTCCTCCAAATTTGCTTGATTTGCTCATGACAAAGTCTTGATTTTTCTGATCTCTTTTCCCCTTAATGACTCATTGTATATTCCTTGAATAATGACCAGATACATCTCTTATTCCTCTCATTTGAATTGCACTAATTTCTTCCAAGAATTGTGCACACAATAAACTCCTACAATCAAGAAAAATCAGAATTTAATTAGAGTTTATAATCAATAAGAAATAAGATAATTAGGAATAAATCTTGATTAAAAACAATCCATTTTATCTCTTCGAATTCTTCCTGATTAATCCTTCAATTTTTCTTGATTTCATCACTCAAGAGTTTCTAATGGGATGGACTCTCATTAAAATAAGAAAATCAGAAATTAGAAAGTTTAAAAGAAGAAAGTTCCCAAAAACAAAATAGGAAATATTTCCTAAAATGAAAGAGGAAAGTTTCTAAAATAACTCATCCTTCATTTACTCTCATTTCTGCTCTTTTTCACTTGTTTTCTCCATTTCAGTCCTTGAAGTACCTAAAAACATAAACTATGTTATAATTATTAATTTTAAGAGAATAACTTAGCAAAATGAGGGAAAATACATATTTAAAATGTCACACTTTTTGCTCTTATCAAATTCCCCCACACTTAGCTTTTGCTAGTCCCTTAGCAAAATCAAAACAAAATACTCAACCAAAAATAAACACGTTCACTACTACACTCTAGACAAGTGACACACAAAGACTATATTGCCCTTAACATTTGTCTCATAAATCCTTACTCTTATGGCATCAAAATTAGCACATAATCAAGAATCAATATTTAGATATTCGAGAGTTAATTGTAGCATATAATCCACATATAAATAAGTAGGACCTGGTTGTAACAATGGTGATGGGTGGAGCTCAGCATGTTTTAGACAAGTATGATTCATATTCTCACAAGGTATATCCACTCTTTCTTCTCTCAGATCAAGGCAATGCTTAAAAGCTTATAATCACTCAATTATATGTGAGAGAAAATATTTTGAGGCAATCAAATAGCTCACATATATAATAAACGAAAAGCACTTTGTGAATATAATTTTTCAAGATCTCATGAAAGATATCAACTACTTGCACGGATGGACCCAAGCCATAGGTTCAACTCTTATAACTCATCTCCACAGATCAAAGGCTGTCCCATCTTAAGGATCAAAAAGGACTTTAAAGGGTTGAAATGGGGCTAAGGTTCAAGGTTTTAAGAAACAAAGGTTAAGGATTGTCAAAGTATCCTAAAAACCTAGTAGAGCTCATGTTGATGTAGAGAGACTTCTAGGAATCCACCAAGGCATACAAAACGTCACACCCATAGAGGCAAAATAAGAGGGCCTAATGTCTTCATGTTGGACCCAAACTTCCTTTGAACTATAGTGAACTGGACAAAGACCAAATTTTTCTATAGCGGGCCTTCAATTCAAAACAATCTCTAAACTCACCAAGTATGGGGGACTAAAATCCATAAAAAAAAATTTGTCTTCCTTTCTTTTTCTTTTTTTTTCCTAGCCATACACAATTTTTTTTTTTTCAATTCTTTTTCATTTTTCACGGCTTTCACATTTTGTTTTCTTTTATGGACAAGTCTACCCCCACACTTGAACTCTCACCTCTTCTCAATCTTCATCTTTGCCACCAAATCCATGTAGTAAGCCTCCAAAGACAGCCCTACTAAATTCTTAGAATAAAGGGTAGGATTGTAACTATACTAAAGTTAAGGGTTAAAGATTTTAAGGGTGATGAAAGAAAAGGCTCAATGTAGGCTCAAAGTGGTTTATCTAAGGGGTCCCACGACGGGCACAAATATGGACACAGGTTAATTTTGCTATGGTGGTGATTCCTATGGTACCTCTATCCTTTCCAGAATCAGGAACATGTATTGATAAAAGTCTCAACAAGCACAAAAGTGAATTCTAGCATTCTCTAGTCCATCAAACTTAATCGATAACAAGCAATCAATCAAATGAAAGAATAATGAGATCATCAAAACATCGCCAAGAAAATAAGAATATATTCTTTTTATCACTCCAAGAAAAAGGGACATGGCTCAAATATCTCACATGGGGTTTTATGAATCAAAACTCATCTTAACGTGCTCATATTCTGTACCAAGGTTACGAAATCCATATCCACTACACATGCATATGCTTTTCATATATCTCAATTAACCAAAAAATATCATTTAACATCATCTCAATATTGTGATCCTCTTTTAGCCATAATTTCAGAGATATTGAATCATCCTAGACAGTAAAGGGCATTCTAAGACTCAAAAATGAAAACATAAGACTAAGACTAACGCCAAACCAATGAATTTTTTATTATTTTTCTAACATTTTTCAAATTTTTTTGTTTTTTGTTTTTTTTAATAAACTGACGCTAAAAAGGTTTTAGACTAGGGTTATTTCCTTTCTCCTTTCGGTAACTCCTTTGGAACATGACCAGGTGAAGAGAGGACCGATTTTGGCGGATCTCAGCTCACTTAATTGACAGGAGACGAGACCCTTTGTCAGCACTTCTCGGATCCAAACTAGACCTTAGACATCACATCCCATCAGATGCGCCTACTTTGAAGAAAGTATTTCACCCAAAAATCATTTTGACTCAATAAATAAAAGCAACAAATTTTTTTTAAAATTTTTGACATTTTTCGATTTTTTTTTATTTTCAATATATATGACTCAAGACAAAAGTATAAATCCCTTCCCCCACACTTAAATATTGCATTGTCCTCAATGTAATCAATCATAAGCATGCAATGAAACAATTAAGCATATAGGAATGGAATTTATGAAAATAAATACGAAAACAAAGGAGCAAAAATGAAAATAAAAGACACAAGTACAATTCAACCTAAACAAGTGAAGGGATAGAAATGTCAAACTCTCGTTGATGGCTCTTCCACAGCTTCGGTTGAAATGGGTTGCCTCCCATGCAGCGCTTAATAGTTATAGTCCTTCAGCCTGGACTCTTCTCCTTGCTCACAACAATTTTTTTTTTTTTTGTTTTCTTTTTTTTTAGTTAATTTTCTTTATTTTTTTATTTTTACACACTTACAACAATTAAATATTTATCGAAATTTAAAACAGCCTAAGCAAATTAATCTAAGTGAAACACATACAATTTACAACATGCTAAATCTAAGTGAAAATCATACAATTTACAACATGCTTAAAAAAAAAAAATCTACAAATTGCACAACAATTATAAAAGACATGCTTAATTTGGTAACACTCATAAAACTTAAACTAAATCACAATTATAGCTTGGCCTAGCATAAATCGCAATCTGTCACCATTCCATAAGTGTAGTACAAAAATTTAGCATGCATTCTATATCAACAACAAAAGTAATGACGTTTTAAGAGTCAGGGATTTTAACAATCCCCTGCAACAGCGCCAAAAATTGATGCGGCTAAAATAGCCTCACAATTTAACCCTGCAAAATGTAGTTGTTAGTATAGGATAAGCAGGGATCGTTCAGTCCGGGGATTGTATGGTACACCTAAACAAAAAGGTCAATTTAAATTAGTAATTAATAAAACAAGTATTAACAAGTATTTATCTACAAATTTACACAAGAAACAACAATAAAAAGGGGGGATTCAACTTTTGGTTTCTAAGTTCCTACGAAATAAAACAAAAAGATAAATATATACATGTGATCGACTTCTTCACACTCAAATCAGAATTTCCAAACCATATCAACATGCAATGAATTATTTCAATCTAAACAACCTAAAATTGTGCTAACACTAAATATCATAAATGAATTCGAAGTACAAGTCTGAAGAGATCGAGTACCACTTTAATTCTTCTTTAATCTCCTAAGTTAGGAAAAGTCCATAACTTAAAATATTTCATATAAAACATCACGTTATTACTGAAAAGCATCCGTCAACATTAAATATGAATCATTAAGTGCAGTTAGAATTCTGAATTCAAACATGTATGCATCCATAAGAAGTTACAAACGCACAAACATGTAGCATATAATCTCGACCATTGTACATAGCCTTTACCACTTCAATTTATGCCCCAAAACAATTAGGTGAATTAGAACACAAATTTGGCTTTATTAACCTACAGATTAACATAGTTGTTCAACCAAAATCATAAGCTTAAAGATATAAAAGATGGCACAAAATCAGATTGTAAAGATATCATAAACAAATCAAGAACATAAAGAAACAAATCTGAAAATTACTAACATAAATTCATTCTCAACAAAAATCCAACTCCAATAATAAAGCTCATAAACGAAATCTGAAATTCAATACTAAAGAGTATGAAAACAGAAATAAGGGCCATGGATTACACTTTTTGATCTTCAAGGAAGCTTGGAGAACGTCAAGAGAACACAAGGCTTGGCCTTCAAGAACACGAATAACCTTGGAGAAGTCCTAAAGCTCTTCACGACGAGAGGCTTTTTCTGAATATTTGGAGAGGGTTTTGGAGAGAAGAGAGCTAAGCTAATGAACTGAATTTTGTATGAAGAAGTAATGATTTTGGAGCAGAGAATGATTGCTATTTATAGTGGAATTCTCATCACTTTCTACCTTTTAGTTATTATTTTGTAATTTTACTTCCAGTTAGTTCTTCACTTTCTAACTTTTTGGTTGATCACAATCCAAACAACAACTAGCTAGAACCTCAAATTCACAATCGAAATTGTACCAAAACTAACCAGCACTCCTTTACGTCAGAAACTAATACCAAAAATAAAAAATCCCCACCATATATTAATGAATTTACTCCACTACGATTCTCTCAAAAAAGTCCCTCTATAAAGTTTTGTTTTCTTTATAAAAATAAGGACTAAATATTGTTTAGTCCTTGAGCTTTCGACTAAAAAACACTTCAGTCCTTGGCCTTCTAATTTCACACGTTTAGTCCTTGTACTCTCAAATTTTGGACCAATTGGTCCTTTCCGTTAGTCTCCGTCCAAAACCTCCGTTAAGTAGCTGACGTGGCATTAATTATGCGTCAAAATGTCTATAATACCCTTGCTTCCTTTTTTTTAAATAATTTATTCTTTCTTTTCTTTTTCTTTTTTTTTTTCTGTTCATCTCTTCTCCCCTCCCCATCGCCGCCGCACTTCAACCCCATCCTCGCCACTGCCACCACCATCACTACCCACGTTACAGCCAAAGGCTACTGCAACCACCCCCCCCCCCCCCCCCCCCCCCCCTCACCGCCACTTCCTCCTATGTGTCCCTTATGAAAGAAGGTACTTTCATCCAAATTAATACCACAATTCCCAGCAAATGCCATCTTAACAGCATAGACCAGAAGTCCACCATCACTAATATCATGGCCACCAGAGACTAGTTCATCATCAAGAAGGCACTGAACTCCCTCAAACACTTACTTCAGATACGGAACATCCTCAAGGTCAGGGCAATTGTTCACAATCAAGAAAGAGCAAAGCCACCTAATCGCTGCTTTCCTGCAACCCAAATCAATGTGAAGCAGAACACCATCATCTCCAAACTTCAAATCTCTAAGCAGAACACCCACCATCTCCAAGTCTGAGTAATTACTCCAACATTAGAAAGAGGAATTTGCAGGGCCCGATAGATCAATATGGGTCTCGATCTGGGATTTTCATCAAGAAGATCGATATGGATCCATCCCCAGCTTGCAGGCACGCTCCCACCGTTCGAATCTGGTGATCCCAAAACATGGCCCATACACCGTGTTCAAATCAAATTGCCTCAGCACCTCCTCTTGCTTATCAAAATCATCTAATCATCAACAATCAAATCAGCTAGTCAGTTTGTTAAAGTATCGAAGAGTATATTCTTCCCTTACCAAATCAGAAACCAATTGGACCTGAATCCCTAACCCTAACAAATTTTCAGAATCGAAAACTAAACCCCAACATTACTCGAATCCAAAATTGCAAGCGAGACGATATCACAGATGTGTGTATACCTTTGAGATCACGAGATCAGACTTTGGTGCTTTGGGGTTGGGTGGGTTTTGGTAGATCCTGAGACGAGGACGCAGTCACTGGGGGATGATCGGAGGAGGTGCGACGGTCGAAGAGATCGGTGGCGAAGCAGCTGACGTCACGGCTGGAATCGGAGGCTGCATCGAAGAAGAAGTCATCGTCGGAGCTACGAGAATCGATGGGATTGGCGAAGGGGTTGAAGTTGTGATGGGCGTCAGGTGGGAGATCGATGCAGGCGGGGGCGATCTAAGGTAGACTGTGGAGTTCCGATGCCGGCGGCGGTCTATTGCAGGAGGTGGTCTGGCGCTTACGGTTTGTGGCAGACGGTGGCCCAATGCAGGTGTAGCCGTGTAGGTGAAGGAGGAGAGAAGAGATAAACATAAAAAATGAAAAAGAAAAAAAAGATAAAGAATAAATAAATAAAAAAGAATAAAAGAATAAATTTTTTTTTTAAAAGGAAATAAGGGTAGAATAGACATTTTAGTTGGGAAGAAATTGTCACGTCAGCTACTTAACGGAGGTTTTGGAAGGAGACTAACGGAAATGACCTATTGGTCCAAAATTTGAGAGTACAAGGACTAAACGTGTGAAATTAGAAGGCCAGGGACTGAAGTGTTTTTTGGTCGAAACCTCAAGGACTAAACAGTATTTAGTCCTAAAAATAAAGAAGAATCAATCAATCAATGCCAAAACAATATCAATATCCTATTGGATCAGTCCATTCTTTCACTATCAACACCCTTACACCCATATATTTGGCAAACCAAATACAGAGAAGTTACTATTTCTTCCCGCCACTAGAATGATTCTAATAATATCTACTTGAAAACACATAGAACTCACACTGAATCTCTTTTAAGGAATCCAAGGAGGGAAACCCAACAAGCCCTAATCTGAACCCATATCTTGGATCAAATTCCAAAAGGGACTACCGTTCATAACAATGCATGCATATCCAATTAAAACTGACTTAGAACCCCACAGAAACAATTCATGGCACTGATGGCAGCTAAGAAGCACCGAACGGGTACGAGTATCCGGATACGATACGATCAGAAATGTGAAGGAAACGCCAATTAAATATATATATATATATATAATTAGAAAAAAAAATTGGGCATTCTTCTAAATCTCAAACGCCTCCTAAACTCCCTCGTTGAAACCTCACCACCACAGTCAATCTCCACATCCTCCACCACCATTTCACCAACCAAACACCCACTGCATTTCTCCAAAACCAAACTAGAAATCAAATTATCTTGGTCTGCAATTAGGTTCGACTTGCAAAGAAGACTAGACGAGCAGCAGAGGAACTCCGAGAAGCAACCGAAGCGGCTGAGATTAGGTCCGACTTGCGAAAAAGACCAGACGAGAATCAAAGGAACTCCGAATCGATCTGGGTCTGCGATTTTTCTTCTCTCTCTCTCTCGATCTGGGCTGCGGTTTTTCTCTCTCTCTATCTGGGCTGCGATTTTTCTTCTCTCTCTCTAGTCTGCGACTTGTCTTCCCTCTCTCTCGATCTGGTTTAGGATTTTTTTTTTCTTTCTATTTTTTGGGGGTAAAAAGTCGGGATTACCCCCACGTATCCGATTTATTTACATTCTCACGTATCCTATTCGGATACGTACGTATCCAATCCGTATCCAAATCAGGATACGCGTTTCCGGACAACGTTTCCAACGCGTTTCGTACCTGTTTCCCATTTCGACACGGGATACGCGGGCATTTTCACGTTTCCGTGCATCATAGGATGGCAGTGTCATGGAGATGAACTCCATAATATGAAGACTTGCTTATGCAAACCAGAGGAAAGACAATTCGCATATAAAAATCCATATATATTGCACATCAGAAAATCAAAAAGTCCAGATCCAAATAATAAAGATTTATATCAACAGAGGAGAGATGAATCTTCTGATTCGTCCTCCAAACTCCAAAGCCAGCTTGCAATTTGCAAACCAATGATATTATAGACCTTTCTGGACTTCTTATCTAGATCTCTGTCGCTTCTCAGTCTCTCGTCTTCAGTCACACGCATATGTCTATGCTCTGTGGTCCTTAAGGCTTTCATCCACAGGCATCTTTTATCAACATTTTTTGGCAAAAGGTTCTTTCATTCTCAAAACAACCCAGGAATATGATCACTTATTCACTTAGTACGAAAATATGTAAATGGTCGTAGAGTTGATGACGACAGGTACATTGAACACCATATAAAGGGTTAATAAGCTTTGATTTTGTGGGTGACGAAAAATCTCCACAATTGATAGTGGACGAGTTTGTCTGTCCCCATTACATAACTAGTCGACCACGACTTCCAAAAGCTTGAAGATAAAGAAAGAAAAACATTACAAAGAGACTTTCCTGGAAATGGATCCTCTGATGTACTTCAATCATAGACTATATTCCAAACGGTGATCCACACTCAGCAAACCATAAATACCAGAAAGTGTGTTGAATTCTCAACTTTTGCTTATTAAAGCACGTTTTTCCAGAACCCTAATGACCCAGCAGAGGATCGGGCTAATTTAAAGAAAAAAAGTCTCACAAAGGTTTGCTCAACTGAGTTGAAACTCAAAATCCTATACTCCTAAAAAAAGTTCTAAAAAAGGGTAATTTTATATTTTTATTTGCACATCCTAGTTTTCTTCATTCACACCTCTCAAATTTTGTTTGCTAGTTTTTCCCTATATTTTTCCTCTTTTACCCTTCCCCATCTTCCTGTCTGGCTGTCTACCTTACTAAACTCTTTCTCCGATCTCCTGCAAATAACAACGCCTCTCTCTCTCTCTCTGACTTCAATTCCATCCGTTTCATTTTTTTCTGGTTCTCTCTATTTCTATGAATCAAGTTCATCTAGTAAGGGAATATATCTAATTGCAAGGTGAAACTTGTCACGGGATTGGAAAATTTTGCTTGTTCATACTGAAAAAGGCACCATGGTTCTCATGATCTTTAGTTTACTGGACATCAAAACATATCTGATTTTTGTATGTGTAAATAATCTCTCTAAAAAAATAATAATAAAAATAAAAAATAGCACGCATACAGTAACGATGCATCGGACAGCATGAGAAAATATATGGCATCGCAAATTCACAGCTCTTATCGAGTTGCATCAGAGTTAACGAGGTCACCTCTAATATCTGTTGTGACTTTGTTCTATCAAATCAATGACCGGTTCTATCTTGGAAATGGTATGTTAGACTACTGTGATGAGCACACCTATGCTTAGTATTCAGTCATATTAGGCTTTAGATTCTCAATATAAACATTTCTGGATCTCAGATACGACATCATTTGCTGCACTATTCTGTTTCTATATCAGCCATTGTCTCTTGGAAAGTTCAAGAGTTAGGTTCACCAATAAAACTGGATACGCACCAGAAAGAAATGGAGCTGATGATTCAAAGAAACACTGCCGATTCTAAGAAGTCATATCCAATACAGTGGATGTTTCTGTACCTTTTCTTCTTAGTTTTTGTCTTCCTATTCTTACTTTTCTTCTTTCAGAAGTTGGATGAAGTATTGCAAAAACCAGAGACCGCAGACAACAGCCATATCAAAGTTCCGCAAATTAAAGTAAGATTGAACAGTAAACTAGTACTTCATAGTTCATAACCATAAGCCAAACTTTCAATACCGAAGTTATACAGCGCTTCGAAAAGAAAAGGGGGAGAATTGTAAGGCGGTAGCCTATTGGACCAGCTTTCACCACATATAAAACCTGCCTACAAAGCATCTGATCTACAACATATACAGGGGAGGATCCAGCCCCAGACTAGAACTTGACAATCAGCAACATACAGTGGGGTGGTGCTAAGTAATACACAATAGTTACAAAAAAAAAAAAGGGGGGGGGGAACTCAACAATTGAGCAAAAAAAAGGAAAAGCAAAAACACGCACAGACAACTACAACAGTTGCAGATCTTCCAAGTCCCCAAACTGAAAGGCCGTGATATAGAGATAACAACTGCTAAAGCCCGCCTATTTGTTTCCACAACTGAAGTATAAGTTCTTGTACACTAAACTTTTTACCTTCAAGGTTGGAAAGAAGTTGTATTTGACAAATTGTACGAGTCAAATCTAACAGTCGAGCATTTCAAGTCCTAGATGGTGCCCAACAGGCAGAAGCAAACATAATTCTGCCCTTCCATCCCTGCAGCATCCAGTGGCCATCTTCATCAACAACAAAATAAGGGTGGTACCCCATTTTTACCTTATCCTTTATTTTGTTCATGACTTCACGGTCCAATGGTAGCTGTCTGAACCCAGCCCTCATGTTTCGAATCTGCCACTGCTTGAATGTTTCTGGCCTAACAATTCTTTGAGAGCCCTCACAAGCTACTGTATTCACAACTTCACGTCCAATAAACTCTTTCTCAAACCCCAATCTCATCTGATCGTCAGGAGGCAAATTGTTATCCAACATATCAAACAATGCAGAGAAGTGGAACAGTGCCTGTCGGAAGCGTGGAACAAAGAAGGGTGCATGATGGGATCCATTAACAACACTTTGGACAAAGACATCAGGATTCAACTTCCTAATTAAATTTAGAACAGTATCTCTTGGACTGTTTGCCACAACTGTCTCATCAAGGAGGTACTTAAATCGGCACAGACAATTAACAGCAAGCACCTCATTTCTTTGAACTCTAAGGTCATCAAATTGGAGAGTTTCCCATTTTTTGGCTATGCCATAGTACTCAAAATGAACATTAAATCGCCTACAATACTTTGCCAAGCGATGCCCTGTCTCTTGGACTCCTTCTTCTGGTCGAAAACCACTAGAGGGAAGCTCTACCCCTGTAATGCGTAATTTCGGAGGTCCACCAGGTCTTCTTGAGAGGCAATGAATGAGAGCAGGCCATTGAAAACCATAAAGGATACCAAAATCTATTATATGAAGTGTCTCTGCTTTCTTAGCAGCTTTTAAAATCATATCGTTTGCAAAGATCATCAACAACTTCATGAACGGGCAGACTGCAATATAAGCTTGGTAAAACTTCAGCGAATCAGCAGCTGACATTCGTTTAGTAGTTAAAGCAGTATATATTTGAGTTCCTGTGCCAGCCAACCGCGCTTCAAGAGCATTTGCAAAGCAATGAGCCAACCTCTGAGTACAGTCACGAAATGGGGAAGAGTGCTGCATAATCTGCTTTAGTAGCTCACTAGCAGTCTCGCGGTCATCAACAGATAGAGCTTCTGCACATGAAATCAGAAGAACCCTCAAATCTACCACTTCCTTCTTGTTGCCTTGATTCTTGCCACAAACCTTCCCATTACCAATTCCAACAGATAGCCCATCCTGCTGCAAGCCATTGTTTGCTCCATTCTGACTGAATATATCGTCTTTACTCATGATAGGCTTGCAGAGCAACACCTTATCAAAAATATCAGACAGCTCACCCTCCTCACCATCCATATAAACCGCCGAATGCTTGTTGCTCCTCCCGTCCTCCAAATCTATATCTTCCCTTTGATGATTTTTCTTTCCTCTGGAACCAACACGAAAATGCTCACTCCCATTCTTCTGGGTCGTAACTACCACATCTCCGGCCTTTCTATCCGCCACAGCATAAGGCTTGTTACCCTCCGCACTAATCAATTGATGTCTAGGAAGAAACTTACTACCCTCCTCTGCCCCTCGGTTAAATTGCACTAACAATTCATTCTTACAAATTACATCAGGAACCATAAGCTCACAACCCACCATCCCATTCCCATTCCCATTTCCATGCACATTTTGATCAGCACAGTTTTGGTCTTGGGTAGGTGGGTACTTCCCTCCAATAACCTCATAAAGAGACTTCTCAGTGGCTTGAAGAGCCAAAGGGTCATGGAACATACAGGGTTTTGATTCCATGTCCTCCTCCATAAGCACATTGTTTATGTAGTTGAGCACACTGTCAGAAAACTCACCATCATCTCCCTCAGGGCTAAAGCTAGATGATAGAGCATAGTTACTGGGGTTTGGGTCCAAAAAGCTGAGATCTTCAAAAGGGTCACTACTTGGGTACTCATTCAACATATCAGGCAAAAGGGTTTGATCATTGAAATTGGGAAATTCAGAGAAACGTGGATCCATGGTTATGAAATTCACAAAGTTGAAGGAAACGCAATTCGACTTTGGGTGAAATTAAGAGCAAATTGATGCGAGTTGGGTTGAAGAGTCTGCTTACCTGAGAGAGCCGAGCTAAACCCTATTCCCATTTACGCGTCTGGGTTAAAAGGACAGGGGGTGGAGCTCAGGCGAAAACTTGGAAGTCAGAAGCGGGTGCTGTTGATAAGGACCGACCTACCGAGTAAAACATTCAAGCACTCGGTAATCGGTTCAAACTCTTAACTGAAACGAAAGAAGGAAAAGGCTAAAGATTCGTCATATTTCATTCATGCCTCAACCAAGGCTGGAGGTTACAAAATATAAGAATTGAACTGAGGTCACCAATTTGCTTCAAATAGTGTTTCAGACCCTCAGGCCCAACCAAAATCCTCATTGGTTGCTTCTAAAGCCTCTCGCTCGCTTTATAAAGCCCGCTTCTTAGGTAAATTAGGACTGAGACCGTCCAATGCAAAGGATATAAAAATACTTATTATGTTCTTATATAGAATCCGTGGGGATTCTGTGGACTAGTTCAACCAACTTGCTGACGTTTAAATATCTCAAGATGTTGGTTGACACGCAAACACGCTGGTCACGTGTTGTGTCATTCTGCATTTGTAATGCTGCTTATGCGACACTCCTATCACATATCATATGACAACAGGCTCACTCCCTAGATCATCCTATTCTCTTAATTGGACTTGATGATGCTAGAGAGTTTACATCGAAGACTTTCGATGGTTATTGCATTGGGACTGATGTTGGACATTACGATGGTAGTCCGGACATTGGTAATGCGCACCAATCTCCTCATTTCCACTTGGGGTGATGCAATATCGCATGCAGCTATGCCAATTCATCTACGACCCACTGCCACTCAATCTACTTCTGTGTTACAGCTTGTGACTGGGTACAAATATCGTACTTTCGCATATTTGAGTGTGTCATTTATGTGCCAATTGCGCCGCCACAGTGCTCTATGATGGGTCCTTACAGACGAATGGGCAACTTAGTTAGATTTGAGACTCCAACAATCATCCGCCACTTAATGCCCTTGCAAGACGATCTCCTTACCGCTAGATTTGCGGATGTCACTTTGATGAGATAGTCTTCCCATCGTTAGAGGGAGATAAAAACACAGATGTTCAGCAGGAACGACAGGAATTGTCATGGTATGTCCCCACTATGTCTCATCTTGATCCCTACTAAAGTGACAAGATCACACATCTGCTGCAAATATGTCTGCAAGGAATTACGTCCCTACTAGAGGATGTAGCGCCACCCTACACGGAGGTAGGCATGGCACCAATGCCAAAGAGAGTGGCACTCTGGCGTTACAGGCCATGGCCCCAGCTAGGATGCGTGGGAGGCCGGTGGGTTCGAAGGATGCTTTGGCACAACCTAATCCTTGGATCATCGACACTAAAAATCCGTCTCATGAGAATCTTTTGGATTATGGCTATTGTTGGGGGACGCCTCAACGTAAGAACCTATTCCTGAGAATATAGAGCTCTATGCAAATTACACTAGTGTACATGAGACTTGGGATAGAAACTCCATTATAATTGATGTTGTAATCGCGCATTTCGTTGCGCATGAGTTTGTTAAGTCTGATGATATCGAACCACGCTTCGTTGATGAATGAATGCCAACGTAGAAAAATGTGATCCAGGTTAAGTTGGATTCTCTAACGAAGAGGAAGGTTTTTGAGCCAGTGATGCCAACACCTCCTAACATAAAACCTGTTGACTACTGGGTCTTCGTTAGAAAGCGTGATCGACTACAATGAGTCATATTCTCTCGTAATGGATGTCATTGCACTCCACTACCCTGTCAGTTTGGTAGTTTCCGAATAACTGAACATGCAGCTTACAAATGTGGTCACTACGTATCTCTATAGGGATCTAGATACGGAATATACATGAAGCTTCATGGTGAACTTCATTTACCCAAGTCAAGTGGCTCTAGACCACGGAGTGCGTTTTACAAAAAGGTTGAAACACTCACTAAAGTGACTACTTTCTTGGGAAGGGATATGCCCACGAGTTTCCATAACAAGTTTCGGATTCTATCGCGGTTCATGTTGGACATGATCTTCATTGGAAGCCGTTAAAGAGTTAAGGGAAACCGCTGAACACTTGAAATCCGAGTTTGAGATGAAGGATTTTGGGAGAACATGATTATGTCTCGGTTTGGAACTTGAGCATCATGTTGATAGATGCTTAGGTATTTTGACAAAGTCAAACCTTCAAGCACCCCCATGATCGTCCGTAGTCTTGATCCTGAAAAGAATCATCTTTATCTAAAGGATGATGGCGAAGACATGCTAAAGGCAGAAGTACCTTACTTAAGTACAATAGGCTCATTATTGTACTTAGCTTAATGCACAAGACCGGACATCTCATTTGCAGTGAACTTGTTAGCTAAGATATAGCTCTGCACTAACGCCACTCCATTGGATTGGTGTAAAAGATATCTTTCAGTACTTGAGATGTACGATTGATATGAGCTTGTTCTATCCCTATAGAGAGATGATGGATTCTGACCCATCACACACCAGGAAAGCCGCCAACACTAGCCTGCGTCCACTATCCCCATCCCAAAATGACATGTGTTTTGGAAGGTTTTGCTGATATTGGGTATCTCTCTGACCCACACAAAAGTCTTCCCAAATTGGTTAAGTGTTCACCATGGGTAAAGAGACCGTGATATCTTGGAGGTCTACAAAACAGACCCTAGTCGCTATATCTTCGAACAATGTAGAGATTATTGCTTTTCATGAAGTGGTTCGTGAATGTATATGGATTGGATCCATAGTTACGCATGTTCGAACAATTGTGGTTTGAAGTCTACCACAGATGAGCCTATGAGCGTATAAGATAATGCTGCTTGTTTTGAACAAATGAAGCAAGGCTACATCAAAAGCGACAACACCAAGGATAATCAACAACAACAGACTCTCCTCAAGATCAAAGTGAACTAGGTTTGATCTGAGGACAGTATAACAGACTTACTCACTAAGTCATTGTCTAAATTCCTCTTTCGAGGAACATGTTGGTAGCATCATTTGCGGAAGTTATCCGAACTCCCATGACTGTAGTCATCAGGGGGAGATGCAGACATTAGGGGAGAAGTCTACATGTATGGTCTCGAAACATGAATGGTGTGTTGTACTCTTTTTCTCCTTCGATCGAGGTTATTTTTGTCCCACAGGGTTTTTGTTACTCGGCAAGGTTTTTAGCACCATGTTTGGGCGACACAAGGGTGAGTGTTCAAGTAAATCCAGAATATGTGTCTGACCCAAACTCTAGGTTACTTGACCTAGTTGTAATAGGGTTTAGAATTAGAGATATTCTCAAAAATATTCATAGATATCCGATTCATTGTACAATTATCTTTCCTTGTAAAACTCTTATTCTATGTCTTGTAATCCTTTATATAAAGAGGCACCTATTATCAATGAAAGCACGACTCAATTCTCTTCTAATTTTGGTTTTCCTTAAACAGATTTAAAATTTTACAAAAATCAGATATGTGTATTAAGTAGAATAGGATGTGTGTAAATAATAGGGCTAGGATTTTAGCCCATAACCTGCTCGGGACTGGCCCGAACTGTCCAGGCTTTAAAAAAAAGTTTACTTGTTTTTCAAGGCCCAGCCCGAAATAAATATAAAAAGGTCCAGCCCGGGCCTAAGAAATCCAAAAAAAAAAACCCGAAGATTTGTGCATTTGACACATGTTTGTATATTATTGGTAATAATATACAAGCTTACAATAGGTGTGCCACAGGAGATTACGAACCCAACTAAAGACCTAACCGTAACCTCTCGGTCCTCTCCTCAGTCTCACACTTTCACTCTATCAACCACTCCACCTCTCTTAGTCTCTTATCTTCGACATTTAGCTGAACTGCCGTCTGGCGCATCTCTCACTGCCGAGCGCTGACTCTCTCAGCCTCTACCGCCGCTTTGCTTCTCCGATTCGACCTCTTCGGTACACTGTAAGTAAAACCTTCTCCAGATTTCATTGTTGGGATTTGAATTCGAAACCACCTCTTCAAAATTCTCAAATGTGATGTGATTTCCTTTCAATCTTTCATGGCAGTGAGGAGATTAATTTGCGAGGAAGTTCTTATGTTCGATAGCATCAATTTTGGGGTTTCTAAGCTCACAAGTTAAAAGGTCGAAGAAGGTCTTGATTTCAGTTTTGATTGATTTTGAGTTGTAGAAGAGATTTTCTGTAAATAGCTTGAGCGTGGAATTGTGTACTAATTTGCGTTCTCACTATTTTTTTTTTGCTCAGCTTCAGTCAATCACTCATTCACTCACAGTCAATGAAGCTGCTACCTGCTGGAGTGCTGGATCAATTAAGGAGCTGCAGCCTAGATGTGTCTATTTGCAGTTTTAATCAATTGCAGCCTTGCTGGGATTTATGTTTACTTTTATCATTCTACCATGTTTGGAATTGGAACTTGTTTTATTGTTTATTTGGGAGTTGGGATTGTTTGTTTATGAACTTGTTTATTTGGAACTTGGAAGATTTGCAACTTGCTGGGATTTGTTGATTTTTTCTGTTTGAAACTTGCTGGGATTTGTTGATTTGTTCTGTTGGAAATTGAAACTTCTTCAGCAGGTGGATTTATTTATTTAGTTTGCCTTGAATTGTGATGAAAATGTGAAGTTGTTAACACACGTTCTGTTTTTTTTTTCCTTCCAGTTAATTAGCTTTTTGGGCCCGAAAGTCTAGAAAACCTGGCCCGCTAAAATCGGTCCTGGCCTGACTCGGTCCTTGAAATAAAAAAAATTATTAATTGGGCCCGACCCGCAAAAAAAAATAACAACCCGGGCCCATCAAATTTTACACGGGCTCGGCCCGAACCCAACCCTAGTAAATAATCTCTCTAAAAAAATAATAATAAAAATAAAAAATAGCATGCATACAGTAACGATGCATCGGACAGCATGAGAAAATATATGGCATCGCAAATTCACAGCTCTTATCGAGTTGCATCAGAGTTAACGAGGTCACCTCTAATATCTGTTGTGACTTTGTTCTATCAAATCAATGGCCGGTTCTATCTTGGAAAATGGAAATGGTATGTTAGACTACTGTGATGAGCACTAACCATAGGTTACTATTCAATCATATTAGGCTTTAGATTCTCAGTATATACATTTCTGGATCTTAGATATCACATCATTTGCTGCACTATTCGGTTTCTATATCAGCCATTGTCTCTTGGAAAGTTCAAGAGTTAGGTTCACCAATAAAACTGGATACGCAACAGAAAGAAACGGAGCTGATGATTCAAAGAAACACCGCCGATTCTAAGAAGTCATATCCAAACAAGTCCTTGTTTCTGTACCTTTTCTTCTTAGTTTTTGTCTTCCTATTCCTACTTTTCTTCTTTCAGAAGTTAGATGAAGTATTGCGAAAACCAGAGACCACAGACAACAGCCATATCAAAGTTCCGCAAATTAAAGTATAAGATTGAACAGTAAACTAGTACTTCATAGTTCATAATCATAAGCCAAACTTTCAATACCGAAGTTATACAGCGCTTTGAAAAGAAAAGGGAGAGAATTGTAAGGCGGTAGCCTATTGGACCAGCTTTCACCACATATAAAAGCTGCATAAAAAGCATCTGATCTACAACATATACAGGGGAGGATCCAGCCCCAGACTCGAACTTGACAAATCAGCAACATACAGTGGGGTGGTGCTAATACACAATAGTTACGAAAAAATCAAAAGGGAGGGGACTACAACGATTGGATGAAAAAAAGGAAAAGCAAAAACACGCACAGACAACTACAACAGTCGCTGATCTTCCAAGTCCCCAAACTGAGAGGCCGTGATATAGAGATAACAACTGCTAAAGCCCGCCTATATTGTATCCACAACTGAAGTATAAGTTCTTGTACACCAAGCTTTTTACCTTCAATTTTGGAAAGAAGTTGTATTTGACAAATTGTACGAGTCAAATCTAACAGTCGAGCATTTCAAGTCCTAGATGGTGCCCAACAGGCAGAAGCAAACATAATTCTGCCCTTCCATCCCTGCAGCATCCAGTGGCCATCTTCATCAACAACAAAATAAGGGTGGTACCCCATTTTTACCTTATCCTTTATTTTGTTTTTGACTTCATGGTCCAATGGCAGCTGTCTGAACCCAGCCCTCATGTTTCAAATCTGCCACTGCTTGTATGTTTCTGGCCTAACAATTCTTTGAGAGCCCTCACAAGCTACTATATTCACAACTTCACGTCCAATAAACTCTTTCTCAAACCCCAATCTCATCTGATCGTCAGGAGGCAATTTGTTATCCAACATATCAAACAATGCAGAAAAGTGGAATAGTGCCTCTCGGAAGCGTGGAACAAAGAAGGGAAACTGATGGGATCCATTAACAACACTTTGAACAAAGACATCAGGATTCAACTTCCTAATTAAATTTAGAACAATATCCCTTGGACTGTTTACCACAACTGTCTCATCAAGGAGGTACTTAAATCGGCACAGACAATTAACAGCAAGCACCTCGTTTCTTTGAACTTTAAGGTCATCAAATTGGAGAGTTTCCCATTTTTTGGCTATGGCACGGTACTCAAAAGGAACATTAAATCGCTTACAATATTTTGAAAGCCGATGCCCTGTCTCTTGGACTCTTTCTACTGGTCAAAAACCACTTAAGGGAAGCTCTACCCCTGTAATACGTAATTTAGGAGGTCCACCAGGTCTTCTTGAGAGGCAATGAATGAGAGCAGGCCATTGAAAACCATAAAGGATACCAAAGTCTATTATATGTAGTGTTTCTGCTTTCTCAGCAGCTTTTAAAATCATATGGTTTGCAAAGACCATCAACATCTTCATGAACGGGCAGACTGCAATGTAAGCTTGGCAAAACTTCAGCGTATCAGCAGCTGACATTCGTTTAGTAGATAAAGCAGTATATATTTGAGTTCCGGTGCCAGCCAACCGTGCTTCAAGAGCATTTGCAAAGCAATGAGCCAACCTCTGAGTATAATCACCAAATGGGGAAGAGTGCTGCATAATCTGCTTTAGTAGCTCACTAGCAGTCTCGCGATCATCAACAGATACAGCTTCTGCACATGAAATCAGAAGAGCCCTCAAATCTATCACTTCCTTCTTGTTGCCTTGATTCTTGCCGCAAACCTTCCCATTACCAATTCCAACAGATTGCCCATCCTGCTGCAAGCCATTGTTTGCTCCATTCTGACTGACTTGATCGTCTTTACTCTTGATAGGCTTGGAGAGCAACACCTTGTCAAAAATATCAGACAGCTCACCCTCCTCATCATCCATATAAACCGCCGATTGCTTGTTACACCTCCCATCCTCCAAATCTATCTCCTCCCTCCGATGATTCTTCTTTCCTCTTGAACTAACACGAAAATGCTCGCTGCCATTCTTCTGCGTCATAACTACCGCATCTCCAGCCTTTCTATCCGCCACAGCATACGGCTTGTTGCCCTCCGCACTAACCAATTGACCTCTAGGAAGAAACTTACTACCCTCCTCTGCCCCTCGGTTAAATTGCACTAACAGTTCATTCTTACAAATTACATCAGGAACCATAAGCTCACAACCCACCATCCCATTCCCACTTCCATGCACATTTTGGTCGGTACAAATAGGGTTTTGGTCTTGGGAAGTTGGGTACTTCCCTCCAATAGCCTCATAAAGAGACTCCTCAGTGGCTTGAAGAGCCAAAGGGTCATGGAACATACAGGGTTTTAATTCCATGTCCTCCTCCATAAGCACCTGGTTTATGTACTTGAGCACACTACCAGAAAACTCACCGTCATCTCCCTCAGGGGCAAAGCTTGATGATAGAGCATAGTTACTGGGATTTGGGTCCAAAAAGCTAAGATCTTCAAAAGGGTGACTACTTGGGTACTCATTCAACATATCAGGCAAAAGGGTTTGATCATTAAAATTGGGAAATTCAGAGAAACGTGGATCCATGGTTATGAAATTCACAAAATTGAAGGAAACCCAATTCGACTTGGGTGAAATTAAGAGCAAATTGATGCGAGTTGGGTTGAAGAGTCTGCTTACCTGAGAGAGTTGACCACAACGGATTGACTTATTTTTGAACTACATAATTCAAACATAAATTAAAACATATCGAAACTAAACTAAAGGCAACTCCAACCATAGGCTCTATTTGGGGGTGCTATTCTCATTTTAGCACCCCCTTGTTGCATTATTCATATATGACTTAATTCTCATCTCCAACAATGAGGTGCTATATGTGTAACGTCCCGAACCTAAATTTACCAGTTTACGAGTCTTTCGTTGGGTAAACGACATTTACATTTACTTTTTGGCTCCGTTTCGACATTTTAGGGGGCCCTAAAAGTTAGCTTTTTGTTCGGGTCAAAATTTGAGAAAATATTCTTCATGAAAGTTGTAGATGACGTTAAACCAAGCGCGTGCATATGTGGTACGTAAAAATCGGAGTTCGTATGCTAAAGTTATGGCTTAAAATGGGAAATTACTGTTCATGATAACTTTCTATATATATCAGAAGTTACTGTGGTAGGTTTCAGAAACCTACCCCCCCCCCCCCCGACTCTCTATCCTCTCCCTCTTCCCCTACGTCGCCCTCCCTTCTTCTTTTTCTGATTTCTTCGCCATCCGGCGTCCATCGACGTGATTCCAATTGGTCGTGGACCGTCTCTTCCTCCTCTACACGATAGTACCATTGGGTATCGGTAATTTGGCCGGAAAACCTCGAATCCTGGCAATCATTGTCACTGTAGCAGTTTGCTTCTCTGGCAAAATTCTTCGTTTTCCAGCCATTTCTGGAGGTAAAATTGGTCCTATTAGGAGCACCTCGAGCCACTGATCATTTTCTATGAAGGCTTCTAGCTGAAATTTCCACGTTTGGTAGGAGAATTTAAAGGATTTCCAAATTGGTGGGTTTGGAAATTTCTGGATTTGTGTTCATCGGCAAAATTGGAGTAGTTCAAGGTATTTTCTCACTTGGTCACAGTTATGAGAATTGCTTAGAATGTTGAGATGATTCTGTGGTTGAAATTTGGTGGCCGGAGGAGGAGTTGGCCGCCTCATGAACAGTATCATACGTGAACAGTAGTGGTGCGTGAACAGTAGTGGCCTTTAAACAGTAATTTAAATTCTTTTTTTTTTAGCTAGTTAAATCCTATAATTTTTGTAGAGGTTGAATATGTGAATTTGGTTGGAATTGGAGAAATTTTTAATTGATTATGAATTTCTGGGAATTTAGGATTTCAATTATCGATTTACGAGAATCCGACCGTCGGATATCTGTTGGTTCTGACTTGGAACCTTTAAGATAACGAATTGGTATTAGATGTAAAATTTGGGTTGAATCAGAAAAGAAGTGGAGAGATGATTTATGAGGATTTGATTTTGAGAATCGTGTTTGATTGTTGAATAGTTATTCACAGAAAATAATTGTGTACAGGGTGACGTACCGAGCTATTGCTCGACGAAGGAACTCATATGCATGGTCACCTAAACAGTACTGTGAGTGGACATTTATTTTAAATTAAATGTGCATGCAGTATATTATTATTTTCCGATTGGGGTTTAATTTATTATTTGAATTATTGAGTATTATGACTTTTTGAGCTTGATTTCTTGAGATTTATTATGCTCTATGAGTTGCGGGATTTTTAGTATTGAAATTCCTTCCCGAGGGCTTTTAGTAGATTTTTGAGATAGTTATTTATGAGTTATTGAGTTGAGAAATGATTTTCGGAAAGTGACTGATTCAGAAAATATTATGAGAATTATTGATTTCAAATATCAGTTTTTATGAAGATATACGAGTACGAAGGATTTAGCAAATATTTGAGCAGGATTGATTTATCGAGATTTATTGAGTTTTGAGCTCCGCACTTATCAGACTTGAGTTAGATTGAGATTTCTTTCCGAAAGCATTTATTGATTTACAGGGTATTTGATTTATGCTTTCGATGATTTATTGAGATATTGAGGTTTGAGTTAGCGAGATAATTCTGAGTTATGCTTTCGGTGAATTATTAATGATTTATTAAAGTACTATCGAGTTTCTTTCCGAAGCAAGTAATTGAAAGAGGTTATTTTTAGTTTCTTGAAGAGGCTATTCAGTTTATTGAGGAGGCTATCAGTCAGTGCATGCATGCATTACCTAGTTGGCAGTTCCTTCTAGGTGATAGTCTGGTTGGCAGTCCCTTCCAGACTATATCCCTATTGGCAGTCCCTTCCGATGCGTCACTTGGTGGGCAGTCCCTTCCAGATGACATGAGGTAGTTAGTAGGCAGTCCCTTATAACTAACTGTGGCTAGTTGGCAGTCCCTTCTACCCACCGCCTCCTATTCCGGTTGGCAGTCCCTTCCGATGCGTCACCTGGTTGGCAGTCCCTTCCAGATGACATGAGTTAGTTAGTTGGCAGTCCCTTCTAACTACCTGTGGCTAGTTGGCAGTCCCTTCTATCCACCGCCTCTTATTCCGGTTGGCAGTCCCTTCCGATGCGTCATTTGGGTGGCAGTCCCTCCCTGATGGCATGAGATGACTAGACAGCAGTCTTTTCTAATCATCGAACGAGCCTCTTGAAAAGGATGTTTTAAAAAGGATTGAGGATGAGATTTTAAGAGATTGCAAGATGCTCTATATTTTTACTTGATTAAGATTGCAGTAAAGATAATGATTAAAAGTATTTCCAAGATTGTTACTGCATGCGAGGTTTTAGAGAATAACTTGGGAAAGCATTAAGTTTTACTTATACATTCGAAATTACTTATTTTTCGTCCACTCACTCTAACGGTTTTTTTAAATGTTTTCCCCTGGGCCCTTCGGTTTTAAATGCCCAGTTTGCAGGCCAGTTTAGCTTGAGGTCGAGCGTACATGGGGTTGAGGCATAGTTGTCATAGCTTCCGCATTATTAAAGTATCGGTCCTTTATCTTGTTTTCTATTCTCTTGTACGCCTATACATTAGATTGCTCTGATAACCTATGACATTAATATTCTTAAGTTCATAATTGTTTGTGAAATGGGAGATGTCGTGACATAAGGAGCAGGGTGGCTCCAGAAGAATAAGGATGGATTATTTTAGAAGTGTAAATGTCTTTCTACAGGTTTTTGGGTAGTCCACTTTTAAAGGGAGTTCCGCCAAATTTTTGGTAGAATTTCTTCTAAGGTGGGCCCCGCAGGGCCACTTTAGATTTCAAGGTGAAATCCGGGGCGGGTCTTGTCAATATAGGTGTTATTTTCACTATTTTTGATTAAATATGATATGAGTGTAATGTTGATGAATATTAGATTAAAAGTATGTTAATATAGTTAAATAAGGTAAACAATTGTGAAGGAGATGGAGGATATTTGGTGTGAGGAAATAGAAAAGAATGGGTTGATATTTATAGAATTTCCCACAATTTACTGTTCCAATAGGTATATTTTTTTTTTTCCCTCAATTTTCTGGTAATTTTTTAAATTTTTTTTTAACAAAATAGAAATAATAACCTTTGATTTAATAAAAGTCATTGATCACTTTTTTTTCTCAAATCTGAGCCGTCAGATTAAATAAGGCTAATTTGAGTAAAAGCAAATAATAACCCATTTGCTGAGCCCCATGAACAGTATCCTAGTCTTGGTCTTGGAAAAGTCTCAAATATGAGACTTGGAATGAGCTCAAGTCCTATAATTTTAGGACCAACTCTCCCTAAAAAGTATTGTTGGAGATGAAAAGTCTTATAATTCAACAAAATATAGTTTTAAACCCTATGGTTGGAGTTGCCCTAAGAGGAGTGTACGTCTCATCTAGGCCCAAGCCAAAATTAGGCCCAGACCCAAGCCAAAACCTGCGGCTCAGGCCTGAACTTCTACCTAGACCCAACTCACATTCTCCAGACCCTTTTGCAGCCCGACAATCCGCCAACCAAACCCGCATCCAACCGGCGTCTAGCTATCACCATCATTTGCCACAAAAGATCATTCGATGGCCGGCACCTTTACCACCAGATCTATTGCCAAAGCGCTGCTAAATCCATCACATATTTCATCAGCCTCTTCAAATCTGCTGCCTCTCAGCTTTCAACTTGAAACACCCACTAGGACAAACCCACACAGAAGCACAAACACTTCGAGTCAGTGATATTCACTAGATCGAAGAATAGCAAACTGCCATCAACCAACCGCCCTCTAGAAGCCGCTTCGCGTATTACTTATGAAAGTCATATTGTCTGAAGGGGTCAGACACATATTTTGAATTTTTCTTTGTGGGCCTATCTTTTCCTTTAATTAATTAGGCCTCTCTCTAGTCTTGATTATTGCTGTCTACGAATTCAATGCATCTATCGATAAAGATTTAAGTGCGTTGAAAAGTTGGTATCTTAACTCTTTCACATTTCAACACATCATACACAACATAGGTCGAAAAATCATAAGTATTTATCAAACTGATACAACAAAAATTTTATTGTGGACCAAGGTGCAAGTGGACCACAATTAGATTGGTAGCATGCGTGTTGCTCAGTTGCCAAAAACATGTCTGGGTGAAGGTGGACCAAGGTCCACAAAAGAGGCTTTCCTGATACAAACATACATCTAAGTTACCACTTAAAGCGAATAAAGCCACATGTTTATGTTTGAACATTCTCAAGGAATTCTATCTACAACAAATTGAACCAAAGTCACCGGAAACGCTGTACCTGCCGGCGACCCGCGTTCCGGATCGCCCGAACCCAATCGCGGGTCATTCGCGATCCGGATCGCCAAACATTGCGATCCATGACGGCGATGATGAGCCAGTAGTTTTCGCCGGCGACTTCCCAAATCTGAAGCGCCTACTGTTCTTTTCAATCACTCACCTCTCTTGGATCCCTGACCATTATTGAGTGCCCAAAGCTAGCATCTATTATTGGAGAACAAGAGGATCATCTGCCTCTTTCACTCACACAAGTTCGCATCTATGGGGACTGTCTGCTATTCACAAAGAAATACCAACTAAGTAAAGGACGACACTGGCTCAAAATAGCCCACAAAGAAATCCACATCCGCCGGCCAAAAGAGGGAGGAGGATGGCGAGGAGACAGAAGACCCGGATTTCTTAGCACTTTCTTAGAGGATGATGACTTGACCATGAACATCCCAATCTGATCCAAGATTATCTAAAATAAAATATAAAATAAAAGCAGCTTTCTTTATTATTTATTTTCTGATATTTGTTAATTTACTTGTTTATCCTCCATAAGTAATGTGGTTTTCATAGTATATTAATAAGGGGTGTTTAGGTAAAATAAAAATCCTTTAGGATTAGGATTCTATTTATTATTTTTCCATAATTTTATTTATTATATGTAATTTATTTTAATTAAAATTAGCTAATATATCTTAACATACCGCGTACCCTAAAGACTAGCGTACCGCGTACCGCAACGTTCTGCGTTTCATGTGACTTTGAATTGAACATAAAATCATTCAACATAACATTGTAGAATCAGAAACTTAGAAGGAAATGGAGACGCGCTCTCCCTTGTTTGAACGATAATGCATATTAACTCGATCTAAACGTGTGAACTGAATAATTTCTAAGAGAATATGACTAGTTTCGCGAGCACGTACGTTTAGTTTCTCTAAACCTGCAACATTATTCTGTACGTCATATTTGACTTTAGATTTCAATATATTAGCGCTTAAGGTTCAAACTTGTACTTCCAACTTAATCATATATATATATATATAACCTGCAGCTAGCCATGTTGGAATCTGGTATTTGACTGGTATTAATTACAAAAGATCATCTGTTATTTGACTGGTTTTATACATATGTACAAAGTGTTACATACACTCAATCTTAATAATTCGACTGCTAATTCTTAGGGTTAATTAATTCAAGTGCATAGTTGAGACTTTCAGAATCGAAAAATGAGTTAAAATCACACTGTGCGTAACAATTTAAAGTAAAAGTAAATAACACATTAACATTTACCAACAAACACGATTGGAATAGCAGTCTATTTCTTGACTTGGACTGTCCTTAATTATGAGAACCCAGCTAGCTAGGTAACTACAAACTCCCATCAACCCAATCCTTTTGGGACCTTTCTAGTTACGAATGGTCGATTTCTCAAGAAGCAGAATATGATCGTTCTTCAACCCTATATATTATTCATACCTCGCTTGTAAGAATCCATTGAAAGTAATCAAGTTGAGCCATATATTGCTGTCATTATCAGCCTTCGTTTTTTTCTTAATTTTCTCAGTGACATTATTCCGGGACCTCCAGTAAATCCAGTATCGTTTGCTTATAATAAGTCGCAATTTTCTGTCATTTCTAGCTTTCTTACTTTCTCGTTTTCCTTTCAGCACTTTTACTATAGAATCAGAACACTTGGTTTATAGTTTAAGCCAAGGCTGCCCAGCCTAATTCCAAATGGACATTTAGGTTCACCCTGAGGTAAATGAGCATATTCACTCTTTATTGTAAATAAATAATAATTAAAAAAGACAGAATTGTTATAAAGTAGAAAGAAGATGAAGAGAGAATAATTGGGAGAAAGTAGAAGTGTTCTTATTCAGTCTCATTAGCCTCCTTCATAGAATCAGAACACTTGGTTTATAGTTTAAGCCAAGGCTGCCCAGCCTAATTCCAAATGGACATTTAGGTTCACCCTGAGGTAAATGAGCATATTCACTCTTTATTGTAAATAAATAATAATTAAAAAAGACAGAATTGTTATAAAGTAGAAAGAAGATGAAGAGAGAATAGTTGGGAGAAAGTAGAAGTGTTCTTATTCAGTCTCATTAGCCTCCTTTATGTAGAGGTAAGGTTTACATCAAAATACATAACACTCTCTCCTGGATGTTCACCAATGAATGATGGTATTGGACGTGCTTATTGTTGCCTCATTAAAAACCTTGTCAAGTAACAAAAAAAACTCAGTAGAACAAAAACAACCCCGGTCGAAGAACAAAAATAGCACAACGCGCATATATCCTAGGTAGCATACTTCCAGATGCTCCCCCTGATTGTTGCAAGCCTCAATTATATATGCGATAAGCTACATGTACCATGTATAGTGGTTTGATGTGTCTATCAATGAAATGAGACCATGTGTGCTTTGCATATAAGGGCTCATCACAAATTTTCATACCTGCAAAGTTAAAGCAATACCAACAAAGCTATAAGCCTTACCTCATATGAAATCGTTTCTAATAAGGTTAGAAACCATTTCATATGCTCAAATTCTTACACTTAGAAATAGCTAAACAATATAAAGAAATTGACACATTTAACTTTATATAGTTTAAAACATTCAAAAATCATCATGGCATACCTAGCCATACACATCAATATCTTTGTGTATTGATATGTCACACCTAAGCTCTTTAAGAGCTCTAAATAATTCATAACTTTGTGAAAGTTAGAATATTTGCAACATTATAATCATAATTTGAATTCGATTTCGTAGTCTTATCATAGTACTCATTGAGTCAATTTAGGTTGCGAACTATAACGGAATGAGTATATATGAGCTAGCTTTAGACTCTTTGATTCCATGAGTAGGCTTCATGCTCTTTTAATCAATCATGGACTTGCATTTGAATCCTTCATGTATTTGAGTCCTTCAAGGATTTGATAAGCAATACGCTTATAATGACACTTTTACTTTTGAGATTTTGCTTTTAGCAATGTGTCTTTAAGATCTTCATAATATACGATGACAACGTTCCATAAATCTCTCATCAATATAACAGCTATATGTAACACTGTACTTATAGAAAATTGTCACTCGTATAAGGGAAGATATTCATAATCTCATGTCTCTATAAATAGACATTGTGTCATAGTGATTTCACTTATCTTCACTTTAATAAATACCTTTTTGAAACTTGTAGGGTTAAAGGTAAAAGTCTTTCATCACGTTTCCAATATTTAATTTCATCGGAATTACCTCTTTCCAATTTTGGCCAATAATATACTTTGTCGACATTCTTGGTGAAAAGTTGTATAGCGTCAATACAACCCTTAAAGATTTTTTGGTAGCTACCAAATGTAAATTATCATTGATGATCAACAATCATAGATCTCACACATTCATATATGCATGCATTAGCTATAATAAGCTTATTGATATTTGTTTGGACCCAAAATGAAATTGGAGCCAAACAATATCGGGTACCCATGCCACTTCTGGGGCATACGTTGTCAATTCCAGGACAATCATTTCTCATGGATGAATTATGTAGAATGTGGATCTTTTTATTTATAATCTCATGTAGAGCACTATAGGGCTTGTATGATCTTCCCTTTTTGGAAGCTTAAAACTTTAGACTGGGTGGATACATTCCACACAAATTCACGTCGTTATCCAAATGACAGTAGTCTTTCCTCCCCCTAATGGAGGGAAGATTGTCTTATTATGACCATGCACAAAAAATGTGTTTAAAGATCTATCATGGAGTGAAGAAGTTCATTGGCTGGTCACGAACCTAAACCACGTTTTAGGTCAAAAACATTAAGTTCATGAGTATCAAGCATATTAATGTATTATTGTATCACCAAGACATCATTCTCTAATGGCGTACTTATAACCTTTATATGTATAGCCATATTAGAAACTTTGACATTGTTTAATGATATTCTCTTCAGGAGAACTATGTCACTTGGATACACGTGCAGCACACATATCAAATGGGATCTAGATCGTTTATGTTAATATGATTGGTCTCAGGGACTTTAACCGAAGCAGAGGTCTTTGCATTTGGCATATAATTTTGTCACTTTCTTTTATCAATTCACTAGCTTACATATCTCTCAAAATCAAAATGAGATGGTGGATAAATATCTCACACCAATTCATGTCGTACTTTAAAAACAATCTTTCTCCCCCCTCATGGCAGGAGGATTGTCTTATTAAAGTGACAACTCGTAAATATGCGGTGAATAAACAATTTACTTGTGAGTAAGGTTAGCAGTGATCAGAACTTGTAAGTGATTCCATGCAACATGGTAGACAAATATGATATAACCGGTCAAGCCAAAATAGTGTATTTGGTTTAATGAACTCCTGGTTCATGACATTATATGCCTCCATTTACTGTATAAATTTGACACAGTATATATGGGATAGCAAAAAAATCTTCTCCAATCATATTAAAAGCACTTAGTGCGACAATATTTCAAATTTGGTAACATGATAGTAGCTCATTTGGAGCCATAGATCAAGATCTATAACTGTTGATATGAGTGTTACCTTAGCTTGAGACTTGAGTAAACATCAATTGTGAAATATTGATAATTGCAATGAACCAAAGTCATTTTGAACTGCTGGTCAAAATGATATACTCGAAATTTTGAGTTGAAGACTATAATCTATAACAATAAAGTAACTGTATCAAGTGGAGAATCTCAAGTTCTCTGTCACGTATATATGTATGGTAATAAAAAGGAAGGACTCTAAGCCCTCATATAATTGGATATCCAAGAAACTTGAGATTTCAATTTTTCCATTTTATAACAACCTTTTAAGGAACATCAGGTTCCTAGATAATCGGATTAAGAAACATTTAGATTCATTGGGAACTCAAGAGGTTACAATAAATCTGTGGAATAACACAATAGTGCTCTCAACTTTGCTTATTGTAAGCAAAAGACATAAGGCATGTGTGATAATCTCAATGTTCTTATTAGTCAATGCAATTTAATTTGACCAGTGCCATTTTGATAATGGCTTGATAAACCTCCACCATATAGTGTACCATAGACAACACATGCCCAATTTTCAATTTTCTCACATGTGTGGATGTTAGGGCAGTATTTACACTACTAGGATAAAGTTCATAGACATCAGTTCACAACTGATGTTAAAAAAAAAAAAATCCGATGTCTTAGTGGGTGATGTTAAAGATCGCCAAAACTAAGACATCGGTTGTGAACTGATGTCTAGTATGCGACCAGACATCGGTTTCAGGTTCAGAACCGATGTAAAAACGTTAATGTGATCACTATTTTGGTGTGTTTAACTATTGTCAAACCTTCATATTTTGGCATTAGATGTTTAATGAAATATAGCTCTAACAACACAATTATCCATTTTAACATCGTTTCTGATTTAGAAACGATGTCTAATAATATTTTACACATCAGTTCCTGAAGAAAAACGATGTCCAATGCTATGTTGGACATCGGTTCCTTGGTCTATATCGATGTCTATATTTATGCTAGACATCGGTTTTTGTTTATATATCGATATCCATAGTAATGCTAGACATCGGTTTTTGTTTAATAACTGATGTAGATTCTCTTTCTTGACATCGGTTTTTATTTAGTAACTGATGTATTTTATCTTTCTTGACATCGGTTTTTGTTTCCAAACTGATGTATTTTCTCTTTTCTGACATCGATTTTTATTTTCAAACTGATGTAATTTCTATTGTTTGACATCAGTTCTTCATCGGTAACTGATGTTTTTTTTTTTCTTAACATCAGTCTGTGAATTCAAACTGGTGTTATATCCCTTTCATGCTGTATTTGGTACTAGAAAGCTGATCCACAAATAACATGAAATTCAAATATTGAGGAATTACATTAATTTCTATCCAAAATTAGAGCTTGAGGTAGCTTCAAAAGTTTTGCACAATAAACCCTAACCTACTTTAAGGCTAGTATAGAAGATATCATTACTGTAATAACTACATGTCACTACTATAAAATCCCAATTAACCTTCTACAAGTCTAGCCTAGCAATTTCTATTGCAGTTTTGTTCACAATTGCTGCAATCACTTCATCTACCACAAAAAGGTGCGAATTAGGTGCGCTGCAAGACTGAAGAAATCATATGGCTAGTTCACATTGTTTTCATATTGTCTAAAAATTCTTGAAGATCTTCCAACTTTGCACACCAGAGAAGCCTGCAAAAGAGAGTATATTGTAACACAAACATGGAAATGCAATGTTTCCTGTTAAACTTCACTTGCAAGACCACTGACTATCAGGAACATTTTATAGCTGTTACCATTGCTATCATTCATCACAGATGAATCTTTGTATCGGTTGTAGATCTTATCTGTCTTATTCTGTTTCGCTTCTTCAGCTTTGCTGTTTTCGTCCTAAGTTGTGATGATGTTTTAACCATCTCTGCACAACACAATAATTTTCAATGAGTTTTGATATAAAATACATCAACAGATACTGCCACCCAACAACAAAAGATAGATACATGCAAAACAACTTCAATATGGTAATTGTAAGGATTTTCCTATTCATTAGTCTTCAATCATGAAACCAGATACAGTAAATTGCACATAACAAAATAAAAGCTTGTCTGTTGAACAAATATAATTGTAGAGGGCCAAAAGAAAGGAGAAGTGCTACTGGCAATTTGGGGACTAGCAGCTAGAAAATTACTCTCCATGTCAGATCAGTATATTATATCTCATGGGAGCCAAACAATAATAGAGGACAAGAAGTCCTCAACCAAGCCTAAGAACACTCAACAGTAACAAGAAAAAAAAAAACACTTCAAGATGACAACATTAGTCAAGTAATAGTAGTTTTCCAATCTTATTATATGGCTGATAAGGAGTAATGTCTAAACTCTAGAGCGAGTGATGCCCATAGAGCAGACCAAAAAATGATTTGATCCCAAAATATAAACTACAAAACGGAGTACTATTTAAAACTGATACAAAGTAAGTTCCAAAAATGAGAGGGAAGGAAGGATATGGGATAAGGATTGACTAAATATGAGGAAAAAGATAGTTTATCTCTAGGCAGATTCCTTTTATCTCTAGGCATGGAGGCACTAAGATCAAATGACAGTGAGGCCAAGAATTGATCATTCCAAGCTACTCCTGGATATTGACCCTTTCATTAAGAAGACACTTCAAAAGTAAGCGTATATACATACATGGCTACCAAAATTAGAACCATGCTGCTGCTCAATTTTACCACAAGTAACACCACCAAAACTTTTAGCATTCCAAGCTAGACAGAGCCCATAATCAAATCCACGAGTGACACCAAGTAAAACAGAACTACTAAATAATCAATAGCAACTTGTTCATTCTCATAAAAATTTATATCTACAGTATATAACAATAAAACAACATGCAAGTGAGGTAGGAAATATTGATTTTCCAAAAGCAAATCAAAAAGAATGTGCATGTTTTAAAAAGCTGAAAATTTTCAGTAGACATGTACAGTTCAACGATCATAAGTCAATAACGCAAACACCACAAACACATTAGCTGTATATCAAAATCAGGTAAATAATAATATGGAGTCTATACCTGAATAATACATTTGCTGATGAGAAAACTCCTCGGACCAAAAGCGAATAATCCAAAACAAATCAAGCACTGACTCAACGCAAGCTGCACCATGAAGCAGTCACAAAATGAAAACCCACAAATTAACTCAACCCTACGATCAGATATCGGAGAAGATGATGAAGAGTCAGCCCTCTGACCCGAAATTAAAGAAGGAAAAGCAGACCTGAATTTACCCCCAAATCTTTGCTGTTCAAAGAAAATCTCAATTCAACAGCACCAAACACCCATCAGCCTCCTCTTCATCTATATCCACAGGTACCACACTATTGATGGATCAGCCACAATGCATCGTACAACCTGTGAAGTTAGCCTGATGATTAACACATTGAACACAAAAATTTACAAACTACACTATGAAGGTCACTTTCCAATTTCAATTTCAACTTGTTTCAGTAAAACCTAAATCATGAAAACTCACTGAGGATTATCACTATCTTCTTCAATAGAACTTACAAATGTATCATGGCCATCGTTGAGCTGAAAAGTAGAGGTGGAATTGGGCAAACAACCAACCAGGTTTCTGATGTGCAAACAAGAAAGCAAGTTAGTTAGATAGGCAATTGCATAAGAAACCAACGAGTGGTGAAACCAGTAATTTTCATTTACAAGTGTACTAGTTTCGTCAATTTTCCAATTGAAGCTCGAAGTTGTCCTGTCAGGTCCTTGTTGAAAGATACATTCCTATATGAAACATGACCAGAAATGAGTTCCACAAGACTAATTGACATGTCTATTAACCATAATTTTAATGCATCAGATAATTGGGACTGAAATGTAGTAAACAGAATTCTAGTAATGATGATAAATTCTTCAAAGAAGCGAGCGCTTATGAAACATTGAGCACTGAACCGTGTTCCTGGAATTTGGTCTCACATATTATAGTTATTAAGCCCCAGATATAACTAATGTAAGATGCCAATTGAAAATAGAAGACCTACAGAATTTGTAGCTCAGATAACAACTCGATATCAGTGGGTAGCCGGCCTTTCAAACCCATGTCTGCCAACACTCTGCAATTAAAGAAACGAAATATCCTCATAAAATATGAAGCAAGTAACTTCCAGGAGCACTAAAAAGGCTTTGCCTTGTTTGAGTTACTGATCATATTTGACTAGATTACTGATCATATTTGACTAGACCACACAAGCTTCATCCAAAAACATCTGCAATCAGTAAAACATCTGCAATCACTATCTTCTTCAATAGAACATACAAACAAGATCGAACCTTTGTGGCTTGTCTAGAACTAAATAATTGCAGCCAGTTGCTTACAGTTCAACAATCACAGATAACAAAACCTACACATGTCAAACCCAAATACCCATAGTTTTAAACTCAAAAACCCAGTTAAAAGATTCAAACTTTATCATGAAAAACATAAACACAAACCATTATCAAATCCCATAACACTTCACCCTCAAAACCCAGATAAAAAACCAAACTTTCTTCAATTAGAAAGTAGAGATACAGTTTCTTTAGCTAACCTTCCACATGGGCATCTCCATGTTCGAACTCTCCCATAACTAATTGCTTATCTAAAAAAAATGAAAGCCAAATTCAACTCTTTAAAACCGAAACCAAGATGACCCTCCACTATAGTATCTGGAATAATTTTTAAGATCGATAAATTAGCAGAAATTTTTACCTCAATTACAGCTAGAGCTCTAAAGAGGACCACAGTATGGGACTAGAGAAAAGCACAGACGAGAAACAGGAGGAGAGAGAAAGTGAATCTGGAGGACTCTCTTTCTTTTGTCACCGATCTCCGACCATCGGGGTACACTCACTGGAGCCACCATCTTCTTTGCCTTCCTCCGACGAGTCAATGCTAGGCTGCACGTCCTCTGGCCCCACACAGCTCCGTCCAGTCCACCTCCGAGCTGACCACAAAGAAATCTATTTATTTTCTAGGGTTTTGTGGTTTGGGTCGATTAGGACGGGGAGAGAGTGAGAGAGAGAGACGTTTTCTGTTTTGTTTCGATCAGGAGAGAGAGCGAGAGAGAGAGAGAGAGAGAGAGAGAGGAGGAAGAGGAAGAGGAGGAGAGGGATAGAGAAATAGAGCTTCGGGGAAAAGCAGAGCAAATGAGTGAGGTAAAGTGGGAAACGGACCAACTCTAATTTTGTTCCCGCTTGCACGAAAATTTTTAACTTAGGCTTTCCGCGTTTTTTTTTAATTTTTGAACTAAATTTTAGACATCAGTCAACAGTAAAAACTGATGTTAATTATACTAATAGAAATCGGTTTTTCAGAAACCGATGTTAAAATAATTTTTTACATCGCGTGAAATCTTAACCGATTTAAATGACGTGATGTCTATTAGCATATTTCTAGTAGTGTTACATTGACACTTGATTTCTCTCTTGTCATGATCCACGTACTTCTAGTGGCATTTCATGGTATAGCCATGTCAGTCGGTTTTCTTACTATACAATGAGATCCATGAGAGGAAGAGATTATACATCTTTGGTAATATTGAAGGCACAAAATGCAACAAGACAATATATGTGCTCTTCTAGAACCATCAATTAGATACTAAGATCTGAGATGATTGTTATATTAGCCTCATAAGCATAAGCCTTAGTAATGTTTTTGGACCTATAGAGATCATGGGTAAAATTGCATTGCCTGAAAGTCACTCAAAACATAAGTTTGAAGATAACACAAATTAAATTTGTAAGAATTGAATAGTGGATCTCATAAGATATACACGAAGCTTCTTGTCCGTGTTATTTGTGTAAAATTTGATGATCAATTACTGTATTGTTGTTTGATGTAGGTATTAACATCAAATGCATTTTGAACTTCTGGCCAAAATGACACACTCGATAATTCAAGGTTCAAGATTTAGGGCTGCTAGTCTGTATAATAAAAAATAATAATTACTTTAATGAAATTAAGGAAAGAAATTAATAGAATACGGGTAAATAAATAAAATAATTATGGAAACTTTTGGTTCCATTAACAAAAAGAATACACAAAACTTCTGTTCTGGTTCTTGATAATCTTTTGTTTCTCTTCTAATTGCACAAGAACATAGCATTGTCTTCTAGACAGATTTCCTTTATAAAAAAAATGTAAAGCTAGGAGGCTTCTGGCATTGACCAAGTGTGCAACCTCAAACTATGTCTTCTAGAGGTGGTTTGAAACTCCAAATTCACAAATAGTCATAAGGAGGAAGGAACCTCAACATCAAAAAATAATCGGAGGAACTTCAGACCCACTTATAATTAGGGATTAAAAAATATTTGAGTTTATAGACTTGATTATATAGCTTTGAGGATCTTCTGGCCCTTGTAATTGCATAAGTTCTGAAGAGCTACATGCAGTGGCGGATCCAGGATTCAATTGTTGTCTAGGCTAATTAGAAGTGCACACATTTTTTTAGCCAATAATTTATCAAGAAAGACATCAGTCGGTACAGAACTTGTGAACTCTCATACATATTCCCTTATCCAATCAAAAATAACTGAGAATTTTTCTGGTAGGCACATCTGTACCACCTCCCATCCAACCAAAACTGCCCAAATATTATACCGTAGCCCTCAAAACTGGGAAAGGAAACAAAACCCTGACAAGAACTACTGTAACCCTAAACTAAATTGAAAAGCCTCTTGGATGCTCCTGCATCAGAATAAGAATGACAGAAGTATTAACTAGCATTGTTATAAAACAGCAAAAAAAAAAAGCCTAAACATAACACAAGTACATAACGAACTCTCATACCAAGTGTCCAAGACTCCAAGTACATAACAAAAGAAGTACCATGATCAAGATCCTCAGACCTCAGCTAACATGGAATCTCCTTCCCCCCCCCCCCCCCCCCAATCCTCAACTTATACAGAAAAGCCCAACTCACAATTAGTCAATTACATCAGAAATTCAGAATCGGTGAGAGGAGATCTGGGATTTCTTTGAGAAAACCCCATTGGGAAAAACAGAGCAGGAAGAAGAACTAAAGAACAGAGTTGTATCAAAAATTCAAAACAGGGGAGATCGATAGACATACCTCGTTTACGAGAAGGCGAAAGGTAGTGTGACTGTGTGAGGCTGTGAGCTGCTATCAATGCTGTGGTCTATGGGAGACTGGGAATACACGCAAGTGAGTCGTGCCGGACTGGCGGATTGATGGATTTGGATTTTTTTTTTTTTTTTTTTGGGCTAGTATGGGCTGAAAGGTAGAGATATATATATATATACCTAAGGGTTTTTAGCTCAAAATCTTGTCTAGGCTTGAGTCCAGATAGCCTTCTAAGTACATCTGCCACTGGCTACATGTCACAATTTTTCAATTTACATTTCATGACCCTTGAGGAACTTCAGGTCCCCATATGACTAGGGATCAGAACATGTGGGTTCGATCATTGTTTAACTCTGAGGAACTTCTGGCCCTCATTAATTGTAGGACAAAATACTGTTTACTCCCTGTACTTATAGGGGTTCGACGTTTCAGTCCCTCACATTTCAATTTCACCTGAAAGCTCCTTAAACTCTTCAATTTCACCCGATTAGTCATTGCCGTCAATTCTCTGTTAAATTCTCCGTCAAATTGCTGACGTGGCACCATTTTCTCACCGAAATGTCTATTTTACCCTCACTAACTCTTTTTTATTTTTATTATTTTTTTCCTCTCTTTTCTTTTCTTTTCTTTTTATTTTCTTTCTTTTTCTTTTTACCTATTCTTCTTCCAGCTCTCTCTCCTCCTCTCCTCTGTTCTCCATCTTCTTCTTCCTCGACAGTCTCTAGAAGAAGTGAAGAACACAAAATTCTCATCTTCATCGCACAATTCATCGAAATTGGCCTTCATCATTAATCAAACTGAGATTTATCATCTCTCCCACATCTCCCTCTCGGCTCAACATCAAAACCAAGCTTCTGGGTTTCAATTACAGAGAGTTTGAGGAGAGAGAAAGTAGATCTAAGTTTCTCTCTCTCCTCCACCACTTACTTCCAGTAACCACGGCAGCTCACCTCCTCCACCACCACACTCACAGGTCTCCAGCGAGTAGAAATCAGCTTTCACGTCGACCGGCGACATCTGCAAGTGATCCACGCGTCGACGCCGGCGGTACCAAGATTTGATTTGGACACCCCATTCTTCACTCCAGCTTCGAACCCATGTCGGAGCTTACTCCAAATTCCTCTTCCGATTGAGACGATTTGGACTTGAACCGGTTCTTCTCCATCTACCTTTTTTGGGGGGGTTTTACTCAGATTCACTTCATCTCCAAAACCCAGAAATTCAATTTCCCCTAATTTCACAATAATCAGCCATGATTTTCTGGAAATTTCTCCTTCTATTTCCGCTACTAGCCCTAGCTTTCTTCCCCGTCTTCTTCCATTCCCACCTCCTACTGCGGCCGTTGATCATAAGCACGCTGAGCCCCATTTCAAGAAGCTTGAGGAAGAGCTTAGGCTACAGTGTACCACCATGGAAGACAATCCCCGAGGAATGTGTAGAGTATGTGAAGGACTACTTCACCGGCTGGGATTATGGTATTGATTTGGAGAGGGTTTCTAACGATGCTGGGTTTTATACCAAGAGTGTTGAATTGAGTGGTACAGTGTAGCTTAAGCTCTATGTGGATTTCGATGTTGATGATACTCTTCTATTGGATTTTCGAGAGCTTTGTGAAATCGGTTCTCCGGTTAGTTTCTTGAATCTAAATTCATTAAAGCTTTGTTCTTTATAGTGTCGGATTGGTTTTGCTTTGGCAATTTGTGATCTGAGGCATCTGGTATTCTCATTAGAATTGCTAAACCGAGTTTAAAATGTGATTCATTGTTGCAACTTCAATCTTCGATTTACTTAATAGAAAATCTGGTTGGGCCGTGTGATTTGTTGAGTTTGGCTTTGTTGTTCTTGTGTGGTATTGGATTTTCGATTGCAGATTTGAGATGATTGTTAGTTCACTTACTGGGTTTGTTTTTGAAAGAGAGAAGGGGCATGGTGGAAGAAGAAGACAGAGAACAGAGGAGAGGAGGAGAGAGAGTTGGAAGAAGAATGGGTAAAAAGAAAAAGAAAGAAAATAAAAAAAAAAAAAAAAAAGAGAGGAAAAAAATAATAAAAATAAAAAAGAGTTAGTGAGGGTAAAATAGACATTTCGGTGAGAAAATGGTGCCACGTCAGCAATTTGACGGAGAATTTAACAGAGAATTGACGGCAAGGACTAATCGGGTGAAATTGAAGAGTTTAAGGAGCTTTCAGGTGAAATTGAAACGTGAGGGACTGAAACGTCGAACCCCTATAAGTACAGGGAGTAAACAGTATTTTGTCCTTAATTGTATAAGCTCTGAGAAAAATTATGTCACAGTTTTGTTTGTGTAACTCGGGAAACTTCAGGCCCTTATGTAATCGGATCAAGAAACATGAGGTTTCGATCTAATGTGATTACAATTAATATTTACTACCATAAACGTGAATTTGTTACACCATTATCTCAAATTTGATGAGGAAGAAAATGAATCGAATCCAAATAAAACATACATGGGTTTGTATAAGTTATGAATTAACAAATTCATAAGGGTTTTTTATTCCACGATTGGTAATCCCGTTCTGGCAAAGGTAAGTTTTGATTGCCATAAGAAAAAAAAATATGAAAACAAGGTGATCATCCACAGATAAGCTGCATATATTCATAGTAATCAATATATACAATATCATATATCAAATAGCCCACAAAACTATAAAGGCAAACAAGTTATATGCATACGACAGTATCAAATAGGTACATGGATATAGCTTTTGTTGACAAAAAGTGTAATATTTGCCTACACTAATATTGTTCTGTCCTTGAATAGGCAATAAGGTCAAGATGTGTAAATCTACTGAAAGTTCCAGAAATTATTATCAAACATAAGGGGTGTTATGAAAACATACAAAACGAATATATGGAACAAAGATACATAATCAGATCTATATTACAAAAGCCAATATGAAAATGGTATATATAGCAGTTATACTACCCAGTCAAAATACTGAAAAATGATAAAAATCAATTGAGATGCTCTTGCATCAATTGTGTATGTCAGAAAAAATAGAAAAATACCGTATTATGGAAAGTAAGCTACACTCTACAAGGTGCATTAAGCTATCGCTCTCATATGAGCATTACACTGTCTCTCAGTGAATTGGCCTCCAATATTCCCAGTTCATGGTGTAATAGGAATCAAGATCTTCTGGTCTTGATCTTAAAACAATTTAGAGCAGGACTTGGTGAATCACCAGTTCATCGTGATTTCACTACACCCCCAGCTAAACTGTTTGTGCGCCAAAATTGGCTATCATATCGTCAATTTGCGATGATGTATATATATAAATATATATGGATCATCATGAGAAGGCAACAAATGCATTAGCATGTAAAACATGAACCGGATATAATCAAATAGATTACGAATAAGAACAAAAGCCCGTCCTAGCATAGTTGAATAGCTAGCAATTGTTAACAATACCTTACTATGATCATTTTTTTAAAACCTGCTGATTATATACTCATTGATAATATATAAAGGCCCTTTTTATTTGCTGGCTAAAGCCAATCAAAACAAATGATTTTATAGCAAGTCAGTAGCTAGCCGTCCCTTAATCATGGTAATATATCCAAATGCGAAACAATTTGTTTGCATAATTACATAACCTGCGAATCAAAACATGTATAGGTTAAACAAAATAAACCACTATAATTATGAAAATTAAACTCATAGATCATGAATCATGGTCAACAGTAACAAATATTGCACCAACACATCTTAGATCATCATAGAGTTTTTAAGAAAAAAGAAGAAGAGCAAAATGTGCTGATAACAACGTGTTATAAAGTAAGGAGAATATAGAGAGAGAATAGTTGGGATGAAGTAAAAGTGTTCTTAGAGAGAATAGTTGGGATGAAGTAAAAGTGTTCTTATTCAGTCTCATTAGTCTCCTTTATATCGAAACTGTACGATTGAATCATTATATTGGGATCACTTCTACCAACGATCCGGATCACGACCGTATTGCGTTTTGGGTCGTGCGATCCGGATCGCGGTACGGAAGCAAAACCAGCGAACCCGGTAACGCTTGTTGCTTAATGCCATGCATTGAGCGCCCCCTTCAGCCATGGTCCTCAAACTCACACAGACTGTCTTCCTTCCTGCATCCAACACCTAGAAACTGAATACCGATACCTTAATGTGCATAAGACTTTTCAAGTTTTCATTGGTTCTTTCTAGGTTTTGGGCAGATCATTTTATCATGCATGGCATTCTCCATCGGAGAATTCTCGGGTCTAAATTGTTATAACCCTATTCACAAGATGGGCTAAGCTTCTAAATTTGGGCTAAATCGACCAAGCCTGTCAATCTGTCATGAATGGCGCAGCTCATCCTCTAAAGAGAAAAATCATGAAGAGACAAAAAAAAAAAAAAGTCATCACCTTCATCGCATTCTTAACAGGAATTTTGTGTAATTAGCGATTTAGCGCGCAAGCATGGAAGTGGCAAACCCACCTCCGATTGGACTCATCTCCACATATCTCCCTCATTTATGTCAAAACTTCAGAGATCATGGCCGGTCAGCCACAGTTCAGAAATTAATGAGGCTAAAATTGAAACCCAAATAACAAAAGATGATAAAGATACTGCATACTAGTTAAATTTTTAGGATTTTTTTAGAGTCCCAAAATGAAAATGCATGTAGTAACCATTTATAGAACTATTAGGCTGGTCCTGTAACTACACACTAGCTATAATATCTATCTTCTTGCATTAACAACTGAAAATAGTGAAGAAAAAAAAGACAACCCATGCTCTTTTTATTGATACCCACTGGTCATCTTGTCTATTTATTTATCCATGTTCCTGTGCGTACAATTAAGTCACTTGTATAAGAAAGTGATAGCTAATATGGTATGGTATGGTATATTGGTATGGTAGGAACGTAACAGTGACATTCATGGAGGGACCAATAGCATATTATAGTAATCAGCATATTCTTCTTATCTTCTTCTTCTCCTTACTCTAACAGCACAATATCTTAAGTGGGGTGGTATTCTATCTTTAGCTTTTCTATAAGGAAATCCACACCACACACACTTATGTGTGTGAGACTGTGAGCTAATGCACTTGGCTTAGGTAAAGAAAACTTCCAAAGATTTAACAACTTATGGTGGAAGAAACCTACGGAACACTTCCTCGGTTCCTCCAATTCTCTATTTTGCTCCCCCTACTCATCAAGGGTCAAATCATTATCCACTAAATTGGCGGTGAGGGTAATTTAACCTTAAATAATTAAACTTTTCAAGCGTTTTATTTTTCTATTTAAACTGTCTGAAATAACTCAAAATATCAATTATCTCAAAATAACTACAATAACTTTAATCTCAAAATAACCAGAACATTAATAATAAAGTGAACATAATAATCTGACGTAATATAAAAGAAGTTATAAATGGACGCACCTGGTCGTATAAGTTGGGTTGAAAGAGTCCTCATGTTACCAAAAGTTGATTCGAATTAAAAAAGTCCTTAATATCATTGTTCTTGCCTATTATATTCTAAAGCCTCCAATCCGAACCCTATATTCTAAGCACAGCATATGCATCATTATCCCTAATCGATTCCAATCTGACTGCCCTCTATGAAAGACTATAATATAGAGATTTGGATCTGATCCAATAGTAACAGCTGCCAGGTCATCTCGGTCCATTTCGCATCAAACCCACATGATCCAATGAATGCACAACATGGTACACAGCCAATGCTTCTTTATTCAAGAGAGATGGAGAGACTTTGAATTGGAGAAGGCCAAGTTGACCCTCAAAATATATATCTATTGCAAATTGAAACAATATTACAGGAAGTAACCGCATTGCATCAATGCCTAAGTAACTAAAGGAAAATTACAGACCAATGTACCAAAGCTCCACAAACAGTAGCAGCTTCGATTCCTACATCTTCTTCAACGGAAATGAGCAAAGAAAAAACATCAGGGAAACACCAACAACATCTTTGGGTTTCGAAAGAATTCTGTCAGCAATCTCTCCTCTTCTTATTCAGTCAACCATTTACAAAACCCCAGCCTCTCCATTCAGGGAAAGTACCAAAGGAAAAAGAAAGAAAGAGCCACCCACAGATATTACATACCTTTTCTTCAACTTATACTCCTTTTTGTCATTACTTTTTTTACATCATTAACAAAGATACAAAGAAAAAATTAATTCGATAATTCTAGACATACCCTTCTAAACCCCGCCAATTTCCCATTCTATTTTTGTTCAGACCAGAACACAGCTCTCGGGATGTTTGAGCTGTTGCTTCGCTTGCTGCTGGGACCAGTAAGCATGCGCGGTAAGGACCCGGTCCAAGAGTTCCTGGGGGACAGGCTCACCTCTCCTTTGTTGAGGAGATATTCTTGCCGTGTGCACTAGTGTTTTCCACTTATCCTGCAAACCCCAAAAGCACCGTCACAAACCAAACCAACCATAATCACATGCCTAACTTCAAGCAGTCTACAAACAGAATAAAAGAAAAAAGACCAATAGCAAAAAGTAATAGATGAGGCAAAGATGGGCAATATGGGTAATGTGAAATATGTTGAAAGGTAGATGGATTAAAAGAAGCGTGTAAGATAGAATATGAGAGATTCCTTGAGGCAGTTAGTTGTATTGCAACAGATAAAGTTAAGCAAACTAGCAAAAAAGCTATAACAAGACTGTCTAAATCATTGCCTCTAATACAAGCAAACTAGAGCCAGAACAGATCAAACTAACTTCCCCCTCTAGTGGGCCCTACCCATTGAAAGGACTTTTAATAAAACGATCAGGAAAGAAATCAAACAATCACATGGAGCTAACATCCTTTGAATTTTAAATTTTAAAACGTTTACCCGCCTCTCAGTTCTCTACTAGGAACCAGGAAAATAATAAGCCTCACCTTCAAATCCACATAAGTTCGATGCTTGGCATTTTCAAAAGCTCGCATCTTCACATCACGCCATCTGTAAAAGTCCAGGAGTTAAGTTCAAGGGGCTCTGCTTGCGAGTATAATAGAAATTTAAACCAGAGTTTATGTTCATGTTTCATTTAAATACCTTCCAGTACCAAGTTTCTCAACTGCCTGAACAAGTGCTTCCACTTCAGCAACAGAGAAGGGTCGACGAATTCGGCGCTGCCCAATATCAAACCGCTTTGATTTCCTGTTCCCAGGAACTACAGCTAGTGCCTCTGCACTCATTTCTGGCACAACAACCAGAGCTTTAGAATCTGTCGTGCTTTTGTCAGCGGACGTATCAGTTGGAGAGGGTGCTGAATCATGATCACTTTCGATGAAGCTTCCTAAAGCAGCCATATGAGGCTCGAGTGAGGCTTCACTACTAGGATCAGGTGCATACCTGATACAAAATCATCATCAGTCAAATGGTACAACTTTCTAGTCTTGGTCTAAAAGTAACCCTAGCAGAATATGCTTGGGTAACAACTAGGACAGACTGATGTATATATACAACTCAACTCTTCCACAATTATGCCAGGAAATAAACAAAGACTCTCCCATAGTATATTTGCATTACCTTGTTAAAGGCTGAAGTACGTCGCAAGGAAGCATAGGGAGAATCTCCAGAACATAGCGGTGTGGGAGTGTGCGGAGGGTTAGGTTCCAAAGTAAATCCCAAAGAATCTAGCTGGTCATCTTGAGAAATTCCTGTCTGTTGTAGAGTTTTAGCGTCATCTCTTAATTTCTTTCCCTGAAGAAGGACACCAACACACAATCCACCGCCAAGTACAGCTGTTACTGCATCCATAACAGTCTTCTGCAGAACAGATGTACAATCATATTAGGATGCAAACATGACCAATTGTCTAATGGGTCAGACAGACTATTTGAGGTAAACTCCAACAAGCATCACTTGCCCTGACAAACATATGGTCTACTAGCCAAAGTATAGAGAAATGCAGAAGAGAAGTCCCAAACTACCTTCAATGAACCAACCGTTGCAGTCTCTGGAATTTCAATGAATAGTTCTGGCACCCTGAAGGACTTGATCCTGAGCTTCACTGAAAACAGAAAGAAACTTTATATAAGAACCTCTTGGAATGTTAGACGCCAATCAAGTTTATATGATGCACTTCATCAAAGATTCTCATACCATGAGAATTCCTAGATTGGAAAGCTGAATGTTGACCTGCTACTGAAGAAGATATCGCATTGGCTGCATAATATTTTCAAACTAATTAGTAAAAAAATTGAAGAGCATGCATCTCAACATTAAGGTTATCAAATTCAGATTGAAAAGCATGTAGTCTGAAAATGACCTCCTTGCATCTTTGAACATGAGGCAGGAGCATTTCCAGTGATTCCCTTCTCACCTGAGTCAAAGAAGCTCTCACTACTAATACCTCCATTGGATTTTAGAACTGTGCTACGGTCAAAAAGCCTCCTCTTCTTAAAAGGCATATTCATCTGAGATCTCTGGCGTTTGTAACCATTCTTCCTGCCATGGTAAATTGGTCGCATATCCCTATCTAAAAGATTCAAAACAAAAAACAGAGCAAAAATACTGTTAGCAAGATTGCTAAATTCAACATCCTGGCTAAAGAAACTTGACAAAACTTCTGAAAAAACCACACATTGTAAGTACAAGGCAGCCACTTACAAGAATTAGAATGTGCCCCATCCTTCATCTTTGGAGCTGCTTTCCAATACCTCGAAGCCAATACTTTCCTTATTCTTCGGTCACCAATCCGCTGTGCGGTCCTTAGATACCTTGTGGTGGTACTAGGGTGAGTACACCCAGAGGAATTTTCGTCATCATCTCTACTAACTATTTTTACATCATCCCTGCTAGCAAGGATAGGTTTCTGAGGGATATGGTCTACACAAATAGGCACCTTGGTACTACTATCTGAACTGACTAGTGCGGGAGGTTCCCCTTCCCAGACCATAGGGTCCTCTAAACTGCACATATCAGCCCCAGTACCAATTAGCACCTCCCCCCTCTTATTAGTCTCATCTTTTACTATTACTTTAGATTCACCATCTAATTTACATTCACCAGACTCCCTGTACACTGAGGAGCCTGCCTGTACTTTGCTAGTAAAACTTCCTATTTCATTCTTACATTTTCCACCCACCAACATATCAGAAACAAACCTCTCCGAGCAATTAGAAGTTGTCATTACAGAATGGCTTTCATTCTGATGAACTGGAGACTCCTTTGAGCTGCAACTTTGATTATGACCCTGTGAGATATTATCAGACACAAAGAATTTCCTGTCACAGCTACCTTGATCACAAGGTTCCACTTTCAATGGCTTGTCTCCATTCGGACAACTGTCATGAATGATTGAACACTTTTCTTTTCCAGTCGATGTATGACTGGAAGCAGGAGAACTCTCTCCCTCAAGCAATAACTTGCCAGCTACGGTGGCCAATAAGTCAAATGCGCCCATTGAACTGTCTTCAATTCTTTTGCTAATTGTACTCCTTCTCTGAAAATCACAAAGAAAAATGAGCATACAGATTCAAACATATAAACTGCAAATAGCACAAGTTAGAGAATATATATAAATACCCTCGCTGATCTCGGAGCTCGAGGAGTGACCGGCACCTGAAAGCCATTGAATCCATAATCCAACCTCTTCTGCAACACCATTTCTCCAAAATCATACCACGATTAGCACATCAACCACAAAGACCCAGGACTGTACAAACTTCTTTCAACAAATATACACTTCACCAACTACCAGTTCTCAGAATCCAAAAGAAAAGTCCTGAAAATAGATGAACAAGCAATGAGTATTGCAAAATCAACCTCAATTGTCGGATCATGGAAAATAAATTCAGACAATGCATCTTAATATCATAACACAGTTTGCACAGCACAGCAAGAATCAATCAATTCCCAAATTCTTTACCAAATGGCATACCCATCGAACCCAGGAAAGTATCAGAAACCAAAAGCAATGCATTTGGATTCAAGTAATCATAGAAGTCCACAATTGACCGACAGAAACTCCGAAAATGTTAGTTCAATTCATAAAAAACAAGGATCATAAATTCATTTCTGTAACTCCCACGTCAGATCCACGTGATCCGACTACAAGTTTACATAAACATAGCAACCCAGAATAGAAAAAAAAAAAAACAAAACAAAAACAAGAAAACCAACCCAAGTCTCACAATTTCTATCTCTTTTTTAAACTTAAAAAAGAGACAAACACGAAACAGTAAATGTTAATTGAACCCCATCATAAACCTTCTTCATAGTTCAACCATGAATAGAAGAAATTGCCATTTTAGACGGAATAAAAGAGAAGCGGGAAAAATGGAAAGAAAAAAAATAAAAAGCCTTAAACCACAGCAAAACCCCAGGTTCAAACCCAAGATACAGATCTGAATAAGAATTGTAGCCATCGAAAACAGAAAATCAGAAACAATTGAGAAAGAAAAATTCATGTGATGCCATGATTAAAAGACCACGAGGAAAAAAAAAAAAGTCTAAAACCCTGAGCCGAGATCGGCCCTGAAGAACACACAATTCAGATTGGGAATTTGCACATGAGACAAAAAAAAAAATAAAGAGAAAATTAGGAAAAAAAAACTTTCTATTTCAAACGAGAATTGCCACAAAAGCAATGAATTACCAACCCAAAACTCAGATCGAAACATCAAACCCAATTTTGAATTTCGAGAACAGATCATCCATGAAAATCAATGAACGGAATCAAATCAAGTCACCAACAAAGACCCATTTGATTCCTCACAATTCACAACCGGAAAAGAAAAAAAAGAAAAAAAACCCAGAATTCTCAAGGCTTTTGCTTAAATTTCACGCTGAAAAAAACAAACAATTCTCTCCCCTTTCCCCCACACTTTCAACCGTAGCGTTCAGGAAAAAGGGCTCATCGAAATCGGAAAACCCCACCGGAGGTTTTTGCAGATATCATGAAAACTCACCTCAACGTTGTAATCTGCACACACGGAAATCCAAAGGGCTCGAGAAGTTTCAGGCAAATGTAAGATCGGAGAATTGTCAGCGAACTCAAACAACAAACAGATAAAAAATAATAATAATCTCTTTTCCCAATTACCACACCCACAATTTTCTCACGCCCATTTTCTTCCTACCCCATATTTTCCCGGAATTTTGTTCTGAAATTTTCTTTGTTTCAGACGCAACCCATCTCTCAGATTCTCTCTCTCTCAAAATCTCTGATCGCCAAAACCCTCTGAAAACCACCCATCCTTAGCTTAAACCCCCAGCTCTTATACCATTGACCCCCTCTCACCGAACCTACCGGTAATTACCCATTGGGTTTACCGGCTATAGTAGGTGTGTGGAAACCACCTAAAGGACCGGTTCTTCGAGTTTGGGTGACCCACTTTCCATGCGCCTGAGATGATGACATGTGGAGGGCTCTGCCTTCATGTGGCTGATTCTGGTCCGCCTGATCGAGAAAAACGTTGGGTCATGAAGGAGTTTATTTTCCTTTTTTTTTTTTTTTTTCGGTTCTGTAAATTTTGAATTGGTGTTTTTACCATATGTGGGAATATTTCTGGTCTTCTCAAATCAAAGCTGAATTGAACGGATGGTGTTTGGTTACCAAGAAAAAAGAAATGAATAAACTGAAAAATAAGTTGTACTTACTTATTATACAGTTGTTAAGAACTAACTAGTACAATAACGGATTTGGAGGAGATTCGTGATTTTTTTTTTTTAAAGGTAAATAACATTTCGTGAGTTGAACTCACAACCTCTCATTTACGAAGAGGAGACTGTGTCACTAGACCAAATGGTACTGGGCAGGATATTGGTGATTTTATTGATGCAAAATTTGCAATGGATTTTTAATTGCATGTTTTTGATAAGATTAGACGTGTTATGAATGAAATCTAGGAAAACTGGAAAAGTAAGGCAATTTTATCTTCCCATTAACTCTTGTAGATTTTGTCACACACAATTTTCTTGCATCAAATATCTTGCGTGCATAGAGTAATAAATTGTTAAATTTTTCAGAGAAATCAAATTTATAATGACATAAATCGTAATTTATGAGTGTTAATTCGTGAAAAGTTTCTCAACCCTCCAACTTTCCTCCTAAACCCTAACAGCATCTGTTGTATTGCATTACAAAATTATGACTCATATTATGTGTGAGACCTACAAAAGCAGTTGTGGTTAATCAAGCGAGCATAATGCGTAACAAATATAATTTACCTATAAATTTGTCTTTACTGTTAAACCGTTATTGTGAATAGATTGGACGTGATCATGTTGTACATCTGTCGAGCGTGTTCATGTTGTCTTACTTATATATAATTTCATGAATTGAATACTGGTGTGGGATCCATACTACCAATTCTAGTCGTCGAAATAGAATAAAATCAATCTGTAACAGAAATGACGTAATGTACGAAACGTTAAATCATGATAAACGTCTCTCTTTCCTCCAACTTTTTCTTGAATACCACTAGCTAGCATTCGTTAAAATACTTTAAATGTCATATCCTACACGTGCAAATAATTTCAAATCATTAGTTTATGTCGCGACATTTATCATTGCGGAATCATATATGTCTAACAAAATAAGATCAATAACGCATCGAATTGTGATTTGCAACGTGTCAGTTTGTTTCTTCTAAACCCTAGTGGCATTCGTCATACCAATGCCTTCCCTGTGTTGCCTAGGAAGACCTATATCAACATTCACGGTTGTGGAACATAACAAATTCATTCAAAGAAATAAAATCTCTTACCTAGCACATTCTAATTGATGATAAGTTCATTTAAGAAATGCTTTATCTTCATTCACATTTCTCTTAACCCTAATACATTTCGTTGGACATGATAAATAAACAATCGTAAAATGGTTAATGTTGGAAAAAATTTATGAAAGTCGAAAGTTATCAATAATTAAAATTAAAAGTAGAATAAATTCATTCAAAGTATGAATACACATTCATTAGCTGATTTGTTAGCTAGAAGAACTATGATGAACACACAATTCAATTCACCTCAGTCCACAGAACACACAAACTAAGTTACTAGAGTAAATTTATTTTTTCAGTAATAGACTATATGATTATAAATGCGTATAACTCCGAGGTGGTAATTATCCTTGTCTCCATGTTTACGTCTTCAAGATTACATCCAGACGCATCCGTTCGTCTTTAAGAAAAAGAAGCCGAAACTGAAACTGCCATCAGGAAAAAAAAAGGCAACACAAGAAGAGAGTTAGGCAAAGTGAGAACCTAACAGAAGCAGTTAAGTAGAAAAATAATACAGTATTCACGTGGGCCACACCAGCCCGGAGAGAGAGAGAGGGATCTAGGAGTCGTCTCGGACACTACCCCCTTATTTTATGCCTTCCTTGCTCTCTGTCCTTCCCTCCTCCTCCTCGTCTTTCAGATCTGGACATAGATCCGATCAACGTGTAGGGGGTATTTTCGTCAATTCCATCTAAACATAACGCCTTACCCTCTTCTTTTTTTTGTCTGTATTCGTTTCCAGCAGTTATCCCGATAAGCATGTTGCGTGCTTTTCAGCGTTAACCTGTGGCCGTCGTTTTAAAACCAATTTAAAAAAATATATATATATTTTTTTGGTTGGTTGCGAGTCCTACGTGGCGAGGGAGGATGCCCCGATTGGTCGCTTTTTGGAGAGTGGGAGCACGATGGGGGGGAATCTCCGTTAGAGATAACGGCGGAGTGGCTGGTGGAGAGCGAAAAGGGCAAACGGCGGTTAATTCGGGGGATAAGGCAAAGTGGGGACCGGTCATTTTTTGGTAAAATGAGAAAATTGAAAAATAGAGAAAAAACCGGTGGGAAGCGATGTGGGAGTTAATCTGGGGGAGTGGTGATGACGATTAAAGTGGGGAGGAGGTGACGCGTGTCGAGCGAGAGGAGTGGGATGCCAAGTATGAAAGATGACGTCGGACATGAACAAGGTTTTCGCTTCCTCTTCTTCTATTTCTATGACTTCTATCTCTCTATCCGTCTGGTTACGTTGTAAGAACGTGGGAACTTATCGTTACACGTGGCGCTGAGGGAGTGGCTGGACCCTACTCAAGGAGAAAAACAAAACCTTCTGTTCCGTCGCACGCTGTTTAGGAAAGAAAATTAAGGGGTAGTTAGGCACCGCTTGGTTTGGGAGAGTTTGGTTGGCAAGTTACAATTGGTCGCTTTTTTTTTGTATAGCGAATTTTTTTATTGAAACTATGAAATAGATTTTTTGGTCGATAATGCATTCTGAAACAATTTGGGTTAACTTGGATAAAGGAGAGAGTTTGCATGCATGAGACAAGAATTAGGAGATTTTTGTTTTTCATCTCCGAAAATAATATGTGATGAAAAAATAATGTTATGAAATTTTACTTAAATTTAATTATCACGTGATAACATGACAAATTTGGTGATCCTATTTTTTTTAGGGATTTCACTTTCTTCTTTTTTGGCTAAGTTTAGACCATTAGGGCTTTCACTTTCTTTCATACATACTTGAATGTGTTTGTATAGGAAATTTTAATAATATGATTGAAATTGTCATTTTTCTTTCCTTTTCCTTCTTAAACTTAATGAAGACCCTTACATGCTAAATGTTATTAGACTAGGATGGACTATACAATCTTCCCCAACATGAAACTTGTGCTACCAACTCTCACGAAACTCAACCGTCAATCACAAAGCTTATAGGGTTCAAATGTGTACTTTGCCTTTACTACAATGTGATGGGGAATTGCAATAATTTAATACATGTGATTTGCATTCTTCATGATTTGAATGTTTTCAGTTTTAAGTACTTTCCATAACAAGCAGTAATTCACTGCTAAATTTTCCTCATATTATTTGGCTAGGTCCCTAATTCAAATCTTTATTTCATCCAGATGAAAAATTACTTACAGCTCTAGAAATAGAGAATATTTACTCAAAACCAAAACTAAATTTCCAATTCCTCTTGGCTTTTCTCATGTATCTTTGTGAGATCCCACATCATCTGAGAGAGAATAAGTAATGTGCTTTGTATGTGCAGACTCATCTCCTCATAACAAGACACGTTTCGAGTGGGAGCTGTGGGAGAGGTTAATATTTTGAGCCTTAAACAGGGCAATTAAAGAGAAGTGATGATGGCGGTAAATGTAGTTGTTATGACAACCGTAAATGTAGGAGTCAATGTAGCATTCAAACACGACAATCATTGCCTCCAATAAGTGGTGGTTATTGCAGGTGTGAATATGGCCTTAATGGTGGCTTGCCGCTCAAGTCATTGCAAACTTACTGTGCAAGTTTACTTGCAGCCCACGCCAAGATGCACCTATAAATAGGCGGCTCAACGTCCAAGCAATCCATCGAATTCCAATTCTCTCTACTCCACTACTAAGAAACGTACTGACTTAGGCATCAGAGGGTTTTCTGCAGGTACCCCCCCCTTCTCCTCAACGCTCGAAGGAAGCTTCTAGATTGTTCCCGATCAGCTCCCGCTCCAGTCCGCATTCATTGGTGAGTCAAACTCCCCAACGGAATTTTTCGTCACAACAAGTAGCACCGTCTGTAGGAAGCACTTTTCCCTAAAAAGTGATGGCAGGAGCTGCACCATTAGAAATCTCATTTCTGTCACTAAGGACTGGGAGTGATGGAATACAAGCCCTGAAGTGATAAAAGTCTGGGTAACGTAGACTAGTGTTCTTTCCTTTAGTAATCATATTCTGATTTTTTTCCTTTTATATTTGAAATATATTTGTGGTCAGTGTTGTTGAAATGTATGTGTAAGGCTGGTGGCCAGAGTAAATACCTAAGGCCAATGGCCAAGGAGAATAAAATGTTGTTGATCAGATTCAAAGGGAAATGGGGGAATTCCATGTCTCATGCTGAAAATGAATATTCGCCTTGAGGAAAGAATCGAGGCGGCTAGGGCCGGAGGAAAGAATCGAGGTGGCCAGGGCCGGAGGAAAGAATCGAGGTGGCCAGGGCCGGAGGAAAGAGTCGAGGTGGCCAGGGCCGGAGGAAAGATTCAGGGAGACGACCAGGGCCCGAGGAAAGATTTAGGGAGGCGACCAGGGCCCGAGGAAAGATTCAGGGAGGCCAAGGCCGAAGGAAAGATTCGGGACGGCCAGGGCTCGAGGAAAGAATCGGGGCTGCCAGGGCCTAAGGAAAGAATCGGGGCCGCCAGGGCTCAAGGAAAGAATCGGGGCCGCCAGGGTTCAAGGAAAGAATCAGGACGGCCAGGGCTAGAGGAAATATTCATGGCAAGATTTGAAACAACCAGAGAATGGAAATTTCCTCTTCGGATGAGTGTCCAAAGAGAAAATTTGGGGGCAGTGTGGGAGTGGTTAATATTTTGAGCCTTAAACAGGGCAATTAAAGAAAAGTGATGGTGGCGGTAAATGTAGTTGTTATGACAACCGTAAATGCATCATTCAAACACAACAATCATTGCCTCCAATAAGTGGTGGTTATTGCAGGTGTGAATATGGCCTTAATGGTGGCTTGCCGCTCAAGTCACTGCAAACTTACTGTGCAAGTTTACTTGCAGCCCGCGCCAAGATGCACCTATAAATAGGCAGCTCGACGTCCAGGTAATCCATTGAATTCCAATTCTCTCTACTCCACTACTAAGAAACGTACTGACTTAGGCATCGAAGGGTTTTCTGCAGGTACCCCCCCCCCCTCTCCTCAAGCGGACAGTCAAACTCCAGGTCAACGCTCGAAGGAAGCTTCTCGATTGTTTCCAGTCAGCTCCTGCTCCAGTCCGCATTCATTGATGAGTCAAACTCCTCAATGGAATTTTTCGTCACCAATAGGAGCCCAAGAACAAAACCGTGTGGGCAGGGCCCAAAACAGACAATATCTTGTTATGCAAATTGGGCTGTGGCAAAATGGTATCAGAGCCAATCCCCGGCTGGGAGTGTGTGTCGATGGGCCGTCGGGCCTCTAAAAGGGGTGAATTATGAGATCCCACATCGCCCGAGAGAGAGAAGGTGGTGTGCTTATATGTGCAGACTCACTTCCCCGTACTAAGATGCTTTTAGGATGAGAACCTAAGAACAAAACCGTGAGGGAGGAGCCGAAAACATACAATATCTTGCTATACGGACTCGGGGAGTATTCAGAGCACCGCCGTGCACTTGCACCAACACAAATAAATTGTTAGATTGCATTAATTACACTTTTTGTTTATTAAAAATAAAGTTGATAATAAATATCAAGGGTTGAGATTATTTTATAAGGGTTGAGTCACTTGCACCGTCGGTGCATAGAATAATTTCCAATACGGACTAGACAATCTTTCTCATATCCTAAAACCTTGACCCTTCTTGTGGCCTAAAAAACAAAATGTCCGCTATTGTCTGCGAAAATTGACGAGTTTATTGATGGCCAAACGAGCTCTGATTGAAGGAAGAGATTAATAAATATTTATTAATTAACATTGACTAATTGGTCTTAGTAAAACCATTTATGTATTCTACCAATGAGAAAATTTCAGTTAGTAATTGTGGGTTTTAATGCATCACGACGTTGCCTGAATGTCAACTATTACAGAGAGTTGGAAACGAATTAATTAAGTTGATAAGATAGAAAATGACTTTCCTTGATTTCCATCTCAAAATTGATTACTTTTCTTTTCTAAGGGATCGTACGTACCTTCGTATGAAGTTGAACAAAAAATTGACATCATGTATATTGACCCTGATCAACTTTATGGTATTTGTTTGAAGATCAAACTGATTGTATTTTTATTTTCTATTGAGTCGTGTTACCTGCTTAATAAACTCGCCATAAGAACGAGAGAGGGGCTCTCTAGGGTTTTGGAGTTGGAACTCGTACTGGCTTGAGCTCCATGCCTTTTGAAAGCAATGAGGACGAGGAATTTGATTCGTGAAGTTTCGAAGTGCAGCTTTACGACCATATCTGATATTAGTTCTATAGGGAGCTTGATGTGTGGAGGTTTCAAATAATCGAGTTCTCCGCATTTTTGTAAACTTTGATGTTTGGGGACGAGATGATGACATGATGTTTGATGCAATATTTATAAATATTGTTAGCCAAAGTCATGTTCTCGTAGTCAATTGATCACTCTATATTTAGTAGTTCCCAACTATATTTGGATTTAAATTCAATGGCGGAGAACAATGAGTCAAATAAATTTATTCTATCTGCCTCTTTACTTTTCACATTTGGATATAAATTCAAAAACAGTTAAGCACGACTGAGTTTACAATCAACTTATCACCCGAGCATAATAATGTTAGCGATAATTGTCATAAATCATTTGATTTGGTGCTTTATTTAGGGTCTTGTTATTTACAAGTTTGCTCAATTAAGGGACTGTGAGGGACAAATGCATCTCAACCACATATATTAAATATAAAAGTATAAATTATAGGGCTAAATACAAATTAGTACCCTGTGGTTTAGATTCAAAATCAATTCAGTCCCTGAACTTCTATTTTCATTAAAAACACCCCTGCACTTTCAATTTTGATCTAATAGGTCCAATTTGTTAGTTTTCCCACAATTGAGTTATTTAACATGTTAATGTAGCTCATATATGGCTTATGTTTTATGATGTCGTGTCGAGGTGGTCTGCATAGTCAATTTAGGAGTGAGTCCTACTATTAAAAATAAATAGTTTTTCAACAAATAATTCAACTGTAACTTGAATCCATAACAGAATATTAATGAATTGGACCTATTAGATCAAAATTGAAAGTGCAGGGGTGTTTTTGATGAAATTAGAAGTTCAGGGATTGAATTGATTTTGGACCTAAACCATAGGGTACTAACTAGTATTTAGCCCTAAATTATAACAACTTGAAACTATGCATTCATTTTTAGCCGTCAGATTCATTTGTCCCTCACAGTCCCTTAGGTGAGCAAACATTTTATTAGATATCTTTTGTCATGGCAACCATCTATGAGTTGTCAAATATTTTGTAATACTTCCTCAAGCATGAAATAAATTTTGACATTTTCTGTTGAGCGAAGAAAACAAAAATTACTAAAGAAGTCATGTTGAGTGTGGCAAGAGGCACTTTCCACCCAACTTCTACTTCTACTCATTGTTAGCAAAGTCAAGAGAGCCTAAATCCTAACTAATTTTGTTACACAAAATTAACAATTCCACATGCTTAGTTATGCACTAGTAAATTGACCCGCGTGATGCTGCAAGTTTGTTTTTTTTCCAAGCTTCATATATAATAGATAAATACTCGCAATCTAAAATATATAGGCGCTACTTAGAATATGATTTGTTTTATTGTTAATAATAGATTAATAATAAATAGGATACAACGACAAACTTTTTCCATGATTTGTAGAAATTTACAAATACAAAACAGAATTATTCTCCCTTAAAATTTTTTTTTAAAAAAGGTTATGGCAGAATTGTAGTTTGAGTCAAAAGATGGGGGTAAAAGTAAAAGTTTAAAACCGTCACTTCATTTTTTGAACAGTGCTAGGAGTTTTAATATATTTAGAATTAGAAGTCAAAAGATGGGAGTAAAACCGTCACTTCATTTTTTGAACAGTGATGAACAGTGCTAGGAGCTTTAGTATATTTAAAATATAGGATTTGTAAATTTTTATGTTGAGTGTGTACTTTGTATTTGTTCTCCTAGTTGATATTCAACATATATACTATAGTCACGTTACATCTGGAGTAAAAATCGATATAATCTATAGTTTTTTTTAGAGATTGTGACAAATTTGTCAAATAATACTTGTTACACTCTAAACACAAATTCGCATTTAAAACTTCTTCCAACATATAGTACTAGCAGTGGCCTACACACAGCGTGTGCAGGAATTTTTTTTTTTTTTTTTTTTTAGAGTGTGTGGTGTAGGTAGTTAAAAATTATGGAAACTCCTAACAGGCCACCACGTCTCCACTACATATAATTGAATTTCTATTTTTCTTTTTTATTTTGTTAATTGCCTTTACTATCTTTATTGTTTATTTCTTATTCAAAATATTTTAATATATAAGGGGCAAATTAGTAAAAAAAAATCAATTATGGAGAGCAAACTCTGTTCTCTTAATAATAGACTAATAACATAGATACTACACACGTATTTTGGAGACCGATCAAGATTGGGGATCCGTGAAGAATGTTTCAGGTCTTCCAGAATCAATCCAATACATAACAAGTGTTTCAAGAGTAGATCATGTCTTCAGGTCTTTAGATCTGTGAAGCAAAGATGATCGACATCATGAAAGTACATTATGTACGTCCAGCAAAAATGGCTGAAGAAATCTCCGTCTTCTCTGTGCGAAAGAATCGAGATAAGAAAGGCACATGACATGACAGGTGTGAAGAGTCACATGATCGACCAGTAAGATCGTTTGGGTTTGGCAGGTAGCTAATTAGCTCATCCAAGCTGGGCCATATGAATATGAGCGTGTAAGAGAGAGAAAAAGAGATCCCAAGAAAGCTGGAAAAACTAAAAGTGCATCATTTCTTATTTTCTTGTTCTTTCTTGTTTACTGGCTGGATGAATCTCTGGCTACAGCAGATATATGTGTGATTCTAATAAATCACACCAGAAAAAAGTTAAAATTTTGTATAGGGTATAAAATACTATGAATACACTGTTTTAAAAAATAAATACCTTAAATACTAATAATTAAGAGTGTTGAGTTTTTTTGAAAGTAAATTTGACAATACTTTTGAATTGTACATATTACGTTAAATTTTTTATCTATAATTTGTTTTTTTTAATTGACAGAGATTATTATGTATTGCATCAATGAGTCTCAATTTTGAGCACCACAATTATGTTCTTATTGGTGAGTAGAGTAGCCCTTTTTTAGCGACAATGATATATAGTTATATTAGTTTGTAGTTGTATTGTTTATCCATTTCTAAAAAGTGAGATTTATTCATGTGATCAGACAATCGATTACTATAATACATTTTAATTTGTTCTGCTTTAGATTTTTATGTAAATCATGATAGGCTACTCTCAACACTTGTTCATAGTCGGAAACACCCATTTCGATAATCGTAATTATAAATAATTTTAATGTCTTCTATTTACACACACATTTTTATTTGATTTTTTACCGTGACCACACAGTATCCTTACAGACTTTCTAGGCCCAACTAATCGTGCCGGGAGGTCATGTCAAGACGCTTCCTCTGATCCCCTTGGCAGCAGGAATAGATTGAGATTTAAACTCCAATAAGTGTCGGCAAGATTAAAATCCGGGTGTGAGGGTTTCACACCTGGAGGCCCTTACCAATTTGACTACATGCGGTGGTACACACACACATTTTTAGGGAACTATGAGTGACAAATGATATTAAATTTAGAACAATTCTTAAGTTCACCCCTTGGGTGAATGAGCATATTCATCTTCTCTTGCGATTAAGACATAATAACTTTATAATTTTCTAATCCGACCATTCATATTGTATAACGTAATACAAAGATTAGCTCTGTAAAAAAACAATCAAATTGAAGACCTTTTAGTCATTCATTTCTATGAAATATATGGACGGTTCATCATAATAGTAGTTAGTGTTGTTATAACCATCTATTTGTTTGATTCAATTAGATAATTAAACGATTTCTGATTCGATTGATTTTTTTACAGAGATGATCTTTAAAGGCTTATTTAAGATATGTACCGTTGAATTATAAATTTATTAAGTGAACGTATGTTAATCGACAATGGGGGTGAATATGCTTGTTCACCCTATGGGTGAATCTAAGAATTGTTCTTAAATTCATAGCCTGAAATTATAACTCAAAACTGCGCATTTATTCTCAACAGTCAGATTCATTTATCTCTTACAATGTCTCAAAAATTGTTTTAAAAAATACAAGTACTACAGACATGGATATGGGTAATGTATTGGTGATAATTAACTAACTAAAAAATAAGATGCTTGCATGATGTAAAATTGTTCTTGGCTAGCCTTGTTGAAGTGCCAGCTGATGTTGAGTGCATTTTGGAAATGCCATGCCAGCAATGTGACCACAACGTTGCTTGTCTCCTTCATACTAATGTCTTTTTCTATTTAAAATTTTAGGGGTTAGTTATAACGGGTCTGCTGCTTTTGTTGGCATTTAGGAACATTACAATCCACAAAAGAGTGGTGTCACATGAGTAATAAGGGATAGGAGGACTCAAATTTTCTATCGCATTGGCAATGGCATACAATTAGCCCATGCCATCACATGATCAAGCAGTTTGAGCTTATGTATAAGACGTATAAGCTAATAGTAATCTGATGTAATAAGTATACACTACTACATGTAATTCAATTACGCTTAATGTAAAGCCATAGTCATCTGCGCATGCAAGTGATTTCTGCGCATGCAAGTGATTATGAGTTATGAGTTGGTGTGAAGTTTGTAGTAAAAGTTGTGTCATATATTGTACGATATCGTTAATCATTCACATATTATGTGTCATGTAAATATAGACAACACTTAATGTGTCTAAAATATTAAGCAACTTGATTTGCATTGAGTCGGGTTAAGCCAGTCACGCCACATGGATCAAAGGGTAGAGCAAGGCGCTGCCAGTCCACCTCCCTTGTGCTAAGGAACAAACGCCTAGGGTGAAACCCTAGCTTACGCTTCTTTTAAAAAAAAGAGCCCAAAGACACTCATATTTCTTTTTTTTGATGTAAACTGATACTAAAGTGAAATATATTACGATAACTTCTAGGCAAATCAAAAGTCCTGAACTTAATGTTCGACTCGTTGGAATGTATTTTTTTTGAAAATAACGAAAAAATGTCTGATAGCCAGAGAGAGGTGTCTTAAACGCTCGTGTCAAGCAAAAGTACTTCTTTGAGTAAATTCTTAACCACAACAAGTCAAAAATTAATCTGTGAAGAAAGTCATTGATATTGTTTGGAAATGGCAAGAAAAAAGAAAAGTCGATCCTATATGAATGTTTCGTTTCAAAACCGAAAGTGTTTGCTGGAGGAAGTAGAATTGAAGTTCACGTAACAGAAAGGATTTCTTGACGTAAAAGTAACACCCAGATCTCTCTCTCACATTCATCATGAATATAAATCTAATTGGGGTCATTGTGGCGGTTGAGATCCAAGGCTCATCTCTCTTTCTGTTCCGTGGAGCCTTTCAAACACAGACTTTGCAACCCAACAGTCTGTAAATCACTACATTTTGGCAGCAGATATTGATCCTTATTCTTCAACACCAAAATCAGGTGGACATTATAAAGAACAAAACTATAAGCCACTTTTAAAAGATTCCATGGGTTTAGTTACACGCTACTTAATCATAAATTGTTCCCTTAAGATATCATAATATCCTGTCTCCATCTTGATCTTTTTAGCTACAAATTAGTTTTGTAATTGAGTACGTGATATACAGGTTGTAAAATATATTGGTGAAATTGATCTACTAATATCATTTGTGTCGCTGCATTATTCTTTTACATGAATTGTTTTCAGAAATTTATATATAGTTAATAGTGTATAGTGCATGTACGTAGATCTTGTGCTTATATAAAAAATAATGTGGTAACATAATTCACTATCAAATTCTTAATTTTTTGGTGGTTTCTTGAGATTCATTTCATTTGGATGATTCTTTTATTGTTCATCTTGTTATTATGTCTAAAATTATCTTATTTTAAATGTATATTTTATTATAAAAATTTATAATGCAAATCTTTAAATTCTATTAATAAAAAAAATGATATATACTATAGGGTAAATTTCATTTTACCTCCCTGATCTTTACAACTTAAATCATTTGTGCCCCTGCACTTTTAATTTTATCATGCGTGCCCCCGTACGTACCAATTTCAATCAATCTTGTCTAACCCTTAGCTTTTTTGCTAAATATTGTGTGATGTATTTTTGAAATTGTAGTCACATACAATATAATTTTGCATGCCACATTATTGAATCGTCATCATACAAGGGAGCCCATTAGAGCCACATTTTCAATTTACAAAATACTTGACAAAAAAATGAATTATTGGACATGATTGATTAAATTGGAAAGCATAGGGATACATGTGATGAAATTAAAAGTGCAGACCCACAACTGATTTAACATGTAAATGTTAGGGAGGTAAAATGAAATTAGATCTATACTATATATCAACGTGCAGTAAAATTTTCTTATATGTATAGATATTTTGTATTATATAATGGCGTAGACCAAAGCAAAGAAGTATAAAAGAAAATGAAGTCGAAGACCAAGAGGCTATGGCAAGAGCAAGATAGCATGGTATACTTGACTGTGCCAAATGGTAAGCTTTTGACCCATGACTTATCCAGGCGATGAAGAATGGAAGATTAATTCAACTTTATCTTCATTTTTCCCAAACTAAGCATAAAAAATTGTTCCCCACATTTAAAATGGAGAACTTATTCGGAATACACGGTTAGTTGACTTAGTTCTTTAAGTACAGAATACGCTAACATTAAAGGCAAAGCCAATCTGCAGTAGACACAAGTTACCTTGTTGCAAAGAAGAAAGGAATGACGAAGTGGTAGAACAAAGCTCTTATATATCCCAAAGAGCCATGCCATTGCCATAGAAGAACATTTAAGTTTTATGGTCACGTAATTTACAAGGTGCATGGAATTTGTTACTGTATATTGCCTGAATGCACACAAGTGACACACTAGTTGATTAGTGTGAATTTCATACTAGATCAACTTTATATTAATAACTAACAATCGTTTATTGATGTGAATTTTGTGATGAGTTCAATTTCGGTAATTTACAACCATTGATTGGTGTGAGTTTCATAATGGATGATGAATTGACATATTGTTGATCAGTATGAAGGTTGATCTATGAATTTTACGTGGGTAAGCAATTGAAAACTCTAGATTTTTCTAATCTTCATTTATAATCATCCATTAATAACTAATAACTGTCGGTTAGTGTGAGATTCACAATAATTTTCACATTATGAATGTAATTTCTTAATTGATATGAATTTCGTTTAACCAATGAGTCCCGAAATTTGTAATTAATATTGGCTAGCTAGCATTAGAGGTGATGAGAATTTTGAACAAGTACAACAATTTTGAACAAGATTGATGAAGATAGATGGGTTAAGTAAGATCCGATTCCACCCAAATTAGCAGCATTATATATATTAGGCAGTAGGTTGTCGGCTAATTATATATAATTCCGAGACTTCAAAAGAAGTTGTGCATCTGTAATGGAGGGCCATAGCCTCTTAGCAAACTAAGTGCACTTGAAAACGACCACTCCGCAGTTTGTTCATTCTTTCAAAATCAATTGTTTCAAGATGAATTATTTCACAAGGGACATTGGCTGGAAGGCAATCAGTCTCTGAATTGTACATGCCATGCATTTCTAGTCATTTGAATTTCGAATTCAAATGATAGAAAGCTTTTAATCATGGAGGCGTCAAGCTCGTTAAATTGGGAGGGACATGATTCGCAGGGACTCTCGTCATCTGGGTCCATAAAAAAGGGGTGCATGAGATAGATTCATGGACTTTTGATTTGAAATGGCAGGTAGGGTCATCAAGGTGACAATGCAAATTTGCGATGTTGCATATGCATAAGTCATTTCCGAAAGTTCTATAGTGTTCCGGAGTTAGACTAACTCATTATTTTTCGAGAGAATGAGTAATGAAACTAGAGAGCACTGTAAAACACCCCAAGTCTTTCAGTATTCGAGTTTAAGCCAGGGGCTTTGGCCACTTTGAATTGGCAGGCCTGGCTACTCGGAGAAAAGGTTGGTTGTTTTGGACAAAGCGAACATCGGAACATGCATGTTACCATGTAAGTTAAACTTACAAGTCTGCCTTCTTTAGGTGGTTGAGAGGCCGGCCGGTGAGTGTCGATCGACCCTTGCAGGCCAAGAAGAGTACTCAGAACCAAACAAGTTAGTAGTGTTATTAGACTGTAGTTTGGATCATTAATTAATTGGATGAACTTCCTCATCATAAGTTTCAGCTACTCGTCTTGAACCAGCAGCTCAATGTAGTTGGCTGTTGTCCTGATGGGTGGATCTCATGGGGCAGGGTGTCGGCAACTTTCTTTCAATATTTCTGGGATCGATTGGTATCTTTGCTTGTTTTTCTACCATGTTTAACGACAATCATATATAGTGAATGATATTCCTATCTCGGTGATTAAGGGTAGTACGTACGTTTGTTTTTAGGTTTCAAGAACCATGGTTTGTTAATAAGCTGTACATGTGGTCATTTCAATTCTCTCTGGAGGATTATCTGTTGTGGGCAATTTGGGCATGTTGATGTGGTTCATGTAAGTAAAAATTAGTGTTGGGCCGGACCTGAGGGGCTAACACAATTCGACTGTATGTCAAAAAAAAAAACATTGTTTATTAGGCGGTTGAATTGTGTTAACCCCAATGAACAATGCTACTAAACCCTAATAAAAGTAGCCAAACCCTAACCTCTCTGGTTTTCCTTGTAATGCAACTCACTGCTACATTCCTCGGAAGCAGGAGAAACCCTTCTCCCTCGCGCTATAAATAACATATACACTAATACATTATAATATATATACGTTTCACTCTATAGAACACCGCCATGTCTTCCATACGTATTGACAAGAAGGAGAAGAAGATGAAAAAGGCGAAAGAGGAACGCGTAGAAATTCCGATTCCGATGACAATTGAGAAGAAGAGCAAGAAAGAGTCAAAGAAGCGAAAGGATTTGGATATGGACGTGAATGCTGGCGACAAGGAAAACAGGAGCGAGCCCTTGAACAATGCCAAACCCAACAGCGAGTTTGAGGTACAAAAGACTAAGAAGAAATCAAAGAAGGACAAGGTGGAGCAAGAGGAGAAGAAAACGAACGGGGAGGAGGAGACCCCGAAAGCGGTGTCGATGACCAAAAAGAAATCAAAGAAGGCCAAGGTGGAGGAAGAGGAGAAGAAAAAGAATGTGGAGGAGGAGAAACCTAATGCGGTGTCGCAGTTTCGGATTTCGCAGCCATTGAGGGCTAAGTTGAAGGAGAGGGGGGTCGAGTCCTTGTCTCCAATTCAGGCCATGACCTTCGATACCATCTTGGATGGGTTCGACTTGATGGGTCAGGCTAGCGCTGGCCAGGTACTAAATGAGTCGCTAAATATTATTTCTTTTCGATTTTTCCACATACATAAACAGATTCTACTAGGTTGAGGAGACCAAGCTGTTTATCTTCATTCATAAAAATACAAAATACCTAGTAAGATATTTTTTTAGCATCATACATTGGAATTCAGTAAATCTATAACTAAACTTGAATTTGATATCACACCTTTTTTCTTAGTTATCACTTTGACTACTTGAAAAAATATAACTGTGAGAAATATTCATATATTGATAAATGAAAACTTTTGGTGAGTAGACACATATAATATACCATATCTCCGTGCTTTTGGCCTTTGTTTGAAGAATACAATTTAGAAAATTCAATGGCAGTTTGTCTGTTAATATTGGACATTATATGTACATTTTTGCAATGTTGGTTGCAGGATAAAACTCTGGCTTTTGTGTTACCCATCCTGGAGTCTCTAATAAATGGTTCTGCAGAACAATCTAAAAAGACCGGGTACAGGGCTCCAACTGTTATCGTACTTTTACCTACAAGGGACTTGGCCATACAGGTATATATCATTTACCATCAACCTCAGTTTGTTTTGCTTAGTATCATATCCACGCATGCGTGACAATTAATTTTGTTCATTCAGGTTCTTATGGAATTTGGATTTTACGGCGGTTCTTTGGGAATAGTGTCATGTTGTGTACACGGAGGATCCTCCCACAAGGTTCAAACAAAGAAGTTAAAGAGAGGCCGGGTTGATATCATTGTTGGAACACCTGGCCGTGTAAAGGTAGAGATCGATCAAGTACTTTCCGGTATTTAATTTTGAGTTCTTGTAGTGTTAGCTTTGCCGAATTCCCAAGTTAAAGTAATGCGAGTTTGGTGTAGGATCAAATAGAAAAGGGCAACATAGACTTGAGCAATTTGAAGTTTCGGGTCCTTGGTGAAGCTGATGAAATGTCAAAGAAGGGGTTAGTTGAACATGTTGAATTCATTCTAGGTATACCTTAATTTGCTCAACGGGTGTTTTCATATTTTCACAAAGACTACATATCTTCTATATCTATTTCTGTTTCATGGGTTTGCAGGCAAGGAATATGATGTAGCTAAAGTTCAAACGCTTCTCTTCAGTACTACCATGTCCCATTGGGTGGAAGAGGTAAGTATATGAACCCGAGTTGTTCAACTTTGAACCAAAAAAGTTCTACATAGAAGTTGGGGTGACAGTTCCTTCTATGAACCTTGAACCTTTGGCACATACCTATAAACGAATTTCATTTTTCTTTTTCAGATTGCTCCCTCCAGGTATCTTAAATCAAATTATAAAAAGGTTGATTTGGTTGGTAATGAAAAAATGAAGACCAGTCAATCCGATGGTGGTTTCTCTGATACAAGAAATGATAGGTTTTCCGGTCAAGGTGGGACAGGTCGCAGCAACTATGGCAACAGATGGTGAAACTTAGAGCGTTGCTCATCAAGTAACCTGTAAATGAAGGTTGCATATAAGGGTCGGAAGTGATGAAAGCCAGTAAATCGACGTGAAGGGAAGAGCATATATGATCATGAAGAAAATATTCACTAGAGGGCTTACCCTTCTTTTTTTCTTTCTATTTTAGTCGATGGGATTTTCCCTTTCCCTACGCTTCTCGATCAAGTTTGTAGAAATGAAAGTCCACTTTTTTAAATTCAGTTTTCTATTTACTGGAGAAAATTAAAGGTGTTGTATTGGATCGAGTTTTTTTCGTGATTCAAAATCCATACAGAGTTAATTGACAAAAAAAAAAAAAAATTCCATACTGAGTTTTTCTTATCCTGCTAGCTCCGGCACAGTCAGCACTTGCAGGGCTAAAGGAGCTACATAACTTAATGAAGAGAAAAAACATGTCATTTAGAGAAAAGTAACCAGCATATCCAAAATTTATAAACTTGGACTACTGAAGCATAGCGTGATGTTGCGCCATTAACATAGCTCCTTCTATATGGTCGAATTGAAGGCTTGGCACAACAGCACCAAATATCATAGCATTACCAAACACCCTATATATTATGAGCGAGACAAAGGGTGAGATAGATTCATTCAGACCAAAATGGAGGTAGACCGTCATCAAGGCAACTTATATATATTGCAAATTTGCAATATTGCCGGTCCGACTTTGAATTCCTCATGTATCCAATTTCTATGTTTTTGAGTCGGAGGTAATACAATAGTTTTCATTGCGACAAAGGAAAGTGCTTCTAAACTTGCTGTTCGTTGCTTGGAGCATAATCTTTGCATGGGGACATACAGCAGGCTCAACGTGAGGTATAGTTAAACACTTACATGATACATTTTTACTTCTCTTTGTAAAACTTACAAAACAAGGTATTTTCAGGGTCTTAGCATCTATTCACAGAATTAATTCCCACCTTCTTGTACGTATCTGGTATCTTCAGGTGACACTTTTGGCTTCAGGGTCTGAAGTTCTTGACATTAGTAGCCACAAATGTTGCAGCACATGGACCGGATATCAATGATATTCAATTAATTATCCAGGTATGTGTGAGTGCAATTTAATTAGAACTCTATCTATATTTGTTCATCTCAGTTACTTTTATCGTTCATGATTCAGTATGAACCTCCACGTAATGTAGAAGACTATATCCATCGATGTGGATGCACGGGGAGAGCAGGTGAGGATCCTGGATTGTTTCTCTCTTTTGGTATTGAATGGTTGCAATGTATAATGAGGTACTTAGAGGCGAGCTCTTTTTCTTTGTTTTTCCAGACAAAACTGATTGGGTTCAGATAATCAGATATTAATGCACTTTTTCTAATCGCATGCAGTGAAATTCCCGCTTTCGAGTCTGTTGCAGAGGAGCTTCTTAACACCTCTGGCCTATATGCAGAAAACTACTGGCAAAGGCCCTTGCTAAGACTGCTGTAAGCTTGTTTTCTTATCTATTTCTCATTACATGATGCATTTTTGATCTGAAATTGCCGATCTAAAACGTGAGCTATTGTTCTACGGTGTGCAGGGCTCCACCAAGATAAAAAAAAAGAGAGCACTTCTTACCATGTCACGGTACTGCTTGAGTGTGGAAGAGCCCCTTACACACCGGGGGTTGGCATTTATCACTCTTGCCTTGTTTTGTTTTAAGTCCCACAAAAAAAAAAAAAAAAAACACTGCATGAAATGATCAAGTTATATGACTTAGATCATATGGTTCCGATAATCAATCTGCTGACAGTTGAACCGGTTAGATTTTTTTCAATATGTTTGCCTCTTGATTTCCACCTACTTTCTCTCATTTGTGCTTATAAACTCTTGAAGAGGTTCTTGCCTGAGGAGAAGGTTGAGTCACTAAAGGGTATGAAGTTAACAACTGACGGAAAGGGTGCAATGTTTTGAAGTAGCTGCTGAGATTTGGATATTCTTGCTGGTAAAGTGTGTTTTCTTCATTTTATGGAATTGTTGTCAATCGACTTGTCTTATTTGATTATTTTCTTTTAGACATGGATCACTCATTGATTTCATATTTCTGTATATGGGTGCAGGTTCGAAGAAAGTCGCTAGTGTGAACTTAAAGGTGTTGGAAATATTGCCTAATCTACTAGAAAAAGCAAGGGGAGGAAGATTTGGCCCTGGTGATGGTTTTGGAAGAAGAGATGGCAGGGTTCATGATTTCTCTGATAGAAGAAATAATAGGTTTTCCCATAAATCCGATGGTGGTTTCTCTGATAGAAGAAATGATGGTTTTTCCAATCGAACATGGAGAGGTTGTGGCTACTATAAGGCGAAACTACAGCAGTACTGTAATCTGTTTGACAATGAAGAATATGCTAGAGGTCTCTTTTGTCGAATTTTATTGTTCAATTTACTCGACGGGATTTTTCCCTTTTACATCTGCATCTCATATTCTTTAAAACAGGTGTACCTTTTCATTTACTGGAGAAAGGTATTTTGGTGCCCTTTTCGATTAAAAAAAATCCTAATAAGTATATAACAACTAACAAGATCCATACAATGTACAAAAGACTACTGTATTTCTTTTCCTAGCAGCGCCACCTGTAAACTTTTGAGTACGTAACTTAATCAAGAGACAGAAGGATCATGGTAGAAACCAGCACTATCCAAAATCATAAACTTGACTTCTTAAGTATGGCTACACTCAGAGCAGTAATTCTGAAATGGGAAGTATTGAAACAGTCGAAGGCTTGGCACCAAAAGTAGCTTGTTCTATGAATCAAAGGCTTGGCACCATATATCATAGCATTAAGCCATTAACCAACCAAACAAACGGTTGAAGGCTTCACACCAAATATCATAGCATTAACCAAACAAACTCTTTAAACTTTTTTCCATTTCATTGCCTTTCTCTAAACTATGAGAGATATCAGTAACAAACAGAGATTTGGGGTAGGGAGAAGGAACAAAGCTAGCTATCTAGGATGGACTCTGGAAAGGGATACAATGTACACATGACAACAACTGCTTCCACAAACCAAAAAGTCAAATGGGCCGGTATCACAATCAAACAAGCTAACACAAAACGGGGTATACCTCATTCTGCGGACACATTGCCATACTGCCATGGGTTGAAGTCAATTGATTTCACATCAACCCCATCAACAGAGTCAGAGCTATCAATTGCAGCACGGTGTTGAGTATATTTACTGTTATACTGATAGACTTCCAAGTCACCCCACGGTGTAGGTGTAACCTCCTCAGTTAAGTCGAACCATCTTGGTGTAAACTTTTGTTCCTTTGCTTCTCGTTCTCTCTTTTCAGCTCTCTGCCTCTCCTCCAATCTGAAAGAGAAACAAAGGATAAATAACAGGTTCAAAGATCTTCACAGTAATATTAGAAATACTACATATAATCCAACACTGATTCCCTTTTGGAAAAAGTACGAATAGAGAGAGAAAGATACCTGCTCTTCTCTGCACCTGCTTTGGATAGATCGCCGTTCTCAAGTGCATATCTATCAGGGCGCAAACGCGAGTCCGATGCCAACAACTTTTTAGGAGCAGTGTTAAAGCTATTTATTTTATGTGCAAAGTATGTGTACTGAAATTTGTCATTCTCTGGAACATCGGCAATATGCCAAACCTGCAGATATCATTCTTTGTGAATGCCAGAAGCTAGACTATTTAGTATATACAGCCAGCAATATAACTGCATGATACAAGCAACAGTCCAGAATAAAGAGAATCTCAAGTAAACGATTCATCATCTTCTTCAAACCTTTGTTTCTGTACCAAAGAACATAGCTGAACCTAGCAGATAAATACTGGTGAATATTTTACTAAACACGAATGAGTAGCAAGCCTTCACCACGCTCTAGAGTGACACCATTTGCTCTATAATAAATAATACACTACAACAGTATTAAAATGCTCTCCATAAAAATAATGTAGATGTAACTTAACTCGAAGAATACAGTTGCGCATATTGCAGATGAAACTTGACTGACAAAATTATACAACAAAGATAAGACTATGAGTACCTCTTTTAATTCTGTTCCTGGAAGGGGTTCCCCTTCCATGTCACAAGGTTGATAATTCATGGATTCATTCCATTTCCCAGTCATCAATATCTTAGGTTCCTCAGCAGAATTATAAACATATCCATCCACTTCATAACGACCAGCTCTGCAACAAAATACAACTTTTAATTTATCACCACTAGCAAAACTTGTAACTACTACAAGGTCTATAAACTAATTTTGCAAACCAACACTGAAGGTTATAAATCAAAAGTAATATTTTCAAAATTCATTCGTTAGTAGATTGTACTGAAATACTTCATTCATTTCAGGATCCAGTGAATAATTTATTTTGAAGCATTTTTCTTGATTTATGGACAAAGAAAAAAAAACACCAGGTCAGAAATCAATTCCAATGAGATTAAAAGGTGACAAATAGAAAGTTCAAATCTCATTGTACTACAAAGTTCTAGCAGTAACAACACGGCTATCGAAACACTTGAATAATTCATAGATAGCAGAACAGATGGTTGAAGGAATTCATACCCAAACCAGCCACAAGGCTGGAAACATAGCACAGCTTTGTCCCCAGTTGTCAGATTTGTCATGATCATCTCTCCAGGTGAATCAACCCAAGTCCGTCCGAATATCAAGTTGTTTACCTTTGTGGGAGGTGGCACTAAATCTAAGACTACACCATCTCTTTTAAGAGTCACTCGGGTTCTGCAAACAAACACAAAATATATAACATAAATGTTCCATCCAATTTTTTAATTTCAAGGAAAAAATATTAACAGAAAGAAAGAAAAAAAACACATCATAATGAAGAATAAAATCTCACTTGATTACATAGAATTTCAAAAAAGCCAACCATACATCAACAAAAGTACAAAACAAATTCTAAAATGACGCATATCCATAATTCAAATAATTGTTCATCTATTGTTGATACATGTGCATAGCTATCTATTATATCTAATTCTTACATCTTTTTCCTTCAGGAAGAATTCATTACAATGCAGCCAAAGCAGATAATTAATTATACATTTTTCTAGGGGAAGAGATCGAGCTCTCCCAAGGAATTAGCTCTAGAAACCATACAAAACCAGAAGAAAAAAGAGGTGAAACTTTCTACCAGCAGTTCAGCACTAGTGTATTGCATGACATCCAAATGAATAATACATTGTCGGGAGATCAAAAACTACATATTAAAGAACAAGCAGAGTTTGTAATACCTTCCAACAGGGTAAACATCAAGAGAGTTTCCTAAAAATTTAGTTTTCAGCTTTGACGTCACATCATAAGTGAAATGCTCATTTTCACCATAAGCAGCACTCATTGGTGGATGATGACTAACCTGGAATAATGTTGTATGCTGGTCAATTAAGGGTATTCAAGATCTTAAATGGATCACGAGAGTAGGAGAGAAAATCTAATGTGTAACACCATGGGAGGGGAGTTTTGCATATACATGAAAAACTCGGACAGTCATGGCCCTCAAAAGCTCACCTGCTCTGCAACGAATGTAATCCCACAGTGATTAACCATCTCATAAGTCTCCCCAAGTATAGGATTAAATGGTTTCCATGTTCGCTGGTAGGCGTAGTAGACAGATATAGCCCATGAAGCTGTAATGAATAACAGATATGTATAGATATACATCAACCATAAAATGAAACTTGAATGTGCATCACAAGCGAAGGAAAGCCATACTCACTGGTGTACACCAACCGCATATAAGGATCCTCACATTCATCAGCGCGATCCAACAAGTGTGAATATTCCATAAGCTGTAGGTATTGCACAGTTAACAAAACAATCAAACTATATATACAATGTGCACAACTATCCAGGTAGACACACAGCCAGATGTTTAGTACAAACCTCTGCCATTTTCTGCAGCATTGTCATTGGCTCAAAAATATATACAGGAAGAGTCACCATTGATGTTATATCTGAACCTATATACTTTTGCATCATCTTCCAGTAACTGTCTCGTTCCTTTAACAGAGAAATGTACAGATGCATAAGAAATTCAGGTTAAGTATGATCAATAGCATTCATGAAGAAGACAACATAATTCCTATTTTATTTGTGCACTGAGGATGGGGAGAATGGGGGAACCGACAAGAAAATGCTACAAAGCCACATATTTTTGATCAACTGTTCACTAATACAGTTTATAAGTTAATGTTACACCTATCATAAATCCACAATGACACCTAAGACTCCAGAAACATTGCAATCTGGAGTTAAACATGAGAATTGGCCTATTGCCACATCAAAATTTTATATGAGTACAAAAAAAAGATGCTCCTTCCCGAACAGAAAGCCAACCCTCTTAAAAAACACACTTGATAACCAAAAAAAAAAAAAACATGAAAACGAACTCTTACACCTAATGACCAAACGCAAATGATAAAAGAGCAACACATCCTTAAAAAGGAGCCTGTAGAGACGAAAAATTAGCATACCTCCTGTTTCCATCTTCCTCGTTGAGCTTCCTCCTCTGCGTCTTCTTTGCCTCCCTCTGGATTTATAACTTCCACCCCTTCATAACCAAGCATCCTAAATGAAAGAGGAGAATCACATTCAACTGATAGAACTCACTCCTTATTAACAAATCAGTAAGTATCAGGATAGTTTCCTCTATCAATATGTACACAAGCAGATGAACTAATGGCTAAATCAAAAGACGAAGCTATGTTTAACCATTCAATATAACTAATATTTGTGACTAAATTGGTATTTCTAATATTAATCCTCAAAAGACAAGTACACATATATATACACAAGAGTCCTCATTCAACACTCCAGATGCCTAGCTAGCTAGCTGATTAGCACTCTAGCTCAAGTTGTAACTATTCAGAAACTAAAGGTGGCACTACTCTCTCTCACAACAAAAAGGACACCTAATTCAGCATCCTGTATCACAAAATCAAGAACAGAACCACGAAAACACGGCTACGGAGCTCTCCATCACATAATTCACACAAAAATAAAAATTCCGAAACCGAAAGAGATCACAGTCATCAATGAAAGCAAGTACATTTCAAGACTGAAAGCTAGAATCCGATCAAAAATGTCAGAGCTCAAGTCGAATTTACCAATCGAAATCAAGAACAAGTGATTACGAGTAAGAAAGGAGAACAATTAGGGTTGTACAACACCAAGTGCATGAAAGATTGAGGATTGAAAAAAAAAGAAAAGAAAGAAAAAGGGACAGAAATGAAAGCTAACCCGCCAACGGATCGGTGCATGGCGCTGCCGAAGACGGAGAGGCCGGAACTCATGGCGGCGAAGAAGCCCTTGTTGTTCTTCTCATCCTTGTTTGGGATACTCATTTCTCTGAAAACCCTAATTCGATAATTGCGAGATCAAAGTGTCTCTGAAAAAGTTAGGAACAAGGCTTTGGCAACAAGTTTTGAGAGAAATGAACCGAGCAAATTTTTACATAAAGAGTGTGGAAAAAGGGCAGACGACGTGGAATTCGTTAACTGGCGGTTACTGTTTTATTGACTTTCACGCTCCTCCTATGGCGCGTGGGATCTTCGTAATTTTTTTTTTCCCTCTTCTACCCTTTTCTGTTTTGGCGTTCAAATGGGTTCACGAAGAAGAATAGCGTGCTCGATACTTAAGAGAAATTGGTTTGGTGTTTTAGATGGTGCTCTTTCAAATTTCCAATACGTCCAATTAATCCGACCATCGATTTTTTATTTCAGTGATTATAAAACAACACTTTTTTTTTTTTTTTTAAGGTTACTAAAGAAAAATCAGGCTTTTGAGAGAGAGAAAAAACTATGGCTGCCATTTGGTTTGGTAATTACTAAACCGACCGAATACCAACTGATGTTTTAAGTTTGGTTTTAGTAAATACAGAATCTACTGATTATCTAAATATTAGCTTTATATACTATGGTTTTCAATACACATACATGTATATTAAGAAATAAACATAAAATTTTTCATAATAGTATGAACATTACTACATATACTACATTAATAGTACATGTATTTTAAGTAACTTAGTCAAATATGGTTAAATAAACTAGTTTTATTGAAAATAACTCAAACTTGATATCATATATACAAAAGAAAACTATAATTAGGAGATGAGTATAAAGTTTACGACTATAAAATTGAATAACCTAGTTTTGTTCATTCTAATTTTAATTACAAAGAATTAGTTGTTTTGAAGTTGGTAATACAGAAAACCGAATTTGATAGTTATGATTAAAAATTGAAAATTTTGGTTGGTAATTGGTAGCTCAATTTTGAAACAGAAAGCTTTGGTTTTGAAGTTGGTAATACCTATAACCGATTCGAACCGACCGAGTAACAGCCCTAGAAAAAACTCTTAGAGAGAACGCTGTTAGCTGGGATTGCTCTGTCCTGTCCGGCTGCGCCTTGGCGCTGGCACTGGCCACTAGCCTTGCCGGCCACACGCGACGGGTTCTATTGGCTGTGGACAGGTTCGACACTCGGAAGCTATGGTGTGGAGGTTTCTTTCCCTGTTTCTTCTCGGATCCAGCTGCACCAGGGTATGATATGTTGTTAAGGGGTGGGACCGACATTGGGTGGATCCACGATGAGATGATGGGACATATGGCTGTGCCACCACGGGGAGGTGAATGGATAGAGAGGGGCGGATCTGCGATATAGATTAAGGCTGTGTGGGGATGGAATCGTTGATGGCGTCCTCCTCTGGTGGTCCAACGGCAGCGATAGAGCAGTGGTGGTGGAGGCTCGACATCGAGGGAGGAGTGGTGGGCGTGGTGGTGTGATGGTGCAGGTGAGACCTTGGGCTAGGCGTGAGGAATGGAGGCCCACTACCTTGGTTCTCTGGGCTCGGGCTTTGTTGCTTGGGCTGTATGGTTTTTGGGCCTGGGTCTGGGCCGGTTTGGGTGACGTGGGCTTGGTTCCTGTATGCGCACCCAGTGTATCTTGTTTGGCCTAGCGAAGTGGTGAGTTATTCTCTTGATCAAATGGACGCAACCTCCTAGTGGCATGATGAAATTGAGTGTTGCTGAATTGATTTTCGTGCAGCAACATAGTGGGAAAGGTGTGCTATTTGTAATGATGTTTTTTTGTTATAAAGTTATTTTTTTCTGTATGTCACCGCTATGTCAAAGTAAATAGAGTAATTATTCGTGCACTTTTTGCTAATTGGTGCTTGTTAAAATACATAGATTTTGTGGAGAGTCTTGGTATTATTTCAGGATGTTCTCTTTATGCTTATTGTAATCTGGGGTTTAGGCTTTACGTCCCCTCCCCTTGTATTTTGCAATTTCATTGATCAAAACTTGAGGGCAGCCGCATCAGCCCTTTTAAAAAAAAAAAAAAAAACACACACACGACACATTTTTTTTTTTTAAACAAGTTTTAATTGGTAAAATTGCCACTTTTTAGAATTGTTTCTAGAATAGGCAACAACAATATTAGTCTATCAAAAGCGCTTTAAAAGAAGTTATCTTAACATGTTTTTTGGTGGTTTTTGCAAGAACCACGTATAGCAATAAAGTGTTTTTTTTTTTTTTGTGGTTTTTTCAAAAGGCATGTAGAACAATAAAGTGTGTTTTTTGTGATTTTTTTAAGAAGCACTTGACATGTGTTTCCTAAGAGACACTTAAAATTATTTTTATTATAAAATTACTCTGTTGTAAGTGTCATTTTTATTGCTCTACCTACTTCCAACAATATTGTAACTAGTGGAAAAGAAATTCTTAGGTAGGGCAAACCTAAGAATATTTGACACGTCCACCCTACCTAAGAATCTTTTCTAGTAAAAACGCTTTACGGCATGCAACAAAATCACTTCCATAAAAGCAAACTTCGAAATACAGCCACTTCCATTTTCCGTGGCCAAAGATTTGGGGCTTAAGGAAGAAGATGTAGGCTAATTCGTATTTAATAGAGGCTTGTCGTTAACAGAGTCCATTTATGGATAAAGACTCGTTCTTTTTAAAAGAAGAGGCCCACAAGCCCAAAAAAGAGAAGAGAAGAAAAGCCGGCGATATTCTCCGACTGGGTATCAAATTCTCTCATCCTCACGTGGTGGAAGATTAGTAGCAGTATTAATCTCTGGGCAGTCACAGTGAGAGAGACCCCAAACCCAAATCTGTCTCAGATCTACAGCGAAGCACCTTACAATTTTCAATTCACTAATCATTCAATTCGTTTTTGATTTTCACCTTTTAATTAAAATTTTTACTTACTCCGATCACATTCACATTCACATACTCTCTCTCTCTCTCTATATATATATACTCTCCACCCAATCCAAAACCCTAACGAGCTCCGATCGTCTCTCTCCCAATTCGCCAACTGTCAAAGCCTCGCGGAATTCCGTGAAGGTTAAAATTGGAAGCATGAAAGAAGCGAAAGCCAACGGTCAGTACCAGCAGCACCAGAACGGCGGTGCCCACTTGTCGCCGTTCAAATTCGCCAAGTTGTTCGATCCAGAAGCTTCCTGGGACAAGGTACTACTATGCCCTATGCCTCTCTCTTTCTAATTCGATTTCCAATTTTGGAGTCATGAAAATGTTTGATCCTGAGGCAAAAGCAGTGGGATTTATAATGGGTTTTGTGGATTTTTAAAGTTAATGGGAAATATTGGAACGGTCGAATTTATTGAATTTATTTATAATGAGTTGAAACTGTTGGGGTAGGTTAATAGCTGCATCTTGACTCTAATTCATGAGCTAAATTTAATATAAGGTGTTAGATTGTTGGGGTTGGCAATTTGAGTTTGCTTTGTGTTTTTCGTGTAGGATCAATTGGGAGATGTCTTGCATTGGATTCGACAGGGCATGGCCCTCGTGTGTGGGCTGCTATGGGGTGCGGTACCCTTGGTAGGAGGCATATGGTTCATCCTGTAAGTTTATGAATACCCTGAACTGTCACATTTATTACTGCTAATCGTCTTACTTCAATGAATTTACCATGGAAAAGTTGATAAGAATTGAGTAAGAGGATAATCGAACTCTCGTAAGGCAAGCAGGGCATTGTTGGGAGACAATGTTTGATGACTTGAAAACTTAAGAGGTCTGTTTTCTGAAAATCAATTACAAAGGTTGAGTAAAGATAGATGTAGGTTTCTGCTACCTGTTGGGGAAGATGATTATGATTTTCTTAAAAAGAAAGGGTAGGAATCAGTAATCTGCTTGTTGGGGACTTTAGCTGCTCATTTTGGGAAGATCAAAATATTTTACACCATGACTTTAAAACTACAAAACGATTCGTTTTTCATTCCTGTTGAATCAATAATGTTGTAGAGGTTTCGTGACTTTCCATTCTCAGAGTTATTTATTATTATTATTATTATTATTATTTTAAATATAGTATTGTTTGGCTAATTATAGAGTTACTTTCTAAATATACCTTTTAAAAGAGGAATATTGAACAATTCCTAGGTCTTGTGTCCTTTGACTCCTTTCTGAAGAAGGCACGCGAAGTAACAGATGAGCTGTAGGCTCGTAGCTGTTACTTTATTGAAACAAATACTAGCACAGCCAGTCATTTGAACTTAAATTTTAAATGACATTGCTTGGCATAGTCTTTCCTTCCTTGGTGAGCATTGTAGAAATGGCTCATTCACTAGTTTGCTTCTTTCATACTATGCTTTGTTCTTTTGTGATATTATGGTTATCTGAAAGGAACAGCACCTATACTCAAAGAGGGTGTTGATACTTTTCATTTCAGTGTTTCCAACTTGATAGCCTTTTATGGTCATGCAGTGCTCATTGTATCCAGTGGCAACTTATGTCTGAGTTTAGTCTTCCTATCAATAAAAAAAAAAAAAAAAAAATTGGACTTGTGCCTGTGATGAGTGTCCTATGCTTCCTGCTTAATGTTTTCAAAAATAGTATTTCATGCTTTTGAATCTTCGGTGTTCACTAATGTAGCATGTTCTTCCACTTTCTTATGAACATTTTCCTTACTCTTATAGTTACTGTCAAATCATTTGTTGACTTTATGAGGTGGACTTTGATTTACAGTTTTCTCTTGTTATCCACTGGGATTATATATGGCTACTATGCGATGATACTGAAGGTTGATGAAGAAGAATTTGGCGGTCATGGAGCTCTCCTCCAAGAGGGACTTTTTGCATCCATAACTCTTTTTCTGGTAATATAATATCATTTGTGATCTATTCTCCTTACTTACTATCTCATATAAGTACAGCGTCATTAGGACTTTGATCTCGTTCTCATTTCTTCTCTTTCTGTTTTTCAGCTTGCATGGGTTCTAGTATACAGCTTGGGACACTTCTGATTGGCCATCTATTCAATTTCGCTAGGATTTGGTTGCATGAAGAGCGATAGCCTTGGATACAATGAGAAAGTTTCTTATGAAGTCATTACTGTTTGCTCATTTCTTTATGATTAAGCAACATTATGAATATGAGCATGGACATGCTAGCATCTGATTATGGTGAATAGATGTTTCAGTTAATGTTTCTTCATAGACACCCACGCAATGTAGCAATGTATGACCTGCAAAAAACTGATGAGAATCAAAATTGTTTTGGTAGCCATTAATAAAATTGCCTGCAGTCAAATTTGGGTAGGCTTAGCTGCATAGTTGCTTCACCTAGTTGACAAGCAGGATGTGTTCTGTTTTCCTAAAGAATACAAGGTATATTATACAGGTTGGGGTGAATATTTGAGTGAACTGATGTAAAAGAAATGCAGTTTCAATTGCATGTTTTGCATCATTATATCCTCTGTGCACATTAGGAATTCTAGCCTTTGTCAATTTTTTGGGGTAAATTTATGTATTCTTTTGTTACGTGGCTAGATATATGAGTATTACTGCCGAGTATTTGAGTGCAAATGCAATGTGCTTAATCATTTAGTGGTCTTCTTTTGTTCTCTCTAGCATGTTTAGGTTGACACCCGACTGGGAGCTGTTTGCGAATTATTTCGTGAGTTCCAACTGAAGGCGGCTTTAAGAATTGGATCACTCGGTTTTTGAGTGGCATATCCTTAATAAAATGGGGGCGTGTCACATAACTTGGAGGTTTATTATCATTTAGATGAATATTTTGGTCGAAATTAGAAAACATCAAGGGGATGCTGCCATTTATCAACTGCTCATATCAGACAGCATCAAAAGTGTCTGAACTGTTCAACAATGATAATAGTTCAACTTCTAAGAAGTGCATTCCCTTGATATAAGAGTCACAATCTATAGAATGATCCTACTGTTTTGGCAGATATGAATTGATCCTACTCAGGTAAGATTGACTTTAAGGTTATTACAATTGGACAAAAGGAGCAGGAAAAAATTGCCGTACTGTACACGATGTATCAATCCCTTCTTTGAAGTCGACCTCCACCTTTTCTTGAAACAAGATGGATACGTCCATAAACCCATCTTCTACCCAGAGGTGAAAGGGATTTCTGCACAAAATTAAACCCTTGTTAAGCAAGCAATACACAAACCGTAAAAGATTCTATAATGTCATATAGCGACTGAACATGTATTTTTTTTCAGCCTCGTAAATCAAAATAAGAGAGCTAGGTTCATTTCGGAAAGATAAAGAGAGGCATTATGGCCAGTGGTGGATTGTGGCAGTTTCAAACACAAAACTTAAAGTGCAAATAATAGGAAAATGGGGTAATATGAATAGTGAGAAAGTGAGGCGCTTATGAATTCTTACATTTCTCATTAGGGTCTAGGGTTTACTCTTTACTCTTACTGAAGTGATTCTTATATTCACCTCACCTCTTAACAGAGCCAGCAATGTGGTGTATAAATGTAGATTAAAGTTCTCCTGACATGGTAACATGTAGAGCATTTTCAACATAAAGATACCTTACGGTCCTGTTCAGTTACCTCCCAAAGAACGCCTTTAAAATATGACATACTCTGTATGAAACTCTATGAATGTCTTTATAAAAAACTTCAATTTATTGATCCTCAAGTAAGTACTCCTAACTTCTCTATAATTGTCATCTTTGAATCTAGATCTTCACAAAATACAAGTTTTAACACATGAAAGTTGGTGGGGGAAACAAGAAGCAGCCAAATTACCTCAGCCTTGGTGCGGAATTCTAACAAGCATTCACATACATGACAATTTGCTCTATGTGGGGAGTTATTAGACTGATCTGATTTCACAAATGCAAATACCTGTATAAAGTATGCCAATTAGTGAAAATGGATGATATGGAAAAAGGTAAACAGCTTTTAGAAGCTCTTGCTACAACATCTATCATGATCAACTCACCTCCTCCCCACAGTTTGGGCACACCCCTTTCAGTGCCATCAAGTCGTTCGTCCATAGGCCTTCAAGTACTTTAACTGTGAAAAAAGGAACTTATGTTAACTCTGACATTAAAATCAATTATAAGAAGATTAGAACTTCCTCATTTCCCTAATTACTATTGCTTTTCAATTTTCCATATTTGACAACAGAATTCACCAGTATAATGGATGCAGATTAACTTACCCGAAGCAGATGCAATAGGGAGACCAACGACAGAACCGACTATCATAAAGAGAATGCTATTCAGCATGGAAAGGCTAGCAGCTGGATTTACATAAGAAAGTCCTGGACTGAATGCATTTTGATAAGCTAGGCCAACAGTGTATAATATGGGCATGAGAAACGATCCAGTGCCAAACGCAAGAATGAGTATCCATATGCTCGCTAATGCGAAAACCTGTGATACGTCTGCCTGCCCTACATCCATGTCACTCAATCCTCAAGTAGAGAAAGAAATCACTACTACTCAGGAAATAATAATCTTGGTGAATTACAAAGTCATATCCCACAACAAACTGATGTCCTAAACAGGCATAGGTCATAGTCCAAAGCAAAGCAAAAGTAAAACATTACAGAACTTGAGCTAGAAATAGCTCAAGAGCATAAACACAAGGACCTCAAAAACCATGACTATGAAACCAAGTAAATTGTATTCATGAACTAAAAATCAAAATGAATCACCTCAGCATCGGAGTAAGCCGACTGTCGCCGGAGACTGCAACGGGGGTATTTCACCACGCATTTCGAACCGTACCATCTCAACTTCAACTGTAGTTTTCCAATCAAAAATGTCACTTTGCAAGCCCCAAATTGCTACATATATAACGAAAAAGGAACACTATACACATATATAGTAGCAGTACCTCTACTCTATCAAACATGTCATCAACTATCAAAGGGTCGCCACTGTAGTACGCATCACGTGCCTGCCACGTGCACCAGAAACAATTAATCAAAGATTGAATCTTTCATCACCGAAATTAAAATTGAAAAAAAAAAGAAAGAAAGGAAAATCCATACTTGACGGTAGAGGGCTTCGAGGGTTTCTTTGCTGGCGGTTTCGATTGGGCCGACGTAGATGCAGGAGGGGCCGGCGGCGGGGCCGTCGGGAGTGGTGGCGAGGTGGCTGCCGCTGGCGGAGATTCGAGCGGAGAATGGAGCTCCGGTTCGGAGGGTTCTGGAACTTTCGGGGACGGTGGACCCGATTAAGTGGTGGGGGGCGAAGGAGGCGCCCGTGCCCGCCATGAAACTGGAAAGCGTGGAGGTGAAGCACCTCAAGCTGAGTGGTGAGAGAGAGAGAGAGAGAGAGAGTTTGGGGCCACGGAAATGGTTTTGGCGCGTAAATATCTGGGTTGGTTGATTGGCTGAGGATGAGTCCTTTCTGGGCAGAATTAGGCAGAGCAATACTTTTCTAGATCAAGATTCGACGTCGTTTTCCAGGAAATGGAAAAAAAAAACAAATAAGAAAGAGACGAAATAAAAAAGAATGCGTCTGCCGGGAGTCGAACCCGGGTCTATTGCTTGGAAGGCAATTATCCTAACCGTTGGACTACAGACGCTTGCTTGCTGAAAATCTCCTTTCATTTCAATTATGAGTGAAAATTTCGGTGAGCAAAAATTGGTCCATTTAGAAATATCATGAGGCAAAAACTTCTTCGAAAGGTGTTTGGTTTAATCATTTTTGTTCTCAAGTATTGTTTTATCTTGTGATTGTAGTTCTAGGATGTGGTACATTTTGTCCGTTTTCGTAGCTTACAGTTAAGGTTTTTAATAATGAGACCAATAAGTAGTAAGTAATTCGTCTTTGAAGTTTAAAGAGTATGAATGAGATCCATCTTTGTGATCAAAAGAACAAAAAAAGAATAAGAACCTAAATCTAGTTTATCTGTTGTATGTTCCAATGTCCAAAGCATCAATATTTTGTACAAGAGAGAAGTAAAAAAACATGTCTCTACAAAAGAAGGAAAAGAAGAAGAAAAAAGGAAAATGTCTATGTTTGCATAAGAATCAACTAGCTAGGTAAAGCTCGGACCAAAAAAAAAAAAAAAACTAGCTAGGTAAAGCTCACTTCTCTACAACTACAAAAAATGCTTTAAAACTTTTCATATCTCTATTGTCTAGCCTTTTAAATCCTGGCCTTCAAAGAAAGGATCCCATTCATGTTCTCCCACTATCCCAAACAAATTGTACTTCCAACTCACCTTTTCTGCAAAATCAAAACTAGTATTCTTCCCTTCCCTCATGTCCTTTCCAATTGTGTCAACTCTTTCAAGAACCCCCTTAACAGAAATATCAAATGCATCATCATGAGTTTTCAATTTGTTACTTGGGTCAGCATACACAACTCTCGGTATCAATCTTATAACCTCTTCCCTCATTTTCACGATTTCCTGGCTTGAAATTCCACTCAAGATCCTCTCAATGCTGACCGTCTTGTTTTTTACGTCAAACTGTGAGATAAGCACAGAGTATTTGGTGTGCTCCTTTGGTAAGTGCCACACATATTGGACATAGGCCGAACCAGGATGAAAGAAAACCGGTATGCACCCAGCTAGAATAGAATCAAAGATTGATCTTCTGGTCAAAGAATCACCAGGAGGCTGCAAGCAGAACACAGAACCTTGAAACATTTTCATCACGAAAACGGGCTTGTGACACTTGTCTGGCCCTGTAGAGCATTCTAGCAACTTGCATTTTCTTCTTGCAGCTTTACACTGGTCGATGATGTCGTTTCGGATAGAGTCCTGAAGATTAGGCCTCGGGCCGCCTGCAAATGAGAACAAGATCCTCCTTCGCTGTCTTCTCATTCGGTTCTGCCAGTGAAACACTTCAGTGTCCATTGAAGGGTGGAAGTATGTTGGATATGGTATTGCAAAGTCATTACTATTCCAAGGGCTTGATTCAATTGTCAAAATGGTCATATTCTTCGACTCAGGCAAAAGCATAAGCTTGTTCCCCCAATTTGAATCCTCATCAGTAAATCTCCGAAAATCCCAAGTGATTCTTCCTGCCACCATAAAATGATCTCTACCCCACATTCTCTTCCATTCTGGTTTTTCTCTCAGCCACTTCACAAGTTCAAGTGAGCCAGAATCTCTCATTCTAAAGCTGGAACCCCAAAGGTACCGTGACACGTCTAGGCCAGCATAGTAAGGTACAAATATTGCTGAAGCTTGAGAGGAGTCATTTGTCAAACAGTTGTACTGCTTCAACCTATTGTGGAATATGACCTCTAACAAGAACTGGTTTGTAGCAAACCAACCAGTTTTGGAGTAGACTCTCTCATTATTTGGAAAATGAGGGCCAAGACCCAAGTTTGATGACAACTCACACATATTAGTCCAATTGCTAAGTGAACCACAATGCTGGATCAAATCCTGATTAAACTTGCTAGGGATTTCATGGACATAGATGTACTTACCTAGGCACAGATCAGATTCAGATTCAGATTTGAAATCTGATTTAATATCAGCATGAATCTCTTCCTCCTTGATGGGTATTTTGGTAACCCCTTTCACATCAAGTTGAGTTTCTTTATTCCCTCTAGAATTATCATGTGCTTCTCGATCTGTTTCTTTCGTCAAATTTCCATGCTCTTCAGAATCATTAACATCTTTGGTTCTCACAGCCCCACTTTCGTCCTTGAAAACAACTTTCCTTTCAACATTGGGTTTTTTATCTAGCCAAGGATCAACAGAATTTGAAGCAACAGTAGCGACATTGTTGTCGAAGATGTTGTGATTGAAAAAGGTGATCATGACACCCTTGCTGACCATAAACTGGGAATAGTATGCACCAATCAATAAAAACCATAAAAGAGAACCGGCTAAAACGACGAACCATGATTGGCGGCATATTCCGGTTGTCACTAAAGGCCTTCCCATCTTGTCACGAAAGGCCCGTAATCTGAATCTTCTTCGATTCGTCGTTGTTCCGTTGTGTCTATCTTGGATCAATAAGGATCACCCTCAATACAACATTATGTGACAGAGAGATGAAGCAATTGGAATCCATGCAAGGAAAATGGAAAAGAAAAGGACCAATACGAATCCGAATCGTTGTTTGGAGCACAAGAAATTAAGATTTGTTAATGTTTGTTTGTGGTAGAATAATGGATGTATTGGATTGTAGAAATATTAGAGGCAAGGAAATGCATGGGATTTGAAAAGGTCTGTGCATGGATTAATTTCTGGGAAAGTGGATTGGGAGAGAGAAAGGGAAAGAATGAGAGATGAAGGATGAAGCAAATTAGATTCAGAAGTCAAGAGTGTATCAGAATTTGGGAAACCAATCAGTTTCAGTAGTTTTTATTTGTAAGTCTCAAATTAATGTTTTTTTTATTAGATAGACAACTCAAATGCTAAATTAATTTTTCGTGAGCCGAACTCACAACCTTCCACTTACAAAGGGATGATTATGCCACTAGACTAAATAGTACTTGGCTCAAATTTATGTTTTGATAATACATGCCGAATTTATTTTTATATTTTTTTGTTTTTATTTTTTTGAAATAATGCTGAATTAATCTATGTTTACAATTCATAAAGGTGTATATTTCTACTTTACAAAACTGGAGTATGCAGTACATGGCTTCTCCCATGCTTAGAATGCAGTTCGTATACAAAAAGGGTGGCGGAGGATAGAAAAAAGAATGAAAAATGTGGGTTACGCTTGCAGATTTGCAGTTCATACAAAAAAGATTTTTTTCCTACCGATGAAAACGGAAAAAGAAATCGGAGAATTGAAGAAAGAAGTGCAGAGCACGATAATCCCAGTTTTTGAACAAATCCCAAACCCCTTTTGATTCGGTCTCTCACTCTTTGGCTCTTTGCTTAATATTGCCTGGTCCTATGCTAAAAAAAAATAAAAAAATAAAAAAAGTCATGGAATATGGTAGGGGTCATCATGGGCCGGGCTAGGGCTGGCCCTACCCTAAATTTTAGGGCTTAGGGTCGGGTCGGGCTGGGCCTAGTCAAAGTCAACAAAATTTAGGGCCGGGTAGAGTCGGGCCGGGGCTTAAATATGCTAATCCTTACCCACCCTAAAAACCCGATCTATTAGGGCCGAAAGGGCCGGGTCGGGCCGACCTTCCGAATAAGGCCAAATAGGGTCGAAAAGGTCCTTATTTTGTTTAATAAAAAAAAAACTTACATTATTTTTTTTCCTCAAAATGTGGCTAAATTGTTATATAGGTAATATAAGACATTGTTTTTATTTGATCATATTTAATATATGTGTGTGTGTGTGTAGGAATTAACTTATAACATTTGTTAATATTAGTTAAGGTGGTTATATTCAATTAACTATCTCTCTAAATCTACTAATATTAATTGTTATGTAACAAAGAAAATAAAAACTAAAGAAAATAAAGCTTAAGAAATCAATTACAAAGAAAGAGATAAATTGCATATTATAGAAAAAAGAGAAACATAATTAAAAAATAGAAAAAATAGAAAATTATTAGGGCTTATTCGGGAGAACCTAAAGGGCCGGGCCGGGTTTCATTCTCATGGCCCATACCCTACCCTATTTTCAAAAGGGTCGGGCCGACCTGCCCTAATGCAAGGGCCGGGTAGGGCTTCGGCCCTAATGCAAGGACCGGGCGGGTTTAGGGCCTAAGGGCCAAATGATGACTCCTAGAATATGGCTTAATTAACATCAATTGATTTTGTTTGGTTTTAGACCCAATTTGGCATAGGTTTTAAAATGTAAAAAGTTTTATTTTATTTTATTTTTATACGTAGTAGAAGATGATGGGTGAAATTAATAAAGCAACTTATTTTAAAAGTTATACTATTAAGTTGCTACTTGTAAAAGTTAGTAAAAAAAACGGTCATAAGCTAAAAGCTACAACTACTTGTTATGATTTAAGCTAAGCTAATATCTCAAACTGGGCCTTAGTTGGATACCTAGTTTGTTTTTAACGGTCAATTGAATTTTTAGATAATATAGTAATATATTCAAGATTGGGAGTTCGGTTCAAACATGATCAAAGGTATGTTTGTTGATGTATTTTGCAGTACATGAACTTTTGAATTTTCTTGCTGAGATCTCTCTCTCTCTCTCTCCCTCTCTCCCTGTTTGTTGAAATTTTTCCGTCACTATTTGCTTAGTTTTGCCTATTTCTATGCAGATTATAAGGAAAGAAAGAAGGAAAACCACTAGAAATGAAAAGGAGAGAAGAATGGTTAAAATTCCCTTTTTCGTTGATTCTTTTATGAATTTCACGGACCGATGATTTTTATTTTTTTATTCTAAAGGACCGATGAGCATTTCAACCTTACATACTCCTAGGAATCCACATGTAATTGGGGAGGATTCAGTGCACCGACGTTCACTTACATCGACATAAATGGATAGTTAAATTATATTAAATATAATTATAAATTTCAAAGATTGAGATCATCTTATAAGTGTTGGGTCGTTTGCACCGTCGGTATATAGAACAATTTTCACATTTTAATTACATGATCAAATGATACAAGTCTTTGATAAAAATCTGTATCTTTGGTTTCATTTTTTTTCTTCTAACCCATCTCCGATTAATTTTAGTTTAGTATTTAGTTCCTGAGAAAAATTCAGTCACCGTCCCCAAACTATGCTGCCAAGGCCAATTTGATACCCGAACTCTCAAAAGTATCAATGTGATACCCAAACACGTATTTTGACATCAACGTGATACTTCCGTCAAAAAATCCTAACGGGGCCGTTTGTTTGCTGACGTGGCAAGCACGTGGGTCCTATATGATATTTTTATCAAGGGCAGAATAGTCTTTTACTCCTAACTGATTTGAAAAAAAAAAAAAAAAAAAGAACGAAGCACAGAGCTCCATCGCCCCAACTCGGTTCTGATTTTCTGGTTTCTGGATCAGTCTCTCGCTCTCTCTCCTTCTCTCAACCCCTGTCTCGCTCTCTCTCCTTCTCTCAACCCCCGTCTCCTCTCTCTCACCAACTTCATCCTTGATTTCTTCACTATCCACCATGCCTCCATATCCATAGTACCTATTGGTACTCCTCCACGACCAGCTGATCCGGACACCAACATCGACGACAACGATGCCGGCGCAGCCTTCGATTTTGAAGACGATAAGGATGGATCCAAAACGACGCCGTTGTTTTCCCACTTGCAGCTGCTCCCCAACGGCGAATTATGAACCAGGGGTAGAGGGGAGTGTCGCTCCTCAGATTAAACGACGACGTCGACGGTTATGGGCGGCTGCTGGCGGAGGAGGCATCGGAGTCACAGTGGCGGAAGTGGTCGAGCGGCCTTGATGGTGGCGGTGGCTGTGCGTTCATAGATGGCTTGGGTAAAGATTAGATTTTTTTTTTGTGGTAAATTCTGGGTGTGTGATATTGAGGATGGTTGATGTTATGGTTATTGGGTTTGTGATTGTGATTGGGTGTGTTCACATTGAAGAGAAGAAGAACGGCGAGCTTGTGGAGGGAGGACCAGCCGTCGAGAGGCTCGGAGAAGGTGGCGGAGACAAGATCGGAGACGACGAAGCAATGTTCTAATCGATCTGTCTGGGCTTTTACTTTCTGGGTTTTCAATCAATCTCTCTCATGAACATCTCCATTACTTTCTGGGTTTTCAATCGAAGAACCTCAAACTCTTGGTTGCTCTCTTCCTCAGGCAGCAAAGCAGAAACTCTTGGTTATTTTTTGGTTCGATTTCTGATTCTTCAATGTTAAAGTCTCTCTCTGAAACTCTTGGTGAGTTACTGTGTTGAAGACAGAAACATGTTATGCTTGGGGGCTTGGTTGACCGATTCGTTGGTTGGGCGCTGCCGTTGCTTGGCAATTTCACCGTGATTAGATTGATCGAGCTATCGAATTGTATTGGCTTGTATTGTACTATTGATGATTAAAATCATTAAATTGGGTGGCTGGTGGTTGATGACAATGTCAGGTAAGTAAGGAAATGTGGTGGTGGAGCTTGCGGCGGAAGTTGCGGCGGTTAGGCTAGAGGAAAATCCCAGAAGAAGAAGAAGAGAAAGAACAAAAAGAAATGAAAAGAAGAAGAAGAAGAAGAAGAAGAAGAAGAAGGAGAAGAGAAAGAAGAAAAAGAAATGAAAAGGAAAAAAATGAATTTAAAAAGGGTAAATTGGTCATTTTACATTTTTTTAGGGCCCACGTACTTGCCACGTTAGCAAATAGACGGCCCTGTTAGGATTTTTTGACAGAAGTATCACGTTGATGTCAAAATACGTGTTTGGGTATCACATTGATACTTTTGAGAATTCGGGTATCAAATTGGCCTTGGCAGCATAGTTTGGGGACGGTGACTGAATTTTTCTCTTAGTTCCTAGTATGTTCCTAGAGATCATGATGTACATAAACAAAACGCAAGTCGTTGCTTTAGTCAAGGAATGATTTGACAATTTCACCCCAAAAATAGGGATTTAAACTGCATGCATGAGAATCGGCAAATCGAGTAAGTCGTTGTCTGCGAATATAAATCCTAGTGCTATACACTTCTCCGTACGTACCATATATAGAGTTAAGGAATCTGGGCTTAACCTAAATTAAATATAAAAGTCCTTTCTGTTAATTTTCTATCTTAAGCCTGCAGGGATTTAAAGGACTACATTGGGAAAAAAATGCAAACAGTACCTGACCTTTGGCCTATTAGTAACTTTAGTACTTGACAAAAAAAAAAAATATCACTTTGGTACCTGAAGTTCGAAACCCGACCCAATTTTAGTACCTAAAACACTGTTGGCCGTTACAGCGTTAGCCACCTAACATAACTTGAAGGACATATAAGTAATTTCAACTCTAATTTTTTTATCATTATTATTATTATTATTATTATTTTAATTTCAACGCACTCTCTCTCCCTCTCTCTCTCTCTGCTAATTTCCACACACTCTCTCAGTCTCTTCTTCAAGCTCTAGCAAATTGGGCTGCTGGAGAAGGATTTTCCGAGAAGCAACACATAGCTGTTTGATCTCGGACTTGGAGAGATGGACCTGCTTCCCAGGCCTGGGCAATCGGACCTCTGTGCCCCTACGACGCCTTTGATTTAATTCTCAGATCCCTCACCAGTCGGGGATTTGACAATCCAGATTTGTCTTTTTGTAATTGTTGTGATCTTGGTCTGAATTGGTTGTGGCAGAGGTTGGGTAATCGATCCATATTTGGATTGATGTTGTTTGATGTTTCCTAGGCTGTGAGGATCAGAGTTAGGGCCTTGATTGGTGGTGGGATTTGCTGTGACTTCTCTTTTTCTGGAAGATGCGACGGCTTCTGGGACTGTTTTGAATTGCAGACGGCGACCGGGTTTTGGTTTTGTGGTCTGACTTTGTACATGAGATCGGTCCCGATTGTGAATTGTTTGGATTGCTTGGTGTGCTACATCTCTATTGCCGTCAATGGTGATGGTAATATCGATGGCGTCCTACATGTCCGGTGTTCTGGGTATGCAATGGGTTTTCTGGAGGATCAGCAATGGAGGAGATGAAAAGATTGAGTTTATGGCTGAATTGAAAGCGAGAGAGAGAGAGAGAGAGAGAGAGAGAGAGAGAGAGAGAGAGAGAGAGAGACAGAGAGAGAGAGAGACAGAGAGAGAGAGAGAGAGAGAGACAGAGACAGAGACAGAGAGAGAGAGAGAGAGAGAGACAGAGAGAGACAGAGAGAGAGAGACAGAGAGAGAGAGAGAGAGAGAGAGACAGAGAGAGAGAGAGAGAGAGAGAGAGAGAGAGAGAGTTGTGTGTGTGTGTGGAGGAGTGTTATACAATGATGACGAACGTCTTGTCCAATTTTGAAAAATCAGGGAAGGAAGGAATTACAGGCAGATTAAAACAAGAGAAGATTTGGACGAAACCTTCAAGGGCCACGACGAATGCGTCTCTGACCTCGCCTTCTCCCTTGACTCCCAGTTCATGGTCTCCGTCTCCGATGACAAAACCCCCCACCTCTTGGACTTTGAAACCGACGACCTCATCAAAACCCTCCGCGGCCACACAAACTAAGTTGGGAGAAACAAGAAGACGAGGAGAGCTTGAGGAAGATGAAGACGAACAGTGAAGGGACCATAATACCCTTCAAAGTTTGCTAGGTGGCTAACGTAGTAACGGCCAATAGTGTTTTAGGTACAAAAGTTGGGTCGGGTTTCGAACTTCAGGTACCAAAGTGATATTTTTTTTTTGTCAGGTACTAAAGTTACTAATGGGCCAAAGGTCAGGTACTGTTTGCATTTTTTAACCGACTACATATATATCTGCAAAGGACTATTTCTTCATCTGCAAGGAAAAAATTGGAATTGGAGAGGATGAATGAACTGATGGCGGACTCTCCTATTGCTTTGTCTATTGCTTTATTTGTTCCTAAACTATGATTAGGTATACAGGATAGAGACCCATTTGACAACTTTTGACAAGTGTCGAATACTTGCAAAGTTATATTAATTGGCCAGCGAGCTACCTCATGGAATGTTGCCAAGTAATTGCGTGATGCTAAGGTTTTGGACAATTAGGATCCATGCACCTTTATTATAATCATCACTTTGATGAATTCCATATGTTTGGTTAAAAAAAAAAATATATATATATATATAGACACACACACATATAAATGTTAATCCAATTAATCAAGAAGCCAGAAGCTATATCATAGTAATCTCGTATTTTAATACGTAATGATATTTGAATTAAACATCATTTTTTTTTTTGAATAAAAGTTTATTGTTATTCAATAAATCAACAGCCAAATGGTTATAGCTTACAAAGGTTACATAAGCAGTTCGGCAAGAAAATCCGGTAAAACATATCCAAGCTAAAGCAAACTAATTAAAATCAATGGAAAGCTCACATTTAAGTAAGCCTGCCCAAGCATAAGAAAGTTTCGCCTCCTACGAAAGGAATCATTCAACTAGCCCTCACTTGCCAGTCAAGCAATTGTGGTACAAGCAAGAAACTAGAAACGTCATAGAAGACTCATAGAAACCTAATCAACTCAAACAGGCTTAAGACCCCAATCAAAGCAATTAAACAATAGCCAGCTCCTTCCCTGGCGAGTTGGAGCTGATATTTGCACTATCATTGTTACCTTCATCTTTCTCATTCCTCAAAGTACGCTTATTCCTTCGTCCAAAAGGACGACCTTTTTTCTTTGGAGCCATCCCTAGCGAAATCGGAACCTCCACCAACTCACCAAGGTGAAATTCTGGAGGTATGAAAGCCAACCTAGGCTTAAAACTCTTCTTTTTCACACCCAAGGTAAGATGTTTTTTCTGAATTAGGCCCAACAGCAAGGTCATTTATATTGGCCCCATCAGCAAAGTAGTTCGGCCCAGTCCCATGCAGCCCCGGCCTAATCCCATTCAGCCCCGGCCCAGGACCATGTTGAGTCCCAGTCCCACCGGTCAACCCTAATTCAAAGTTAGGGTTTGCCGCCAAATTTTCTGGAACGCGTACAGAGCTCCTCACGGCCGGCGAACCCGATCCTAGCACCAGCGTTCCAGCCACTTCTGCCACCCCAGAAACCTCTGGCACACCTAGTCCCACCGTCACTAGCATCTCTGACCCAGCAACCAAGCCAGAAACCGCCTCTTCCGACGCCGCCAACCACCTAGGTTTGCTTCCACTGCACGGTCCTACACCGCTAGAGCCAGCGCAGCGCGCGCCTCCACCTCCAATCTGCCATCACATAGACCCCCACCATGACCAAAAAAGCCACAAGCCGCACACAGCCCATGGCATTTTTCATACTGGAGTTCCACCAACACCAAGACCGTCGGAGAGAATTGAAAGGTCCTCTGCACCCAAATTGTAATACCCGACATTGAGAAGTTAATAAAAGAATCTGTGAGCCTTGGATATCGAGCTTAAGTGACATAGTTCGATAATTTACTTATCGATATCGATAAACGTTAAACCACTCGAGAATATTTTCAAAACTTTTCACAAAGTGAAATCTTTAGTAAGAGTTGGATAACAAAGTACACGACACGACGAATTCGTGAAATTTATAGAGAATTTTCCGAGTACCCGAGCTATTTACTACGATTTTACGAGGTTGTGGGATTTAAATCAAGAAATGGAAATTTGTGGAGCGATGTGAGCCATTGATCCACTCACCGGTTGATCAGGACCGTCCATTGTTAAATGGACCAATCTACTTATATGTGTTGATTAGATCAAGGAGAGGGGGGAGGAAGCGAGAAACTTCTCCGAGCACCGCCTCATCTCTCTCTTGAGGTCTATCTGGAAGTCTCTGGAGAAAAAAAAAAAGAAGGAAACGGAGGGGAGAAGGTTAGTGAAAAGAAGATAAAGAAAACTCATCCATGGGGTTCCTGATCGCTCCCAACTCCGTACCAACTCTCCTTAGAGGATAGATGGAGAGAGAGAGAAGGTTTCGGGTATTAAATTAAAAAGGGTCAGGATGTTACACAAATCCTCCGCTGAACGTCCTGTACCACACAGATCCTCTAAATCTGATCCTTCCGCTGCACCGCCCCCTGATCAACCCGAACAAAGGAACCCAACGCTCGTCCAATTAGGGTTAAGGCCTTCTCGTTGCGCATAGCAATGCGCAACCCCTTCACCACCACCCAAACCTCCAGGAGATGCAGCGGAGCCGCCCCGAGATCTGAAACGCAGTCATAGTCTGCTAGTAGCAGCATAGAGTTGTTGTAGAACCATGGACCGCTTGAGAGAATCCGATTCTTCACCTCACTATCCTTGAATTGGAAGACAAAGATATCCTCCTCCTCCTGCCGGATCAGAACTCTCTCCTTCAACCCCCAAACATTGGAGATCGCCGCCGAGAATGACAGGATCACCACTGTCTTCTTGGATAAAAGCAGACCACAAAGGTAGAAGAATGAATCACGGATTGCATCCTCTCCTCCAACAAGGCTCACAATGGCCTCCTCAGAAAGTGCAGAAGGAGCCACCGTGTTCTCCTCCGCCATCGCGCCACAACTCGATCAATGGTACGGCTAGGGCAAAGAAACCCTAGCAGGGCAAAGTCGACCTAAACTTCCAAAATTAATCTTACCGTTGATAAAACATGATTTTTTCTATTCCTTATACTTGTAATTGAATTAAACATCATATGATTACTGTACATTATTAGAAATAGAGATTATTTGAGTAATTACAGTTCTCATGAAATTGCGACTTTATTTTGAAGATAATTCAATCAGTTTCTGTTCATTCAATAATGAAACAAAGAAAAATGTTTAATAGGTGCCTTCTGGGATTCCTCATTCGTGAAGTTATGAATCATCTTGAAAGAGAGAGCGTCACGTCATTTAAATGAAGTGATCGATTACTTTGGCAAAATATATGGTTGGCCATTAGCATCAAGGCCGACGGTATTCAACCACATATAAACTACTTCATATCATCACGTTCTTTGCCATCAAATAAAGAAAGATCGATGTATTAAAGTTCCTATCTTCCATCATGTCACGTTTCACGTCTCGTTAATAATTTGAAAATTATTTGAAGTGAACATCTCTAAAAAATTAGTTATCTTTTTTTTTTTATAGGAATTTATTTCACTTATTCACTTATTCTTTCTCTCAGATAGAAAATAGGGAGAATATCTTTTTGGCACTAAACTATCAAACACATTTTCAAATTTAAAAATACAATCGTTTTCTCATTTTTGTTTTATAAATTTTTTTAAAAAAATAATTTTTAAAAACGTTACCAAACAGGCCCTAACACTCCCACAATTCATTTTTCTAGTTTCAACATTTTTTTATATTTAATTTAACTTACAAATAGCTAACATTGTTACAGCAAAAGTCAAAATTGGCAAAACTATATTTAACTTTTAGACAATTTGACTAAGAAAAATAACTTTTACTGTTGGAGATACTCACAACTTTGCAACCACCATGTACCAACATTGTCATAAAATAGATAACTGAAACAATTATTAATCCAACATAATTCATCTTAGGGTGTAAAAACTAGAAGTTATACCAAGAGGCTTTACAAAGAAATGAAAGAAAAAAAAATTCAGAATTCAAAGTATAAAGTTCTTTTCTCGCAAAATTCAGTTATAGGTTTTTATCAATAAGTCTGCATTCTCACAATTTGATGATTGGTTGAATTGTATTCAACAAATATACATCAAATACCACACTATTTTGGTATTCAATAGTGTTGTAAGCAACCACCACACTTAGCATCCAATAACCAATAACCGTGTGCTGTGAAAACCGTAAACACATTTGATACTTGATAGCCACATGACCGAAACTTACGAGCAATACTCGGCGAAAAATGATCCAAGGAATCATGAAGTCTAAATAGTAACCTCTCACATCTATAAGCAGTGTCAAAAGTGAAATTGCTCGGCTACGTAGCTTTCGCTTAAACATGAACAAAACTCGAGAATCGTCTTGTAATACATAAAAAGGAACTTATTATTATGTAATATCAAAAACAAATATACTGTGTAATAATTGACCGCCAATTCCGTGACAAATACTTCCGTACATAAACACCAAAATGGAAACAGTAAATTTGGCTAGCTTATGAAATGACAATTGGCATAGTATAACTACAATGCTGGCGGTGTATAGGGAAGAACCTTCCTTCCAGCTACTGCAAATCAAAACGCCACCATAACAAACTCTCTCTACACACACACACGTCTCTGTGTTATCGCAAATCCCACCACCCTGCAATTTTTTCACCAAACCAATTTCCACTCGTAAACATTAATCCAAATCCAGGAAAATCTTACATCCAAAGCTAATCGTTTGTTGTGAAAAAAAGAGGGAAAGGCAGTTGTGACTTGTGAGACTAGACCAACTCCTCCCACCACCCATAAAGCCATCATTTTTATTCACATTCATTCAAGAAATCAAGAAACTTTATACTCACACACCCCCCAAAACGCCAAGAAATCCAAATCCCATTTCTCTCTGAATCCCACATTTTGATCCCTGATTGGTTTCACAGCCCAAATGGGTTTTCCGGGTCTGAATCAAGATCACTGATTTCATACCAGAACGTGAAAAGAAAGACAAGACAAGACAGATTGCAATGGCGAGACGGCAATCTTCGGCGGAGATAGAGATAAAGGTGGTCACTCCGCAGCGGGGTGACAACGTGGTCCACCCGGAGGGCCCACCTCCGGTACCGTCGCCGGCGCTGTCGAGGACCTTCAGCGACTACAGGCCGTTCAAGAGGTGGAAATCGTGGCTGGTGCCGTGGTTTGTTGTGATCAACATTGTGGTGTTTGTGATCACCATGTTCGTGAATAACTGCCCCAAGAACTCTGATAGATGCATTGCTCGGTTTCTGGGTCGCTTTTCGTTTCAGCCCTTCAAAGAAAACCCACTTCTGGGGCCATCTTCATCCACGTAAAGTTTCACTCTTTTTTCTTTTTCAAGTTTCTCTGTCTTATTATATTGGTATTTGCAGTTTTTTTTTTTTTTTTTTTTTTTTAGAATGATTTGGTATTCGCAGTTTGAAATGGAAATGTGTGTTCTGGGATTTAATTGGGTTGTTTTAGTTGTTGATGAGACTAGTGCATATGAGCTTTTGTGATGAGGAGGGTTGGGTGGGTTTCATGGGAGTGGAATCAATTTATAGCAACAGTCATTAACTGTGTGAAAATTTTTTGGAGATTATGTTATTAGGATTCATGGTCTACCTGGCTTGATTTGTTTGCTGAGTCAATCAAAATGGTCCTTGTGATATGTTAAGAGTCAAATTTCCAGCATTAATTTATAATTTGACAAAGTGGTTCAATTTTTTTCTTTTTAGTTGACCTTTCCTTGCTCTGTGAGGCCATAAACAGGATAATTATGGATCAATGAAACTGTTGAATCTTAATGCCTCTGGTAAGAACTAAGAAGGGGCATGCCTTCATCAAGGATTTGTGAGTGAAACGTGATAAGCTGTTTAATGTCCTCGTTGTAATATGCCTCATCCAAGCTAAAATTAGCACTTCAATGGGAATTTGTCTTCTGTTTGACAATAAGAGCTATAGATATGGCACATATAGGTCAGCAGCTCCTACTTATTTCTTAATTTCTTTTGTAAGAAGTTGAAACTAAGAAGGGGCTGGCACTTGTCGATAGTTTATGAGTGATCAACCAGAAGCTGTCTAATGTCCTCATTGTAATGTGCCTCATTGCAAGTCTAAAACGGCTAAACTTAGCAGATCTTAGTTGTAATGAGAAGAGAGGGATATATATCTGACTTCTTCGTATGTGCTTTCACTCTTCAGATTAGACAAGATGGGTGCTCTAGAAGTGCAGAAAATGATCCATGGACGCCACCAGGCATGGCGGTTGCTCTCCTGTATGTGGCTACATGCTGGAGTTTTCCATGTACTGGCCAATATGCTGAGTCTTGTATTTATTGGAATTCGGCTTGAGCAGGAATTTGGGTTTGGTATGCATCTGTTTTTCCATCTTGACATGTGGTGTAATGCATTTGTAGTCAAATTACAAATTTGTAGTGAAACACAAAGCAGAAGACAGAAATTATCAAGCAAAAATACAAACAATTTTTGATGTCTTGGCTTGAGAATAATCTGTAGCTCTAGATTTGTAGGGCATGAAGTTTTTGAATTGCAATCCTAGAGCAGTGGTCATATGGCACGGGTTGCATAATAGCCTGCATAACTATGTTGATAGGTTTCCATAAAATAAAAGGAAGCTTCATTCAGCGGGGTGCGTGAAAGAAATGAAGTGATACACCTAAGATGTGGTTCAGGAGAAACCTTGTTATGGTTGTGGCTTTTCACGCTATTGAAAGTTTAGTTTAGACACAGTATTCTACTGAACGAAAGTGCCTGAAACAAACACTGGCTTGTTATTTATCTTTTTCCCTTGTAAGGGAACCCGGAAAGCTGAAGCTTTCCTGTAGACAAATTGCCTCAATACTTTGAAATGTTCCATGATGCAGTTTATATGAAGCAAACATGTTAAGTAATAGAAAATGACACTTATCCATAACATGTAGAACTGTTTATGTCATCACTTGGTTTGAAAACCTAATTGTTTCTGATTTATTCTTCTACAGTCCGAATTGGGTTGGTTTATGTCATCTCTGGTTTTGGCGGGAGTTTGCTCTCAGCACTTTTTATCAAAAATGGTATTTCTGTTGGCGCTTCTGGTGCACTTTTTGGTTTACTAGGAAGCATGCTTTCAGAGCTTATATCAAACTGGACAATATATGCAAACAAGGTAAATAAAGTTACTGATAAGTTAAATGTTGGACCTCTTCTATGTGCACTACCCTTATCTTACTATGTCAGATTTTTATGTGCAGTTAGCGGCATTGCTTACTCTCATTTTCATCATTGTAATAAATTTAGCAGTGGGAATTCTTCCACATGTGGACAACTTTGCTCATATTGGAGGATTTGTTTCTGGATTTCTCCTTGGATTTGTGTTTCTGATCCGCCCCCAGTATAAATGGGTTAATCAAATGAATGCTCGCCCTGGAAGTATTACAACTCCAGTTAGATCTAAACACAAGACCTATCAGTATGTATTGTGGGTTATCTCTCTGATACTACTGATTGCTGGGTAAGCATCTGAATCCCTGGTTATTAATTGTTTGACTTCCTATACCATAACTGCTTTCATGATAATTTTACAGCATATATAATGAGTGCATAATTATAATCAAATCAGAGAACTTGGTTTTATATGCAGATTACAGATATAATAATGTTTGTCTTGACTGTCACTAATGGATAACCTTGATACCTGCCTGATTCTTTATGTCTAATACTAATTGGTCACTCTGATGATAGTACCAACTAATAGTAGGTTTTTTAGTATCTTTCTTTATTGGAAATGGAAATTCATTCTCATCTTAGGTGCCTAACATCAGTAGATGTGAGAATTTTCTGACAGTAGTCTTCTGATTTTGACAGGTATACTCTTGCCCTGATTTATCTCCTAAGAGGAGTCAATCTGAATGACTACTGTTCCTGGTGTCATTATTTGAGCTGTGTCCCAACCTCCAAATGGAAGTGCCAGCCACGCCAAATTGAGTGTTTGGTAATTGCTGCTGCACTTTTCTTCCGATATATAACTTTCACCATAATATTTGACAAATAGAAATACTCGCTTATTAAAGTGAAGTGCCAACAGAACGATAAATTGAAGAGACAATTCAAACCAGATGAAGTCTGCTTTAGTTCTATCAAAACTTTAAGCTAATGTTTTCGAAATTTAAGAAATGGATCCAAAAAGTTCTCACTGCTTGTGTCTGTTTCTACCAAAGTCATGAGATATTAAAGGTCCATCTAGCCATTCTGAGCTCCTGACCTCACCTGTTGTTATGCTCCATCATCCATATGACTTTGAAGCTTCTAGCCTTCAGTTTGTTTCCCGAATTAAGTTTCTGAGTATTTATGTACTCTAGGTTACTGTAAATTGATTTTGTACTGATACATGGTTCAATATATGCATGTATTCACCAATCTTGCAGACAAACCAGCTTGGAAATCAACTGAACTTGACTTGCTCAAGCAACGGGAGAATGGGCACATATTCATTGGCAGATAACAGCCCTTCCCGGATTCAGCAGCTATGTACGGAGCTTTGCAGTTGACATACATATACATACAGATGCAAGAAATGATAGAATTAATGCTAATTGATGTGGTTCAATCTTATACCTGTAGAGAATAATCCTGTGTATTCACCAAGCAATGGTTTTCATTGGTAATATATTCTTTCCATTCTTTTACTCCCTCTCTCCTCTTTAAAGTCTCAAATTTTAAGTTACCCAGAGGGCCATGTCGTCCTACTGAAATATGCAGCCCATTTAGTAATGGAATTATTGTGAATGGTGTTGGTTGTTGTAGCCTGTGGATCTTTTGCTTCCAGATGGCCCAATGTTGTAGTTAGTTACATTATTCTAGGGCCATGTCCAAAGCCCATAACCTAATTATAATTTTTACAGAAAACTTAGCATATGTTCAAGTAAATTGTCTGGCCCAAACTCGAGGTTATTTGCTCTAGTTGAAATAAAGTTTATATTAGAGATATTCTAGGAGAATCTTAGAAATATTCAATCAATGTACGATTATGTTTCCATGTACAACTCTATCTCTATGCTTGTAATCCTCTATATAAAGAGGCCCATATTATCAATGAAAGTACGACTCAATTATCTCTCAATTCAGTTTTTCTTAAACACGTTATCAGCACGAAACCCTAACCTTGAAACAAATAGCCAAACTCTGATTCAAGAAGCTAAAAACCTTGAATCCGAATACAAAACCTTGAAGCATTTTCTGCCTCCACCTCACACATTGAAGAACTCGATCCCAAGAGTCCAGAACCGGCCGAAAACCCACTGAACCGGCCACTGGAAGTTCCATACAACTCGCAACAAATACTCCACCGGTTCACCATCTTCCGGACCTCCAATTTCCAAAAAATTTGTCACAAGAAGCTCATCCACTTGAAGATTTAGGAACTGGAAGAAATATCACAAAAACCGGCCAAAACATTGCTGAACCGGCTGACTGAAAGTCAAAGAAGAAGAGAGAAAAAAAAAAAAGAAGCTGCAGGCCAGAGGCCCGAGCCGTAGCCCAGGAGCCGAAGCCGAAGCCCAGGAGCCCAAACCGCAACCCAGGAGTCCAAGTCGCTGACGTCATCTCAGCCACGTCATTAGACAGTCAGCAGCCACGTCAGCGGATCTGCCACGTCAGCAACTCGGTCAACCCTCCGGTCAACGACTTCCGGCGACTTTTCCTGCCACTTTCCGGCAGATTTTCCGGCGACTTTTTCAGGCCAAATTTTCGGCAACCTATTTCGAGGTATTTTTTTACTAAACGTTCCCGTTTTTTTAGAGTTTTTAAATTCAATTTCTTTTCTTTTTCGGAGACTTGCAACCTCTCTTCTTCTACCCCACTTTCTTCATCATAGGGGAGACCTAATTAAGCAGAACTGTGGGGGTTCATGCTCACTCTAAGCTTGGAGCTTGTTGAGATCTCCAAACTTAGAGTTTGTAGAGAATCTATGATCGACCACTTACGTCATTGTTTCGATCTAATCCAATACCTCTTGGAATTGAATTTCTTGGAAGCAATTACGCTCAGAAATTCCTAATTTTTTTGGAGCAACTATGCTAAATTTTATATATTTTCGTAGTAGCCTTTTACTCTCCGAAACTAACCCTAATTTCTTGTTCTCTTTCACGATGAGTAACCTGAACAAATTGGACTTTGCTCCATTCGGAACAACTGGCTCTGGATATCACAGGTGGGTTCGTGATGTTCGCCAGCATCTCAAGGCCGATGAAATCCTAGATACGATTCTCGAGCCTAGCCAGGACGTGCTAACTGTTGAGCAAGCTCAAGCTTTGGAAGCCAATAGAGCAGCCTTAGAGGCAAATAAGGCGAAAGCCATCATCATAATGACTCGTCATATGGATGATCCGCTCTAGTATGAGTGTATGAATGAAGAAGACCCCAGAAGGTAGTGGGTCTCACTCGATGATATATTTGGCAACGTCCGTGACTCCCTACTTCCTGGCCTAGAAGTGAGATGACATAGCCCCCGCTTCTGTGATTTCAAGTCAATTCTTGACTACAACAAGGAAGCACTTCGCATTAAATCCTTAATGAATTCTGTGGTAAAGAGATCACAAATGCGATGTTGATTGAGAAGACTCTCTCTACCTTCCCCGTCTCTGCATTGATGGTTGCTAAGAACTATCGAATCGATGTTACTGCAAGACGAATCACAAGGTTTCATGAGCTCATTGGAGCTATGAATGTTGCTAAAAAGCATGACAACATCCTTGTGAATAACTATAATTTGAGATCCATTGGAACATAACATATTCCGGAATTCAATTATAGTCGCGCCCCAAAGAAAGGGCGCCAAGAGCGAAACCCTAATCTTAGGGATACTTCTGGACATTCTGGTCCATATAATCGCTCTACTTGGGAAGGTAATCGCCAAAATAGGTGAATACGGAACCAAAGAGGTCAACGTGGAAAGAGAGAGGGAGGCAACACCTCTAGCCATGTTGGTGGAGCCACCAACACTAAGAGCCATCTAAATGACGCTTTCAAAGCGCCTCAATCAATGGAGTTTGAGCAAAGAAATGTATGTTCTCGATGTGGAGTGTCTGATCATTGGCACACATTTGTAGAGCTCGTGAAGAAATTGTCACCGCTTACAAAGCATATTGTGAAGCAAGAGAAGCTCACTATATGGAACAAGAAGATCAATAAGATGATCTAGAGTGAAGGGTTGAAGACTATAAATCTGGCTGGGATCAATAGATGGCCAATTCTGTTTAAGTCTTTATTTTTCCAAGAGATGTAATAGGCAATTGCCATATATTTTTGTAGTAAATGCCAATGGTTTAGTTTTTCTTCAAAGTAGGCTCACTCAAAGTAAGTGTGATGTCTAAGAAGGTTCTGAGATTAGTGGTACTTAAGCTAGCCTTGCTCCACCGACATCTCTCTACTCACCTGGTCACATTTATTTTGGAATTACCGAAAGAAGTTAGACGACTACCATTGTTTTGCATTAGCTATCATTTTGGATTTGATTTTGTTTAGTCAAACAACAATGATGTAACTTCGTTGGCTTATGAATAAAATTTCGAGTTCTTTATGACTCGATTTTGATTCTAATCATATGACTTTTGTGACTACGATGGCTGGGCCATCAGTATTAATTCAAGAACATGGAATAGCCCAAGTTCCACTGCCAAATGACACCTTAATTACTGTCACAGAAACTCTCTACACTTTAGGGCCAATTGCATATATGAAGAGCCAACGGATTCCATGCGAAATCGCATGTAGAGAATGGAAATGAGTTCCTTTGCAATACCTCTAATGATCTTGGAGAAGTTTATGTGTTTCTCTAGTGGATTTTATGTCACTATTGAAGCTATTAATCCAATAAAGTTATGAGAGAAGATCTCTTGAATTTAGACACATATTGGCTTTGTCACGACAAGAAAGATCATCCTAGTCATGATATGATGATCCGTCTACTAAAGAGTTCACATGGACATAATTTCTTTCGAGCGAAACGAAGCATGAATCAAAAGTTGATTTCTGGACTAAGTGTGACCGACACAGCTGCCTAGGGCACCTCCTCCGTCCACCACCAGCCTAGGGCTGGCACAGTCCCTATCCATGACACCATGGATAGCGTCCATCATGGTGATGGCGCCCCATGTGATGTGATGCTGCAATCACAAACTTGCTTCAAATAGTGTTTCAAACACTCAGGCCTAACCAAAATTCTCATTGGTTTCTTCTAAAGCCTCTCGCTCGTTTTACAAAAGCCGTTCCATAGGAAAATTAGGACTGAGACCATCCTATGCAAAAGTATGAAAATAATCATTTTGGTCTTACATAGAATCCGTGGGGATTCTGTGGACTGATTCACCTAATTTGCAGACGTTTAAATATCTCATGATGTTGGTTGACATGCAAACACGCTGGTCACGTGTTGTGCCATTGTCCACTTGTAATGCTGCTTATGCTACACTCCTAGCACATACAATATGACAACGGGCTCACTCCCCAGATCATCCTCTTCCGTCAATTGAACTTGACAATGCTAGAGAGTTTACATCGAAGACTTTCGATGGTTACTGCATTAGGGGCTAATGTTGGACATTATATTCCCTTAACCACACCAAATTGGTCTCGCGGAAACAACTATGATGGTAGTCCAGACATTGGTAATGCGCACTAGTTTCCTTATATCCGCTTGGGGTAATGCAATATTGCATGCAGCTATGCTAATTCGTCTACGACCCACACTCAATCTACCTTTGCGTTACAGCTAGTGACTGGGTATAAGTATCGTACTTACGCATCTTTGAGTGTGCCACATATGTGCCAATTAGACAGACGAATGGGCAACTACGTTGGATTTAAGACTCCAACAATCGTCCGCCACTTAATGCCCTTGCAAGGCGATCTCATTACCGCTAGAATTGCGGGTTGTCACTTTGATGAGACAGTCTTCCCGTCGTGAGGGGGAGATAAGAACACGGATGTTCAGCAGGAACGACAGGAATTGTTTTGGCCTGTCCCTACTATGTCTCATCTTGATCCCTGTTAAAGTGACAAGATCACACAAATATGCTGTAAACATGCCTGCAAAGATGGATGTCCCTACGAGAGGACGTAGCACCACCCTACACAGAGGTAGGCATGGCGCCAACGCCATAGAGAGTGGCACTTTGGCGTTACAGGCCATTGCCCCAGCTAGGATGTGTGGGAGGCCCGTGAGTTCAAAGGATACTTTGGCATATTCCAATCCTTTGATCATCAAGACTCAAAATCCGTCTTATGAGAATCTTCAGGATTATGGTTATCGTTGGGGGACGCCTCAACGTCAGAACCTATTCCTGAGAATATAGAGCTCTATGAAAATTACATTAGTGTACATGAGACGTGAGATATAAACTTCATCATAATTGTTGATGTAGTTGCGCATTTCGTTACGTATAAGTTTGTTGAGTCCGATGATATCGAACCACGCTTCGTTGATGAATGAATGCCAACGTAGAGAGATTTGGCCTAAATGGAAAGATGTGATCCAGGTTAAGATGGATTCTCTAACGAAGATGAAGGTTTTCGAGCTAGTGATGCCAACACCTCCTAACATAAAACCTGTTGACTAATGGGTTTCGTTAGAAAGCGTACTGAGAAAAAAAGATAGTAATCTCGCCTTATGGCGCAAGGCTTCTCATAAAATGCACTGGAATCGACTACGATGAGACATATTCTCTCGTAATGGATGTCATTGCACTCTACTACCCTGTCAGTTTGGTAGTTTCGGAATAACTGAACATGCAGCTTACAAATGTGGTCACTACGTATCTCTATAGGGATCTAGATACGAAATATACATGAAGGTTCATGGTGAACTTCATTTACCCAAGTCAAGTGGCTCTAGACCACGGAGCGTGTTTCCAAAAAGGTTGAAACGCTCACTAAAGTGACTACTTGATTGGGAAGGATATGCCCACGTTTCCATAACAAGTTTCGGATTCTATCTCGGTTCATGTTGGACATGATCTTCATTAGAAACCCTTAAAGAGTTAAGGGAAGCTGCTGAACACTTGAAATCCGATTTTGAGATAAAGGATTATGGGAGAACACGATTATGTCTTAGTTTGGAACTTGAGCATCGTGTCGATAGATGCTTAGGCATTTTGACAAGGTCAAACCTTCAAACACCCCCATGATCGTCCGCAGTCTTGATCCTGAAAATGATCCTCTTCGTCTGAAGGATGATGAGGAAGATGTGCTAGAGGCAGAAGTGCCTTACTTGAGTACAATAGGCGCATTATTGTACTTAGCTCAATGCACAAGACCGGATATCTCATTTGCAGTGAACTTGTTATCTAAGGTATAGCTCTGCGCCAACGCGACGTCATTTGATTGGTGTAAAAGATATCTTTCGGTACTTGAGATGTACGATTGATATGGGCTCGTTCTATCCCTATAAAGAGATGATGGATTCAGACCCATCACACACTAGAAACGCCGCCAACACTGGCCTGCGTCCACTATCCCCATCCCAAAACGACATGTGTTTTGGAAGGTTTTGCTGATGTTGGATATCTCTCTGACCCATACAAAGGTAATTTCCAAGCTGGTTAAGTGTTCACCATGGGAAAAGACCGTGATATTTTAAAGGTCTACAGAACAGACCTTAGTCGCTATATCTTTGAATAATGCAGAGATTCTTACTCTTCACGAAGTAGTTTGTGAATGTATATGGATTGGATCCATAATTACGCATGTTCGAACAATTGTGGTTTGAAGTCTACCACAGATGAGCCTACGAGCATTTAAGATAATGCTGCTTGTTTTCAATAAAGAAGCAAATGCTACATCAAAAGCGACAACACCAAGCATAATCAGCAACAACAAACTCTCCTCAAGATCAAAGTGAATTAGGTTCAATCTGAGGACAGTGCGGCAGGCTTGCTCATTAAATCATTGCCTAAATTCCACTTTCGAGAAACATGTTGGTAGCATCGTTTGCGGAAGTTATCTGAACTCCAATGACCGTAGTCGTCAGGGGGAGATGCAGACATCAGGGGGAGGTGTCTACATGTATGGTCTCGAAATATGAAGGGTGTGTTGTGCTTTTTTCCCCCTTCGATCGAGGTTATTTTTGTCCCACTGAGTTTTTGTTACTAGGCAAGGTTTTTAATGAGGCAACGAGAGAAGCACCATGTTTGGGCGACACAAGAGAGAGTGTTCAAGTAAATCCAGAATGTGTGTCTGGCCCAAACTCGAGGTTACTTGCTCTAGTTGAAATAGGGTTTATATTAGAGATATTCTTGGAAATCTTAGGAGATATCCAATCAATGTACGATTATGTTTCCATGTACAACTCTATCATATGATTGTAATTCTCTATATAAAGATGCCCTATTATCAATGAAACTACGACTCAATTCTCTCCCAGTTCAGTTTTCCTTAAACAACATAGTCATTTTTGCAGAACAGTAGACGGGTCCTAGTTCAATTTTTTTTTGCTCATGCAGCCAATTTACCACCAAATTATAAGTTAACACGAGTTCGAAATTTCTAATGAAAGGCATGTTTTCCATTCCTCACTTTTATATTCTCAATTGTGGTTCTAAAAGAAGAACAAAAAAAAAAAAAAAAACTTCTAATTCTTGTCATTAACCTAATATGGGAGCAGCCTGAATCGTGAATACGGAATTATGATAGAGCAATACTGATGTCAATGTTGCTAAGCGAAGTTGTAGAGTGTTGCATCTTAGATGGCAAGAATTCTTACATTTTATTTATTTATTTTTATTTTTATGGGAGGCTTTTAATAACATATTCGTTGGCAAAGTACTCCAATTTTGTTTTATTTTTCTATAGAAGGTTTTGGCTAGTGAATTACCCCATCGCCAAAGGTGTGTCCATTTTAATTTTATCAATGGCTTTGACGACAAATCATTCGATGGGAAATGTGTATTCACTGACCGTTAATCACCTTCCAAAGCCCATTACCTAAATATAATTTCCAAAGAAAACTTACCGGTCATTTTTGCAGAACAGTAGACGGGTCCTAGTTCAATTTTTTTTTTTGCTCATGCAGTCAATTTACCACCGAATTATAAGTCAACACGAGTTCACTTTGAAATCTCTGATGAAAGGCATGCTTTCCATTTCTATCGAGTCTGTCAACCAGCTACCTTCCTAATCCTGGCAGTACTTCCCTGAAGCTCATCATTAATTTCATTTACTTTTGTTAAAGACATCAACTAACATATGTGTTTATTGAAACCCGGCTACTTTGGTAAAGTAGGAGAATAATCAATTTTGTTCATTAAACTTTCAGAATTTTCCAAATAAATAAAGGCTGACAGTTTAGCTCCAATCTTTGGTGTGGTTTTGTCCATGGACCGATTTGTCTTCTGCAAATTTCATGGATGCGGTAGGTGACTCCCCTATAAATCTATAATTCTAATCAAATCATCAACGAGCAAAATTAAAGACCATTAATCAATTAGAAGGCTGGCCAGACTCCTTTAATTTAATATTTCGACCCCTTCTGGGTGTTGTATATAATACAAGAGGCTGTTAAGTTGGTTGGTGTGGTAGTTGGCCTGTTTAACAAGCTTTGAGCAAGAACCCGACTACTTTGACAATTTGTAAAGAAAAAGAAAGAAAAAATTGGGGCCATGAATTGGGGGTTTTGGACAGACATAGTGATGGTGCTGCACCTGCAAATGTTGGTGTTTTAGAAGAAACTAAAGATTATAAAAAGGTCGTTGCTTGGTCTCATAGATATGATTCACCATTTGCTTGGTTGAGAAACTTGTGGCTTTATTCATGGAGGTAGATTGCGTAAAGGTCCAAACAATTAGGGTGGGCATGCATTAGAATTACATTGACGAATAGTAGGTTTGTACGTCTGGGAATTATTCTGGTCCCTACTTCCAACCATATCAATGATATTGATGATCCCATGCATGCGAACTTGAGCATCAAAATTAAAATGATCATAGATATCATGTTTGGTCTACATTGCTTTTCAATCGAATTTACTTGAAAAGGAAACATCGACAAGGCCATGCTTCCCAAGATTAAAGGAAAGCTAGCTAGCCTCCTAAATGTATAAAAGATATCGTTCAGATTTTAGGGTTATTTCTAAAATTTGAGAGTTGGCTTAGAAACCATAAGTAATGCTAACTTTGTCAAATAGAATGATTTGAACCATTTTGGTTTTTCGGAATTGAGTGCTAACTTGGTAAGCATGTGAGTTGCCGAGTTAGCCTATCTAAAGACATGAACAAAAAATGAACTTGGAAGACATGATTGAAGATAAACGATATCATACACAATTTTTTCAAAAATTGAAGTATTATCCACCTCAGCCTTGGTGTCCTTGACAAATTTTGCACAATCTGACTCGAAAATAATCGGTCCTGAGCTACGCGCACTGTCAACTGACAAGCTGTTTTTGTTAAATCATTCATGGAATGATCCGAACTATTTTTATTTTAAATAAACTATAAATTTAATTTTTTGTGTATTCCGTCACAAAAAATATCTTTTTAGAAATAATAAATTGAGAGATTGCAATTTGCTCTCAAATACCTAATTCCATTCTTTTAAGGTATCCCTTGTCCTTCAATTATAAATTCGTAACCACCACCACCACATAACCTCCCTCAAGTTCTAATCCGGCCCCCGATCCATCCTTCTAGGGAAAAAGGACGACTGTAAGGACTCCTTCAATCATTCTGTACCCATGCCTGATGCCTATTATTATGAATTCATGAATCTATGAAGCTAGATTTTGCTTCCTTCAATGAACTGCACCAAACCCTCCTATTGATAGAATGCAATTATGCATGTGGCTTTGCTTCAAAATGGTTCTTCACTTGCTACTTCTAGCCAAAGTACCATTTGAGGGGTTGTTCCACATTGAGATCGTCCTCAAATCTTTATTGGGGTAGCTCCATATGAACATGCACGGAATCAGGAATTAAATTTGAGGTGGGCTAAATTATTAGGGATCAATATATTTAATTACTTACATCAAGAAATCAATAAATACTCAAATTCTAACATGAATTACTCAAATTTTAACATAAATTACATTCTAATTTCGTCAAAAATTTCATTATAGAAGAGAAGTTAAAGTGTAATACATTCGCAAGGTTGAGAGAATGAGAATGAGTGCAGGAAAGAAGAGAGACCGACCCCTATAATAATGATGTGCAAAGAGAATTAGAGAAGTGAGAGTTGAGTATGAGAAATGCAAAACCGGGTAGAGAGAAGAGGAGACAGAAAACTGAAAAAGATGGGAGAAAGAGGAGAAAAGTTTTCTTTGTCCAGTTGTCTACTTGTTATTTACAGACTACAACATATCTTAATCATACATATATTAATAATTTTTTCCCCCAAAATGTTGGGGTATGTTGTAGCACACCTTAGCCCACCCCTACATCCGTGCCTGCATATGAATCACTCCATTCATTAATGTATCTTTGATTCCATCTCTTTCTACTTCCCTTTTATTTAGAGGAGTGCAATTCACACTCTTTGTTTTACAATCCACACTCATTATTTTTATTTTTAATTCAAATTCTAATGAAAAGACAAAACTAAGTTACTAAACACAAAAATTTAAGGTACGAAAAAATAAAAGAATGAGTGTGAATTGTAAAATAGATAATGTAAATTACACTCCCCTTTATTTATATTCTAATAAAGATATCCTATTGTCTAGGTAGAGATTAAATACTGTCTCTCGATCATCATAGATTTTTCAATCTTTCCTTCTTATGAGATCACTGTACATTGTAAACGGACGCACATGTCGTACATTGTTGTATAAGGTACAAATGCTTCTTACTTACTAAACGTAAAACAATTCCAAGCTACTATTACAACAATACTAATGATCAAAAAAATTGAAAAAACCAGCTACCAAAATTGAGACAAATTAAAAAAGAAAAAATGTACTGCTTAGTGCATACAACATGTTAAGTCATCTTCATAGTTCATTCTCGCACATCATTCATGCATGGTGCATACAACATGTTAAGTCATCTTCATATAACTTTAGTAAGAAATTAAGTCAGCTTCATAGATCATTTTTATACATGGCATGTTTGATTACTTTCATTTTGTAGGCCATTTGGGTTGACTATTGTTCTCACAATCAATGATCTTTCTCACGGTATGAGCTCAACAGAGACACAACACTTGAATGCATGGCACGAGTATGAACATATATATGCCACAATTTGTGTAAGCCTTAAAAGCAAAGCAATAGAGTATTTCAAAGACCATTCCAAATAACAGTTTTATAAATAAAAATTAATCCCATCAATTAATATTTAGTTAACTTTTCTATATTTGTTTTTATAAACCACCACAGGTGGTCGAGTTGGTAAGAGCCTCTAGGTTGGGGGTTCCACCACCCGGGTTCGAATCCCTCTGATGCTTATTGGAGTTAAATCCCAATATATTCTTGGTGGCTAGGGGAGAGGAAGCGTTCTGATAAGATCTCCCGAGCACGGATTAATATCTAGGCCTAGAAAACCTTTGAGGACACCGTGCGATTGACAAATAAAAAAAAAAATTGTTTTTATAAAGTTGTAAGAAAAATACAGTAAAATTTGCAGGATTCGTACTAGCTGTTGGAGGTGATCATTACCGTATGAACTTTATAGAGGAAACAGTAATATGTTTGGGGTTTACCATTATCTTTTTGGCTAACTGGGTTACCATCATTTTTGAACCGAAGAATATATAGCTTTCCCCATTGTCCATAAGAGATATATGTTCACATTAAGTTGGATCAACTCCTGCTTCGCTGACAAACTTGGCCTCCCCGACTCCCCCCAGTCAAACTGGTTGAAGTCCCCAAATATATTATTCCAAAGTGCATGCAATGCAGGACTACTTTGTTCCAGAAATTCAGTCATTCTAGTAAGCTTTTTTGTAACCCTGCACCCCAACACCTGCATTATTTGGTCTTCTTCTGCATTACTGCATCAATGACAACCATAATAATTCATCTCCTTAGCTAGACGATAAGGACAGTATCCAAATCACCAAACCCTTCGAAGATCTCGAATATGTGGGACGGTACTTTGGATTATCCATGAAATTACCCAATTGTTATTATTTATTTTTTGATGTCACATCCATGGGTCATGTAGCCTGCAAATTTTGACAAACCAGATGATGTATTTTGGATCTGGTTTAGATTATATATCACATGATCGAGGAAGGATCATAGATAAGGATGAGAAAGAATGGATGTGCGCGCGCGCGCTTGAAATACTTGTCCTCCGTGTCAAGTTTCTCTCTTGTCCTACGTACCCACATGGAGTTATGGGGGTATATATGGTTTATATTTTGTTATATCCTCTCCCACATGGAATGCCTAGCCCTGCACATTTAAGAGTGTAATCCATATGTACGTGACATATTTGCTATGAAGCATCTTCCAAACTAGATGAAGTTATCCAATGAGGAATTTGATCATATCCCGTATGGTTTAACTTACCACATGGATTTGAAGTTAAAATATTGGTTTGGATTTCCTCCTCAATCGTTGTTGCTAAAATTGTTTTTTTTTTTTTATTTGGCAAATCTTGACCAAACAAAGATAATTTATTGATAAAAAAAATGACATGAGTACATTAAAACATGCAGGGAAAAACAACAACCTTACCCATCAAAAAAATCGAAAAAACATTTCTCTTCATGAACAACCAAAATAACTACAAACTAGTTAAAATGAAAACTACAAAGACCTAAATGGTACGTCTTGAGCAAATAGTGGTATCAAATCCCACCAAATCATATAAAACAATGAGGCACCAAAGTACTTGATTACCCTTTATATAAATGTGTGAAGAAAGAAAGTGTATTTGAGAAATCCAATGAAGACAATTACCTCACTCTACTCGAAGCTACCAAGGCACCATATGAAGAGAGCCAAGGAAGGTGGGAACAAGAGATGAATCAACTACTAACCACACATGCTGCCAACCTAGATTTGTTGATGTTCTTGTGACTGAACTTTATGTTTTTAAAATCGCTTTCTGACAATGAAGTTTAAAATTTTTCCTCATATATCAATATAAAAAGAGATTTTAAGTTGTTAATTGTTATTCATGTATAGTGTCACATTTTATAGAATATTGAATTTATAGTATGAAATATTTAAGTTCTCACTACTCATTGAATTTTCCCATATTTTCTTCAACCATTTGTTTAGAAAAACAAAAATTTTAGCCGACTTGCTTTCTTGCCCGTTCTTTACACTCATGTTCTTCATGGCACCATTTGTTGCCTTTGTCTCTCGGTATTTTTCAGTTTGATCGGTTAGGATCTAGTTGTTTTAGGCTTTTATTTGCAATTTACTTTACATATTATCAAAAGAAAAATAAAAAATAGTTCATTTTTCAAAACAATTTGCAACTGTTTGAGACTTTGAGCCTTACATGGGTTAGAGACCAGACCAATGGTTTAGAGGGTCCGGTCAATCCTCTACAAGTTGGCTTTTCTGACTACTTTTTTTTTCTTTCAGGGAATTTGAAGATTGTACCTTTGACTCTTTGAGTAAGAAAGAATGTAGACCAAACAACTGCAATATTAGTTTGTCTCAACAAATTGCAGTATGCAAGTCATGGTCTGCATTTATGGCAAATCCAACAATCAAGGCTGGATTGAAGTTAGAATTGTCCATATTGATCACCTGCACAATTCTCCCATAATCAATGTTTGAAAAACCATCTAACATAGATTGTGGGTCTTTCCACCTAGTTTCTAGACGAGTCTACCAAAAAATGGGAAAGTTGATTAAGAATTTTGCACCAACCATATAATCTTTGCTCATGAATAAAGATTGTCCTTAAGAAACTGGATGTTTAACGATGCATACGTACTGCATTTTATTTAAAGGTACTGATTGTGCTGACATAAATAATCTATTTAAAAAATTAAAAAAATAATACAGTGACACTGTAACACGATTCAAATATACTTAAGCAATATGTGATTATGCTAATATTATTAAAGCATGTTATGTCGACGAGGGTGATGAACTAGCTCTTGGTAAAATGTTGATAGAGATGCGCATATATTGGCGGTGTATGAGGACAATGTATTTTTAAAATTTAAACGATAAGTAATGAAAACAAGTTTATTAATTAATAAAGCAATTTGACAAATCCCCACATAAAAAACAAGAGGGAACTACAGTGTTACACATACAAGAACTTAAAATGCTCTGGCCTATATAGCCAAATCAAAACGTTCCAATAGCACAGGTCAAACACTTTATTAGTTAGTTATTGAGCCATTTATATATAATAAAACCCTTCATATTATAAGATCAAACTAATTAGAAGCGACCTCCATAATATGTGATGCCATTTTATTTTGTGATTAAGCATGCATAGTGGGTTGTAATTAAAGAACTAAGCTATGAAGATGTCAACCCATTTTTAATTGGGGATCAATTTGAACAATGCAATCTTAATTATAGTTGACCTAATAAGATCGTGGACAAGTCATTTGATAATATATACAAGTTCATGTTACGATTATATTAGCATTACTAGCATTTCATTATATTATCGACTTAGGATAATATAATTGCATTATAAAAGTATGATTTTGTTGAATTTGTACTAAATTAAGCTTCATTCATGCATGAACGAAAGCATTCAGTTGAACGATCTTAAATCCAGGGCCGGTTTTGAGGGTATCCTAATGAGGCAATCACCTTATCCTTCAATTTTGATTTCAGAACAAGATCCCAACTACCACAGATTTTATATATGAAATCTCAAATAAGCTTTTCTAAATTATGAAAGATCGAGGGTATAAATATTTTATTTTTATTTTATAAATTTTTTAACCCACTGTACTCTTACATATATGAGTGAAAATCGAACCATAACCTTTATAATGTTATAATTATAACGTACTAATAGGTTAGTTCACCGACAGAGATTCTAAATATTTAAATTTAACTATTTAAGTCATACATCAATCAACTATTTCATCATAGACCTACATCACCAAAAGCATAGTGTAACTTGAGACGGACTAAAGCAATTCCTTCAAAATGAAGCATAGCTAGCTCCAAGTCAACAAAATCTCTGTAGGGACAGTATACGCCCCATTGTAATTGTTTGACTCTAAACCCCAAAGTCTAAACATCAATTTTACACCAAGCGGGTTTTATTTAACATCACTTTCATTGTTATAAAATGAGTATAAGATACTTGCACCCTTCATGATCTAACAATTACTTTTATAATTGCTCTTAATAAGATTATTGTAAGTAATGCGCGTTTGTTTTGTTTTTGGATGAGAGAGTTTGATAATGAGAAAAATGTTCTTTTAAATATTTCATAAAATAAATTTTTTTTTTTAAAAGAGAGAAGAAAAACTCTGTTACATGAATTTATGAAAGAAAAGATTTTCAAAAACAATAAAACCGAAACTCTTCAATCTCATTACATTTGAATTTCTTGCTATTAGATAATTTTCATTTCGCGATTAAACGAGACAATACGTGACTAAACAATGCTCCAACTGTTGTATTGGATGCAAATATCTATGAATGTATGATTGCAATCATCTTGCTTGATCAATACAATTCATTTTCACTTAAAAAAAAAAGCCAAACCAATTCGTACTCATTAGTTTAATCTCCACTCCACTAAGTGGCAAGAAAAAACAACAATAAACATCTTCAGATTCCACTAGAAGTCTAGAACCAAATGCATATGTTAAACTAGATGAGCAATCAGAGTTTAAGCTTGTATCGAAAACATCAGAGTTAAAGATCCAAATCCCTTCCTTGCCAAGAAAAGAAAGTAAAAAAAAAAAAACTTTGGGAGACAATAGCAAAAGGCCAAACACTGAGGTTCACGTGGACGGCTATTGTTGACTTGCAGAGGCTACAAATCAGGCAACAATAATTAAGGTCACATGGTTGCGAGTGACGTGCACGCTCTAATCAGAGCACATCATGAACCCAATGTCAGGCTGGTCCCGCATGCATCAAATCCTTACCCCCACAACGTCATGTAAGATGCCTGACGTGGAAGATACCTATTGGCCGCCCCTTTAGGTCCGCGCCCGAAATAAAATTTCTAGTGTTGTGTTGGAAGCACATGGCGCTAGAGATTCGTGGATGTGACTACCCAATACAAATTTACATCTTACAATTAGTGATGTATGATTTGATACCATTCTGTTGTGATTTCAGGTTCGGGTTTATAGACGTGTTTAGTAACGTTTTGACTAAAAAAAATGCAATGATCAAGAGAAAGAATAAGATCTTTGTTTACATACCAATTATTGAATTTAGGGGAAATGCTCATTTACCCAATTTTAGCTTAAAATTTGTCCACTTGCTCCACTAACTGTTTTTTAACCCCGTTTACCCAAAACACTCTAAGGGATTATTTCCCTTTTACCCAATTAATTCTTTTTTTCTTATTTTTATTTATTTTTGGGACTTTTTTGCCCTCTCCCCCCTCGCCGATTTCTCTCTCCTCCCCCTCGACCTCTCCCCCCTCGCCTCTCTCTCTCTCACTCTCTCTCTCTCTCTCTCTCTCTCTCTCTCTCTCTCTCTCTCTCCTCCCTCACTCCATCCCTCCAGCAGGTCGCCCACGACGCCTGCTCTCGCCATCGCGGCGCTGAAACTAGTCGTCGTGCTCTCCGTGGCCAGGCTCTACGCCAAGCCAACGGTCCTCGTCGCTTAGAAGCTCGGCGAGGCCGGGGTTGACCTTCTGAAGGAATCGACGACGGACTGAAAACTGCTATCTGGGACTGAAAACTGCTATCTGCTATTGTGCAGTCATAACCATAAAAGTTGTTACATTAGTGCCCCCCAGTAGACTTTGTATTGGGGGCCAATGATGACTGCTTTATTTATTGACGGACTGAAAACTGCTATTCCAAAGTAAATGTAGTGTTAAATTGCAGTAGTCGATAAATGAAAAAAATTGTGTGGTTTGTGTCAGTCTAGTGGGGGGCAGTAGACAGAATATTGACCCTCAAAATGTGGGTTTTTAGACATTATCTGTTGTTTTGAGTGTGAATAACTTCTATAATCTGTGAAACATAGGAAGCGGTGTAATGTTTGATGGTCTATTGGGGGGCAGTAGACACATTAGTGCCACCCAATAATGTCTTTCTTAGGAGACAGTAATCATCTCTTGTTGATTTGTTTGTGATAAAGTGCAATACACTGTGAATCCTTGAGACTGGTGCAAGTTTTAATGGTTTAGTGGGGGGCAGTAGACACATTACTGCCCCCAAATAATGTCTTCATACGAAGTCAGAACCCTTCACTTAACTGGTGCAAGTTTTAATGGTTTAGTGGGGGGCAGTAGACACATTACTGCCCCCAAATAATGTCTTCGTTTTAAGTCAGAACCCTTCACTTAACTATCATTGACAGATTATTGTACTTTAATAAACTCAAAACAACATAAGACTTATCAAAACTCTAATTTCAGTGATTAATTAACCACAGTTAAGAAATTAGTGGGGGGCAATAATCTGTCTATTACCCCCCAATAGACCACAGTTTTGACGTCGTTTAAGGGAAGCCCAGACCCGATTCCGGCGTGGAGCCGAGACATCTGCAAGGGAAGCCCAGACCCGATTCCGGCGTGGAAAGCTTCCCGGACATCTGACGAACAAAACCGGCGAAGCCCAGAGGGGTTGGGATCGTGGAGTTAGATGACGTCATCCTCTGGTGGTCCTCTGGTGGGACGGAGCGGCGACGGTGGAGTGGTGGGCGTGGTGGCTCAGAGAGAGAGAGAAAGAGAGCCTGAGAGCCTGAGACGAGGTTAGAGAAAGAGAGAGAGAGAAATCGATGAGGGGGAGGAGAGAGAGATATGAGTTTAATTTTTTAATTAAAATGAGGGCAATACTGTCAAACACTGTTAGATTGGGTAAATGGGGTTAAAAACTTTGGTGGAGTAAGTGGGCAATTTTTAGCCAAAAATTGGGTAAGTGGTCACAGCCCCTTGAATCTAATGTTATGAGTGAAAGTCCACCAGTTGAAGTTGGCTAGTCAAAATTACTGCTTTTACTTTTTATTTCTATAATTTTTCTTGACTAGTCAGATACTGTTCACAAAAAGTCACTATGGGTCACTTTCGGCGCAATTTCTTGACCCACCAACTGACATTTGGTGACTTTTTATGAACATTAATATTTGACTGGTCAAGAAAAAATATGGAAATGAAAGACAAAAAACAGTAAATAGTCTTGACCAGCTAACCTCAACAAGTGGACTTGCTCTTGTTAATTAAAACCTACATTACCGGATTCTGGCATGCGCATTACTAATCTACGAGGGATACATTGGTTTTCATTTGGTGGATTTTGTTGGGGAGTTTCCTTTGTACCTTTCATTCATTAATCTTAGGTTTTACTTGGAAGTGTGGCTATTGTTGGACTTCAAGGTTCAAATTCTCCCACCTTCATTTCTTAACCTCTTTTCCACCAAAATTTGGACTGTAATTATGCGATTCGAATTTTCCCGCAACATGCATGCATGCCAAGTCTACCACAAAATCCATCGTTCCCCATCTTTTGATGTAGATGCTAGACAGTTGCGATATGGTGACAAACACAGAAGGTTCCTGAAAAAATGAAGAAAAGGGTGAAAAGAAAATGAGAAAACCGAGAGAGGTAATCATAATCATCATCGCCATTTACATTCTAGTTTCTATATGGTATCCAATGTAATTGTAACTGTAAACTAGATAGACAGAAATGACATAAGGTAGGGTTTTCTTTCCTTCAAGCCTTTGCCCTTTGTAGATGTGTATGTTTAGTGGAGGATTCATGATTTATTTATCTATTTTAAATTATTTGAGTACATTAACTTGGGACTACTATTTCACCCGTGATTTTTATCATTATTTACTTATAAAATTTATGTTATATATTTCTACAACCTCTGTTCATAATTTTATAAATCATAGAATATAATGATTTTTTCATAAAATTCGACTTAAACAAATTGAAATTGCAACTTAGGATTTTATAACTTAATTATCTGAATGAATAAAAAAACAAACAAGTAAACAATTTCGGCTAATCAAGGAATACTCCTGTGTACTGACAAAGCCCACCAAGACTCAGGCTTTGATCGAGTTCAACGTTGAGATCATTTACAAGAATGCCAAGCGTTTATGTACATACAAGATTTAAACATTTTTGTTTATAGCCACTTGATTTAGAACTCACATTGAAAATTTTAAAATTAATACTAAATACATTGATGCAGGGTCGTCCCAATTGTAAGTGAGGCCTAAGGCGAAAATCATAACCTGTTTATTGTTTTTATGTATTTTTAGCATATTCTTGCTACTTTACAAACAAAGTATTTGGTATAAGAATTTTGGGTCTCTACTATGAATATAAGAATAACATAACCTATAAATGGAGCCTAATTTCAATTAGTTAACTACTTAAGTTCAAACAAATCGAGTATATATGCATTAGTTAAAGATAGACAAGTACAAAATATACAAGAAAGTTTGTAGTAGAAAGAGAGAAAAAAATTGACGCAAAGGTACGAGGCCTAGTTCTACAAGATCTAAATAAGTTCAAATGACTTGGTAATATGTTGGGTAATTTAGAAGTTGTATTCAATTTTTGTTGGGGTTTAAATAGTATAAAGTACAAAAACTTGTTTCAAAGTGAGGCCTAAGGCCTTGTCTGCCTTGGGCTAGGACCGGCCCTACATTGATGAATCTAGGGTGGTGATAAATACGGATATCCACTCTCTAAACCTTAGCTGAATGACTGATATCTTCAATTCAGATGTAGATTTTAATAATGAGACAAACAATTTTTATTGTATAATTTAAATGATTACCAGTTTTTGTGTAATTGATATGTTGAAGCTAGATATTATAAGAATAAATGCCCCAAGAGGCCAAGACTAGAACCCTAACCCTTAAATATTCTTGCACTTGTGAGGATCGGAAACCGGGAACTTATTGCATTTGAATTTTACGAACCTTCCGAAGTTCACTGTCACTAGTGCGCAGTCCGTGGAGGTGGAGAGATTGCATGCAGCTAAAGAAAGTGGGACAAAACGTGACAGAAATTACATGCATAATTATGTAAATATATATGGTGGCAAAAGTAAAAATAACAATAACAAAAAAAGTAAAATTTCCAACAAAAAAAAAAGTAAAAATAATAATAACAATGATAATAATAATGGAGTTTGGTCTACGAACTCTACTGAGCACCGTCACTGTGGGGGTGGGCTCGAGATTAACAAAGGTTACGCTATTAAATTAAATTGTACAAGCCCCACTGGTTAGTTAAAGCCAGGCAAGCAAAGGCGGGGTATATGGACCGATGATTACGGGATTAAGTGGTTCTCTCTACTCCAGCTGGATGCCTATACGGATTACTCAAATACCGAATACATTACGTGACAATTTTTCAATATTGTACTTTATAAATATTTAGGGTTTATCTCAAAATTTTCTTTCGATTACTCATTGATTGGAATTTAATATAGAGATTTAAGGTATAACTTGAAATTTGGGCTACATTCTAAATTTGTCTTGAACGTTTTTTAACAATCTTTTATTGTAATGAACTAATAATATGCTAAATATATCATCAAACACGATCACATTTGAGATCGTTCAACCGAGTATATGAGCATGATAATTTATGAGGGTGAAAAATCAATTTACAAGCCACACCCTCCTTCATGCAAGACAGCACATGTTTATTGGAAAATTACTCACAGAGGAATAGGATAGTGTGATTAGACTTGTATTAAAAATAGAAAAAGCTAAAAAAAGTAGCAAGTTCAATTCTCTAATCTATTTTCCTTTGGACACTTCTCCACCCACTATAAATTTTTTGGTACGCCTCATTCAGCGGGGGCTTTTTTTTTTTTTTGTTAGATTGTATTGCACAATTTTCTTTTGTAAAAAGTGTATTGCACAATATTTGCATCCCTAGCCCCCCATGAAATCTTTTGTGGGGTCCCTCCCTGGAGGAATGTCATCAAATCCCAGCCGCATATCACGGCTCAACTTAAGAATGACTCAAAGTTACTCTTTCTAGAGAGCCTAGATCTAACATTCCCGCCCCACTTTATTATCACTAATTAAGGATTCAAGATTGTATTTCTCACTTTGCAAGTTTGCATTGGCCTAATCAACTTTCGAGACTTTATTTTATGACCTCATAATATGAAAAATATGATATCACAGATCAGGTGCAAAAAGGGTTAACAATTTATAAACTTACATCAAATTGCATATTCAATGAAGTACTTCCACATGTTATGTCGTGTCATAATTAGTATTATAGTGTTATTTGCACGAAAACTGTTTTTAGTTCCCTGATTTTTTATTTTTCTACTTGTCGCTTCATGTGAAAAATTGAAATTGTATTTTATGACAGTTTAAGCATCCATAGAATAGAGAAAACAATCAGCGATTATGTATACTTATGTCTAGAATTATAAACGCAAACCAACAGAGATAGCATTTTGAATCGATCTGATACACATGGTTTGTTCATCATCGATTATGAGTCATGATTTCATTTTTCCATTTTTGCAGGCAAGCTGTTCATTGTTTCCGGTTACGTTTGAAAAATCATGTGCTCTGCGCCAATGTGCTTTGACAAAGGACAAAGCCCTAAACGAGTTTTAGGTGTGATTGGAAGAAAAATTTAACGACCAAAAATCTTCCAATAACAAAAAGGCCAAAAAAAACACGACCCTAAAAAAAGAGAAAGAAGAATATAAACCCACCTTGATCACTCGCCCTTAAGAGCGTGCGAAACAAAACATCCCACCAACTGGTTTATAAAAGACTTGCATGGGCGTGGACCCACACTTATCCGTACAAAGGGTATTCTAATTGGCCGGTGATGTTACGCGCTACTGCGCTAGAGATAGTGTAGAGGGAAAACAAAATATTTCTCCTAGGGGTATGTTTAATGTCTGAAAATTCCAAGCTTTGCCACTAGGGGCCAACCTCGAGCTACCTCCATAAGTAGTCCCCAACCTCCAGCTTTAATCCCTCACCTTCTGAGCAGCTCACTCTCTCTTTCCTTCTAGTGTTGAAACAGAGAAAAAAGAGTGAGCAAGCAAAATGGCTATGGCAAGTTTGGCTTGCATTGCTTCCCTGCTCATCTCACTAACATGGATTGCTGAGGCTAGAATCCCTGGTGTCTACTCCGGTGGTGCTTGGCAAGGTGCTCATGCCACCTTTTATGGAGGCTCTGATGCCTCAGGCACCATGGGTATGTTAACCGATACTCGCCTTTTGGCATTTGCGAATTTGACGACAATACTCTAACCAACTGAGCTATTAACTGAATTGTTTACAGGAGGTGCTTGTGGATACGGTAATCTTTACAGCCAGGGCTACGGAGTGAGCACTGCTGCGCTGAGCACGGCTCTGTTCAACAATGGCCTCAGCTGCGGTTCATGCTTTGAAATCAAGTGCGCAAACGACCCGAAATGGTGTCACTCTGGAAGTCCATCTATCTTCATCACTGCCACTAACTTTTGCCCACCCAACTTTGCTCAGCCAAGCGACAATGGCGGATGGTGCAACCCTCCCAGGCCTCACTTTGACCTTGCTATGCCCATGTTTCTTAAGATCGCTGAGTACCGCGCTGGGATTGTCCCTGTTTCCTACCGTAGGTTAGTAAAGTTCGCCTCTCTGTTTTTACTCTGTTTAGTGCTCTGTTTTGGTTTTTATTAATGCTCAGCTTTGGCACTTTTAAAGTGGTTAAATGATGAAACACCTTTTTTTTATTGTGGGTTAAATTAATTGTGGGCTGTTTTCACATCCAAATTTAACCCCAAGTGAAAATGTGGAAGCGTTAAAATCTCTCTTTTTACCGAATGCTCTGTTTTCACTCTGTTATGCGGTTATGCCACTTTGGAACTCAATTTTGGTCATAGAGTAACTAACTAATACATGCTTTGCTTCGTAAAAATGTTGTTGTAAAGGCTAAATTTACCCAAAATGAATTTTGATTCTTTTTTTTTCTTAAATGATAAATGTTAAAGAGTATATAACGCTCCATAGTATTGAAACTTATTAATTAGGATCCGGAAAATGTGGTTCCAAGGTTGCCAATCAGACCATTTTGTGAAGCGTTTTGTGTGAACTTTCTTTATCTTGTGGGTCAGACTCGTTCTGGAAATGTGCTCGATTCGGTTTCTGGGTAGTTATTGCTTTGCAGAAGGTACCACTCTTGAGATTGACACGATCATCCATGGACCAGATGGGTCTAAGCTTTCTCTCCAAAAGCTAATTACTCATTTTGCAACTGTAACTGACCTCATTTGCTTTAGGTCATTGCCTTTAGTTAATGTCGAGTCATTTGGAAGTTTATTGGACACTTTCGGTTTTTTGTCTTTAAACCCATTTGGTCCCAAAACACTCAAAATCAAATCAACAAATACTTTAAATCTAGTTTTATCATAAGTTGTTTAGATTCCATGAAAATGTATCAGCTGTCATGTGTCAGCATTTTCCGTAATTTTGCACCTTTTGGTTTAGCCAATACAAACAGCTTGCGCGCTTTCTTGATTATGACTTTTAGCCTTAAACGTAAAACGTTTAGAGTAAACACTCTTAACTATTAGAGTTACGGGTCATAATTTTGCGAGTTTAGTCACTAAAAGTGTCAAAAAAAAAAAAACTATAAATTATATCATTAGAAAGAATTTGACTTGTAGTCCACCAACTTACAGTAGCAACCAACCTGGCTTCTTTCCTTGATTGGTGTTGGGACTTCTCGTAAGATCTGTACCGTACGAAGTTTTGACCAGGGAATCTGACGGTACACATTACGATACGGCATGCAGTTGTTTTGACCGTACTAAAGCACAGTCTCCAAAAGTCCGAGACTCGTTGATTAATGTGAAAAGGGGCTTTTGATTTAGTCACGCCCACCTAGAAACACGGTCCGCGATCCACGTTATACTAACTGCACTCAAAATTACCATATTATCCTCACTTTTTTTCGTCGTCTTATTTCCTCAGGGTGCCATGCCGCAAGCGCGGAGGGATCAGGTTCACCATCAACGGCTTCCGTTACTTCAACTTGGTTCTGGTCTCCAACGTGGCGGGTGCAGGGGATATCGTGAGGGTGAGCGTGAAAGGGTCCAGGACTGGCTGGATGAGCCTGAGCCGCAACTGGGGTCAGAACTGGCAGTCGAACTCGGTTCTTGTTGGTCAGTCACTCTCCTTCAGGGTCACAGGCAGTGACCGACGCTCCTCCACCTCGTGGAACATAGTCCCAGCTAACTGGCAGTTCGGTCAGACTTTCACCGGAAAGAATTTCCGTGTTTGATTCCGGCGACATTTTTAATGGTTTTCCCGCCTTAAATGTGTTGTTTTCCATTTTTACCCTTTCTTGGCGCCATTTTGTTGGATGGTGCTTTTGACTGGGCGTTGGAGAATGTGAAAGTGTTTCAGGGACAAGTTTGACCTTTTGATTTGTGGGTTTTGGTGTGGACTTATGAGAGTGTGGTGTAGTAGGGTTAAGAATGGAAATTACACTAAAGCCCAAAATTGTAGGGGGTGGTTGAGGCGGTTGCAAAAGATTGTAGCCCGCAGCCGTATAATACTAGTACAACCAAAAGCTGTAGTATATGTCTTATATACGTTTGCCATTTGTAGTAGTAACTTATTTTGTTCTTCAAGTATTTGGCTTGTTTCAATTGGCATTATACTTAATTTTGAGTACTTGCAAGAGCAATGAAAAACTTGGTTTGTGTTCGATTCGAGACTTTCTATTATACACTGTTTATATTATACTTTGTTATTTTATCGGCGTAGTATATGCTTTTTATATCATGTACGTGAAGAATTTCCATACAAGCTAACCTTCTCAACAGTGTGGCAATTACATACAACGGTCAACGTGTACATAGTTCTATTTTGATGAAGGTAATGAAACAAAATTTTGAATATTATTTACTGAATTAGGAAATTTCCGATTCATTTCCAAAGAGTTTGGAGAAAGCTGGGAGAGAGTTTGCCGAAGAGAGCAGTTTCCAGTTCCTTTCCAATTTCAACTACTTCCAATTTTTTTTTTTTTGAAAGGGGACTACTACTTCCAATTTTTGTACAACTTAGAATTTGACATTTGAAACGGAAGAAATACGACAAACTTTGAAGGAACATGTGTATTTGAGATTTGTATTTTTCTCAAATTTTTCAATGATCTATCTTACTTGAGCTTTATCATACAACCAATCACTTTAATATATCTTAATATATTTCACACTTCAGCTACCAAATGGGTACTCATTGGAGTGAAATGAATGGATATATGCATTTACCAAACCTGCACATGGGTGGGGTTGGGTTTGTTGCTCTGTTGAGAATGCTGGTGGTTGGTTAAGTTCTTCAGAAGTTCCTGCACTAAAAGAAGAAGAAAAAAGGTTCTGCAGTAGTGTGCTTTGGATACCTCTTATGCAAACATCTTTGGATTCCTACAACCCTAAAAAGTAAAATCATAGACTTTGGATACCACCTCCAAGTTTCATTATCATCAAGGAACACCTTTGGCCTTTTTTTGTTTTCCAATCAAAAGTCAAAAGGAACAGAAAGTCAGAAACTGTTTATTAAGATCCCCAGAGTTCTCACATGATATATAAACAGAATACAGAAACATACATCCCTAAAATAAATAAAATTAGAAACACACAGCCTCACTATATGGAAAGATGTCAATTGTTTGAATGAGCAAAGCTGGTTCACCTGTGTACAACTACTGCAATTACAAATTATTCCCACCCTAATTTCTTATTCTCAGCTGGCTGTAGCTACTCGTCCCAGCTCCATTACTTATCAATGCAGCAGCATCTCTATGTCGCTGTCCAGCAAGATGTTTATAGAAATCCGTCGCACTAATACTGACCACGTTACATATAGTACAAGTCCTTAAAGTATGGGGTGCTGCACCACCTTCAATAACCCTCCGTTTCTTAGTCTGCAAATCGTCTTCAGTTGGATAAACTGCCTTCTTCTTACTCGTTTGTCCAGTAACAGTTTTGCCTTTCAATTTCCCCAGGTTCATCTGGTGCTTCTTTCCCATTTTATGCTTATCAAGTACCATCTTAGTGTCGCAAAAAATTTTGCATATGTCACAAAAAAGTTTGTTGTGCTATCTCTAGGAGGAAGAGGGGTATTGGTGTCACTCCATCGAGGAGTAGTACTGTTACTCCACAAGGTGGGATTCTGATTTGCGGGAGGAAGTGCTGTGTCCCAGTTAAAGGTGCTAAGATTCCCTGAAAGAGAAATGGTGGTTAGCAATGAAATTAATAAATAGATCACATGGCACTTCATTCTAGATGACGTCAATCATTTTATTTGACTACTAATAGCACTTGGATATTCAGGAATGTAGACAACACACTAGATATATGTTATGTAAATGATATGGATACACAAGTGTCTTCACAACCGTCGAGAGTAACACTATGCGGCAAGTTTACGTGGTTTTATGGTCTAATGAGATTCTCACATTTCGCGTAATGTTAAATTGGACAACTAATACACAGGTCTGCAATATTAGACCTTTGCCAGTACGACTCTGTAACTACAGTTATCCTAAAGACAAATACACGCTGTTGTCTTTCACTTGAACAATGAAATCTGCAATAGTTTTCTCTTCTAATCTCTTTAATAATAAGTGATCAAAGGATGTGATCAGAGAAAACGAACATACAGAGCCATCCACACATGTTCAACGTTAGGACCACAAAAGCATCAGCTGAAAGGTTAAAATTGAAACTGAAAAGCAAAGACACAAGAAGCAAAATAACTCAGAGAATAGACTATTCTCCGCAAAATCTTGAATCTCAACAGGTGGACATGGCCAAATCTCAACCAGTTGCTTGTTCTAAATTCGTTGAATGGCAAATGAACCCCATTCTAATCTTGAATCTTAGGTTGCAACAGGTTTTGGGAAAGACCTGAACATGTACATGTGGAAATGGCAACCTGAGACTAGAACTCTAACTAGAGAGAATGGAGGCTGATCTACCCATTTGGAGAGGGGGAGCCACGGGGGCGCCTGGGGTGGTGGTGTTGGTAAATCCTCTTCTTGATGACAAAATGGAATTATTTATTTATTTATTTTCTTGAATATGCAAAGAAAATTAAGCTGAATTTTAATCAAATTCTAAGAACCAAATCACAAACTCAGGCACACTTTTCTATCCTTGAAACATGAATATGCTGTAGGTAATGTGGCAAAATCCACTTGATGATTTTGAGAGAGCTAAGGGATTGCATAGTTGTGCATTCTCTACCATGGTTCTGGGAGATTTTTCCGTTTGTAACGTCGGTTCAAACCGGAAATTTGGTCTTGCCAACATGCAATCGTTGTTCATAACTTCAACATAAACCAAATGCCAAAATCTCGTTAGATCATAACACCACGCCAGAATTCCATGTGTGCTACCAACACACCCAACTATATTGTGCTCCATAACAGTCCACACACATGGAAAAGTGGCATGAATACAACCTATTAAACATCCTTGTATCCCATACGGGTCAATTATAGTGAAGCACCTCTTGACATTCAATAATGTCTTTTCTTTAGAACGCTCAAGTGTAGATATTGGTATTTTCACAAAGGACAACATTCTAATCCTTTAACCAGAACCAAATAAGCCACAAGTGCAGATATTCAAGTCTTTTCTATAGAACATTTTAAAAAGAATCTTGAACTGAGACGTCCGGTCATCTCTAGGTTTCTATGTAAAACTTCAGAAACAACTCACCAGTAGGTTCCAAAATATTCAGCCAGCACATATGTACAAAGAGGTTTCATGACAACGTTCTGATCCTAATGCCACTAACTTCCATATCACAATCAAAAAATGTTCTACCATAGCCGAACGATAATATGAGGAACCTAAATTGAGTAACTGTGAGCCACCACTGCATTAAAGATTGGATTTTCTTTATCAGGTCAGTTGTCTCAACGATTACGCCAAGTCTGACAGTTGAATGCACTGGTTGCTCATAGTTGCTGAATTTAGGTACACACTCATATAAGGACTTAGCATGCTGAATTTAGGTGCAAATCCAGCAGAGATTAACTAATTGATCCAAACAAAGACAAAGTACAATTCATCATAAGTTAGGAACAAGAAGAATACCCTTTGTTGCAGTTGCAGACCACGCTGCTCAAGCTCTCTCGTGTGTCCCGTCTTAAGATCTTTCCATTGAGCTTCAAATCTCAATAACGCTCTACCCTGCTCTAAAAATGCCTTCTCAAGGTTGTTCCGCAGCTCCTGAAAATTTTGTTGCAATTTTGCTATTTAACAACATAAAATGAAAAAAAGAAAAAAAATACAGTAAGCTACAACAGCAAAGAAACAGAAAAAACACACCAAAATTTAAAGCACCTACATTACATAAAATAAGCCACACAACCAATGCTACTAAGTTAACACAATACATCAAATTTAACTTTCAAAAAGGCAAAAGGCAAGAGTTTTCCGCTTCGATTAAACCAGAAATCATGAGACTGAGTGACTCACCAATCGCAACGTCCATTTCTTCAGAGCACCGAGACATCTCAACTAAGGGCCGAGACATCTCAAATCTGCAATACACAAATAAAAAAAAAAAAAAAAAAAACCCATGATCAAAATTCAACATATCCAAAAATCAACAAAGCAGTGAACTTCAACAGAGCTTGTCTAAAATTCTAATTGGGGTAAATCTACAAAGCAGTGAACTTGAAGCTGAATTTACTTACTACAATCGCGTCGTTTACATGTATACACTTCCAGAATTGCTAATACCCATTTGATTTTCTGAACTGCGAAGTCACGTTTCGCATTCCGGAGCTGAAACTCCGAAATCTCCAACTCAAAAACCTTCGCCGGAATTCCGAAATCTGAATGATGAGGGAGCAAAGGAAATTGTTACTTTGGCAGATTCTGAATTTGGAGATGTCTGAAATTGAAGGTGGCAAAGTGGCTTGCATGCAATGAAGCTCTTTAATCCAGTAGAGCTCTGATTTGAGCTCTTTATTTGAAGCAGCCAAAACAAAACAAAAATATGTAAATGCAGTGAAGGAAGGTGAGATTAGCGGTCGATACAAGCAAGACGAAGTAAACAGTGGCGTCGACCATGTATGGGAAATTGATAACAGTAACTTTTTGTTGGGCTATGGGCCTTTACTGGAAAAGTAATGAGTCAGTGGTGGAGGATATTTTATCAAGAGCCGATATTTTTTCTCTTTACATCCTCCACCACTGTTTTACCGTCTCAAGTTCAAATTACTTACGGGTTAAAACTTTTTTTTTTTAAAGATTCTTAATCAGTTAATTATGTGTAATACCATGAAAACTCATTTTTGAATTGAATTGATTTTTTTTATTACGCATAGTTGTGAATTATAGTTAGTATTAGTGATATTTTTAAGAGGATGACTGTGTGTGTATGTGTGTATTTACGTGAAAATATATGTATCTTTGTGGAATTGTTGTTGTTTGTGGTGAAAATAGAATATTGGTGATTATGATCATATTATGATTGATGACTTGAATTCCTGTGGAAAATAATTTATTGCAGAAAGAATAATTGTCTTGCTACTTATGTATATTTGAGCAATGTGTTTATCTTTTATTGGTGAATGTTGTTGAGTGATAACATTAATTGTATAGTTTTCAATTGTGCAATTATGTTATTGAGTTTTTTTGAGATATTATGGGTCTAATATGATCTCTTTGTTTGTGTAGTTGGTGATGTGATTGGTTTGTTATGGGAGTGCCAGTGTGGTAACCTATGTAGTGAGTGTACAACGTAAAACAAGATTGTACTCAATCTAAGAACAAAAACATAATTAAGATTAACATAAGAATAACATTAAAATGAACAAAACTTAAATTAGTCATGATAGATCTTCTCCTCTATCCAATCCTTTATGCAAACTTTTATGGGGCAAAGTTTATGAATAGCATGGTGATTGATAGAGCAGGGATCTAAGATTTTTATAGGCATCAAGGACTAGCTACCTTCTAGAAAGGATTCTTAGTCCTAATTGATGTAGGCTTCTATCAAACTATTTGATGTTCATTTAGGATTACTCTATAATTAAGCAATCAACAATATATACCGTATTCAGTACTAATTATACATGAAGGGGTCATAGACTTGAATAATTAATGCATTGTCTAATTACATATTCTACAAATAAGGTAGCTAACTTGTTGTCGTACATAGCGAACATTGATAAGTCCATATTAATTCTTATAATGAGTGGTCATGGCAATAACTAGTTTGGTGACCTATGTAGTGAGTTGTCATGGCAATAACACTGTGGGGTGATCAGTGTGGTGAATATTGTGTGAAAGATTTCGGTTTTGTTGTTGATATAATAATGATTGTGATTGTTGCTATGGTGACTCGTTTCCTTTTAGATGAAAGAATATTGATTTTGGAATTATTGTGAGTGTGTGAGTTGTTTGATTTTAAGGTCCTTGACCCAAAGCACCAAAATTGGCCAAAATTATCTCACTTACCCTAACAACAGATTTGTATTCCCACTAATCCAATTTAAAGAAAAATGACAAATATGCCCTCAGTCTAATTAATAAACTATAGCCATGCCACACACACACTCTCTCTCTCTCTCTCTCTCTCTCTCTCTCTCTCTCTCTCTCTCTCTCTCTCCCCCTCTCCCCAGATTTCGAACCCGACACCTCTAGCACGGTGAGGAATCCGAATTCTGGCTACCCACTGCATGCGTCATTCTTGAGTCTGACATGACGAGGAATCAGAATTCTCTCTCTTCGATCTGTACTGTTTCTGCACTCTCTCTCTCTCTCTCATCCCTCTAACTGGATCTGCTTCGGCGTACTAGTTGAAATCACATCTTGAAAAACGGAAAGTCAACAGCCGCAAAGTGAGGGACCATGATGGCAGGAGCGCGGTACCTCACAACCTCATCCGTGTGCGATCGTTGGCCGGTGGCCGTTGACTGGACTCCGGCGAAGTCTCCTATAGCTTTTCTCTCTTCCACTCTCTCTCTCTCTTTCTTCTCTCTCTCTCTCTCTCTCTCTATGTAACAAAGGGGTAAGGGTAAAATAGTCTTAAAAAAATATAATTGGGTATTAGGGAAGACTTTATTAGAGTCTTTATGGGTGAGAATTAAAAAAACTTAACGAGGTAAGTGGGATAAATGACTCTAGAATTAGGGTAAATGGACAAAATCTCTTGATTTTATTGTAACCACCTGAACTAAAATCATATGCAAGGATTACTGTATATTTAAATTGTTTGATTTTATTGTAATCTCCTGAATTAAAATTATATTAAGAAATTACTGTATGTTTAAATTGTTTGATTTTACTGTAATCACTTGAACTAAGAATTACGGCAAATTTCATTTTACCTCCTTGATCTTTATATCCTAAATCACTTGTGCTCTTGCACTTTTAATTTCAATCAATTTGGTCTCATCCTTAGTTTTTTTGCCAACTTTATTGTGTAATATATTTTAAAATTTATGTCATTTATGCTATAATTTTGCATTCGACATTAGTGAATCATCATTTTGCAAAGGATTCCAATAGAGCCACATTTTCAATTTACAAAATAATTGATGAAAAAATTAATAATTGGACAAAATTGATTAAATTGGAGAGCGCAATGGTACATGTGACGAAATTAGAAGTGTAAGGGCACCATTAATTTAAGGTGTAAAGGTTAAGGAGATAAAATGAAATTTGTCCAAATTAAATGCAGAGATTTTTTTTTTTTTGAAAAAAGGGTTAGTGCGGCTGCCCTCACGCCTTGATTAATGAAACTGTTGAATACATTGTGGGGGACATAAGACCTAAACCCCATATCAAAATAAGTAATGAGAGAGCATCCCGAATAATAACATGAGCCAAGATAACCCATATCCAAATTTTTATACTTCTTTAAACCCTAAAATACCCCTACATATAAAAAAAAATACAAACCTCATTGACATTATCAACAACATCCATGGAATAGGGTAGAAGGGTCAATTGACTCTCCTCAAAGTTATAAGAAATCTTAATTAGTATTAATTACTGAAAATTGAATATAAAGTTGTCTTAATTAGTCATAATCAGTCTTATTTATCCTTAAGCATTTGGGAAGGAATTAAAAAAAAAAAATTTACTATGTTAATAACCTCAATCCAATTTATACACATTTTCAGATTTTTTTTTCTTACACTGTTAATACCATAATTTTAATTTTCTTTTTGTGTTAAAGTGTGATCAATAAAATTAATACATATTCTTTCTCAAATTCCAAAAAAGTATTGAACATAATTTCAATTTAAAATCTCAGTTTAACATAATATTAATGGTCATTCAATTTTCATATTAGTAAAAGAAATACAACAATGGTTATTCCTAATGGATGACTTTGAAGAAAAGGAGTCTAATATGTTAGTTGATTAAATTTGACCCTTATAGATATCTTTTCTAGCTACGTCACTGATTGTATCCCTCCTTATGTAATAACTGATGTGACACAACCATGTCATTTACTGAAAGGGTTCTCTAATATGTTGGATTTGTGCTACATCAACTTCCACATAAGATAAGATGCAAGTGGTACCAAAAAATAAATTCATCTAATATTAGTCTTAATGAATTCCCCTTCAAATTCTTCCATTTCTAACATGAAGTATGTTAACGTTAGTGATCCGTGGGATCTCTAGTTAGCTTTAGAGAGAGAGAGAGAGAAAGAGTGACACAAGCGAAGTATAGTGGTTCATTTCCCGCCTTAGCGGGAAACTACGTCCACTTGAATGTTTAACTAGTGTGTTTGGGCCTTGCGGCCCAAGCGGATTACAAAGTGTGTAATGGGGATGAGATAGAATGGAATGAAAATGGTGTTTAAGTGGGAGGAGGCATTCCTTTTATAGGGGAAGGAGGCTCCCTCATTTACATTTTCTTAGATGTGGGACAAGAACCCACTATTTCTAGTCTAGAAAGTCTATTTGTGAGGGCATGTTGGCAAGGCCGGAAAGGTGGCTTCCCGGCGACGGATTTGCGACTTCCGGATACCGTAGCGTAGCTTGAACATAGGGCTACAAGATGCAAGTAGCGGTTGGATCCCATGAGGGTGTTGTTTATGCTTGGTGAGGTAGCAAACTAGTCTTGCTAGTAGAGGTATCTACAAGTCCCCGAAGTCCCCGAGTAAGAGGAGCTTCTTGGTTGGGGAGTTATAATCATGAAGTCATCAAGCATAAACAATGTCCGAGAGGCGCCTAGCCCCTACAAGTCCCCGAGCTCCGTAAGCAAGAAGGGACTCCTTTAACCTACACAATGAGACAAAAACGCGCATATGTAGAATGCTTGTTGTATTGGTTACCGCTCGTATTAATGGAATGCAAAAAGAATTCGATTTGTAGCGAACGACAAATGGTAGAAGAACTCAATATTCCATTAATGTGTATGAACATGTAAAATATTGGTAGTTGTATATGTGGATCTTATGGCCATATAACATGCACAATAGATAGTGGCAAATGTAATGGGTATCCATAGCAATTTTGTGGGAGTAGTCCCGGTGACATAGAATGAAGCGTTTGTGAACTTGGGGCTTAAGTAAAACATGTTGGACATGATCGAGCAAGTTGGGTGGTTCGAGCAAGTTGGGTGTGGTTGAGTGTGTAGGCGCTGTGCGAGCATGCGAGGCGTGGCCCAAGCGCAAGTCGTGGCCATACTCGATACCCAAGCGAGTCGTAACCCGAACAAGTCGTTTATCCGAGCATGTTTAATTTAAGTCGTAAGTGTCACAAGCTTCTAGATGCATGTCACAAGTAATTGAATTTAAGCATGTATGTGTGTAGCATGTACTTGTAGTAAAGTTGCTAATAACATGTTGTAGGCATGCTTAATGGTTATAGAGACATGTATAGTCATGGCATCTGCGGTAGCTCAAATTGTAAGAGCGTAAAGATAAGAGGAAGGCACTTATCTTGTATCGATTTGGAGGCTAGCGGAGTTATCCGAGCATGACGCTCCATTGTTTCGACAAAGTACCTTACTTGAAAGGTGATGATTTCACTAATTGGAGAAGTGATCGATGATTATGTCTCCTTAGCATAAGATAAAGAAAATAATTAGCATCTTTGATCATTTACACAAGTTTGAATCATGTTGTTTCAAATTTATGTGTGGTACTAACTGACATGAAGTGCTTGAGTTTCATGAGCATGTGAGATGCACGTTTTGATGTGTACATGAAATGTACTTAGGGATGAGTGAGTGGCGATTTGGTAGCATATAAACCATAATATCCCAAGAAGGTGGCACATGTGCATAAGCTTAATTTCAATGCTGTGAAGTTTTAACAAGCAAACAAATGAAATACTGACAAGCTAGTTTCTGTGTGACAGAGTTCATTAACATGCATGTGCGGTCATAGAGGAAACTTAAGCTTAATTCGGACATGCCCAGTGATATTGCAAATAAGTACCATGTGGCCACCGCCTAACCCACATATCAATAGGCAAATGAGCATGCATGCCCAGTTGAGGACTTATACCTTTGTATGTGCATACAACTTTAATGTGATTGAATAGAGCATGCATGTGTGCACGGTATCCAAGTTTTTCATGTTATATGGTGACAAAGCATACACAATCATGATCAGGTTGCAGCACATAGATGTAAAGCATGTGCATATAAGTGAGTATGCTGCAATTAAAGTGAATGATGATACGTGTCTTGCATACGTGCACACAAGACTATAATTTATGTGTGGCCTTAAATTGTTAGTCATGTTCTGCATGGGCACGTGCATATCAAAGAAAGGGATAGCAAGACTTATCGTGAGATCTGGCTTTGCTGCAAAACGTGCAAGTGAAAGTGCAGAGACCAGATGTTTGAATCGAAGAGATTCAAAAAAGGGTGTGGATGCTCGGAGAGGAACACATGGATGAGCCACCGCTAAGCCTGGGTGTCCGTAGCGTCTTTGTGGGTGACCAGAAGACTAAAGTTCCTGAGAATTAAAGCTCCGCTTCAATATTTGGCGGAGTATAGCCGGTAGAGGGCGTGAGCGCTGACTGGCTTTGCATCCGGTGGGGCGTGCTCAGCTGGTATGGCCAGCGGAGGATCCAGAGGAGGCTGCAACCGGTCGGCGGAGCGGAGCTCGGTCAGCGGTGCCTGGAGCTCGGCGGAGCTGGAGTTCAGCGGAGGATGGTTTGCTAGCGGTGTCGCTGACGGAAGTTCGGCGGTGTCGCTGATGGAGCCTAGCGGCGAAGCTGAGACCAGATAGCGGAGGAAGTGGTATGGCAGCTAGTGGAGCTCGGTTCCGCCGGTTGAAGCTAGCGGAGCTGTGCCGCTGACGGTGATGACGCTAGCGCTGATGATGATTGAAGAATGGTGATGGGAGCCCAGAGAAGTTTTCTGGGTGTGGAGAGTTGTCTATGGAGGTCTAGTCAGCGGAAGTGCTCCGCTGAGTGTTGACTGGCGGAGGTGGAGCTTCAGGTTCAGCTCGGCGGAGAGGCTCGTGGGGGATGTTCAGCTGAGGCTCCTGGCGGTGAATCTCGGCGGTGAAAATCAGAGGTAAAGACCAGCGGTAGTGAGGCTGGCGGAGCGGAGCGTTTGGCCGGCAGTGCCCTGAAGAACATGGGTTCTTGGCGGAGGTTTTTTTTTTTTTTTTTGTGCGATGCCGGAGCTTTAGGGGAGGAGATTTTCCGCTGATGATTGGGTCGTGCAATGGAGGTTGCCTAGCGGTGACTGCCGGTTGGCGGAGCGGAGGTTGCTGGTTGCGAACCGCTGGGCATAGCTAGCGGTGGTGACCCATGTTGTTGGGCGTTGACCTTGTTGTTGTGTCATGAAGGCTGACAAAAGTTTGGCGGTGGTTGGAGAGGGGATTGCTGGAGCAGTTTGGCGGAGGTGCCTAGCGGAGGTTTTGCCGCTGAACCAGTGTGGCGGTGCAATTAGCCAGGAAGGAGGCTGGGTACCATTTGGGTGTCCAAAGTAAATGGGCACCCAAAGTTGGGCTTTTTTTTTTTCAGCTTAGCGTTGACTAACCTTGGTCAGCGTTGACCAAGCCTTGTTCGGCGTTGACTTTTGTGAGTTGGGCGTTGACCAAAAGTTGATCAAGCCTTGATGGGCGTTGACTTTGCCTACGGGCGTTGACCGACCCCGCCGGGCGTTGACCAGCCATGTTGGGCGTTGACCGGCCCCAATTTTGATGTTGAATGAGCGTCGACTCGACATTTTCGGGTCAAAGTTCGTGGTAGGTGACGAAGCCTTTGTGTTGGCTTCCCACAGACGGCGCCAATGTTAACGTTAGTGATCCGTGGGATCTCTAGTTAGCTTTAGAGAGAGAGAGAGAGAGAAAGAGTGACACAAGCGAAGTATAGTGGTTCATTTCCCGCCTTAGCGGGAAACTACGTCCACTTGAATGTTTAACTAGTGTGTTTGGGCCTTGCGGCCCAAGTGGATTACAAAGTGTGTAATGGGGATGAGATAGAATGGAATGAAAATGGTGTTTAAGTGGGAGGAGGCATTCCTTTTATAGGGGAAGGAGGCTCCCTCATTTACATTTTCTTAGATGTGGGACAAGAACCCACTATTTCTAGTCTAGAAAGTCTATTTGTGAGGGCATGTTGGCAAGGCCGGAAAGGTGGCTTCCCGGCGACGGATTTGCGACTTCCGGATACCGTAGCGTAGCTTGAACATAGGGCTACAAGATGCAAGTAGCGGTTGGATCCCATGAGGGTGTTGTTTATGCTTGGTGAGGTAGCAAACTAGTCTTGCTAGTAGAGGTATCTACAAAGTACTATATCATTTTTTTAAAACTTTATATAGCAAAAAGAAAAAAGAAATTAGAGACTTTCAGAAGTCAAAAACACTTGGCCTTCGATTCATGTCAACTGTTAGCCAAATAGTCACCCTCATGTATAAGGGGTACAAGTAATAGTATAGAGATTTAAAAAAAGTTGTCGAACCCACGAGGATTAGATTCCTTTCACTAGCTAGGGTGTTAATCTAAGGAGAGCTAGAATATGCAAATGTACATCGGAAACCTAAATTCACAAGGAAATCTAGGCTTATGGTGAGTATGTGCATTGTGGTGATAGTGAAATTGTTTGTTGGATAGAGTGGTGAACCAAATTAAAATAAATGCTCAAATGTAAACTAAACTATCATAAACTAAACTAGTAATATAATGGATGAAGTTAGGGGTTGGATTGTCTACCACTAACCTCCCTTGCAAGTATTGAAGTTCAAATACAAGTGATGCTATTCTAATTTCCCAATTACCCTCTTTGCATCCGGATAAGACTACAAAGGCTTAAACTCCTTTAATGGTATCAATTCCAACAGAACAAGTCTAGAATTAACTACAGAAGAACAAATCCTATTACCGGTTAAGTCTCAATTCATTGTTCCTAGATGCATAAAGCTTTGAGTTTAGATAATCATGCAAGAAAACCGATCCTAGATCTAGGTGATTTTAACTCACAACCTTCACATGCACATAGAGGATGCTATCATGCTATCAATGCTCAAGGTTAACTACTCCCTAAACAATTTTTCATGAGATGACAAACACAACACATTCAAAATATTTAAGTTTGAATGAATGCATTCACTTCTTGAATTAGCATACGAAGATGAAAATCACAAATAACATCAAATGTAAATTAAAACATCAATTCATACAAGTTTGGCTAGGGCTTTCAACCCTAGCCCTAACAAAGTAACTACTCACTCATAGTCATACAAATTGGCATAAAATTTATAAAGTACATCAAAGTAAATTAAAGAGTTAAGGAAAGAATGAACTAGTTGAAGCTTGACAAATTGATGACTAGCTACTCCATGGTTTTCCTCTTTCAATGCCCTTATATCCTCCTTGATGGTGGAATGGATGGATTACGAACTTGTTGATGTTGATGATGATATGATGTTTCTTTGGCTAATTTTTAGTGGTAGTGATGGAGTTCATGGTGGTGGACGATGGTAGTTGTGGTGGTGGTGATGGAGGAGATAGAGTAGTAAGAGGAGTATGGATATTATGAGTTTAGATTTTGGGAGGTAGATATAGAGGTTTTATGAAGGAGATGAAGAGAGAAAGAAGATGTAATGGGGTGGAATGGGCGATGCCTTAAGAGTATGATGAATGAATGCTTATATAGAGAAGAGAGAGAGAGGAGTAAAATGATGAATGGAAGCAACAAAGAGCAGCCCAAGCATTGTAAGAAGTATGGAGGTGGAGTATGAGAGTGGTAATAGATCCTAAAAACAAGGGAAAAGAGTATGAAAGAGATGGAGTAAAAAGAGGGAAGTAATGATGAGATATTAGAGGGTAGAGTAGAAAAAAATGACTTGGGAAAAGAGAGGAGCAGCTGCACTCTTTGTTGTCCATGAGAAACATATAATCAGCCAAACCTTCTGGACGTCAATAACATTAAGCACTAAACCAGCCCTCCACCTAATCTGCTGAATGAAACTAACCGAAATGAAACATTTACGAGTAGTTGAACAAAAACCTAACCAGATTCATTGAAGAACAAAGCTATTAACAACTAAATCAAAACGTGCAAAAAATCAAATACACTGTAAACAAATTGAAACTGATCAAATAGAAGGAAACTCATCAAATTCACTATATCAAAGAAACATCTGGACAATATGAAGCAAAAATACTGATAAGATTCAAAATAATCCCGAAAATACATAGAAAACCAGTAACTTTTCTTCAATCATAATGATCCCAAAAGTACAAATATTAGCATCATAATCCAGCCATAGAACAAAGCTCTAATTTACCCAAAAAAAAAAAAAAAATCAGAGCATTACATCCTCAACCATTGTTCAGAAAACTAATGTAGCCCTAATCATCTTATCAAAATATTAGAGCTAGCAACCCAAGTGACACAACACAAGGTTGCCCCAAAAAAGAGGATGTCTAATTCATTTGCTGGGTAGGCTAACTAGTTTTCCATTTCAACAACTAATTTCCATCTCCTTTACCTGAATTTTGCCTGATCCTTCGTGAGGACTTTGTTGGTGTTGTAGCCTTATTGCTTGATGCCCTAGAAGGTTGTGCAGGCCTTGAACTTATGATGGCAGATGTAGCTTGTACATGTCTTGAGCTTGTAGAGGCATTTGGGGCATTTAGAGGCCTTGCTCTTGTCGGGGCACTTGTAGGTTGTGGAGGCCTTCCTCTTATAGGTCTGTTTGCATCAAGCCTCACTGCCTTCAAGGTAACCATCTTTTTCTGGACACATATTCATTACCTTGCATATTAGTCAACACAGCCCATTACAGCAAACACATTCAAAACAATTAGACAATAAAATGGAATGTTACCCTTTGATACTCAACCCTCTCCTTGGCTTTTTGCCTACACTCATGTGCAGTCATAGGTGCTTTTTTCCCTTTCTTAGACTGCATTAAGAAACAACCATATTAAATGACAAAAATTTGCACTTGAAATGATAAAACACATTACAAAGAAGAATCTTACAACTTACCAAATTTTGGGAACTTTCTCCTTCATTAGTGTTGAGCTTGCTCTTCTTATTACCAACAGCAGCAATCTTCTTTCCCTTACTTGGCAAATGCCTTTGACAAGTTTTCACACCGTGACCTTCTTGGCCACAATTACCACACGTAAGGGATATTTGTATCCTTTCAATTTTGCCAGCACCATTGATGACCACCTCTGAAGCATTCTTAATCCTTTTTGTCTTCGGCCTACTAGGATGCCTTGTATATTGTGCATGTAGAATACTTGGACCATCACCTCTTGAATACATGTCCATGCTATTAACAAGCTGTATGAGGTTATTGTAGATACTTATATATGTCTTCTTCAGATATCAGGGTGTAACACAATCATCTGGTTCATGCATCATGCCATCAATTGCACAAATGGCATGCTTGCACATGATTCCAGTTAAGTCACATCTTCGGCAAGTGCATGTCCTCAAGCCAATGTCCACAGCATTCTTGGTGCCTTCAATATTTTTAATCTCAGCTTGGCCACCGTAATTGAATGTTTTGATGCAGTCCTCGACAACCTTCACTTTATTCTTCTCAATGATATTCCTTACTTTGGGGTGTACATTTCCATGGTAAGCCTCCATTTTGTCCATTCTCATACAAATCCTCCTCATTAGGTTTAGACTTATATCTTCCAACATAGTCACAAGGGGCTTACTCCTTGCACCAAGATATTGTCATTGAAACTCTCACAACCATTGTTTATGAGCACGTCACAATCATAATCAAGACATGGAGAACGCGAATCTGTGAGAGAGTATCTGAGTGGTAAGTTGTAGGTTAATAATTGAGTTGAGGCTAAAAGTGACATATAAAACTTAAATTGAGTGAGTGAGAATTAAAATATCTTACTGGATTAAGTGAGAGTATCATAGCCCAACTTTAGGCATTGGGTCAAAGCCACATTGAGAAATACTTGTCAAATAATTTCTCGTTTAACCAAAGCGCTTTTAGACATTTCAAATGCAGTTCCAAACAAACCCATCATATGATAGAAGTGTCTGATTAATCGGATATGAACTAAGCAAACTAGTGTAAAAAACTTTGGTAATCCCCGTCTCAATGCAGTAAACTAAAATCTAAATCACATTCAAACTGAAGTAAAACATGCACTTGTAACTTTATAACTGAGACCAATTACAACTATAGGTTTAACTTTTCCAATGTAGGACAAACACTTTGAATTCTCATATGTTCAATGACACGTTAATTACACAACATATAGATACATATTTTGTGGCCTTGAAGAATCAAATTGATTTCTAACCATTCATCTTGCTTCATCTTTCTTTTACCTTTGATTTGATTATGTACAATATACCTCTGAATTTCTCAAGACCCTTTCAGTGTGTACATAAGTGGATAGCATATTTGAACTTAGCATCGATTATAGTTCTTAGATTCACTATTAGCTTCAACAGTTCCCGACGAATAATTAAAAAAATAAAATAATAATAACAAAGTTGTGCGCGGAGTAACTGCCAAATCACTAGAAGTATAAACGATGACATAAACTTCAGAAGATCCAGAAAAGGAGGCAAAGTTAGATATGCCATCTTAAGCTTAACCCTATCTATTTACAAATATGAAAATGCATGCACATCAGGCTGGGTGTGCAAGTCAGTACAAGAGCTACTTGCTAAGTTTTCCTATCAAAGCAACTACAACTACTAGTGGTACTTCACCATTTAGCCACCTCCACTCTCACTGCTATCCGATACTCTGAAATGTAAGATACAGGCAGCTATTAGTATTTTACGATATACATGAACTTTGGAACCCAGGAAAGTCGAGGTGAATTTCAGAATCAGTGGTCAGCAATGAAACACAGAAATACACTTCACCAAACAGTGTTGATACAAAAAATAGTACTGCTTTGGACCTCTAAACAGCAATCCAATACTGGCCATTAGGAGTTTAGGACTACAATGGAAGATCAGAGGAGAATCCAATAGACTTTTCCAGGCCCTAAGGTATTATGTAATGTAATCACATGTAAACAATGCAAAAGATTTGTAATAAAAAAAAAAAAACAAAAAAAAGATACATAAATATTACACACTTGAACAGAATTCTAGTACGAAGTTAAGAATTATCACTCAGATAAAGAGTTGTATATATGCAATTCACCATCCATTTGCCACAGGAAGTCAAATTCTAAAGCATACCTTCAGCTTACATCGCTTTCCTGCCGTTTTACACTGGTTGAGTACTTGAGTGTATTCAATACCCCTTGTAAACTTCAACACCCAACTCGTCTTTCAAACTTCTCAACCGTTCATCTTCTTCATCAACGCTTTGCTGCAACCACATCCAATAATTCCGACTTATCAAGGCAGATGGAAAGTGAGAAGTGGTTTATATATATTATGTTTGGTGGGCCAAAAGAAAGACAATTTCAATTTTGGTTCCTTGTGATACACAACTAGTACATAATAGAAACACACTCTCCCTAGTTGCGGCTGCACAAAATGATAAAGAAGTGGAAATCTTATAAGAGAAAGGTTGGAATAAGTTGATGACTGAAAGAGGTGAATGAAGTTGACCAGATGAGCAGAAAAGGAAAGATGAAGCATGGATGTCTTGAATAAAACAATGCTCGTATCTGTAGGAATGATGACATGAATCTATTTTCAATTGAAGATTATACTGGTATTTGCATAACTAGCCAGCTAATGATATTCTATTGATGGTATGATGGTGCTTACTAGTTAAATATGTACCTTACAATTCCAACATAAAATTATCTCCAAGTTAAATATACCATAATTTCAACATATCACCCAATTATAGTCTGGCAACTAGATTAGGACAGTACGGAACATTGAAATAAAACGAAGTTAGGATGTATACCAAAAAAATAGAAAGAAATGCAAGGTAGAATTACTAAATGTTTGAACTTCAACATTAGGTAACCTCTATACCACCTCAAAGTATAGAACCAAGAAGAACAAGAGTCCCTGATTCATCTATGTTATTCTAATTGATAATCAAAGAACTGGAACAACAAACATGTAAGGCGAAACTTCATGGCAATGTTCTAATTGTCTGATCACACCCTCTTAGTTCTCCTCTGCTGAAATTCAAGTTCCAATGTCAACACACAAACTTGTAATCCAGATCATATTTCCTTCTTTCAAATACCATATACAAGCCAGACACAAAAGCAAATCACAAATAAATACAATATCTAAAAGGAGCCCAAGTCCATTGATTTTAGAATTGGAACAAGGTATTTACCATTTGTTGCAGTTTCTTCTCCTGCTGCTCAAGCTTTTTTTCCAATTCATTGTTTTTCCGTTGAAGGTCTTCCTTTTCTTTATGGCATAGCTAGTCAATCATAAACAACATTCAAAAGGTTATTATGAGTAGAAGATTGTTTCACCTATTCAAATTAATCTCCAAGTTAAAATAAATTATAGAAGACCAACCATTAGGTCTTCTGCCAAAAGTGGCATCAATTTATCAGCCAAAAGTGGCGTCAATTTATCAACCAAAAGTGGCAACAATTTATCAGCTGTCTCTTGAACCAGGGAAATCCTCTCATTCTGAAGAAAAAAGCATTGAATCAGCTTAGATTAAATGATAATTACAAACAGTATACCAATGAATAAAATTCTGTCAACAGATAGTTTGCAAGGAAGAGATGCTAAATGTCTTTTTTTCCTTTCTATGGTCAGAAAAGATGCTAAATGTCAAGATTTTGAAGACACCACTGAGAGGCTATTAACAAGAAGTCCAGAACCAAGGAGGAAAGAGTTTCTGATACTCTGTGCTATATATTACATTGAAGTGTGAACAAGTAAAATGCAAAATGAAAATTCAAGAGAGGGTTTTGAATTTTTGATTCTAATGTTGATGCACTGAGTTGAAATCCAGATCATGGTTACACTATCAATACAAGGTGGAAGTTTATGCCCGCTATAAACTGTTGTTTAATCCAAACAAGGTCCATAGATTTAAGTTGAGAAGAGCACACATACCATTTGTTTCAGTTCCATCTCTTGCTGCTCGAGCTCCCTCTTCCGCTCATTTGCCTCTAGTTCTTTCTTAAGCTCTTTGTTTCGAGCTTCACTGTGTTCAAGCTCTTCCATGAAATCCTTCACTTTAGCTTCAGATTTCGACAAGTCTACATGCTGCTCTAAGACTACTGCCTTAAAGTGGTCACGTAGGTTAAGTAGCTGCTCAACTTCTTTCTTAAGATCTTTGCATTGAGCTTCAGTTTGCTCAAGAAATTTCTTACGATCCTTCATTTGTTGTTCATATTTTAACAGTGCTGTTTTCTGCTCTAAGAGTACTTCCTTAAGCTCTTCAATCTGAGCCTCCTTCTGCTTAAGTTCTTTGCAAAGCTCTTCTTTCTGAGCTTCACTCTTCTGGAGCTCTCTTTTTAGCTCTTGTTTTTGAGCTTCACTGTGGTCTAGTTCTTTCTCAAGATATTCCGTTTGAGCTTGTCTCTGCTCAAGAACTTTCCGAAGCTCATTCTTTTGGGTTTCATTCTCCACAAGTTGTTTCTCAAGCTCTTTCTTTCGAGCATCACTTTGCTCAAGCTCTTGCCTAAGAACTTTCTTTTGTTCTACAGATTTTAACAGAGCGGTTTGCTGCTCAAAGACTACCTTCTCAACATGGACGCGCAGGTCAAGTACAGTTTGATCCATTTTTCCTATTAAACAACACAAAGCAAAAGCACCTATTCAAGCTAGTACATTATAAAACAGAACAAAATATGTTAATCAAGTAAAATGCAAGAAGTAAACATGGCCCCCTTTTGAGTGCCACACATTTGGGCTTCTAATCAAAGTTGAATTAGAAATTCAAAATACAATTTAGAAAGAAAGTCATACTCACCAAGATGCTGTTCTGCTGGAAACATCGCAAACCTGAAAGGGGAAGAGAAAAAGAAAAACCCAAGATTCAAGATCAGTCCAATCTCTTCAAAGCAACCAAACTAGGAAAGAAGGTACACAAACAGAGGAAAAAAAAAAGAATCTTTACTGTTTTGCCGCATTCTAAATACAATACCAAGAACACCCATTTCTTCAGTTTCTTATTTTCCTCACTTTTTTCTCAGCATCCAAACACAAAAGTCCACCATTTCTCAGCAAACCAAAATATGCAAAACCAGAAAGAAAGCGGTGTCTTTCAAAAACTAGCTTACCCAGAAAACACAGCGGCAAAAGAACTCTGCTTCCTTGAGAAAAATTCTCTCTACTGGAGTATTTGGGTTTCAAGGTCTTATATCTGACCTTTGTTTTGGTCTATATGTTCAGACACCAGCCAATTAAGGAAATGTTGCTCACAGCAAATACTGCGAGTGGACGTATGGTCCACAGAGGACACGTGGAAGCAATAGAATGTGTATCAGACACTGTGCCAATAGGCACGAGTTAAAAAGCAAAACTGACATCATTCACTCTCAGCACATCATAACTTTTATATGGTGTTCCAGATTATTAATATTTTGGTTATATTAATTCAATGTATGAGTCGTAAAATGCAGAGCACTATGAAATTTTCGCACAACTCAAACCGTATCATATATACATGTAAGAATGTTGCAGACACTGTGAGTTACCAAATGTTGTTCACAAAAATTGTGTGATAATCTGATAAATTTTTGACGTGTTTTGCACAAGGTGTAGTATAAATTAAGAAAAACATATTGCAAAACAAAAGTTTAGGATTCATCAAATCGAATTCTCGTTGTGACTGAGGTTATCGCTGAACCATTTCAGTTATAAAGGTAATGCTAAATTCAATGAAGATCTATAGAAAATTTACCTACCGCATGCTAATCTGTTTGATTCAAATACAAACTTAAGGAGGCTTTACAGTCGGATTCTGTTCAATTCATACAAACTTGACTATGTTTTCCAGTCGGACCGCTTATTCTGCCCGTTGGAGCATTGATCAGTACTCCGTTTCCTTGGTTTCCAATGGTTCACAATGTAGGATACTCCCTCTCCTAATGATGCCCTTCTCCCGTCTGTGAAATTCCACAGCTCTAGCATTGGATACCTACTAGTGGGATTGTACTCACTCAATTCTGCCAAGGCAGTTGTCACAGCCTCATATACTTCATCACCAAAGGCCGTCTTCAAGCTCTTCAGTTTCTCATCTTCTTCATCAATGACTTCCTATATATGCAACCGCATCACTCAGTGTGACATGAAACCTATGTATAAAACTATGACATCAATTGAAGTATGAATTCTGCTTGATATTTATATGTATACCTCTGTCTTTCCTTCTTCGTCCATGATAATTTTGAATGGATGCCAACGCGGATCTCTGAGATTTTCCTCCCAGAGAGAACCTACCTCCATGGACTTGTCTGATACTCTTTCAGAAAAGTTTATTGAAGTCATTCTCTGCGTTGCATCAATAAATGGTTTGGTGTCAAGGTCTGCCATTATCTTCACCCCAATAGAAGCATCGCTTGCTGATTCTTCAAGCCCTGCACAGAAATTATTGGAACCATTTATTCTTGGCATTTCAATCTCTGAGAGTTAAACCAATTATATATATCGAGTAAAATGATCAAACAAGGAATTTGCCATAGCCTTTTGGTAAGAAATTAAAACATTTGAAATTACATAAACCAAGTTGGCATTCAATCCTTCATTACTTTCAAAACAATCTTGTATAAATATATAGCCCAGAAAGGTGAATAGACATTACTTCATCGCAGCATAAGCTTTACAGCCAATCAGAACCACACTGAAGGTAAATAATTCAAGATTCATGACACAGTAGACAAATATACCAATCATGATTAACGAATGACGAGCCTTGTGCATTTCAGCATTATGTTCATTCAGCTTCCTTTTCCTTCAATCTTTCTTGAAGTTTATGCTCCTCCTTTCCCATTTCTGGTCAATCATAAGAAAGAAACAACAGTTCAAAGGTTCATTCATATAATATGATTTGAGTACTCATCTAAACAAATCTCCAATAACGGAATACAAACCTTTCTTTCTTCTGTCAACCATGACACCAATTCATTGGCCTCATTTGTCTCTATGGCAGCTTTCTCATTCTGGAAGCATATGGCATTACATCAGACTCTCTTGAAATAAAGAAAATTCCGAAAATACTCAACAAATCAAATTCTGGCCAGTAAATTCATCATCAGCAGAAAGAGAAAACTAAACAACCAAAAGATTGTATATTGTAAATATTGTGCATTTGTGCATTAATCTTGCTAAGAGTTAATAAATCATCAATATAAACATTGAACAACTGAAATTACAGAATGGATATATGTGTTTTCCAACCAAAGCGACTGATCAATATGTTAACAACTTTAGAAATTAGTCTTAGGAGTGCAGGCCAGTTCGCATCCTAATACAGGATAGCAACACAACTTGAATCCTAAACGAAACTGCCGATCAATCTTAATAAGTCTAACGATGTTATGCTTTACTCAATTAGCCAAATCATTCAAAGTAAACTCTTCACACATAACACAAGATCTGTTGACGCAGTAAAACCCTCCAAAGAGGTAAACAACTGCGGGCACTATGCCGGTGAACAATCCACTATGTGAATATGAAAGTACATAAAGATCTTACACAACTCATCTACTAGAACCAATCTAGTGGGCAGCGGTGTCTCCTCGTCTTTGCTACTTCCAAATCAGCGACCTTGTTCTCCTTTGTCAATCTTAAGATGGCACAACTCTCACCTCGGTTGTCAATCACCTTAAGGCACAAATCATGCATGAACTACCAACACACATGAAGCATAAAACCAGAAAACTTTTTGATAGAAAAAGTTTGAGATTTGATAATTCTTCAAGAGCTAAACAAGGAACAGCTCATGAAGAATTCTCAACAATTTTGGCTCAATACTTTCTGAGTATGAAAGATCAGAAAGCTCTTTATAAACGTAGCAGTAATATGTTTTCTGTTTTGGTGCACCCCCTTTAACAACGTGAAAAACACATATATATAAGATATGAATCAACTAGGGTCTCCTAGGGTTTCTGCTACATAAAGGCTTTTCAAAAGAGGTTTTTATCCATGGATTAAAATCATACGTTTAAAAGGAAAAGCCCATAAACCAATTTAAGAAAGTTTGAATGCTTTGGATAAAACCTTCCAAAAATTCTCATATCAGTATATTAGGATTGAAAAGATTTTCGCATCCTATAATAGGATTCAAAGGCAAGTTCAGTCCTAACCACTTTACAAGCATGCACATGTATGCAAGACATACCTGATTGATGAGAGTTGTGCCTGAAGCTTGAAGCATTCCATTCTTTCAAGGATCCAAGAGTAGAAAGCTATTACAAGAAAACATGACTCTTGGTTGTTGCGCTTAGGAAATGCCAATCAAATAAATATTGCACTAACAACAACCTTTGACCTTAGTCACCTTACTGCAATGAATAATGGAATATCAAATTTAATTAAGTCAAACAGAACCATAAGTTATTTGAAATTTAGTAATTGAGACCATCAATAAGAATAGTTAATTACAAGATTTGCAGTTGCATCTCACTCTGCTCAAGATTTTTCTTAATTAAGCTGCTTCTTCTGAGCTTCACTCTGCTCAAGCTCTAAGAACACCTTCTCAATGTGGACATGTGCATTGTGTCGCAATTTTCCTGTATAACAGAATAACATGAAATCAGATAAGAGACAGAAAAAATTAAGTATGAAGTACCAGTCACTATATAAGGAAAGAATCCAGCACCGGCAGATACAAGAAGCATGATTCAAACAGTCCTACATGATCAGTTGGTGCTATTCATACTCTTTTCAAGGGCAAAGAAAACATTCATGGGCTGGCTAGCTCGAAAATTTTTGACTTTGAAAGTCATACTGTGTGACTTACCAATATCTATACCTTCTGAATAGGCAGACATATCAAACCTGAAAGTCTGAATTCTGAAACACACGATCGAATTGAATAATAAAAAAGGGAATAATACTCACGAAAGGAAAAGAATTGCTTATCTAATTAGGTAGAAAATTTCTAGACCCATTTCAGGGGCACCAAACGATAAAGAAAATAAGTCGCAGAAGACTAGCTTCAATTTACTCACTTCACTTTTTCTTCAGCCAAACAATCAAAAAACAACAACTTACAAGCACTAGAGAAGATATGCAAACCAGAATGTCCTTGGCGATTCCTCAATGTTCGTGCTTGCTCTCCAGCGTTAAATCTTCATCGAGTTCACCTTATTAATCGCTGAATTGGGATTCTCCGCCTATCTTATGGCGTTATATATGTTTATGTTTAAAATTACGTTGTTTTATTATAACTTAAAAAAAAAAAAAATTTATTCCCACTTCATCAATTTCTATAAACATATACCCTCAACAATATTAATTTAAACAAACCAATAATTCACAGCGTCATAGCTCAGCTTCAGGCTTTATAAGTTGACGAGATTCTCTAATTATTTTTATTTTTTATTATATAACAACTTTTTTCTTTTCTTTTTTTCAATTGTCACTTTCATGTTTTTTTTTTTTTGGAGGTGGGAGACCCTACGATGCCCTAACATAACATCACTATAGGATAAAACTCCAAGTAACAACTAAACAAAGTAACCTAACAGTACTATGACTAAAAACCGACCAATTCAAGTCATAGTCTTAAATTATTCGTAATTGTAAAGATTCACCCTACGCAGAGGGGTTAACCCTGAGATTGTCTACAGGCCTAGCTGCCTGAACTAAAACAAAGAGAGAAAAGGCCCAAGTGCAAAGCCCTAAGCCCAAAGCCCAGATCCACCAGACACTGATCCAGACCCGAATCATCACTAGCATCCTTGCTCCGTGCAGCATTGTATGCGCCACCACCAACGATGAAGTTGCTTGCGTCGACACCACCATTAGCAATCACACGCCGCCAAGCTAGCATTGCCAGAATGGCAATGGCAGAATCCACCCTGTTGGCCTCTAAACTCTGTGCAATCCCCAACAATCCACCACCGCCGCCATCCCTAAAAAGAATGAAGATGATTTTTAATATACCAACAACTAAATTTTCAATCATTTTTCACCGTCACGCTTTATAAATTAATGATGATTCTCTTTTTTTTTTTTTTTTTTGAATCAGGGAAAAATATATTGATCGCAAGCCAGAATATGTCGTTACATACCCTTCCGCTGTCGTTAAACATAGACAGACAAGAAGCTAGTGGTAGTACCCACAAGTGGTACATACATATAGTCCTACTCATTATACAATCAAATACGTAGAGGTAGTGGAGACCCTCCTTTGGTACTACTCTAGAGGCGCTAGAGATATATAGAGTGCACACCCCAGTGCTTAGTGTCCTAAAACAAGGACTTTATTGTAATTAGACAAGCTAAAAACATAAATAGAAGCCCAACAGGCCCAGAAAAAGTCAACCCAAGGCCCAAAGAAGTTTGTCAAGCCCAGTTCTCCATCCCTCCTCTTCACTGCTCCCTGCGCCATAACCTTCCACTGCCGCAAAGCAGTCTGTCGCAGGACGACCAACTCTAGTACCCAGCCGCCAGGACGCGCCAAACACCACCGCCCCGCCGTAAACACCCTGTTCATGGCACAGAAGCCACATCACGACGGATTGGAAGTGCCTAGTCCGACCCCAAAAGAAGTCGGAGCCCAGCCCGCAATCCACTAGTGAATCTTGATGTCGGCATCACCACCGTCAGCCTGCCCGGAAACTGGTGTCCTTGGTTACCCCTCAACAGAGCGTCGATCCGGAGAATTGAGTCAACCAAAGCCACTAAAAACCTCAAGCCAACAATCCCACTAAAAACCTCAAGCCAACAATCCCACAGGGCTATGGACTATATCACATGCATCACCCATTCGGCAACATCACGACGTCGACGAGGCGACGCCAGAATGTCACCGGACGAGAACAAAATTTTAGAGATTGACCGCCGCTGCAACTAGGGTTTTGTCCGCTCCCAGCAGTCGAGAGCTATACAGAAATAATAGAATCTTAAATTTATTTATTTATTTTTGTATATAAAAATTGAAAAAAAAAAAACAAAACAAAGATATTCTAACTCACTGCTTTCAATTTATAAAAATTAAAAAGAAGACAAAGATAGTCTAACTCATTCATGTCTAGCTAGTTCTAACTAATCTCGAAAACCCTCTTCAAAGTTGAAGCATAAAGGTTTGTTCAACTCATAAAAATTTCTTGGTAGAATAAACTCTTGTTTTATATGTAGGCAAGATTTTAATTTCGATCTATGTGGCTGCAGTTTTTTTTTTTTTTTTTTTGAGTTGAAGGAGGTTAGAATTTATTGATAATCAAAGACCTTTAGGGTACAAATTTCTCTTCACCTATTACATCTTGTATAAAGAAAGGAGCATGAGACCAATAAGAGTCTAGATCATGCATGTGCAGAAGCATGAGCTGCTAGAAGATGGGATACTTTATTGGCTTTCCTCCTAGCATGAACCAACTGAGAGTTTGGAATAGAGTCCAAATCTTCCCTGATATCGTCATACAACCTACCAATTAAGAGCTGAAATGTTCTGTGTCCTAGCTTGACACAATTGTTGCTTCAAAGTCAAACAGTCTGTTTCAAAAATAACAGGATGAAGAGAATGAGTAATAACAAATCTAATTGCCTCTCTACAAGCCACCAACTCTACATGTTATGCTGAAACAATATGAGAGATAGCTTTCCTAATAGCACCCATGTATGTACCAGTATCGTCTCGCACAAAGAAGCCCACTGCTGCCCTGCCAATACCACTATCAAATGCGCCATCAAAGTTAATCTTCAACCACCCTTGTGGAGGTGCTCTCCACTTAAGGACCTTTCTCTTACTCTGCACTTTCTAAAGCTTAGAATTGTGAAAAATGAAGCTGCTTAGCGTTGTTGATGACATAAGAGCAACAACACTTGATGAAGTGAAATTATTGTTCCAAACCCTCACATTCCTCTCTTTCCAGATACCTAAATGAAGAATAGAAGTTGAGCAAAAACTGTTTTCGACAATTTTTCTTAGCAAAAGTTAAGCCAACTAAGGGCATCTAGATGATCAGAGTCCATACCAAAACAATTTTCACTCAGACTATGATTTGTAGCCATCACTTCTCTAGTAAAGGAGCAATTGCGACATAGATGGATAATTGTTTCATTCTCAGTATTGCAAAGTTCACAAACCTGAGATTCCACAGGAACATGCCTAGCAGCAAGTCGGTCTAGTGTTGGAAGAATATTCTGCCCAATTTTCCAAGCATTCACTTTTGCCGAATTGGTCATCTTAGCTTGCCAGATCTTTTTCCACACTCTTTGGTTTGTTACCACAGAAGGAGGAAGAGTAGAAGCTAATTTTGAAAATGCAAAACAATAGGCAGATTTTACCCTAAACATACCTCTTCTTTCTAGATGCCATGAAAGCCTGTCTTTAGGACCTCTAGTGCTCAGAGGGAATGAAAGAATAGCCTCAGCCTCATGATTGACAAAAGAGTCGCGCACTTTTTGCTCATTCCACAAGTTAGGAGGTACAATCAATTCACCAACTAGTTCAACATCATGTTGCAAAACAACAGTAGCTTGTGGTTTCTGCGAAGGCAGTGTAGGGATCCAAGAGTCATTCCAAATTGACTCACTAGCACCATTACCAATCTTCCATAATGCACCCTCCTTAAGTAAATCCTGAGTAGCAAAGATACTATGCCAAAAGAAAGAAGGAGTTGCATGTTCAGTTGCAGTCCAAAAATTCCCATTCGGAAAGTAACGTGCTTTGTATAATTGAGCTATCAAAGAAATCGGATGTAAAGCTACACGCCAAGCTTGTTTTGAGAGCATCGACATATTGAATTCAGCCAAACTTTTGAAACCCAATCCTCTCACTTCTTTAGCATGACACATATCATCCCACTTCTTCCAATGAATCTTCTTCTTATCTGTGGTACTACCCCACCAAAACCTTGTACAAATCTATTCAAGGTCCTCACAAAAATTCTTTGTAATCTGAAAAACACTCATTACATAGTTAGGAAGCGCTTGGGCCACAACACAGATTAAAATATCCTTGCCTGCACCACTAAGTAATTTTCCTTGCCAATGCTTTAATTTTTCAGCTAATTGCTCCCTGATAAACTCAAAGGTAGAAGTTTGCTTATGCCCCATGTAAGTTGGAAGTCACTTTTCATGAGACTCAACTATTTCAACACCCAATAGATTAGCCACAACCTCCTGATATGCCTCCACAACATTTTTACTGAAAGCAATCGAGCTTTTGTGAAAATTCATAACTTGACCAGATGCTCTACCATACACTTCAATTACCTCTTTTATCTGAAAGCAAGCTTCTGTGCTAGCCTGAGCAAACAACATACTATCATCTGCAAACAATAGATGATTAATATAAGGAGCATCCTGCATCCCGGCAGAAAGCTATCACAATTAATAACATCTGTTGTTTCTATTGAAGCAAAGCAGAGAAGCCCTTGGCCCTAATCAAGAAAAGATAAGGTCAGAGTGGATCACCCTCAGTCCTCTTGATGAGACTACATAGCCTCTAGGTTTCCCTTGAACAAGAAACGAATATATGATAGAACAGATAAATTGCATAACAATTTCAATCTAAGCTTGATCAAAACCAAACCTTAGCATTATATGGTCATATGCTTTGCTAAGATCCAACTTCAATGCCACGTAACCATTCTGACATTCTCTCTTATTGTGAATAAAATGTGCAACTTCATTTGCCACTATAATATTGTTGGTAATGAGTCTCTCTGGTACAAATGCACTCTGGAAGGGTGATATAATATCTGGAAGAATAGTTTTCAGTCTATTGGCAATTGATAGGAGCATTTTAATGCGACGTTTTAACTGCTTTTCCCTACATTTTCTGCGTTATTTCCTTAATAAAACTCTGTTTAGGAAAGTTTCCATTCTTTGAATGGGAAAGTTCCTATTTGTAGAAAGTTTCCATTTTTGTAGTTTCTATTTTTCATTTTTAGAAAGTTTCCCATTTTCAGTTTAGGAAAGTTGCCATTTTTCATTTTAGGAAAGTTTCTATTTTTCTTACTAGTTTCTATTTTCAGGTCCTTGTCATAAATGAGCTGAAATGAGCTCACAAATGGAGAGAGAAGCTAGCCAACGTTGGAGGGAGACAAGATGAAGTACAAAGGGAAGCACAAATGAGCAGAAATGAAGAAATGAAGCTTTCCTGGTCCAACTAGGAAACCCTGTCCAGAAAAGGAAAGCTTGCCAAAACAAGACTCTTAAGCCAACCAAGAATGGAGATCGAATTAATGAAGTGACATGGCATGAGAGAAGCTTCTTGAAGACTCTAGATGATGACATGGCATAAAGGTGGCGCATGGAGGCCCAAAAACTCTCAAGAATGAAGTGGATTTTCGGCAATTGGATTAAAGGCCCATAAAAGCCCATGGAATTAGGGTTTGTGACGCAAAGAGTAAACCCTAGGGAGTTGTTGCCGTAAAATCCTAAGAGATAAACAAGGAAGTTGGCGTGAAAATCAGAAATTAAAAGAAGATTTCGGTGGAGATTTTCTAGGGCTATTTTTATGGAAAGAAAATATTCTTGGAGGAGTAATTTTATGTGTTTTCCATGCAAAGGGAGAGAGATAAAGAGGTAATCAACGTGAAAATCAAGAAACCCTAGGGTGATTGACGCCAAGAGAAATTCAAGGGAGAAATAAAAGGAAAGAGAAAAAGGTGGAGACCAAGAAAAGCTCAAAAGAAGTCTAGATACATTCCTATATTCCCTAAAGGAATTTTGGCCGAATTTAAAGTATAAAATCAGAATATTATCAAGGGAATTTCGGCCAAGATTATTAGGGAATTAAATGGAATTTTGTGATTGGTTGAACCACCTCATAGGGCTTATTTGGCAAGATATTATTGGAGGAAATTATGTGGAATTTTCAGATTAATTCCATGAGTTTTACACGGCTTGGAGAGCAAGGAGGCCGTCCCCTATATATTCTCCCCTTTTCTCAACGTGAAGGAGTCCTTTCCCATACAATTTACACTTTAGAAAAAAATCAGAAAACTCTCTCTAGCTTAGCCGTGCTCTTCTCCATCCTCTAGGGCAACCACGAAGTGCAAGCAAGGCCAAGGAAGAAGAAGACAAGCCGTGAGCACCATCCATCCTCCACCTTGAAGATTGCTTTCGAAATTCAAGAGACCACATCATCACTTCATTCATCTCATCTTCATCACGGTGTAATCCGATTCTCCTTGTAACCTTTGCTTTGTATTTTCGTTGGTTTTGCCTTAGTTGACACACATGTTTGAACAATTATTAATTTCTGGAATTTTATGATTAATTGTTAATTTTCAGATTCATATATTGCGATTTATGGTTGCTTTTGTGTGAGTGTTTGATTAAATTTGCATGATAGATAACTTTTGTATTTTAATCTTATGTGGTTGCAAACACTTAGGGTTTTAATATAATTGGTGCTAGGTTCAAGAACATGGAATCGACTTTTCGTTTTGTGTAAACTTGAATCAATGTAGTAAAGGTTTTGTACAAAAACCGAATTTAATCAAAGAGAATTGCAATTAGGTGGACTTTTCCATACTAAGTTGTACACTTGAGTTGATAGCCTTTCTAGATGCTTAATGCGTTAAACTTGACATGATTGACTAGCTTTCTAGGGTTTGATTGCATGTTTGATAGAATTAATCTAGGTGCTTTCGCTTAGGTTAATTAGCATTGAAAGTAAAATATGGGAAATTGTTTGCTTTGAACGTTTCACATGATCAACTCCTCTTGCATGACTATGATGAACAATGATGAACTTGAATTGATTTTAATTATATGTTTCGGTTTGATCTTTGTTCTTGCATTCCATTTGTATTTTTATGTTTTTGCATTTTAATTATTTTATTAGCTTAGCTTTTATTTTCGAAAATAGAAAACCAAAAACCAAAAATCCCCCCTTTTTCGTAAATATGTATATACTTTGTTATATTTTGTAAATATTATACTTTGTTTTAATTTTAATTGTTTAATTATTTGACAATGACAGGTGTACCCTCAATCCCCGGAATAGAACGATCCCTACTTACTTATACTACTAACGACATTTCAGGGTTAAATTGTGCGCTTCCCAAAAGCGACATCAGCAATTATCTTTGAACAGAGTCTATAGGTCTCAAATCTCCCATTGTTTCTGGTTGCTTCACCTTCAAGATCAAGCAGATATGTGTAAAATTTATTTGCTTCAGAAGTGAACCCGTGTGTAAAAAACTTTGCACAACTGCAATAACATCTGCCCCTATGGTATCCCAATAATGTTGAAAAAATAGGGGAGGCATTCCATCAGGCCCTGGAGACTTTGTCGGATACATATGAAACAAAGCCTCCCGCACCTCTTCCTCAGAATATTGAGCACACAACCTTTGATTCATTGCACTATCCACACGAGGCTGAATTGCTGCAAGAGTCCTATCAACTGCTCCCACATCCAAGGCATTAGCCGTGAACATATTTGAAAAATATATGGGAAGTAACCACCTGCTCCATCCCATCATCATCATATCTCCATTTCCCCTTCGAGTCAAATAAACCTAAGAGAGCATTTTTCCTCTTCATATTCACCACCTTCCTATGGAAGAAACCAGAATTGCGGTCACCCTCTTGCAACCATGTGACCTTAGCTCTCTGCTTTCAAAAAGCTTCTTCCTGAGATAATAAGTTCTGTAAGGATATCATCAGGTTCTTTTTCTCTTCATGGTAAGCCGGAGTTAAGGGTTCATTCATGAGAAATTCTAATCGCCCTCTAACCTCAAACATTTACTGCTGCCTCAAACGAAATGTATTCTGCTGCCATGCCTCCAAAGCACGACTCGTACACATAATCTTTCTAGTAAGATTAGACATAGGAACTCCCTGGAACTGAGATTGCCAGTTCGTCACTACCAAAGGGTCACATTCTTCATGCTGCAGCCAAAAGGATTCAAACTCGAATGTATGATGCGTAGGCCTCTTAGGCAATGGCACAGAGCTTGCTTGTAGCATAATTGGTATGATAAGAATCGCTAGCGACCAAATGTTTACCCTAGAGCACCCGAAGATATCACTCCAGGTTGAAGTCCTAACAGCTCTGTCCAATTCAACTGCCTTTCTGAATTCCATTAGGTCATCTTTGCTCATTGAAAACCCAAATCGATCATATTGTTGTACCGCAGTGCATCCCTAAAGCCTCTCATTTGTCTTTCAGGCAGTAGAGGACCATTCATTTTCTCGCTGTTATTCAATATTTCATTGAAATCACCAATGATAACCCAAGGCAGTGAGTCTATATCACAAAGTTCACGTATCAGTTGCCATGATTTATCGCGCTCACAAGTACGTACAAATCCGTAGAATCCAGTCAATCTTCAGCGAGGATCTGTCGGTCCAGACTTGATTTCCATATCAATATGATGAGCCGACGACGTGCGCACACGCACATCGATCAACATCCTCCGTCCAAAATAGTCCCAAACCACCAGACTATCCAACGCGCTGAGAACCTCCTTTGAATAAGCAAAACCTAGTTCTCGCTGCAGATCTTGAAACTCCTTCAAGTCGCTGATTTTTGTTTCAATTAGAAATACGATCTAAGGCCTATTTTGAACCACCAGATCCCTCAAAGCTCTCATCGTCGTTGCATTACCTATACCCCAACAATTCCAACTCAAAATATCCAAATTCATGGATGCAAAATTGCTCTCTTTAGGAAGAAAGTAAACCCTAGTTGGCTCCTCCACAACCCGTTGAGCAATGGCATCCAACTCCTCCATAACCACTTCTTCATGAAAAGGTGACCTTGGGTTATGGTGGTTTCTGCTGCATGGTTGCTGATGAACTATATCTGTGTTCCATATATGTGGTTGCTGCGTGGTCACATATACATGCATGGTTACTGCATGTCCTTCTTCTATCCATCGATTTGTAACTATTGCTTAGTGCTCACTTTGAGTACTTTACTTCATTTTGTTCTCAGAGAGGTTTTGGTTCATGTCCCCCTCTCTCTTCTTATATTTTCTTTTCTTTTATTAATAACATAAAATAGAGGGATGGGCGGTGGGGGTTTCCAGTTGTGATGACACCCTTTCTTTTGAGATTGTGGGTGGGTGTCAGTCACCCCAAACCGGCTATCGCAGAGGAACTAATACCGCCTAATACTCTATTAAATTAAAAAAAAAAAAAAAAAACCTAGTCGGAACGGCTAGGTCAGAGGAAAACGTTTTTTTTTAGAAAGATATGTGGCTGTAGTTGTTAAACAACATTACTGTTGTGCGGAAGTGTAACAAACAATGTATTTATATGAATTCAACAGTAACAAACAAAGCAAAAGAAAACAACTAATATACAAACCACAAAGAACATCAAGATTTATAGTGGTTCACTCAATCAGTGTGATTGAGCTACATCCACTCTTGGAGCCGGCAAGATATTCCACTATGATCAATTTGGAGAAACATACAACTAGAGTTTATGAACAACTCTCTCTACCCAAATCCCCAATACACCCAAAACCTATTAACTCTCCTTTGATTCAAATAGAGAAGAAGAAGAATACTTACTTCTCATATACAATAGATAGCAACACCAACAACTAAGCTTAAGAAGCTTCAACTATGGAGAAGCTAAGCCACCAACAAAGAGAGGAAGACTCAAGGAGTATTCAAGGATGGCTTCTTATGTTTCTCTCTTCTTCTAATTGATTCCCATATGGCTGCCAACTTCAAAGGCATATATATATGTCTACACATGTGCAATTAACCTAGCACATGTAGCTCACATGGGATACCAACTTGGGCCAAGCCCATCAACTGAAAGCCAACATCAACAATCTCCACCTTGGCTTCACTTGATACAATAATATCACAAGTAAAATATCATATATCAATTTGCCGCTCGGACATCCCCGTAGGGTGAATCAAATGCTACGAACACCAATCAAGTTCAAGCAATGCTTGAACTTGCTCAATGGAACTGGCTTAGTCAACATATTAACAGGGTTGTCTTTAGTTCCAACTTTCAGGAGCTCTATATCACCATCCTTTACCAGTTGACGAATCTTGTGAAATTTGACATTGATATGTTTAGTGCGAGCATGAGTAACCTGGTTCTCTGCTAAATGAATAGCACTCTGACTATCACAATAGAGATCCACATAATCTTGAATTATTCCCAAGTCCTCAAGCAAATCACGAAGCCAAATTGCTTCTTTTGCACCCTCTGTTACCGCCATGTATTCAGCTTCTATAGTCGACAAAGCAATAGTAGATTGCAAGTTCGACTTCCAACTCACCGCTCCACTAGCAAGAGTAAACACATAAGCTGTAGTAGATCGGCACTTATCCAAATCACCTGCGAAATCAGAGTACACATATCCAACAACACACTGCCTCATCTTATCCTGCTGAAACACAATTCCAACATCCACAGTACCAAGAATATACCGTAGAATCCATTTCACTGCTTGCCAATGGCTTTTACTCGGGTTATGCATATATCTGCTCACCACACCTAAAGCCTGTGAAATGTTAGGTCTAGTACACACCATACAGTACACCAAGCTGCCAACAGCACTAGCATAAGGAACTTTAGCCATATATTGCATATCATTATCAGTGCTAGGAGACATAGTAGATTTAAGCTTGAAATGAGAGGCAAGAGGTGTACTTACAGGTTTAGATCTATCAACCATGCCAAACCGCTGTAGTATCTTCTTCAAATATTGTTTTTGTGACAAACAAACCTTGCCTTTCAATCTATCTCTTTCAATTTCCATGCCCAAAATCTTCTTAGCTTCTCCCAAGTCCTTCATTTCAAATTCACCACTCAACTGTGATTTTAATTTTTCAATCTCCACCTTACTCTTAGATGCAATTAGCATATCATCAACATATAAGAGCAAATAAATGAAGGTCCCATTATGTAGCTTGCGAAAGTAAACATATGGATCATAAAGACTCCTGGTGTACTTCTGACCAAACATAAATTTATCAAACTGCTTGTACCACTGTCTTGGTGACTGTTTCAAACCATACAATGATTTATGCAGTTTGCAAACCAATTTTTCCTTACCAAAACTTTGAAACCATCTGGCTGAGTCATATAGATCTCTTCTTTCAATTCACCATGTAAAAATGCAGTTTTGACATCAAGTTGTGCTAACTCAAGATCAAACTGTGCAACCAAGGCTAATAGAATACGAATAGAAGAATGCTTCACAACAGGAGAAAATACCTCATTGTAGTCTATTCCTTCTTTTTGTGCATAGCCTTTAGCTACCAATCTAGCCTTGTACCGAGATCCTTCATTTTTAGCAAATACCCATTTGCAGCCAATTATTCTCTTCCCATGTGGTAATTGAACCAATTTCCAAGTCTTGTTCTTGTGAAAAGACTTCATCTCTTCATCCATTGCCTTTTCCCACTTTACACTATCTGCATGTATCACAGCTTCTTCATAGGTAGAAGGAATTTCTTCTGCAGTAATTGGAAGTGCATAAGTTACCATATCATTTAGCCAAGCCGGCTTTGGAGCATTCCTTTTTTCCTTTTCTAAGTGCAATAGGTCCATGTTGCTATGGAGACTCTTGAGCTTGAGCCTCTACTTCAATACTTGAATCTTCATTTGTTGAATCATCTGATTCAACTGTAGGACTTCCTGGATCAATCGGAGTTTCATCAACTTTTTCTTTAAATTCCACCTGCTTGAAACTCTCTATGATCATCTCCTGGTTTTGAGAATCAGTCTGCTCACTCTGATTAACCATAACAGCCTCATCGAATGTCACATCTCTGCTTACAATAACTTTCCTCACATCTGGACACCAAAGCCTAAATCCCTTCACACCATCATTAAATCCCAAGAAAATAGCTTTCTTGGCTCTCGGATCAAGCTTGATTTCCCTGACATGAAAATAAGCAGGACAACCAAAAATATGTAAGTAATGATAATCAGTAGCAGGTTTTCCAGACCATACCTCTATGGGCGTTTTACCCTCATTTGCAGTAGTAGGCAAACTATTGATGAGATGACCTGCATATGTAACTGCCTCAGCCCAAAACTCTTTGCCTAATCCAGCATTAGACAACATACATCAAACTTTCTCCAGTAAAGTACGATTCATGCGCTCTGCCACCCTATTCTGTTGTGGTGTTTCTCTAACTGTGAAGTGTCTCACAATGCCCTCATCTTGACATAACTTTAAGAATGGATCAGACTTGTATTCACCACCATTATCTGATCTGAGCCTCTTAATTTTTCGACCGGTCTGAGCCTCAATCATTTTCTTCCACTTCACAAATATATCTAAGACTTCATCTTTATGCTTCATGGTGTACACCCACACTCTTCTAGAGAAGTCATCAACAAAAGAGACATAGTAGTGCTTACTTCCCAAAGATGCAGTTTTGGTAGGTCCCCACACATCTGTGTGAACATAGTCTAGAGCACCTTTAGTCTGATGAACTGCAGTACCAAACTTCACTCTAGTCTGCTTTCCCAATACACAATGTTCACAAATTTCTAATTTGTAAGTCTTTGCACCCTTTAACAAACCTTGCTTCACTAATACCTGCATTGCTTTCTCACCAGCATGTCCAAGGCGCATATGCAATAATCTGGTATTATCTGCATCATCTGTAGTCTCAGAAATTGCTGTTTCACTTGTCACTGTACTCCCTTGTAGAAAATACAAGTTTCTATCTCTAGTACCTCTCATCATCACAAGTGAACCGGAGACAACTCTAGCAACTCCATCCTTCAATGTAATTGTGAGACCCTTTGATTCTAAAGTTCCCAAAGAGATAAGATTTTTCTTTAAGTTCGGAACATACCGAACATTTTTCAATTCTCTAACAACCCCATCATGCATTTTGAGACGAATTGTACCAATCCCTCTAGTTCTGCAAGGACTATCATCTCCCATCAAAACTACTCCACCATTTACTTCTCTTAAAGTAGAGAACCATTCCTTGTTAGGACACATGTGATGTGAACAACTCGAATCTAGAATCCATTTCTCAGAGTAATCAAGTGCAGATGAGCTTGCTAAAGAAAAATCAATCTCATCATCTTCAAAATCATCGAAGGTAGAAGAACAACTCAATGCGAAACCAAAATCATCATCATCTTCAAATTTCGCAACATTCACTTCGGAACCCTTCTTGTCTCTAGTCTTCAACTTGGGACAATCTTTCTTCCAATGCCCCTTTTGGCGACAAAAGGCACACTCATCTTTTGCAGGAAATTTGTCTCTTGACTTGGAACGAGAATTACCTCTTTTTCCACCAAACTTTCTATCATCAGATCTTCCTCTTGTTACAAGTGCTTCACCTGTCACCTTTTGCAATTGCTTCTCCTTCTTTCGACATTCATTATTTATCAATGAACTACACACATCATCAAATTTCACAAACTCTTTTCCATGCAGCAAAGTTGTAATCAAATGCTCATACTCATCAGGAAGAGAATTTAGCAAACACAAAGCTTTATCCTCATCAAGAATTTGCACATCTAAATTAGCCAAATATGCAAGTATCTTATTGAAATCACTGATGTGTTCAGACATAGAAATACCTTGTCGATAATTGAATCGGAAAAGCCGTCTCTTCAGGTGAAACCGGTTTTCAGCACTCTTGATCTTGTATTGGTCTTCCAATTTCTTCCACAGCTCTTTTGTCGAAGTTTCCTTCATGATAGAGAACTTCGTATCCTTTGCAAGACACAATCTGATAGAACCACAAGCCCACTTATTAATCTGCTTCCACTCCTTCTCACTCATATCTTCTGGTTTGTCTTCAAGAGTTATATCAAATTCTTGTTGACACAAGACATCCATCATCTCACACAGCCACATGCCAAAATTGTTTGTTCCATCGAACTTCTCAACTTCAAATTTGGCATTGCCAATTGATGGCCTAGTAGTCGACGATGAACCCGAACTCGAATTTTTCTTTTTGTTAGCCATTGAATCCAATCAATACACAACTCCCAAATTCAGAACCGGAGCTCTGATACCAGTTTGTTGTGCGGAAGCGTAACAAACAGTGTATTGATATGAATTCAACAGTAACAAACAAAGCAAAAGAAAACAACTAATAAACAAACCACAAAGAACACCAAGATTTATAGTGGTTCACTCAATCAGTGTGATTGAGCTACATCCACTCTCGGAGCCGGCAAGATATTCCACTATGATCAATTTGGAGAAACATACAACTAGAGTCTATGAACAACTCTCTCTATCCAAATCCCCAATACACCCAAAACCTATTAACTCTCCTTTGATTCAAATAGAGAAGAAGAAGAATACTTACTTCTCATATACAATACATAGCAACACCAACAACTAAGCTTAAGAAGCTTCAACTATGGAGTAGCTAAGTCACCAACAAAGAGAGGAAGGCTCAAGGAGTATTCAAGGATGGTTTCTTATGTTTCTCTCTTCTTCTAATTGATTCCCATACGGCTGCCAACTTCAAAGGCATATATATATGTCTACACATGTGCAACATGCAGCTCACATGGGATACCAACATGGGCCAAGCCCATCAAGTGAAAGCCAACATCAACAATTACATGGGAACACATAAATGAATATATATATATATATATATATATATATTTTGGCTTGGCAATAAAAAGTTAAAAACAGACGTTGCTTGGAAAGCAATCCACCACCTCAATTTCTTTCTGATTCAATTTGGTAAATGGAAACCTTTCTCCCACTTTCGTAAGGAGTTCTATTTCCAAAAGAAAAGGAAACTCGCTGACTATAGACCTGTATATATAGAGGCATTAGTACGTCTTCTAAAAAATTATTCCTTTATTTCCTCGTTCTTGGTTCATACGTACTTTTGGTCTAGGTTTCATATCAAGACTGGTGGGAGGCCTTGAATCTGAAGGTAAAAAGATGGCAGGGATCTCAGTACCAATCCCGTTAAAGATGAAACCCAGAGGTCAAGAAAGCAATGACGGAAAAGAGGCCTTTACGTTCCCGGCAGCTTCAAGAAACTGCTCACCTCCTCCTAGAAGCGTCTTGAACAAAGATAATGAGTTCTTTATCAAGTAAGATGAGCTGAAACCCGCTTTCAAACTCATCTTCGAGAGAGAATGTGGCAAAGAGACAGAGACTGAAGAAGATGACTGGGATTAAGCGCGAGAAACCGATGGACCGGCTAGTTTTTCATATTTTCTTTACTTGATCTGTAATTGTTAGTTCATTGCTACGTATTTACATATCTATCGATGGATCTTTCATTTATCTGATATGTATCAACCTTAGCATGGTGAGCTAGCTAGCTTAATTTGTTTCCTTGAAATTTTGTATATTATTTATTGGAATCAGATTTTTTTGATGTGAAGTTTAGTGATTCTTTGAGTATTCTCTTCTTTCTTGATCAATCTTTTGCATGTGTTTTGCTACAAATTAACCTGAAAAAAAAGAAGTATTGTTTAAGAAAGAAAATTTGATAACAAATTCACAGAACCTACAATTAATACCATAGAATTTAATTATAAACTTATTACCAAATAAAGATAAATTGTCACAAGGCATGCTTCCTGCCCACTTCGCAGGTTCAGTATGCGTTTGGAAGAAGATTATTGCGCCCTTGGTTCTTGGGTCAGCAGATTTCATCCGTGTAAAGAAAACAAGAACTTAAATATAGTCAAAGTCAGAGGAGAGTTTTATCAAACAAGATGTCCAAGATGATGTATGCAGTAAATTCCTCTTTTAACATCCCAACATTCGTATTAGGGTCGTCAGTATCTATGTCATATTTAAAACCAAATAAAGATGAACTGTGACAAGAATAAGGAAGAAAACAGATCGTAGTTGATCAAGTTCTGATGATTATTATTGAGCAACAGATGATGATCACTACAACTGACAATGGATAATGGTCACTACAAGAGATCGACATCTTTCTTGCAAGTTGATCACTTGTTATTGACGCCCAAGAATTAGATCCCTAAACCGTGGAATTATTGACACCCTAGCTTGGAATTGGAACCCTCAACATGAGCTAGGATTAAGGTTTGACTTTTTTGACTACGCAGATTGTAATATATATTGGACGTTTAATATTCATTTTCCTCGGAGAGGAAACACATTTGCGCCGAGCGACCGCTTCAATGTTTGGACAATAGAAGCCTTTCTCCCACTTTCATAAGGAGTTATATATATATTATTATTATACATATACTAAAGCTGCTAGAGGAATACTGTTCATAGCACTGTTCACTGAAAATATGATTTTACCCCCTGCTTTTTACTGAAATTAAAATCCTGCCTTTTTTTTTTTTTACAATTCTGCAATATGCCCATATCCTTTCAGGTCTTTTTAAAAAAAAAAAAAAAAAAATTTGTGAGAGAACAATTCTGTTTTGTATTTGTAAATTTCTATAAATCATGGAAAAAATTTATTTTTTGTTGTATCTCATTTGTTGCTAATCTATTATTAACAACAAAATAAATCATATTCTAAGTAGCGTTGATATTTTTTAAATTGCGAGTATTCATCTATTACATATGAAACTTGAAAGAAAAAAAAACCCGCGCATTAGTCAATTTGCTAGAAGAGGCACTGTTCATAGCACTGTTTTCGTGAAAGGAAGATTTTACCCCTTTTTTTTTCCTGGATAATTGCAGTCTGTCTTTTTCCTCGATAGAAGGGTGGTGGTCAGACCGCAGATCTGTGTTTTTGGCCGATAGAAGGGTTGTGGTCAGACCAAAAACAAAAACAAAGAAAAAGAAATAAGATAGAATTTGTAGCTTCAGTGGGTGCAGGTCAGACCAAAAACAAAAACGAAGAAAAAGAAATAAGATCTGCGCTAGCTGCTATATCCTGTCAGTATATAGGTGAATCGAGCTTCAGCTTTGCTGTTCTCTGTGATCAAATTTTGCCATCAACGTCAACGATCGTGAAAGCTTGGTGCGATTTCGATTTGCTACCAACACACTCTAAGCTGATTTTCTTGAATTGGTTTTAGTTTTTTTTTTTTTCCCAGTTTTCTAGCTATTATAATCGGTGTTGTTTCTTTTTGTTTTGTATCCAGTGCTTTGCGTTTTGAGTGGTTCGAGTTTATGACTAGAAGATTTGGGTTGAAAACAAACAGAATAGGTGTGGTATTTGATTGTATTTATTATTGTTTACTTGGTTAGCTGAAAATTGTGTTTTTTGTGATTGGGCTTTAGCGTTAGACTTCAAATAGACACAGTTTAAACTCAACAATAAGTAGAGAAAAAAAAACAAAGCAAGGAATCAATACTGCAAAGATAATATGCATATTGACTAATGATAGATAAAAACATAACATATTCTATAGATACATGGGACAATTTTTTTTTTTTAGATGACATTGCAATCATAAAAATTAGCCATAGCATCTTGATAATTATAGGCAGTGGTTGTAATATTAACCAACCAAAACTACATGGCACCTCTAATAGAAATCTGGAAAAGTAGATTATAAAATTTTGAGCATTTGGACTCAACTTTCAGAGATCACTAAATAGTTATATCAGATAAAATAAATGTAAAGTTGAGGCCTAAACCAACCGCTGAGGCCTTCTCTTTTTCCATTCTAGACTGTATATAGTAGGCAATTTTTTCTGAATTTTAGTCATTGTGTTCGATTTGTTCACATTTCAATTACTTTGATCTGTTCCATTTCTGTGTACTATCAAATTTCTTCTCATATTTTCATGTTCCCAAAACAAGGGAGTAGGTCAGAATTTCATATGATAAATTTGGAGCTACAGTTAAGCTCTCGAATCAGTTTCTATTATGAATATCAGATCAAATTTAATGGCTTCGTCGTTTGTATGCATACCGATGATTCAAATAAAAACCGAATTGAATAAAGAAAGCACATTGTTAATGCTTTGGATAAAGTAAAGTTTCTAATTGTTATCACATTATATCAGATCATTCTTAACATATGGCCACCTTTATTAGATTATCAGAAAATCTTAGTTTTTGCATTTAGGTTTAATCAATCAATATAGTTTGTCTTTTGTTCCCTTGAATTCTGATCTAATATTGTTGTGTGATTGATGATTTCCTGGTTGTTTTTGCTTCATCCCTTGAAATAGTTGTGGTACTATTCATACAAACTGAACAAAACAAGCTTAGATATCAAGCCATTTACTTATAAATTTTATGTTATGCTTGAATTGGTTATGTATACAGGTTTTTAACTTGCTTTATTTGCTATCATATTTCTTTTGATGCATCGATCATTTTTCACAAGGTCATTCTCTCAATAAATTTGTACCAAGAACTATATTTAAAATATGAAATGACTTATCGCTTCACCCACTATAGTTCTATTTTAGTAGTTTCTAACATTGTGTAGGTTTGTCCTTGCAGCAGTTCTATTTTAATAGTCTCTTAACATTGTGTAAGTTGACTGCAGGTTAACTCTTTTCTAAGGCGTCAAATTCTTGAAGCATCAAATGATGAAGAGGTTGTCTTACTCTCAGAGATATTTAGGTGAAAAGCGAAAAGCAAAAAGCAAACACTAATGAATTGTTTTAGTGTTAGCATGAATAGGATTCTCTCTTCTTTTGGCTAACACCTTTTGTGCATATATTCTTAGAGGAACTAGAACAACTATTTTTTAGAAGATTGTCTGGCAGCTACTGTAACTAAGTTAAACTAATAAGCCAATTTGTCAGCAGCTGCTATCGATATTGAAAAGTGATGATATTGTACTGTTTTGTCATATATTTGCTGTCCTTTTATGTTTAGTTTTATACTAACAATTGAAGATGATGAACAAGAGGGAGTAGAAAAAGGCATAATGGATTAAAGGAAAGCCTTTAGTTTAGAAACAAAGTTGCCTAAACTTAAGTACATTTCATGGTTGTAATTCACATCCCGCAGCAAAGCGCGGGCACTATTGCTAGTACATATACTAAAGCTGCTAGAGGAATACTGTTCATAGCACTGTTCACTGAAAATACGATTTTACCCCCTGCTTTTTACTGAAATTACAATCCTGCCTTTTTTTTTTTTTTTTTTTTTTAAATTTTTGTGAGAGAACAATTCTATTTTGTATTTGTAAATTTCTATAAATCATGGAAAAAATTTATTTTTTGTTATATCTCATTTGTTGCTAATCTATTATTAACAACAAAATAAATCATATTCTAAGTAGCGTTGATATTTTTTAAATTGCGAGTATTCATCTATTACATATTCAACTTGAAAAAAAAAACCGCACATTAGTCAATTTGCTAGAAGCGGCACTGTTCATAGCACTGTTTTCGTGAAAGGACGATTTTACCCCTTTTTTTTTTCCTGGATTATTGCAGTCTGTCTTTTTCCGCGATAGAAGGGTGGTGGTCAGACTGCAGATCTGTGTTTTTGGCCGATAGAAGGGTTGTGGTTAGACCAAAAACAAAAACGAAGAAAAAGAAATAAGATCGAATTTGTAGCTTCAGTGGGTGCAGGTTCGTAAGTTTTCTCCTTTCTGCTGCTATTGCTTTTGTTAGTTTTTGTGTGGTTTGGTTTTTGATTGGGTCTTTTGTTGTCGGCGGTTTTGAATTTTTATGGGTCTTTAGGTATTTTGCTGTGAGGAAGAGAAGACCTGCGCTAGCTGCTATATCTTGTCAGTATATAGGCGAATCGAGCTTCAGCTTTGCTGTTTTGTGTGATCAAATTTTGCCATCAACGTCAACGATCCTGAAAGCTTGGTGGGATTTCGATTTGCTACCAACACACTCTAAGCTGATTTTCTTGAATTGGTTATGCTTTTTTTTTTTTTTTTCCAGTTTTCTAACTATTATAATCGGTGTTGTTTCTTTTTGTTTTGTATCCAGTGCTTTGCATTTTGAGTGGTTCGAGTTTATGACTAGAAGATTTGGGTTGAAAACAAACAGAATAGGTGTGGTATTTGATTGTATTTATTTTTGTTTAATTGATTAGCTGAAAATTGTGTTTGTTGTGATTGGGCTCTGGCGTTAGACTTCAAATAGACACAGTTTAAACTCAACAATAAGTAGAGAAAAAAAAAAAACAAAGCAAGGAATCAATACTGCAAAGATAATATGCATATTGACTAATGATAGATAAAAACATAACAGATTCTGTAGATACATGGGACAATTTTTTTTTTTAGATGACATTGCAATCATAAAAATTAGCCATAGCATCTTGATAATTATAGGCAGTGGTTGTAATATTAAACCAACCAAAACTACATGGCACCTCTAACAGAAATCTGGAAAAGTAGATTATAAAATTTTGAGCATTTGGACTCAACTTTCAGAGATCACTAAATAGTTATATCAGATAAAATAAATGTAAAGTTGAGGCCTAAACCAACCGCTGAGGCCTTCTCTTTTTCCATTCTAGACTGTATATAGTAGGCAATTTTTTTCTGAATTTTAGTCATTGTGTTCGATTTGTTCACATTTCAATTACTTTGATCTGTTCCATTTCTGTGTACTATCAATTTCTTCTCAGAGTTTCATGTTCCAAAAACAAGGGAGTAGGTCAGAATTTCATATGATAAATTTGGAGCTACAGTTAAGCTCTCGAATCAGTTTCTGTTATGAATATCAGATCAAATTTAATGGCTTCGTCGTTTGTATGCATACCGATGATTCAAATAAAAACCGAATTGAATAAAGAAAGCACATTGTTAATGCTTTGGATAAAGTAAAGTTTCTAATTGTTATCACATTATATCAGATCATTCTTAACATATGGCCACCTTTATTAGATTATCAAAAATCTTAGTTTTTGCATTTAGGTTTAATCAATCAATATAGTTTGTCTTTTGTTCCCTTGAATTCTGATCTAATATTGTTGTGTGATTGATGATTTCCTGGTTGTTTTTGCTTCATCCCTTGAAATAGTTGTGGTACTATTCATACAAACTGAACAAAACAAGCTTAGATATCAAGCCATTTACTTATAAATTTTATGTTATGCTTGAATTGGTTATGTATACAGGTTTTTAACTTGCTTTATTTGCTATCATATTTCTTTTGATGCATCGATCATTTTTCACAAGGTCATTCTCTCAATAAATTTGTACCAAGAACTATATTTAAAATATGAAATGACTTATCGCTTCACCCACTGTAGTTCTATTTTAGTAGTTTCTAACATTGTGTAGGTTTGTCCTTGCAGCAGTTCTATTTTAATAGTCTCTTAACATTGTGTAAGTTGACTGCAGGTTAACTCTTTTCTAAGGCGTCAAATTCTTGAAGCATCAAATGATGAAGAGGTTGTCTTACTCTCAGAGATATTTAGGTGAAAAGCGAAAAGCAAAATGCAAACACTAATGAATTGTTTTAGTGTTAGCATGAATAGGATTCTCTCTTCTTTTGGCTAACACCTTTTGTGCATATATTCTTAGAGGAACTAGAACAACTATTTTTTAGAAGATTGTCTGGCAGCTACTGTAACTAAGTTAAACTAAGCCAATTTGTCAGCAGCTGCTATCGATATTGAAAAGTGATGATATTGTACTGTTTTGTCGTATATTTGCTGTCCTTTTATGTTTAGTTTTATACTAACAATTGAAGATGATGAACAAGAGGGAGTAGAAAAAGGCATAATGGATTAAAGGAAAGCCTTCAGTTTAGAAACAAAGTTGCATAAACTTAAGTACATTTCATGGCTGTAATTCACATCCCGCAGCAAAGCGCAAACACTATTGCTAGTCTATACTAAAGCTCTAACATCCTATGAATAGTACTGCCCATATTGATTTACTTTTTTACCCTTAATGTTGTGTTTATTACTATTTTGCTCCTTATGCTTATTTTATCATTTTACCCCTCTCTTCAAATTAAATTACCCACAGAATCCAAACATATAATTTAAACTTTAATTAAATCAGAATTAGGAGTGGGATAATGGAGGATTTTAATCCCTTAACTCACACCATTCATATGGTGTGTTGGCAATTTCTAGTATTAACGAAAGAAAAGGAAACTTGCCGAAAACGTTAGCACACATATATACAGGCCTTTATATCTTAATTCTCAACATCTTTTCTTTGATTCCTTGACCTTTGTTCACACTCTTGGCCCCTGCGTTTGTTCTGTTTCTTATCAAGATCATGGATTTTTCAAACAAGTCACAGCTAGATGGAGACCTTAAATCTGAAGACCAGAAAATGGCAGCAATATCTGTATCAACCCTGTTAAAGACGACGCCCACACATAAAGAAAGCAAAGAGGGCCTTTACGTTCCCGGCAGCCCCAAGAAACTGCTCACCTCCTCCTAGAAGAGTCTTGAACAAAACTAATGAGTTCTTTATCAAGTTTGATGATCTGAAACCCGCTTTCAAACTGTACTTCGAGGAGAGAATGTGGCAAAGAGACAGAGGCTGAAGAAGATGACTGGGATTAATTAGCGGAATCATTCTGCTTGTTTTGCAAAATTCCTATTGTTGTTTATTCAGTCATTTGCATGTTTGTATATAGCTATGCATATGTGATTATTTGGTTATCTGATTGAATTATCAAGCCAAGCATGGCCAGCTAAGCTAGGTTTGTTTATTGAAATCCATTTTATGTATTATTTAGTATCAGAGTCTTTTGAGTTTGAGTTTTCTCTTTCGTTCCTTGATATTCCTTTTGAGTTATAGAAGAAGCATGCAAGAATCAAATCCAGCTAAAGATATGATTCTTTTGAACCAAAACCGAAAACAAGAACCATGCATAAAACCTACAGTACTGATGTAAAAGTTAATTATGACCGAATAAAGATGTGGATATTTATGACAAGAAAAATGTTGTCCCCACTAATTGGTTTGATTACTGGAGTTGCATTATCCAAACATGGCTCGTAAGGGAAAGCCGATAAGTGGTATCGGAGAAATGTGGCATCGGAATTCTCAGTGTTGTCGACTCTAGCTTCCATGGATGCTTAATTAATTTTCTAAACAAGTCGCTGTCAACTTTGATCCAAAACCTGCTATTTATACGAGATTTAACCACTTGTCTAGATGGAGTACGCATAGAGTATCTAGTTTCGTCATGTCATATGAACACGCCAAGAGTTCAAACCTGAAATCTGTAGGTATCAATAAGCGTCAGATTCCTGCTTGAAGCTGCTATTGTTAAGGGTAATATAGGAGTGTTGGTTATTTCACATAGTTTGCTTTAGTATATAAAGAGAATGTATGGTTGTAAATGTAATAAGAGATTCTAGTCACAATGTAGTCCTAATCTTTCTCAGCGTTTCTTTTCCTTCCTCCTCCTTCCTCCTTCTTTCTTCTTCTTCTTCCATGGTTGAAATTCTAGCAGCTATTACATGCAATCTAAAGAATTAGCACTCCGAAGCTAAAAACATGTCTGCTTCTCTGTCACTTGGCCTTTAACCTCTGCACCACATTAGCAAATCCTGAAAGTAGAATCCCAACATTAAGAATTCAAAATTTTCAATGTCTGAGTCCTTCACCTTGTTTGACCAAAAAAAAAAGTCCTTGGACCATGCACATTAGCAACTCTTTACTCGCACTAAACAACTTTGATAAATACACATAACTTGAAGCATTCATAAATATGAAGCAGATAATTAATTCAAGTTGTGTATCAATGCAAGATCTGATGCAAGAAAAAGGGAAAAAACTCATGCATAAACAAGTTTACCAACCATAGTAGTTTAATTATAAATTCTAGATATTCCGATCAACAGATATTGAAGTTTATGACAAAAACCAATAAAAAAGTACTGATGAAAGTTGCCAAAAACAAAAAGTCCATTCACAGACGAAGCATGCCTATGAATCTACGATCTATAGACTGCAGACTTTGGAGCTGCATGACGTCCCTATCAAATGCAGTTGATGATTAGAAAAGGGAGAACATTCAAGTTGGCTTCCAGGCAGTGGTTGGACGGACACTTCTCCGCTTATTAGGTTTCATATGGTTCAGTAGATGAGATACACCCTCTGCTAACGTCGCCTTCCTGTTTTCCCTGAAATTCCAAAGCTCTAGTACTGGATATCTGCCGCTTGGATTATACTCGTTCAATTCAACCAGGGCAGTTTTCACAGCTTCAAAAACTTCATCGCCAAATTCTGTCTTCAATTTCTCCAATTTTTCATCATCTTCATCAATAACTTCCTGTACATGCAATAACTAATAAGCAATATTATCAAGTCATATAGAAATTAGAAAGTGACGATAAATTGACTTGTGTGGTTGATTAGTTATATGTGTACCAGTGTCTTTCCATCTTTATCAGTGATCATTTTGAATGGATGCCAATTCGGATCTCTAAGATATTGCTCCCAAAGAGAGCATAGCTCTGCAGCCGTATTATCAGCAGCTCTCTTTCTATATTTTCTAGAATTGTTGATTCTCTTGGTTGCAGCAACAAATGGCTGTTTCTCAAGATCTCCCATTATCTTCACACCAATAGTGTTGCTTGCTGATTCCTTCAATCCCTGAAAAGAAATTATTTGAGTCAATTCCATGTAGATCTCCAATATATTAACGAGAGTAAAATGATCATCAAACAAGAACATGCCACATCCCACAGGTACTTATTCATCAGAAAGAAAGTTTAATCAATTCGAAATATAAGCATTAATCCTTTGTTACGTTCAAACCAATTTCATAGAATATTTAGCAGTTAGTTATAAAAAGCAATGAAGTTAAACTATGCATAGGAGGCATATTATTGAAATCAAGCAAACACTAAAAACAACGCTACAAATGAACCTACATAAAATTTTTGAAACCTAATTAAACATACCATAATCATTGCATGACGAGCCTCCTGTAGTTCAGCATTCTTGTTATTCCCCTCGACAATAAGTACTTGGTTAAGTGCTTCAATATCCTCCAATCCATCTTCCTTTTCCTTCATTAATTTTTCTTTTATTTCATTGGTCTTAGCTTCCAACTCATCAATGTAGCTCTTTTTCACCTCTAGCTGTTTCTCCAACTCAGTTACTTTCCTGTGAAGTATATTCTTTTCTTTCTCCCATTTCTAGAAAATCATAAAAAAGAAGAAGTAAATGTTAAACAAAAGTAACAGTTCAGATGTTGATTCAGAAATATATGATTGGACTTATTGATTCAAAACTCTGATAATTCATTACAACCTTTCGTTCTTCACCCAACCATAACACCAGTTCATCAGCCTTCTTCGTCTCTAAGCTAGCCTTTTCATTCTGGAATAATAGAAATTAAACTGCAGCAGTTGCAATTTAATAACAAACTACGGGAGCATTCGTTTGAGGGATCAGTTGGCCACAACAATTTCCAATTACAATCTTAACCAAGATTTATAGAGTGACTTGCAGCCAATTAATCCCGGCTAATAAGTGCAAAAGAAAAACTGTAAATCAAAGTTAACAAATCAACCTGTGACAGCATTCAAACCAACACAAAACATTTACCACATATTAACTGTATCAGTTAGTTGAGATTAACAATAAGTTATGGTAGATACCACTTTTTGCAGTTGCATCTCAATCTGCTCAATATCATTCTCAATCTCTCTCTTCTCGTTTTCTCTTTGCACTAGCTTTATCTTCAGCTCTTTCTTCTGAGCCTCGCTCTGGTCAAGCACTTTCTTAAGATCAAGCTTTTGGGCTTCAGATTTCAACAAGGCTACATCCTGCTCTATAAACACTTTCTCAAGGTGGTCACGCGCAATTTGCCGTAATTGTCCTATTTAATGACATCAAAAGAAAAAGAATCTAAGATGCCAAAGAAAAAGTGCGATATATACAAAACAAATATAACTTTGACTCTGCCCTGCTAGAAATATGAAATTATAGTTGAATCAGAATTTTGGCCTGAACTAGAAAGAAAAACAGATCAGACTTACCAAGATTCATTTCTTCTGATCTATGAGACATTTCAAACCTGAAACACAATAGGGATCGGAAGAAAATCGATCTAATTCAAATTCAATTCCATCTCTTAACAGAAACTAAAGAAGGAAACCGGGACAATATATAGTACATACACATTACAAACAAAAGAGAATTCCTCATGAAAAGAAAAGATTAGGTTGCATAATTAAGTAGAGCTAAAGTCAGATTCAACATCCACCAAAATAATATCATTTTTTGTTTCTCTCTATTTGCCAAAGTACTTTTATACGTATATATGTATATATGCATCTGTGTGTGTGCGCGCGTAATTCAAACAATTATAGGATCACTGGAGTCCATGCCATCCTCATGGGATTGTATATGTCGTCATTACTACAGGGTTGCCTCCGTTTATATGATTCATGTATGTAGCTGCCCCAAAGTTAACACACCACTATAGTTGTCATTACTTCCTCAAATGAAAAAAAAAATACAAAGAAATGTAAAGTAGATCTACTTACTGAAATATAAAGAGAGGAGGTGGTACAATGAGATCGAGTAGAAAGAGGAACTGACAGGCAGAAGATCGTTAACCCTCAAATCAAAAGATCATATCAGAAAAGAAAAATCAATTGAACCCTACAATTAATTTATCCTACTCCAAATACAAAAACCGAGTCAAATGGTTGACAGATAGCCTTTAACATAGCCCTAGATTCAAATACTCTAATAAATTTGGCCCAGAGAATCTGCTGTTGATGACAAAGAAGAGAAGACAGAATGACTTTTTGGTGAAGGATGGATCGCTCCAGACAAAAACAAATAAGTGATTTTGGGAGGAAGAGGGTGAGAGAATTGCTATGAGTGGTTGGTGGAAGAAGGAAGATGAAGAGATAATTAAGCTTTTGGTTTCAAAACTCAAAACGATTAAATGAGTGTGAAAGGAACAAACAATAAGTCACCAAAGTATTATAATAGTGTGATACTATTTGAAAATGCCACAGTGGCTACTGGGGAATTTTCTAGTAGTGATCGAGAGGATCTTCTTCTGCAATTCTTTCGCTTCCCATAATTTTATAGGCTAATTATGTTAATTACACATAGCTTGGGGCGTTTACTGTTCACAAGGTACGGATTCGTGTATATAATATGAAAAATCTAGTAAAGAGAAAACAATCAATAAGAAAAAAACAAACAAGAACAGTATATTGATCGAATTAAAGACGTCTATGAAAGAATATGACCGATACACTTTTCATTTTACAGGAATAACTGAATTCGCACAAACACTATCTAGATTCCAAACTTAGGTTTTTAACACATCACCACATCTTGGTTAAATAGTCTAATTTTATTCAAGATTGGGTTCCAAAACCCTTTTCAAAATAGTGAACTGAAAATAACTGTGAGTACATAAAAAATAAAAAAATTGTGACGATGAACTAAAGTTGGTAATTAACAGAAAAATCACTTCACCTTTGTTGCCGGTGAGCTACTGCAATGCTGGTGATATATGGTTCTTACAAGGTGACAATCTTGATCTTTAGCGTTTGTTGGGATTAGAAGATGGATCTCATTTATACACCAAAACCCTATGGGTACTTAAAAAAATTAATTAAAAGTAATTAATTTCTATATTTAATACAAAAGTAATTTGATTTGGAATTTCTATAAATTAAATTTATTGAATATTTTGGTGTAATTATTACTAATTAAGATTCAGGTCAACTCATTGTAATTAGAATTATCAATATATATTATTTAATTAAGAACCAAAGTTATAAAAAAAAAATAAAATAAAAAAAAAAACCCATTGATATTGCAAATGGTGGTTTTAGTTGGAGCTCTAAATTTAATATTTGGACCTCTAACATTTTTCAATTATTAATAGACTTTATCAAGTTATATGAAAAGACAAATAAGGACAAAGCAGAGAGAAAAAAAATACCCTTCTTACGTCCTCCAACCAAATATAACATTCAATTAATTTTTTTTTCTTATGAAATTTCCTTATATTGTCTATATAACTTTATAATTTATCTAAAATAATTATGTAAAAATAATAATGTATATATATGACTCATCATTTAATACAAAAATAAATTTAAAACAATCTAATTTGGAATTTTCTTAAACTAAATTAATTGAATATTATGATATAGTTATTACTCGATCTTCCAACCCAAAACCCTTGAAATCCTTCTTTTAGCAAATTCAAAGGGATTCCAACAACATATCATATCAAGATCAAGAACCAACCCTCTGATTAATTTTGGTGGAGGAGAGACCTTATCATAAGAGAGCAATATCATGTGATTTTGATTCATTTTTTTCTTCTAGTGGTTGAAGATAGAGATAAAAAGTAGAGTAACAGATTGTTGTATCTCATGTTCAAGGGCGTTTTGATAAAAATAAGGAGGTCTACTTAGCTTTTCAAGTATTCGAAAAAGTAAATTAGAGGTGTACTAAGTATGAGAGGTTCAAGTAGCAAATTTGGAGGTCCAACTAGAACCACCCTATTGCAAATCAAAGGAAAAAGTTATGATTTGGATAACAAAAAAATTCTTTTTTTTTTTAAGGACAAAAATTTCCTTTTTTTTTTTTAAGGACAATTCCTTTTGTTTTTTAAGGACAAAAAAATTCTTTATAATTGTCTATTTGTTCGGCTCCTCCAAGAATCACTTTCTGGTTTTGCCCCTCCAATAATTAATTTCTATATTTAATACAAAAGTAATTTGATTTGAAATTTCTTTAAACTAAATTTATTGAATATTTTGGTGTAGTTGTCTATACTATTATTAAGAGAAGAGGTTTTGTTAGTCAAAACAAAAAATTTTGATAGATTTAACCCTGAAAGATAAAAAAAACTTTGAAAATAAATTAAATCACAAAGGTAAATATGATAATTACAAAATGATTTTTTATTAAAAAAATTATCCCACAACCTTCACTTTTCTCTCCCACTATTTTTTCTCTGCAATAACTGTTTTATTTCATTTATTTTTTTTAATTTTCTTAAAAAAAAAAATATTACACATGCAGAGCATGTATGAAGAAGACTAGTTACTAATTAAGATCCCAGTCAACTCATTTTAATTAGAATTATCAATATATATTATTTAATCGAGAACCGAAATTTTTTTTATTTTAAAACCATTCATATTGCAAATCAAAGGGAAAAGTTATGATTTGGATTAACAAAAAAAATCCTTTTTTTTTAAGGACAAAAAATTCTTTATAATTGTCTATTTCTTCGGCCCCTTCAAGAATTCTGGTTCCGCCATTGAAAGTACACATAAAATAGAGGCAGCTCCCTCACAAAGTTCTTTGTGGTTGAATTGATAAAGGTAAAAAAATAAATAAATAAATTGTTTAAGGGTGTTTTGGTAAACTTAAGGAGGTGTGCTTAGCTTTTTGTGTATCCAAAAAAATGAATTGGAGGTGTCTAATAAGTAAGAGATGTCCAAATATCAAATTTGAAAGTCCAACTAGAACCACCCAAACCCTAAACACCATTTTAGCTAAAAAAAAAAAAAGGAAAAGAAATGACTTTTTGTCTTCTGGCTGACCCGTGGTGGCTTCTTGAAGACGTAAAAAACCAGTAGGGCCGACCTTGAGACTAGGCGAACTAGGCCCACGCCTAGGGCCTTAGATTTTAGGGGGCCTCAATTTATATATATATATATATATATATATATATATATATATATATATAGGCCTGCAGATAAAAACAAAACAAAAAAAGCTAACGAGATAATCTAAGAGAGTAAAGAGGTTTAACGAGGGTAGTGTCTTTAACATAGAGTCAATGGTGAAAAATCGAGCTCTGCAAGGGTTTTATCTCTGGGTTTTCTGGGGAGCCTTCGTGATTAAATGGGGAAATCCGTGGCCTGGAGTCCATCAATTTCAACGCCGAGAATCCGGTTTTTCATCTGCAAGTAATGAATTTCATGATCCTATTGAGTTTGGTGGAGAAGAAGAAGGTTGTTCCGCTTCGACTTAAGGAAAATTTGGGGCTTTTGTAACTTTCAACACTAGGGATGCAAAGAACGATTACACACTGTGTTCTGAGATTGGGCCGGTAAACTCTCTTCTCCTTCAAGGGCATCGTGTTCCCAGGTGGCTCGAAATTGTAATATCCAAGTATTGCTTCTGCGACGTAGCTATGTTTGATGATTTGTGTTGCTGGGATGAAGTTTCGATGCGATTGTCTTGCTTTTTGCTAACAAAACGGGTCTCAAGAGTCTTGTTTGAGGTTAGCAAAATTAATCTCGATCTCCCTGGGTTCCCAATTTCTTTTGGAACTAAGATAAATTGGGTCTATCTAAGAATTGGGTTTTGGTTAGAATCTTATCATCAATCAGGTACGCTCCTTGAATTTTCATATTCAATTTGGTTACAATTGATGATTGCAATTTGACTTCAGTTAGTGGTTAGTTGGTTGATTTTCTTGTTCACTATCTTTCGTCTCTACTTGGCTTATTCAATTGATGTTGACTTATCTTTGTCTAACTTCTTGGGTGAGCTTATCTCTGTTTGTGAAATATGTACCATTCATAAGCGTTCTTTACTGGATAAGAATATGGTTTCTTTTTTATTTATGGATGACCAGCATCCTTTTATTCCAATGTTTAGTATTGCTCTAAACCTGATGAAAGAAAGTATTGAAATTCTCCTTAACTACCCGTTTGAGTCTAAAAATAGTGTCGTTGTGGTGCTGCTCTAGATCACTGTCAGGAAGCTTATCAATTTTGGATGCCTTTGGTGCCCCAAATTTGGTTGATATTTTTGCTTTGCATAAGGAAAACAATAGATGTGTTGTTTTTTATCTAGATGGTGATTTAGTGGACATTTCTGAATACTCTAAGAAGAGGACTATTTTTGGTGCTCCTAGCCCCGCAAAGAAAACAAGGCATATGATAGAACTGATGACTACCAGTGAGGACCAAGAATGGGGATCAGTTTCAAACACATCTAGGGATTGAAGAGTTGATTTTTTCTTCCAAAAAGCAAAAAGGTAAGATCTTTGAAGCTTTTTCTTTTGTGTTTTGAAGAAATTTTAGTTTTTTACTTCTCCATTTGCGTTTTTTTTTTCATCTTTGTTTCATTCATTCTCTGTTGAAAATTTGCTATATGTCGTGAGGCTTTCTATATGATATTCTTTAGGGATTCAAATAATTCAATTGTTGAATTTGTTGGATGTTGGTTGGGTTTGAAGTTGTTATCACTGACGCTCTGTTTTTGGGGCCTCGAATTTTTTTTCGTCTTGAGCCTCCAAACTCACAGGGCCGACCCTGAAACCTAGCAGTCTTCCCTTAATAATGATGAATTAAGGCTTCTTCTATTTCCAAAAAAATTTATAGAGTAATTAAATAATTGAAATAACTGAATTTTTTTAAAGATAAAACCAGCTCTTTCCCCTTGCCATGAGCCACTATCCAGGTTATTGGTATAAAACTCATCTTTTGCCCTAATGGAATATTAAAGTTGCCGGAAAAAGTTGAATTTTTCTTTAAAAATTATCTACTATATATGCCCTAACCAATACTATATAATATTTTCAATATTAACAGTAAACAATGTCATTCCAACATTTCAATCAAATAATGCATATTGAAGAAACGCGCTATAAGAAAAGGGTCTTTGACCCAAAGCACCAAAATAAGAAAAAATTATCCCACTTACCCCAGCAACAGTTTTTTGTTCCCACTTACACAATATGACCATTTTGCCCTCAACATAATTATGGAATTACAGCTGCTGCCACTCTGTCTCCAGACGACTCTCTCTCTCTCTCTCTCTCTCTCTCCATACGTTGGTTCTCTCTCTCTCTCTCCCCCCGTCGCTCCACTCTTAGTCAACGACGTTCTCACTGGCGACGAAGTTACCGATAGCGATGGCGACCGAAGCCTCCAAATCCAGATCGAGACTCCTCGCCTCGTCGGCGACATCAATTTTCTTCTGCAACCCGACTCTCTCCAGACGCCGTCTCTCTCTCTCTCTCTCTCTCTCATCCTTCTCAACCCGACGCCTCTGATTCCAATTGACAAGGCGCAGCCTTGATTTCGGACTCGAAGACGATTTTGGTGACTGGTAACAGAGGAAGATGATCCACGTCGCCGGAAGACGATTTTGGTGACCGGATGCCGATGCTCGAGAGCTCTGTCCCTGATTCGTTGTCAGGGTCAACGTCATCATTTGGGATTGGAGAACCCGGACGTCTCCGGCGCTCAACTCAGCTCTCCGGCGCTCCACTCAAGCCGGTGGCAGTGGAGAATGATAATCCGGGTGCCCAAATCATTTTTTGTAATGGGGCACAAGGCCCAGAATGAGAGAAAAAAAGAAAAAAAGAAAACACCTCTATTGGGGTAATAGAGGTCTGTTAAAGATCTATTGCCTCCTAATAAACGGCTATTGGGGGGCAATAGACGGCTATTGGGGGACAATAGACGTTTTGAATTGATGTAATATCCTTGTTTTTTTTTTTTCTGTAATCAAAGTTTTATTTGTCTAAATTTAGGGAGATTAGTTCTCATTCTAGCAACTAAAAGTCCTATTGGGGGGTAATAGACGTCTATTGGGGGCAAAAAAACTTTCCGGTGAGATTTTCAGCAAATTCCGGTGGGCGGCAGCCGGTGATCGGAACCCGGCGCAAGTTGACCGGATTCCTCGAAAGTTGACCGGATTCCTCGCGGCCGGTGACCGGACTCCGGTGGCCGGTGATCGGGCTCGGGCGAAGTCTCCCATGGTTTCTCTCTCTTCCTTTTTTTTTTCTCTCTCTAAGTAACAAAGGGGTGAGGGTAAAATGGTATTAAAAAAAATTAAAAAACAAAAAAAAAATCTTAATGGCGTATTAGGAAAGACCTCCTTAGAGTGTTTTGGGTAAGAGAGAATTAAAAAAACTTAATGGGGTAAGTGAGAAAAAAATCTCTAAAAATGGTGTAAATGGACATAAACCCATAAGAAAAAATTGTACGTTGGGATTGTTGGTTATGTCATGGGACATATCCCCATCCAACTAGATACCAGTTAATATAGAGAAAACTAGTGATTAGACCGTCACGATGCTACGGGGTTTTTGTCTTCCTAGATCTTATACGTAATAAAGTAGCAGTTACAATGCAAGAAATGTTGGTTTACTTGCATAGTGGATATGTAATGTAATTGAAACTGAGCAAGATAGTTTCAACATAAATTAGAACTCTAAACCTTTATGAACTTCATTCAAGCTCCTAATAAATCCTAAAACCAATTTCCTCTTGATCTTGAAGTAAAAGATAGGCTTTTGTGCTCACTTCAGTACAGTATTTGGCCAACACGAAAAACTGACGATATGTAAGATTGACACTCCACTTCAAACTTAGACAGAAGCATTTTAGACTTGAACATGATCAATGTAAATTTTACAGTTTTGAATGCAGTCGCATGACACTGCTTAACAAAAGCTACAACATTTAATTACAAATTTGGAGGCTTTATACCTTTACTTGTTTTGAACTGCCAAACTTTGGAGGCTTTATACCTTGAACCAATTTTTAGATCCCATATTTGATGGTAAGAGATTATGTCTAATTTACCATAACCCTGATAGTTGATGAAATCACAGCCATCAGTATTAAGCAGACAAACCATGAGTCCAGTTTGAACATGAGAAAATGGCATCTTCTTTTCAACAACGAATCTAACAGTTTCCAATAAAACTTAATTGTTGTTGGTATATATGATCCAGATCATTCCCCTTAAAGTTGCAATCTTTACATCGCTATAAACTGATGACCAAGCATACAGTGTCATTGATAAGTACATGAGTAATCACAAAGTGAAAGACGAAAAGACAATCATATACTCGTTAATGTGCTCTAGGGTCTTCTCTTCAAACTCCCCTTCCATCCTTTGCAAGTCTTTAAAACATAACACTGCTTGTGAAAAAAAAATGTATCGAATATGATTCTTTGTTTTTCATCCATCCAAATGAGGAGCAAAGTGCTTAAATACTTTTGTAGTACAGAGAGAAGGGAAGGAGTTTGCAAACCTGTCAGCCCCTTTATTGAGCAATAGTATCTTCCATCCTCATTTCTTACAATCAAAGACATTCGCTTCCTTGACCTAATACACTCAAAATCTTATAAGAACTGAAAACAGAAAGTAAATAGCAGCTTGAAAATAGCATATATCATGAACTTTCCAGTCCCTTTTATCGGATTAACAAAAACTGGGAGCCCAACAGCATCATCATGAAAAAAATAAACACAGGGAGGCATAGTGTTCTGTTTGATAAAGTTTTCCATGACTCATTAATTAACGAATATGAACACGAAGAAGGAAAATCCATTTAACATGAAGTGGAGCAGCTAACACTCAAAAAAGGCCTCATCAATCTATTTACCCCTAAACAAAAATAAACAAAAGGTTCTTTTGACTTCATCAAATAAATTAGATTTCTTACATACAACGTTGTCAAAAGGTAAGCCACTAAATTAAAGGGCACTAAAAGAACTTACCTTTTCCTTTGGTACTTGTATATGCAACAACATATATTATGTCATTTGTACCAGTGATGTATACCAGTGATGACTTAACGGAAGTTGATGACAGAATTTCAAGAACAACTCTTTTTGTTTTCTGAAGAAGTTCAAGAACAACTCTATATAGCATAATGCAAATCCATGCATTACGAACAACTTTAGTAATCAAGTTTTGAGCTAATCTTAAGAAATTAAAGCTAAGACTACAAATTCGAATCAAATTGACCCATGATCACGATCAAATATCAGGGACACAAATCGTATATCAAAAAAAAATCTCTCCAATTCCTTACACAACTTTTTTTGACCTGATTTCTCTAGTTTTCAAAAATCCAAATCCACACATTTTAAAACCCAATTTGCACTCCTCTTTCTATAGTTCTCTCGCTTATGAATAATCAAACAGAAACCTTAAAAAGGTCCATTCTCTCAGTTTCTTGAGTTTAGTTTCTATGACACATATCAGCACCCAATTTGGGTTTATAGATATGCGCTTGCATTTATAATTCCAGTATCAAAAAGAGAAACAGTCTAAGAAAATAAATAAATAAAAAAGGATAGTTGAAACCTTTTCCCACAGTTAGGGCATACATATTCCTGAACTATGCTCCTGTCCTCCAATTCATCTTTCTATTTTTTCCTCATACGGTGCAGTCTGTACCTTACTATTATTAGCAGAGAGAAGATATTTTTCGTACTTAATTAGGGTTAATTCTGTTAAGTGCATGGTTAGCTTGTTAGTGACCTACAGCTGTATTACACGTGTTGCTTTTCTGCTACTATAAATAGCTGCTACTATACTCGTTCTTGAGTTAGTTGTAACAGACACACAAACATATATAGAATTCTCTCATTTCTTCTCTCTCACTCTTCTCTCTTCCTCAAGCTCTAGAACCCTAGCTTTCATGGTATCAGGAGCTCAGGTCACGACCTAGGGTTTGCGAACTCACTGCTTTTGCTTACTTCGGTGCTCGGCTTTCTTCTCCTGCAAATTTCAGCTAAGTCTTCGTGTTCTTGAAGAAGGAAAAGTTAGATCTACAATTTTACAGAGTGATTTCTTGATTGTGAAGCTTTGATTTGATATTATCAGTGTTTGATTGTGAATCTATGCACATTTTTAACTACTTGATTGAGAAGTTGTGAGATTTTTCTTACTATCTGTGGTTTCGAAACCTTAGATCTTGAAGTATTGTTAGTCTGAACTCATTTGCAAGCCATAATTGTGGAATTGAAGTCATTATCAATTGGTATAACTCTATGAGGTTTCAAAACCCTAGATTTCTTAAAGATTTGTGACGATCGTTAGTTCTTTGTTAAGATTTATGAAGGTTCTTAATTCTTTGATACTTTGTGAGGTTTCAAAGCCTGAGATCTACTAGTATTACACAGATATACACTCGATTTTTTGTCTCTACCTCTTATCTTACCAAGATGACTGCATCTACGAATCAAGCCTCTACAATCACTACTCAGACTACTGTGTATCTCCCAAATATCTTACTTGATGAGTCCAATTATCCTACATGGCCGTTTCATATTGAATCATTTCTTAGAGATCAAAATATGTATGGATATGTTGATGGCTCAAATCTATGCCCCACTCAATTTGTTTCTGCATCTGATGGTTCTGGAAATGTGGTATCATCTGAGTATGCTAACTGAAAAATACAAGATCAAAGCATTGTTAATATGATTGGTCAAACACTTAGCCTTGTGGCCATGTCATGTGTTGTTGGAAGCAAGTCTGCTCAAGACATGTGGAATAGGTTGAAACTCAAGTTTGCAGCTCCTAATAGACAAAATATTCTGCAACTCAAGTCTAATTTGCAAAATTTGAAGAAAGGAAGTGATGATATTGAAACTTACATGGATAAGATCAAGGCTGCTAGAGATGCACTTGAAACAGTTGGAGTATTTGTTGATGATGAAGATATTGTTGTTACAGTATTGAGATGCTTATCCTCTGAGTATGCTGCTATTAAGACTGTAATCCGAGCTCAGTTTGTTGCTTGTTCTGTGGGTGAACTCAAGACTTTTCTTAAGGCTACAGAGATTGATATTGAGAGTGAGGCTCAAGAATCTTCAATTACAACACTTACTGCCATGATGGCCAAAAATACCATTTCTTCTGGTTCTGTCTCGAGCAACACATGCATCTGGTGCTTCTACCTCATGCTCACAGTCTCAAGTCCCATCTGTGCCTCCTAGCTTTAGTCCAATACTAACTACTCCAGCTAATAACAATATCCACTTGTCTTCACAAGCTCCTTATGTTCCTAGTTCTGCAATGCCATATGGAAACATTACTCAGCCTAATCCATTCACTATAGCTGATCCAAGTCCATCTATGACTGGCTTCTATGTTGCAAGACCAAATGGTCAGTTTGGAAACAATGCAAGATTCATCAGTAACACTGAAGTTACAAAGGAAGCAACAACTTTAACAATGGCATGAGTAGAGGAAATGGTACTCCATTTAATAATCAACTCAATGGAGGCAATGCAAGCTTCAACAACTTCAGACAAAATGGAGGTGGTTCTAACTTCACATGTCAGCTTTGTGGAAAAGTAGGCCATGGAGCCAAAACATGCAGGACACTGTCTAATCTTCAGACTTTTCAACAAGGCAACTCAAACTCAATTGGTTGTCAATACTGTGGCACGCCAAATCACACTGCAGATAGATGCTACTACATATTTGGGTTTCCTGGTCAGCAACAACAGTCAACACCACAACTCCAAACTGCCACAACATACCCCAACCAGCTCCACTTTTTTAGAATAATCAGGCATCCCAGCAATTTCAAAATACTTCACAGAATACTCAACAACAGGGAGCTGCCATGTTTGCCTATTCCAGTAACAAACCTTAATTTTGGTTGGCTGATTCTTGTGCCACCAACCATATGACTAGTGAAGTGCAGCTGCTTAACAACCTTGCTCCATATACTGCCACAGATTCAGTGCAAGTTGGTGATGGTAAATTTTTAAATATCACTCACATTGGTAATACAAAACTAGGAAGGTTGAAACTCAACAATGTTCTTCTTATACTTGAACTTGCTGCTCATTTGCTTTCTATCTATCAACTATGCAAACTGAACAATTGTTATGTTTGGTTTGATGAGTTTATGTGTGTAATACAAAATAAGGTGCTGGGAAAGGTGCTGTACAAGGGATTGAGTAATCAAGGGCTTTATCCAATACCTTTTGATCTGCCATTACATATTCAAAAACATTATGGTTCAACTAGCAAATCAACTAGTCTTCAAAGCAATTCAACTTCAGCTTATGTTGGAAGAGTGGTTAAGCATTCTTTGTGGCATCAAAGGTTTGGAAATCCCTCAAATGAAATAGTTACTAGTATGTTGAATAAATGCAACATCTCAAGTATGCCAAAGGAGGATTCTGCAGTTTGTGAAGCTTGTCTACTTAGGAAATTTCATAAGCTGCCTTTTCCAACCTCTCAATCCAGGAGTCAATTTTCATTTGAGATTGTTCACTCAGATGTTTAGGAGTCCTTCCCCTCATCTTTCTATAGATGGTTTCAAATTTTTTGTATTGTTCATAGACAATTGTACTAGATATACCTGGATTTTTTCCACTATAAGAAATTTGGGTATATGCAATGGGTTTATATGCAAGGAGTCAAAATTCCTTGCATTTGGCTTGATAATACCAAGAATTATACAAATCCTTGCATTTAGCTTGGAGATAATACCAAGAACTCATAAATTCCTTGCATTTTGTTTGTTAAAATATAAAAACATTAAAAGTCTTTGTATTTGCTATTCATTTCCTTGCATTGAGCGGGATTTTTGGCGCTCTTAGGTTTGCTCTTTAATCCTTTTTTTTTTTCACTCTATCTCTCTCTCTCTCTCTCTCTCTCTTCCCGTCTTTCTCCGTCTCTCCATTCTCTCTCTTCCCTCCCATCTCAATTCCTCTCATACCCAACCAAACCAATCTAGGGTTTCTCCACTTCAAAATCACCCTTTGATTCACGATTTCCCCTTATTAGAATCCTCCTCTTCCCTTTCCAATTTCAATTTCAAATTAGATCGCAGCGATTTCCAATTCCATATATGTGGTCACAGCTCCGGCAACTCCCAAAGATGTATGCAATTTCAAAGAGTAGGTGATAGAGTACATCAAGCAACCGTCCATAAAGACAGTGTTGGAAGCTACGCAAAGGCCTTTCCTTTGTACATGAGCGTGCTCGAGTACTTCAAGATGACTGTTTCAATTTTTACGAGGTTTAAGTTAAATTTTTGATCCATGATAGATTACCAAATACCCAGGAAGAAATTTGGTTTCCAAATCGGCAAGTTTTGGTTCATCCTAGGCACTCTGCTTTCCCTCGTTTTGGAAAGGTATTTTATTTTGCTTAGGATCTGAATTCTTATTGATAGTTTGTTGTTTTCTGCAATTGGGCTTTTCATTAAATTGGAGGTAAATTTTGTTTAAATTTCAATATATTATTGTGATTCTGTTACGGAATTCAATGGTTGCAGGTTCAGCAAATAATTGCTAGCTGTAGAGGTTTTGGTTTCCAGTACGTTTTGTTAAACTGGTGAGTAATATTCTTTTTGCCTTTGGTATGTGACTAGTACATTTAGTTTTGGAGCTGAGTTAAATTTGTGTTTACTTTGCTGAGTTTGTGATTCTCTTTATTGTCCATCTTAATTGCTGAAGAATCACACAATCTGCATATTTATTTTCAGGGTTCACTGAACTTTGTCCAAAAAAGCTTAAGCTTGTAACCTTTAAGTTGATATTAGGAAATTAGGAGGATACTCTTTCCAGTTTAAATTAATGCTTCTCTTTGGCTACGCATTATGTAGGTGTTCATATTAGTTTAATTTTTCTATGATTTAATTATAGCTTAGGTCTTGATTTGGTTTTTAATAGTTGGTGCTGGTACTATTGCGAGCCTCTTTTCTCACTATTGGACAAGTAATTTTCAAAGAGTTTTGTCAAAGTTTTTTGAGATGCACAGGATTTCAAATAATGAAAGTGTGTTTTTGTGCATTTGGTTTAGGTCTGCATTGGATTTCAAGGAATTAGGGGCTAATTTTGGTTCATTTTTAGTTCTGAATTGTGATTCTATTGAGTATTTCAATGGGTTCTAAGTTCAAACAATTTTCAGGTTCTACAAGTTTTGGTTTTGGATATATTTGGTTGACTGGTATGCACTTGCCAGTTTCTGACTTTCTGGGTTTGGGGTTTATGTTCTTCCTTGTTGCTAGATTAATTTCTTGGGCCATTTCCATCCAAATATTAGGTCTTGAAACTATATTAAATAATTGGAGTCGCATGATGACAGATGACTCACCAAGGTGTTATCTTAAAACAACATTTGCTTGTTCTCCAGAACCTACTTCTTTGATCTGCACAAAAAGAAGAGTGAGAGAGGGGCAGAGAGAAAGAGTGATAGAACAATTGAACCCACCAAGAGGAAGAAAGAAGAAGAATGAGCTGTAAGCCCCGCTTTTGTCATTCTCTCTATATTTTTGATTCCTTTACTTGCTAGCTATTTACCACAATCAATCTTTTACAGGCATTCATGGAGATTCAAAGTTGTATGATCGAGCTCACCACCAAACTTAAGCAGGTTTTCTTTTACCCACTTTTCAGAGTCCAATGGCTGCTAAACGTTCCAGTGGGTTTGGACAAGGAACATGTACATACCCTTTTCTTCATTGCTTTTCCTTTGTACATGTTTGAATGTGAAAAGAATTCAGGCGTGCCAAAGATTGGATTTTTGGGGAAGTTTTAGGATTTTGTTATTGAAATTCTTAGTGGGTATGTATTTGGAACCTCTATTTTCTGTCGATTTGGCTGCAATCAATTTTGAGATAATACAGCTTTATTGAAGCTATGCCATGGATTGTTCCAGGAGGAGGGAGATGCAATTGAAAATCAGAGAAAGAAAGATAAGAAGAAGCTTGAAGTAGAGAAATCAAAGAAGATGGTAATATCATTTTATTCATGCTGGAGTTGCATTCTCTAGAGCAGGGTTTTTAGTTTTAACTTCCATTTGTGTCTTCATGCATTCAGCTAGCTTCTGCAATTATTTGGGCTCATCCTTTCTTCTAAATCTACTGTGGGAATGAGGAGTTGATAAGAAATCAAGCAGTGTTGCTTCGGAGCCAAACTCAAAAAGTTTTGAGTGTGTGACCAAGGGCTTCAAATGACCGTTCGGATGATGAAAGAGGAACTGACAAGAGGAATGGTGTTAAGGCAAGGAACAAGTAAGCCATTGGATTATTATTATTATTATTAATTTTTACAATTCTATAATATTCCTGCAAGTCTGGAGTATCTACGTTAACACTCTGTCATTATGTGTGTCATTGAAGCTTTTTTCATTAAAGATTTGAAACTTGGGAAATACTGGTTAGTTTAATACCTTGATGTGTTTGACCATATTTTTTACACACCAATAACATCTTCACACACACCATGTTTCTCTCACTCTAATATTTGAACAAATACCTGCTACAGGACAGTTACTAGGAAGTTGAGGCGGAGGATATGGGACATAATTAGTACATTTGATTGACTGGTATGTGATTTTCAGTTTGCAGGTTTTCTTGTTTTTCCATTTGGTTTTGGAGCTCAGAAGTATATTTGTTTCTTTTTTTGCTGGGTTGTGATTTTCTTTACTGTGAGTGACATATTATGGGTTTTGCATCATTCCAACAGAAAGACTTCTAGTTTACCCATACATGTCCAGTGGCTTCTCATCTCAGAGGTACTAAATCAAAGGAGAGAACCAACTCAATTTACCATTTAGAATATTTGTTATGTTTGGCTAAATTTAAATTTTATCAATGCTTTTAACAGGGAAACCAGTGTTGGATTGGGAACTAGGGAAATGGATTGCCTTTTGGAGCTGCAAGAGGACTGTTATACCTTCATGAGCAGTGTGACCCGAAAGTTATCGACAGGGATGTGAAGGCAGCAAATGTACTTGATGACTAGTGAAGCCGTAGTCGGAGATTTTGATTTGGCAATGCTTTTGAATCACCAAGATTCACCTGTCACCACTGCAGTGAGGGGTACCATAGGGCACATAGCTCCAGTCCTCTGATAAGATGTCTTTGGACTTGGTTTTCTTCTCCTTGAACTAATCACAGGCCAGACAGCTTTAGAATTTGCCAAGTCAACTAACCAAAAAGGAGCCATACTTGATTGGGTGAGCAAACAACACAAATCCTGTATATTTATTACGAAAATAGTACTAAATATAACTGATTAGTCCAATTTTATATGATTTACATTTGAGATTTATTTGATCACAGGTTAAAAAGCTGCATCAGGAAAAGAAGTTTGAAATGCTAGTGGACAAGGATATTAATACTAACCATGATCGCATTGAGCGTGAAGAAATGATTCAAGTTGCACTCGTGTACTCAATGCCTTCCTGGTCATAGGCCCAGAATGTCTAAAGTGGTGGTCAGAATGCTAGAAGGTGATGGACTTGTCTCAAGTTTCTATTTCAATCGCCTCCAAGTGTTTGTCTGCATCTAAAAGTAGAAGTGTTTTGTGGTTAAGTGAAAGCCTGTTGAATCGCAATTTTTGATGTACAAATGAACTAATTGTTTTTAATTCAAGCAATAAAAGAAAAGTCTAGAATGAAATTGGGGTATTTTATTTTATTCAGTTTTGGTTTTTTTTTTTTTAAATTTAAAAATAAATAAATGCAAGGAATGATATGCAAGGAATTCTCCTTGTATATCAGTTAACCATAGTTAACCCCAGGTGTTTAATTCCTTACATTTGAGATGAAAAATTCCTTGCATTTGAGTTCTTAAATGCAAGGAATTTTCAAGTCGTTGTATTTGCTCTTTTGCAAAGGGCCTCTTTGCAAGGACCCAAATGCAAAGAATATTCCTTGCATTAACCCTAATGCAAGGAATTTCCAGTTTTTTACAAGGAAAAATTTCCTTGCAAAAAGCCATTTTTCTTGTAGTGTTCCATGAAGAATAAATCTGAAGTACTTAGGTATTTTCAAGCCTTATGTGCATTTGTTGGAACTCAATTCTCTACTCATATCAAATGTCTTCGAAGTGATGGAGGAGGAGAATATACAGCAAATAAATTTAGAGAATTTCTATGTAAACAAGGCATTTCACATCAAGTTTCATGCCCTTAGACACCACAACATAATGGCATTTCTGAAAGAAAGAATAGACACATTAGAGAGACAGCTATTCCTCTTTTGCAGGCCTCTCATCTTCCAGCCATCTTCTGGTATCATGCTTGTGCTATTTCAGTGTATTTGATGAACAGAATGCCTACAGCAACATTGGATATGAAATCTCCATTTGAGAAACTTTACTGTAAAATCCCATCTCTAGAACAACTTAGAGTATTTGGTTGTACCTGTTATCCACTTATGACTCCATATAACAATAATAAATTACAACCAAAGACTGCAAAGTGTGTATTCATTGGATTTGCAGCAAGTTGCAAAGGTTACATATGCTACAATTTGACAAGTAGAAAGTGCATTATTTCCAGACATGTGTTCTTTGAAGAAGATCAGTTTCCATTTTCCAGTTTGCAAAGTGCTTCTACAGGTGGTTCAACACACAGCCCTTGCCCAACAATTACTCAGTCTCAGTCCTCACAGCATCTTGCAACACCTGTTCTTGTCAGTACCACTTCACATCAGGTACCAATCTCTCTTCCAATACATGATCATAATCATACTACTACAATGTCTCAAGATATACTAATGGTCAAGTTCCTAGTCCTTTATCTGTTTCTGATCATACTGGAAATGTTACTCCTCCTATGTCCTCTACTGAGCATTCTACATCATCTACTCCACCTGATCATCATGAACTTCCTGCTTTTCATTCTGACTCCAACACTACTATTAATTTTGGACAAGATACTGGTACAGTTACTGTTGATACTCAACCAGGGAATGGCTCCATTTCAGTTGTTCTAGATTGTGCTCCTGCTAGCTCCATATCACAAATCTCTAGTTCTAACATTTTACATCCAATTCAAGGTCTTTATGAGTCCTTAGTAAATGATCATACTATGCTCACTAGGAGTAAGAGAGGAATACTGAAGAAGAAATGCTTCTTGTCCATACTGAATAACACATCTTCTGATGATCTTTCTGCCTCTGAGCCCCAGAATTATAAAATTGCTATGCAATGTCCAGTTTGGAAAAATGCAATACAGGAGGAGCATGATGCATTAGTTAAGCAGCAGACTTGGTCTCTTGTTCAATTACCTCCAGACAAAAATCTTGTTTCCTGCAAATGGATTTTCAAAATAAAGAAAAACGATGATGGCTCCATAACAAGAAACAAAGCTAGACTTGTTGCTAGAGGTTTTAGTCAGGAGCATGGAGTGGACTACGATGAAACCTTCTCTCCTGTGGTGAGACATACTACTGTTAGATTGATTTTAAGCTTGGCTGCACAATCAGGTTGGACTCTGCATCAAATGGACGTCAAAAATGCTTTTCTTCATGGCATTCTTAATGAGGAAGTATATATTGCCCAACCTGGAGGTTTTGAAGATCCTGCTCACCCTAATCTTGTATGCAAACTTCATAAATCCTTATATGGATTGAAACAGGCACCTAGAGCCTAGAATGAAAGGTTTACCAATTTTCTTCCAAGCCTTGGTTGTAAGTGCTCTTATGCTGATCCTTCCTTATTTGTTAAAACATCCGGCAGCTCCATAGCCTATTTGCTCCTCTATGTGGATGACATTATTCTCATTGGTGATAGTGAAGTTCTTATTTCAGAACTCAAAATGGCATTGCAGGCTGAGTTTGACATGAAGGACTTGGGAACATTACACTTTTTCCTTGGTCCTGAAATCACATATACTTATGGTGGCCTCTTTGTGTCTCAACATAAATATGCCACTGAATTGATTCATAAAGCTGGTTTGGATGACTGCCACACTCATCTTACACCTTGTCAGTCAGCGATCAAGTTGTATAAGGATGAAAGCCCATCTTTGTCACCTCAAGATATTCCTTATTTCAGAAGTTTGGTCGGTTGTTTACAATATCTTACTTTCACAAGACCTGATATTCCCCAACTGAAGCTCATCTCTTGGCTACCAAATGAATTCTTCGTTATGTCAAAAGTACACTCGATCATGGCATTTATTTCAGGAGGGGTTCTTTACATCCACAATAGTTCACTCTTCAAGATTATTGTGATGCCGATTGGGTAGGTGACCCCAATGATAGGAAGTCCACCACTGGCTTTGTTATTTTGCTCAATGATTCACCAATCTCTTGGTGTAGTAAAAAGCAAATAGTTGTGTCTCGTTCTTCCACTGAGGCTGAATACCGGAGTATGGCTGACACCACTTATGAGCTTCAATGGTTACAACACTTTCTGCATGATTTACGAATTACTCTTGCTAGCATTCCTACTCTTCATTGTGACAATATCTCTGCTCTTGCTCTTGCCACTAATCCAGTGTATCATTCCAAGCTTAAGCATATTGAGGTTGATGTGCATTTCACTCGGGACAAAGTCAAGGCTGGTTCTATGCGCTTACAATTTGTGTCGTCGAAAGAACAACTAGCTAGCTGATCTGTTTACAAAAGGTCTTTGCTCACCTCATCATCTCTACTTATGCTCTAGCTTGATGTCTCCCTCCAACCATCAAGCTGAGGAGGGGTATTAACAGAGAGCCGATATTTTTCGTACTTAATTAGGGTTAATTAGTGTTAATTCTGTTAAGTGCATGGTTAGCTCGTTAGTGACCTACAGCTATATTACACGTGTTGCTTTTCTGCTACTATACTCGTTCTTGAGTTAGTTGTAACAGACACACAAACATACATAGAATTCTCTCATTTCTTCTCTCTCACTCTTCTCTCTTCCTCAAGCTCTAGAACCCTAGCTTTCAACTATATCATATATCTAAAACAAATTCTTGTGTATGGGATTTTCCCAAAATATAGAAGCTAATATTTTATCAAGATCTGGTAAATTAAATAATTAAATTAACTTGCATTTCTGGTAAAGAAGGGAAAATAATAATATTACCCCTTGCATATCAAAAATAAAATGAAAATGAAAGAAATAATCTTGCCTACACTAAGAGCAACTCCAACAGCTTCCCTATAATTTCTGTAGGGGAAATTACTGGTTACTCCCTGTACTTTTAGGGAGTCGACAGTTCAGTCCCTGCTATCCTAATTTCAACAAGTTACTCCTCAGACTTTCAAATCACACACAATTTGGTCCAAAATGACTATTTTGCCCCTCCCTTCCTCTTTTTGTGTTTTTATTTTTCTCTCCTCTCCCCTCATTTCTTCTAAAATTCATAATTAATTCATACAAACTCCGATTTTTGCGTTCCATATATGTACGAGATCGTATCGATGAGCTCTACAAATTTTATGAAGGAAGTTTTTTCAAATTTTGTATGTATAAACAGTCAATTTTCATGACCCCCCCCCCCCCCAACCACAAAATAACACACACACTCTCTCTCATTATGCACATTTCAACCCAAGAATTATCAAATATTTGAATTATGAATATTGAGACTATTTCATAAGTAGTTGTACGAGAAATTCGGTTTCGTATCAATTTTAGTTTCGAAATGAACGTTATTTAGGGGGGGTCGTGAAAATTGACTTTTTATACATACAAAATTTGAAAAAAATTTCTTCATAAAAATTGTAGAGATCATCGATACGATCTCGTACATATATGGAACGCAAATATCAGAGTTCGTATGAATTAATTATGAATTTTAGAAGAAAGGAGATTTTCGAAATGAACGTTATTTAGGGGGGGTCGTGAAAATTGACTTTTTATACATACAAAATTTGGAAAAACTTTCTTCATAAAAATTGTAGAGATCCTCGATACGATCTCGTACATATATGGAACGCAAATATCGGAGTTCGTATGAATTAATTATGAATTTTAGAAGAAAGGAGATTTTCGAAACGAACGTTATTTAGGGGGGTAGTGAAAATGACTTTTTATACGTACAAAATTTGGAACAACTTTCTTCATGAAAGTTGTAGAGCTTGTTGATACAATCTTGTACATATATGGAACGCAAAAATCAGAGTTTGTATGAATTAATTATGAATTTTAGAAGAAAGTGGATTTTCGAAACGAATGTTATTTGGAGCGGTCGTGAAAATTGACTTTTTATACATACAAAATTTGGAAAAACTTTCTTCATAAAAGTTGTGGAGCTCATCGATACGATCTCGTTCATATATGGAACGCAAATATCGGAGTTCGTATGAATTAATTATGAATTTTAGAAGAAAGGAGGGGAGAGGAGAGAAAAATAAAAAACAAAAAGAGGAAGGGAGGGGCAAAATAGTCATTTTGGACCAAATTGTGTGAGATTTGAAAGTCTGAGGAGTAACTTGTCGAAATTAGGATAGCAGGGACTGAACTGTCGACGCCCTAAAAGTACAGGGAGTGACCAGTAATTTCCCCATTTCTGTATTATAAGGAAGCAAAAGTCAAAGCTTTAGCCTCTTTTTCTTCTCCAACTCCAACAGATTCTCTATTTTACAACAATCTCTAAAATCTCCATATTCTCCCTTAAAATTTTAGAGTTTGCTGTAAATATTGGGAATTTAGTTTTCTCTTTCCTCACTTTCCCCTAAAATAGGGATAGTTATAAAGAATCTGTTGGAGCAAAAAAGGCTTATTTTTCCCTAAAATAGAGAAAATGTAAAAGTAAAATGGAATTTGAATTGTTATACTCATTTCATTTCATAGCCCCTTTATATAGGGAGAGAATTACAACGGAAAGATCAATTACAATGATGACATTAAATGCTGATTGATCCGTAATCGTGCTGATTGATGGTAATCGCTAATTCCTTGATTCCCTATCCGTCAGTCGCTTTGACGAAGACACATAATATGTTTTTCCTTTAACACTCCCTCTTGTGCCAAGTCAAAGACTAAATGGTGCATGAGTTATTGCCTCACTAAAAACCTTGCCAAGTAACAATAAAAACCCTGTGGGACAAAAAATACACCATTGGTCAAAGAAAAAGAGCACAACGCACCTTTTACATTTGAGTTTGACATGTGTGTGTTAGACTCCCCCTGACATCTACACCTCCCCCTGATACTTACATTAATCAAGGAAGCTTGGAAAGTCTTCGCATTCTTATGCTTTTCACATGTTTCTCAAATATGGCCTTAGGCAATGATTTGGTGAACAAATCTGCCACATTCTCCTAAGAGCTTACTGATAACTAGATGATAAGTGAATTGGTTAGAGCAACTCCAACAGATTCCCTATATTTTGATTTTTCTGTTAAAGGAAAAACGTATTATGTGCCTTCGTCAAAGTGACTAAGGGAGAGGGAATCAAGGGATCAGCAATTACCATCAATCAGCACGATTACAGATCAATTAGCATTTAATGTCATCATTGTAATTGATCTTTTCGTTGTAATTCTCTCCCTATATAAAGGGGCTATGAAATGAAATGAGTAGACCAATTCAAATTCCATTTTACTTTTACACGTTATCAGAACGCTCAGAGCAAATAAGCCAATAGAAAGAAAACTTCAGCTTTGAAAAAAAAAAAAAAAAAAAAAACCTCAAACCTTAATTTTTTCTTTTTTCTGCCGCCACCTAAACACCAAAAAAATAAATAAATTAATTAAAAAAAAAATCTCTTCTCTCCCCGGCCTCGCGGTAGTACCCCGTGCCCACACAAGCCTCGTCGCCCACACACAACAGAACCAACTTCGTCGTCCACACACGGCAGCACCCTACCTTCCACTTCGCTGCTGCACAAACATACAGCCCCGGCCCGCCCAGCCCAGCCCCGCGCGGCTCCTCTCACGCATAAGCGCCTGCATCTTCGCGCAGAACAGCCTTCGCCCAGGCCCTCGATCCCGTTACTGCGGTTCCCCATCCCCGCACAGCACAGTCCCGAGCCTATCCACCGATGCGGCCCTTAAAGACCCACCGTTCTTAACCTCGACCCTCCTGCAGCACCAGACCAGATCCGACCGAGAAGAACAAAGGAGAACTAGCAAACCAGAAGAAAAAAAAAACGCAAAGAAGAAGAGAGGAAAGAAAAAAAGAGAAAAAAGGGGGACCCAACCAAAAAAAAAAAAATAGGCTTGTGGCCCACCTTTGGCCAAAGAAAATAAGAAAAGAAGTGTCAATTCTCAGCCCAATAAATCAGCAAGCCCAGCAGAAGTCTAAAAAAAAAAAAAAACATCGCTATGCACGCCTGCATCAACATGCAGGCGCGTGAGTTAGGATTGTTTTATTTTCTCGAAATCAAGTATGTTTTCTTTATTTTATTTTATGATTTTATCCAAGCATGTGAATTTTATTTTCTATTTTTAACCATGCTTTATACTTTATTGTTTATGCTTTTATTATATTTTGTTATTGAGCATGTTTAGTTAAATAATTTTGATCATTTAAAGCATGCCTTATTATTTATGTTTTATATGCTGCAATATGCATGAACAAATGTACCGTACATAACTGCATCAGGTCGGTAACCAAGAGAAACAAATTCATTCAAAAACCTCTGAGCATGGTTGAAATCCCCTTCACATGGTTAATTAGAACGTTACAAGTGTGGACTGTAGGCTTCACACCACTACTTAGCATCTGTTCCACCACTGATAATGCTTCCTTTGTTTTTCCCTCTTTGCACAGCCCACCTAGGAAGGCACAGTAAGTATACGAGTTTGGGAAACAACCCTCAGCAAGCATTCTATTAAATAAAGTGCGAGCATTATCGATTTTCCCAATCTTGCAGTAACCATCAAGTAAAGCCGTAAATATCACTTCATTAGATTTGATGCCTTTGTCCTTGAGAGAATCGAAGAGGGCTTGAGCTTCTTTTAATCTCCCCAACTTACAGCTTTTAATCTCCCCAACTTACAGAGACTGTCGATGATGACACTGTAAGTCCACTGGTCAGGAACTAAATCACTATGTTTCATCAAACTAAGCAACCTATAAGCACTATCTACATGACCTGCTTTACACTGCCCATTGATCAACGAATTATATGTAATCTGGTCTGGTGAGAGCTTCCGTTCAAGCATCCTATCAAGAAGCGCCATTGCCTGGTGCACATTATTCCTTTTACAAAAGCCATGAATCAATCCAGTAAACGTGCGAGCATTTGGACGACACTTATTAGATTCCATCAAACCCAGAATCCCAAACGCAGCCTCAACCGCTCCCTCCTTGCAATACCCATCAATCAATGCATTGTACGTGACAACATCCGGAACCAACCTTTCCCCGACATCAGGTCTAGAACCTTCCTAGCATACTGAAGCTTATTTTCCTCACACAGGCTAGTAATGAGCACATTGTAAGTATTTACACTAGGCTCACAACCCTTCTCTTTCATCTCCTTGAACAAACTCATCCCTTCCAATCTCCTCCCCCCTCTACACTATGCATGAATAAGAACATTACATGTCGGCGCATCTGATAAACACTCATCCTTCTCCATATTAGAGTACAACTCAAACGCCTCGTTACTCCTGCCAGCCTCACAGAGCCCGTGTATCAATACATTATACGAAACCACATCTCTTGCACAACCGTTGTTGGGAATCACCTTAAAGTCCTGTAAGCACTATCCACATCCTTATTCCTACAATGCCCCATTATCAAAGAATTGTAAGTATTCGTATTCGGCTTCAAACCCGCCTCAACGATCTTACTAACATAGACACCAGCCTCAACTACATTGCCTAATCTACAATAAGCATTCACCATGATATTATATATATGCAAATCAGGGGAGATTTTATCCTCCAACATTTCCAAATACAACATTTTCAAATCTTCAATCCCTAAAAACTTGGAAATTGAAAATAAAAGAGAATCATAACACCTGGGGGTGATCTTGAACCCGAATTCGTGCTTGAACCGGCGCAACCGGTCCAGCACGAACCGGGCGTCGGCATTAGAAATTGAAGCCTTAATCATCGAAATGCGGACCCTCTCGGCGGGGCCGGAGAAGCCGTTGCGGAGGAGGAGGGCGAGGAGGGAGGAGTGGGAGTGGACGTTGTGGTGGAATTTGGGTTGTGGGCGAGCCAGGTGAAGAAGTGGAGGGCGGTTCGGGGTTGGACCGGGTTGAGGGAGAAGAGGGAGGAGACGTGGGAGGGGGATATGGAAGGGATAAGGGCTTTGAGGGAGGGGTGTTTTTGCCAGTTTGGGCGGGAGAGGATGGCGAAGAGCTGGGAAGGGAGGTTGTCCGGTGGTGGTGGAGAGGAGGAGGAGGAGGAGGAGGAGGAGAGTTGGTGCTTGAATCGGGTGATCGTGGCCATCGGTTTTCTAATCATCAAGGCGGCGGCGTGGCGCGGCGGACATTTGACGGTGGGGATGGAAGAGGAGGGCTGAGTTTCTGGGCAAGTGGACAAGTTTTTTGATTCGGGTTTAGGGTTTAAGGGTTTTTTTTTTTTTTTGGGTTTAGGGTTTAAGGGCCCTTTTGGGCTTAAACCAACTTTATGACATGAGAATAGCACCAAAATTGCCCAGATGCCAAAGGCTATTCACATTTTTAGTTACCAATGCTATATATATATATATAGCTTCAGATGCATATTATTCGGTAATTGTGGATTTTTAATAAAATATTTAGTAGTAGATTACATTTGAAATAATTTTACATATGACTTTGAGACACAATAAATTTCACAAATATCTCATTTTACCTATCAAAGCATAATATCATTAATCGAATAACAAACATGATTAATAAAATATTTCATAGCCACAATAATTATTTTTCTATTTAAGAATCTGACAGAACAAGTACCTAAGAATGTGAAACTTCTTTTTTCTTTTGAAAAGAACAATTGAAAGTTTACCAAGACTTATATATATAGAAAATTTTATATATAGTAGCTAACTCAAGAAATGGCTACGACAAGATTGAGCAATCCTTAGAAAGTCTTTGGGCTGAACCTGAATTGGAACAATCGAACATGACTACCTAAAATGCAACATTATCCAACATCACAATAAGTAACAAGTAACCTAGCACTACTATGGAAAAGACTGGAACGAAACCAATAACTAACCCTAATATTATTTACTGAACTGAGAGGCACCCTACGAAAGGCCCTAGAGAACAATGCTAACAAACTAAAACTAGGGCTGGGCATCCAAAACCGAAGTCCCGGTACCGTTCCGAAACCGTCCCGAAATCAGTCGGTACGGGCCGGGACCAAATTCTGAAATTTACTATTTGGGCCCGTCCCGTCCCGTCCCGTGGAAACGGGCCCGGTACCGGTACTAGGTTAGTCGAAACCGATTGATCCCGTCCCGTCCCGGTAAAATTAATTAAATTAAATCTTTAATTTTTTATATTACTTGGTTGGTTTTGATTGGGTAGTTTGTGGGAACACAAAGGAATGACCACACTTGATCAAAACAGACCTAAACTAAACGGCCAAAGGCCCTAAGCCGATCGATCCCCAATTCTTCTAGTCCAGTCTCCACTCTCCAAACTTCCAAAGACATCGATCGATCTCCACTCTCTTCTCTACTCTCCACTCTCCACTCTCCAATTCTTCTTCTGTTCTTCATCTAAATCCCCGATCCCCAATTTCTTTCCAATTTCCCTTCACACAGCAAGCCCGATCCCCAATCCTTACTTTATTGTGAGGATTCAAGGCTTCAAGCACCATCCTCGACCTTACTTTCAAACAGATCCGAAACAACTGAGGAGGAGCTCGATTTGGAGCAGTCCGACCCGGAATCGTGGCTTTTTTCGTCATCATCAACAATCAAGGTGGCTTGGTACTCGCTAATCTGTTAGATCTGTGCCATATGAAATCGATTTGATTTTGAATTTGAAATCGAGGAGAATCGAAGGTGTGGAGGGAGGGTTGAAGATCTGGGGTTGAGTATCTCGTCCTCTTTCGCAAGGGTTTCCAATTTCTTCAGGAGTTACTGAATTCTTCTCATAATTTCGTTCCTTTGGATCTATTACAAGCTACGGGTCTCTCTTTATTTTATCAGACGGATCTTTAAATTGTTGTTACTGCCTCAGATTTGTGAATTGTGATGTTTTATATCGAAATTGCCACTTGAATTATGTGCTACGTTGATGCAAATCTTGTGGTTTGAGTTCTGGACTTGGTTGAGATCAAGCAAAATGATGATTCTTTCTGGTATTAGAATGGTATATTTGGTTCGCAAGACTTTCCTTTTCTCAGGGATCGTTGTGAGCGTGGATACACTGCTCAAGGTACTATAGAAAATCCATGTTTTTACCTGTTTGTAATTGACCACTTGTTTCTGCATAATGTGATTTCGGCTTAATGATGTGGGGTGGTCTTGTTCTGGTTTCCACTTGTTTATAGTATTGTTGAGTGGATTATTACTGAATTAGTTCATTCAGATCCATAGTCTGAATCAGATAATGTGATCATCTGTGTGGGGGAAAAACAGAAAAGTGGGGAAAAACAGAAAAGAAAAAGGAATCGGGTATCCCGAATTGGGCCCGGGCCTGACCCGATCCCGGTCGGTTTCGGTACCTTCAGTACCAACCTTGAAAAACCGTAGTCCCGTCCCGGATAATATTTTCGGTACCGGGCTCGGTATCAGTCAGTAACCGGCCCGTCTCGGCCCGTGCCCAGCCCTAACTAAAACTATGCTTAGCTTAATAAACTCTTTAGTAGAATTGACCCAGCCCTTAGCCGGCCCAGCAAGATGGGAAGCCCAAGCAACCCAGCACTCCACACTCATCCACGAACCAAACCGAGACGCCCGCCGTTGCCTACCTCTACTGCCTGCACATCATGCGTTCGGTCCATACCAGAAGCACGCTGCACAGCTCGACGCAGCCAATCAACCAAAGCAATCCCGCGACAACACGACCGTGAAGGGCCAAAACAATCCCGACATATCTCCCACCTCCACCGCGCAACCCCTAACGTGCCCAGCCTCTCCTGCTCCACCATCTCATGAACCACAGCCAACAGACCCAAGACTCTCCAGATCGGAAACGGTCCAGCCATCATACCAAGGCTCCGAGGTGTTTATTCTTCCTATCGCTCACCTCCCAACCCGGTAGGGATGGAGGAGCAATGCTAAGGCAAGGAAAGCCCGTCTGACGATGACATCGTGGTGACGCACCGCCGGATGGAGCAGGAGATGAAGGTAGCGGCTGTTCCTCTAGAGAGCAAACCTAGAGAGTAGCCTGTTGTATCTTTGCTGATGGCCGCTTCAATGTTTGGACAATGGAAACCTTTCTCCCATTTTCAAAGGAGTTCTATATATACTAACGAAAACAAAAAAGGAAACTTGCCGCAAACGTTAGCACACCTATATATACAGGCCTTAATAAATCTTAATTCTCAACATCTTCCTTTGATTTTGTTCACACTCTTGGCCCCTGTGTTTGTTCTCTTTCTTATCAAGATCATGGATTCTCCAAAGAAGTCAGAGATAGATGGAGACCTTAAATTTGAAGTAAAAAAAATGGCAGTAATATCTGTATCAATACTGTTAAAGACGACGCCCACACATAAATAAATTAGCAAAGAGGCCTTTAGTTCCCGGCAGCCCCAAGAAACTGCTCACCTCCCCCTAGAAGCATCTTCAACAAAAATAATGAGTTCTTTATCAAGTTTGATGATTTGAAATCTGCTTTCAATCTCTACTTCCAGAGACAAAGTGGCAAAGAAATAGAGGCTGAAGAAGATGATTGGGATTAAGCGGGCGGACCGACTGGCTAGTTTTGCAAATTAGTTTCCCTTTACTCGGTTACTTTTTTGTTCATTGCTAATTTGCTATGTACGTATACATGTGATTCTTTGTTTATCTGATGTAACAAGCTAAAGCATTGGCTACCCTAGCTAGCTTTGTTTCTTGAAATCCATTTTGTATTATTCAAGGGAATCACATTGTTTGATGTCCAAGTTTAATGATTCCTTGAGTTAATTTTATCTTCTTTCCTTGATTAGTCCTTTGTGTTTGCTTAGAAAATTAAATGATCGAGTTTTCTTCTCTTATTTGTTTATCTGGGTTTTCCCTTCACTCAGTCTCCGATATCATATTTTGCCTCGGTTATTAATCAACTTGCAGACCGTAGCTAGGTCAACTCCTCATAGGGGCGACTTCGTAGTGGGTTTATATAGTCCCATTAGAAAATTAATTGGAGGGAACGACCATGCATCTTAGTCTTACTCCACTTTTTCACCCTGAAGTCTTTTTGAATCAACATATCAGATAGTTCTCCCAGTTTATAGGCCTAACTCTGCAAATCTAAGCAACTCCCTGTGGTACTGTGGAAGTGATGAAGCACTCCCTCCACGGATCAATAGATTGAAGTTCTGCATACTACTTCTGCCCATCTTTGATAATTTCAAAAAGATGATGAAAACCCCATCAACATGATCTGCAAAATAAAGTCTAGCTTGTCTGAACCGCCTTGCCGTGGCGACGATATATCTCCTTCTACCCTGTAATTGAGATTTGTCTGTCTGTGTTCTTGTGACTGAGAGTGTTCAAACCTTTAAACATAGAATTTAGGTTTTAGGGTTTTTTCTTCAACACAAAAATTTGTTGCTCAGCCAATGTTAGCATGAGCTTCATTATACACGCGAATATGTGTAATGAAGCATTTTGGTTTCATCACTCAACATTTTCATTTGATTCATTTTTAGTGAACACTTTCTCCAATTTAGGGTGGGTAGCAAAATTCTTCCCATGTAATAAAGCTCAAACTAAATTTGGTACATCTTGAGTTTTGGAGTGAGATAACTATTTGTTTGAGGCTATCATATTCAATTCGACATTAAAAAGAAACAATGTCGCCAAGGCCAAGGGGACTGCACTATCACAATGTTGAAATTTTGGGTCTTCATTCAAATTTTTAACAATTTAATTAAATGTTCCTATGTGGACGTGTAATGCCACATGACAAACAGAATTATAAGAATAAATAAAAATAAAAAATTGTTAAAACTGAAATGCATTTGAAAAATTGAAATCTTTGTCTTTTTATATGGATCTTCATCTTCACATAAAATGGTGCATGTAAATAGTAATATATATATATATATATATATATATATCAGAGCCTTTCTAGTGAGGTATATCTTTTTTGGTCTTTTATAGGTGGATAGAGTATTAGACCAATTTTTCGATCATATTTTTACATCTCAACTGATTTTCTGATCATAATTAAAGGGCACGGACACAACAAATCTTCAATTAACTAATCTCTCAGATTATCAAAGTTTCTCCGGAGCAAACCTACCTTCAACCTAGTTGAAAACCAGCGAAGTAAGGGTAACGCCGTCGCAACCCAGCGAAGCTAAAGTCACGCTTTAGCAAACTCGTGCTTTCACCTACTTCCCAGTGATTGCTCTACTTAACCTACAATGCTAAGTATCGACTCGGTGACGCAAGAGATCACACCACCAGTCCTTATCCGTAAGGCAGAAGTCCTTTTCCGAAAGGCAGAAGTCCTTTTTCGAAAGGCAGAGAAAAGAACCTGGTGACGAGGTTGGTGCTCTCCTTGTCCACAGCGTTTGATTTAGAAGTCAGGTCAAGGGACGCCCCGACGACTGCACCCCACGGTGCTGGCACGCCTGTGCACTCAAAAGAGACTGTTTGCACGCCATATTGGTTTTGGAGCCAAACAGCAGGTACCCAACCTTAATTCTTGTCAGAGAAAAACATGGAAATTGTTAGCAAAATCAATATTTTGTTTAATCAATACCTCCGAGCCCAAATCCTAAATCAATCACATAGGACGATTTACACTGATTTTGAAGAAATCAATTAATGTACATACCTCTAATAATTTGGAGGATTTACCACATCACCAAGCATAAGTAACACTCTCTTTATGGGCCCACAAGCCATGGTGGGACCCAACCGCGACATGCATCTCATAGCCCGATGTCCAAACTACGCCACAGTAGTCAGAAGCGGCTAATACCTCTCCGGGAAGCCACATTCCCGGCCTTGCTAAGTTGTCTTCACAATATGGCTTTCTAGACTAGAATAGTGGTTTTTAGATCCCACATTGAAGAATATGTAAAAAAGAGCGGTTCCCTTACCTATAAAAGGGACCCTGCCTCCCACTTAAAATCTATCCCATTACAACACACTTTGCAATCCATTTGGGCTGTAAGGCCCAAACCCATATAGTGCAACACTTCAAGTGGACGTAGTTTCCTGCTAAGGCGGGAGACGAACCACTATATTTCGTGTGTCTTGTTCTCTCTCTCTCTTACTCTCTCTTTAACGTTAATTAGACCCCTCGGTCACCTACATTAACATTGGCGCCATTTTTGGGAAGCCAACACAAAGGTTTCGTCATGTACCATGAACTTTGGCCGGTTAGCGTCAAGTTGACGCTCAGTCAACGCCCATCAGGGCCCGTCAAGGCTGATCAACGCTCGAACAAAGCTTGGTCAACGCCAATCTAAAAAAGGCCAACGTTGCACCACTCAAAAAAAAAAATTGCTACCAATTTGCTCTGGACACCGGAGGTCCACTTTGGGCACTTTGGCATTCTTCAGTCATTATCAGCGCTCCCGCTGGACTATACACCGCTAGCCCATAGCAAGGAGCCTTCTCCTTGGCTTGTTACTCCGCCAAGCAAGCCTCCGTCAAGAATCAATCCTGCCAAGCTCCAAGCCCTCCTCTTTATCTGTTCACATCACCAATCCCCCGATACATGCTGAGGAAATACAGCTCCGCTGACCACGGTCAACACTGCACACCCCTTAATGCGATCATCATCCCACCTCTATGCAATAGCTCCTCACCGGCAACCGTTGTGCATGAGCTCTGCACTGCTAACCGCTAGAAATCATCCACCGCTGGCCAAAGCTCCACCATCGCTGGCCAAGGATACCGCTGGCCAAAACTTTTTCCATTAGCCATACACCGCTAGCACACCAAAGCACCAGCACCACCAGCGACCTCTATTCGGTAGTCTTTCGCTAGACTGTACACCGCTACTGTCAACCGCTAGCAAGCCAATCCTCCGCTGGACACCGACCTTCCGCTAAAACCACGCCAAGCTTCACTCATTGCACCTAGCGGCATCAATCAATACTGCAATTACCCTTGGCCACAGCACAGCCTCCACTAGCAAGGCTAGCCCCTAGAGCCAACACGCGCCTCTGCTAGCGCCAGGCAAAGCTAGCGCCTACTGCCAAGCTACAGCTCCGCCAACCACTAAGGTTCACTGCCAAGCTTTACCTCCAGCTCATCCGCATGTCATCATCTGGGTTTAATGATCCGATAGTGAGGCCAATGCACAACGCAAAACTTCTAGCTCATCTGCAGCTCTGCCTGTCATCATCTGTGCCCGCTGCAAATCACTAAACCCAACAACCACTTATATGCTTTAGACACCCACAGATGGCTATGTTCCTCTCTGGGCACCCAGAGTTCTTGTCCAAGCAAGCATCTCACTCTCTTTTCTGTGAAATCGCGTTCTCCCTGCACATTTCAAAGATATGCTTCAACCAGATAAGTCTATTATTGATAATCTCCAGTTAATTGATAACCATACTTGTATACATCTGAAATTCAACTATTTCTACCGAGCATTCAACTACTTGCAAATGATACCTCAACTATGAGTTGATGTACATTATCAGAGCCTTTATCCACCTAAGCTATGGAGCGTCATGCTTGGACAACTCCAACATGATTTGGGAACTTATATCAATTTCAAACTCCAACTCACTCTAAATCAGCATAAGATAAGTCACTATATCTCGATACACGCTCTTGCAATTCAAGCTATTACCATGCCATTACATGCTTTTACTACTTCTAAGCATGTCTACAATATATCACATTTGATATGCATTTACATGCTTCTATGACTTTAGGCATGCTTATACCATATATCAATTTAAGTAGTACACATGCTATGTTCAAAGCCATGCTTCAAATGTCTCCATGATCCTTAGGCATGTTTACAAAATACAAAATTTTTATTAGCAAATTCGCTACAAGTACATGCTACACATGCCATGCTTCTATTAATTGCAAAATTAAATAAACATGTGACACTCAAACAACCTATGCCATATCTAGAAACTTGTGACACTTATGACTTAATTAAACATTCTCGGATAAATGACTTGCTTGGGTTACGACTCGCTTGGGTATCGAGCATGGCCATGACTTGCTTGGGCCATGCCTCGCATGCTCGCACAGTGCCTACCCGCTCAACTACACCCAACTTGCTCGAACACAACCTAACTCGCTCAAACATATCCAACATGCTTTAGTTAAGCTCTAGGTTTACAATGCTTCATAGCTTTCATCAAGAGCTACTCCTGAAATTTTATTTGGACACCCATCACACTTTCCACTATCTAATATGCATGTCACATGGCCAAAAGATCCATATGTTATTACTTTCTATACTTATTTGTCATTGTTCATACAATTACAAAACTTTACATATGGTCTAGCCTCCAGGCACCATACTTTGTCAAACTCTCCCCACGGGAAAGAGACCTAAACGGGTCTAGACTCCACGAGTCTATGGTCTATGACCAACCGCCACGCGGTAAGGCAATGCCTCATAATGACAATGACTGCTACGCGGCATTGTAGTCAAGCTTTTCTCCTCCGGGAAAGAGTAAAGGGACAGGTTAACGCAGCCCACAGCAGCCATTGATCTGGCAGTTAATCCCTAACGCTTGGGTATCAAAGATTAGGTTCGCTACCTAGAATCCACAGCTTATACGTAGCTCCCCTCATCAAACAATTTTTCGACTATACGGAGGTCTATAGCCAAGAGTGGGGGACTCCTCGGAGCGCCTAGCAGGGGCCCACCTGAAAGGGCATAAGCGCTCGCTCCGACCAATTCTAGATGGACGACGCACTTGCACTAATATGCTCGCAATACCGCACAAAGCTACACTTTGGTATCAACCTCGCAAGAAAACACTCCTTGACTAGGGACTTCGGGGACTTGTACATACAGCCCAGCATAATTAGCAACGGTTACATTTACGCCTCAGGGCATCACATTCGAGCTTCCCGCTCATGAGCTCTAACACTCACGCCTCGGCGGCATCCCTGAGCTTAGTGCTCATGCCTTCACTGCATCTCCGAGCTCTAACGCTCACGCCTCGGTGGCACCCCCGAGCTTCGCGTTCTTACCTTCACGTCATCCCCGAGCTTCTCGCCCACAAGCTCTAACTCTCACGCCTCCGTGGCACCCCCGAGCTTCGCTTTCTTACCTTCACGTCATCCCCGAGCTTCTCGCCCACAAGCTCTAACGCTCACTCCTCCGTGGCACCCCCGAGCTTCGCACTCATGCATTCACGGTAACCCCGAGCTTCCCGCTCACAAGCTCTAACTCTCACGCCTCCGCGGCACCTTCGAGCTTCATGCTCAGGCCTTCCCGGCAACCCTCGAGCTTCCCGCTCACGCCTTCCCAGCACCCCCGAGCTTCCCGCTCATGCCTTCCCGGCAACCCTCGAGCTTCCTGCTCATGCCTTCTAGGCAACCCCGAGCTTCCGGCTCACGCCTTCCCGTCACCTCTGAGCTTCCCGCTCATGCCTTCCTGGCACCCCCGAGCTTTCATGCTCTTGCCTTCAGGCATTTCCAAGTTTTACCCTCACATCTCCTCAACATAATACACATTAATTGAACATTGAATTCTTCTACCATTTGTCGTTTGCAACAAATCGAATTCTTTTCGTGTTCCACTAATACGAGCGAAAACCAAACACAAGTGTTCGCGTATTCATCGTTCATGAAATTACAAACGCTTGCCTTCATGGAACTCATGCGACTTACACCGACCTTAACCTCGTTAACTCGATCTCATTCATTCTCTTGCGAGCACCACGTGCATCATATGCAATTCATATGCTTATTCATATGATATGTTCACACAACTATACGCGTTCTCAAGTTTGTACGTCATAACCGATCATAATCGGCGTCATTCACATGTATACATCAACATGTATCATGCACCTCGTACATTCGTATATGCCAACGTATATCAATGCAATTCACATTCGTTGCCTAGTACAACAAGCATTCTCCATACGAGTGCTTTTGTCTTTGTTGTGCAGGTTAACGAGTCCCTTCTTGCTTACGAAGTTTGGGAAATTGTAGGGGCTAGGCACCTCTCGGACATTACTTATGCTTGATGACATCATGTGTATAACTCCCTAACCAAGAAGCTCCTCTTACTTGGGGACTTCTGGGACTTGTACATACCTCCAATAATATGGAGGATTTACCACATCACCAAGCATAAGTAACACCATCTTTGTGGGCCCACAAGCTATGGTGGGACCCAACCGCGACATGCATCCCATAGCCCGATGTCCAAGCTACGCCACGGTAGTCGAAAGTGGTCAATACCTCGCCGGGAAGCCACCTTCCCGGCTTTGCCGAGTTGTCTTCACAATATGGCTTTCTAGACTAGAATAGTGATTTTTAGATCCCACATTGAAGAATATGTCAAGGAGATGGGTTCCCTTACCTATAAAAGGGACCCCTCCTCCCACTTAAAATCAATCCCATTACAACACACTTTGTAATCCCTTTGGGCCGCAAGGCCCAAACCCATATAGTGCAACACTTCAAATGGACGTAGTTTCCCGCTAAGGCGGGAGACGAACCACTATACTTCTTGTGTCTAGCTCTCTCTCTATCTCTCTCTCTCTCTCTCTCTCTCTCTCTCTCTCTCTCTCTTTAACGTTAATTAAACCCCTCGGTCACCTACATTAACAATTAGATACCTCTTAAATGAATAAGATCGCCATCTCTAGAAAGCTGGAGCTTTGTCTCTCTTCGAGGAAGCTCAATAACCTCGTGCCAAGTGATCAAATGCAGGTTAGAGATGGAATATTGATTTGAGACTGAAATCAATTCCTTTGCCACAAAAATTAATCCTTGCCGCGTATCAAATCAAACACCCAAGCACCAATTTCTTCAATTACAGACCGAAATCAATTCCCTCTGCTCTCTCTATCTCTCTCTCTCTCTCTCTCTCTCTACCTCTCTGTGGAGTGAAGATGGAATCAGACTCATAACAGGGAAGATGGAATCAGACTCCAAATCAAAATTCTCAGTAAACAGCGTAACAGCGTAATGAGGGACAGGGAAGATGGAATCAGACGCCAAATCAGAAGCGGTAGTCAGAAGCGGCAACACTGAGCATCACCCCAGGCATGCTGTTTCTTGCTACGACAACACTGAGCATCACCCCAGGTGTCGTAGCAAGAAACAGCATGCATTGAGCAGCACCCCATGTGACAAAGCAAGAAACAGCATGCAGGGGAAAAATCGTCTTTTCGTCCATGACCGGCTCGGCTCCAGCCTTCACTATTCATAAGCCGATGAACAGTGCCTTGAGAAATAATATATAGTAAATATTAGTTAAAACACTGCAAAAAAGTTTAATTATAAACTATATTGAAGTTAGGAGTTTGTGAATACTATATATCTTGGTCTAGAAGTGAATATGAGGTAGGAAATATTGATTTTCCAAAAGCACAATAAAAAAGAATGTGCATGTTTTAAAGAGCTGGAAATTTTCAGTAGACATGTACAGTTCAATGATCATAAGTCAATAACGCAAACACCACAAACACATTAATTGTATATCAAAATAAGGTAAATAATAATATGGAGTCTATACCTGAATAAGAAAAAAAAGGTCGAGATAATTCAAAATTCCATATAGCTCTATTTGAGTAGTTTGCTGATGAGAAAACTCCTCAGACCAAAAGCGAATAATCCAAAAAAAAATCCAGCACTAACTCAACGCAAGCTGCACCATGAAGCAGTCACAAAATGAAAACCCACAAATTAATTCAACCCTACGATTAGATATCGAAGAAGATGATGAAGAGTCAGCCCTTTGACCAGAAATTAAAGAAGGAAAAGCATACCTAAATTCACCCCCAAATCTTTGCTGTTCAAAGAAAATCTCAATTCACCACCATCTTCACTTCCTATCCATCCCACGGTTTCTCCTTCTCTACAGACCTTTTTTCCTCTCAAGTCACCAAATTTCTCTCTCTGAGTTCTACCCCCAAATCTGGTCATGCTTTCTTTGGACGGGATTTTCCATGGTTGCTTCCATATCTGCTAACTTCTCCACCACTTCTAGGCAAACTTTCGCCCGTTGGCGAATTTATTGTCCCCTTTGATGAGGCTGTTCAGATTGCTTCGGCAATCCAACCCTCTAAGATTACTTGGTTTCTCTTGGGCGTTCTTGAGCCCTATGTGTGTTCCGACTGGCGGAGGAGGTGGCTTGATTCGGTTCTGCGGTGGTGGCTTCTGTTCATGGAGCGGCAGGATCTCGGCGGCGGTAGTTCGTTGCGGCAGTGTGCTTGGTGGCTGTTTGATAGGATTAGGGTTTGTAAAATTTTCTTGGGCTTTCGGCTTTTAGCTGGGTTTGCCCCATCGGCTTTACTTTATGTTCGCTGGGCCTGTGTGCCTTATTTGCTGGGCCTGTGTGCCTCTTTAGCTGGGCCTACGTGCCTCTTTTGCTGGGGTCTTATGTACCTCTTGTATTTTGCTTGATCTTTGGATCTTCTAATACAAACCTTGACCAAAAAAAAAAAACAGCACCAAACACCCATCAGCCTCCTCTTCATCTATATCCACAGGTACCACACTACTGATCAGCCACAATGCGTTGTACACTCGTACAACCTGTGAAGTTAGCCTGATGATTAACACATTTAACACAAAAAATTACAATCTACACTATGAAGGTCACTTTCCAATTTCAATTTCAATTTCAACTTCTTTCAGTAAAACCTAAATCATGAAAATTCGCTGATACCGAGCTGAGGATTATCACTATCTTCTTCAATAGAAAAGAAATTAATGGAAACAATTAGGGGAAAAAGAGTAAAATTGAAACTGACCTCTGGAGACGGTGATGAGCGAGAGAAAGGCTTGCTCAAGATCGGCGGTGAGAGCAGTCCTTCTTGGGGAAGGGGAACTTAATCAAACTCCTCAAATCTCGTCGTGGTGTCTATGTTTCCTGAGAATTTCATCCTGGGACAGAGATTATGGATCCTTCGCTTCTTAGGTGCACCAAAATCTCCAGGCTCGATCACGCAATATCTTCGCCCTCTCTCTATCTCTCTGTTTCTCCGTGGATCAAACGTCGCTGTCTCTATCTCTCTTCCCCTCTCTTTCAGTCTATGGATCACCTACCAAAACACACTGATCAAAGCAGTGGCAAGGTCCGTGGCAAACAAACGAAATAACGAGTGTCTAATACAAACAGCAAAGTAGCTAGGGGCAAGAGTGTAAAATGCCACAAAAAAGACAGGGGACAAAAGCGGAAGTATATTGTTACCTGGGAACAGTAACCGGCCTTTAGTATATAGTAAATACAATTTCGTACTAGGCAAAAGTTATTGTAAAAATAAAAAATATAATAATAAATAAAAAAACTGATTTTTAGCATGACCAAGTTATTGGCAAAAGTCATTGTAACAACAAAATTTGATCTTTAGTGACAATAAAGTTGTTGGTAAAAGCTGTTGTAACTTGTAAACAAACACCTGACCTTTACCGACAACTACGTTTCCTTACTAACCATTGTAAAGAAACACCCGAAAACCTTCTGGCGATGATACTTATCCGCAGAAGTTATTGTAAAACAAGAAAGAGACGACTTTCCCCTTTTCAAAAAAGAAAAAAAAAAAAAAGGAAAGTGACAACCTAATAATCGGGAAAAGTTATGCACTACTAGAAAAATAGGTCCTTTCACAAGGATGATGTTGTCACAGAGCTTCACACAGACAATTATCCGTGTATAAAGTGTTACAGTACATACGGAAATCTGTGTGTATACATTTTTCACACGGACTACTGTGGCCACATAAGGTTCAAACTGAGACCCAATATTTTTCAAGTCAATTTACACACGGAGTCCTTGTGAAATAAATTAAAATTCAAAGAATCTTGTAAATTTGTCGGAGGTAAATTAAAAATTCACACGGTTTTCCGTGTGAAATACTTCTTCACACGGATATCTGTGTAAAAATATGAATAATAAGATTCTAGTAAACATAATTATATATGAATAGTGTTAATATTTATGTAACAAAAAAAAATGTTAATATTTAGAACTGACACGGCCGTCCGTGTGAGTTTTATATCAAAATAAACTGAAAGAAAAAATTTAAGTACATAATTTTAGTAGTGTAATTTTATTTGGCTCACTATTTCTAGGTTTCACACAGATATCCGTGTGAAATCTTTTCAATAGCTTTTTGCAAAATTTCAACATGGTCCATCTAAGTCATTCTAATATCTCTTCATTTAAGTTTTTCAGGTCTCTCAAGTCAGAACCACCCACCTCTCTCTCTCTCTCTCCAGATCTATCTATGAAGTACTAACCTTTACATATGGTTTTCGGTTATTTCTCTCTACCATTGTCTTTGTTATTCTATGTAATTTTCTTGCTATTTTTGTGATTCTTTATTGTAGATCTATGGGTGTAAGATCTATTATTTGTGGATCTGAGAATTTTTTTTGATGGGGTTGGCCTGACGCGAAATTTTTTTTGTGGACCGAAACTTGTGGATCTGAGGTGAGATTCGCCCTGACGTGAAGAATCTAAAGACCGCCTTCTCTTCCTTGGCAAGGTTTCTGATTTTTGGGTAATTTTGTTATATGATTCTGATATAATTGGGGGTTAGGGTTTCAGATTGGGTATTTTTTATGCAGAGAAAATTTGAAAGTTAGACAGCATTGCACAGCGGGTAAAATTCAAGATGCCAAATCTGTAAATCCTATACAGGTAAGGTATGGATTTCAATTTCCTCTCTTTGTTATTCTTTGTAATTTTCTTCCTATTTTTCTGTTTCTTTATTGTATATCTATGGGAGTAAGATCTATTATTTGTGGATCTGAACACTTTTTTTGATGGGGTTGCTGGTTTGGATTTTATGTTGTTGATAGGTTCCAGAGGGGTCTGAAGCTCAAGCCCATGGCTTTGATCAAGAAGTTGCGCAAGCTTTGTTGAGTTTCCTATTTCATAGAACCTGTCGAGACAATTTGAAAGACTACAAATCCGGAATCACCATGAAGGACAATAGAGTAAATGGACGAACCAAAAAAAATAAATATCTAAAATATTTGAATAATTCATTAAAATTCAATAAATATATAAATATAGATTGCTGAAATTAAAGTGGGGTCCGCACGAATCTCATACATGGACAACATTTTTTGTGTGAAAGAGCATTAGCAACGCTCGCAACACGTACAAATTTTAAATACGTGAGTGTACTGTGTGAAAAGATGAATACATACGGAAATCCGTATAAATTTATACTTATTTAAACAGATTTCAACCGTGTGAAAATGTCTGTTTTTCTAGTAGTGATGGTAAATTAGCACCTCTTTAACAACGCCCTTGTCAAGGAAAATAATTCATTGTACAAAAAAAAAAAAAACACCTAATGACCTTATCATCGTAAAAAGTATTGTACAAAAACAAGGGACAACATTTTCTAACGAGCAAAGCCTCAGATTAGGTCAGTGTAAAAAAACACCTAACTACCTTTGGCGACGAAATGTCTTCGGTAAGTTATTTTGTAAAAACATGCACTTGACCTTTATCGAGGAACATGCCATTGGCAAAACCGCAAAATTCATTGCAAAAAATAAATAAATAAATAAAAAATCTGATATCGATTTGCGAAGAATTGTGGTCGGCAAATAATATTGTATACGAGAAGAAACACGACCTTCAGCGACGTTAATGTCGTGGCCACAAGACATTAATTGTTAAAAGGAAAAGAAAAAAAACTAATTTTTGGCGACAATATATCTTGTTGTAGGGCTAAAGTCGATGTAAAAGAGCACCTTCCCTTCAATGACGATTAAATTGTTGGTAAGAATATACAGCAGTACTGTAGGTTTTATGCATGGTTCTTGTTAATTATTAGGTTTTGGTTCAAAAGAATAATCTCTTTTCCTGTATTTGATTCTTGCATGCTTCTTCTATAACTCAAAAGGATTATCAAGAAATATCAAGAAATGAAAGAGAAAACTCAAAGAATCTGCAAACTCAAACTCAAAAGACTCTGATACTAAATAATACATGATCGATGAAATGGATTTCAAGAAATTAACAACACTAGCTTAGCTGGCCATGCTTATCTTGATACTTAAATCAGATAACCAAACAATCACATATACCTAACTATATACAGACATGCATATGACTTAATAAGAACAACAGGAATTTTGCAATACAAGACCATTGGCTCCACTAATTAATCCCAGTCATCTTCTTCAGCCTCAGTCTCTTTGCCACTTTCTCTCTCGAAGTAGAGTTTGAAAGCGGGTTTCAGATCATCGTACTTGATAAAGAACTCATTAGTTTTGTTCAAGACGCTTCTAGGAGGAGGTGAGCAGTTTCTTGAGGCTGCCGGGAACGACGTAAAGGCCTCTTTTCCATCTTTGCTTTCTTTACCACTGAGTTCCCTGACTTCCCTCTTTAGCGGGAGTTGAGCAGTACCAATCGCTGCCATCTTCTTATCTTCAGATTCAAGGCCTCCAACTAGTCTTGACTTTTTTGAAAAATCTATAATCTAATTGATTAGAAAGAGAACAAACCCAGGCCAAAAGTATGAACCAAGGTCGAGGAAATAAAGGAAGAATTTTTGTGGAGTAAGACGTATTAACGCGTCTATATATACAGGTCTATTGTCGGCGAGTTTCCTTTTCTCACTATGCCAAAAAAGCTATCAGACAACAGAGTTCAGACGACAGAATAGTCATTTTCTGTCGTCTGAGTGTTTCAGACTAAACTCAGACGACACATAAATTAAATGTGTTGTCTGAATACAATGAGAAACCATGCTTGTTTCATTTTGAAGATATGGTCAGACTCAGACGACACTTAAGTGTCGTCTGAACAAATAAAAATTTTCTTAGCAAAACGTTTGGATTTCCCTCCAACAAGAATAAGTCTTTTCCCTCCTAAATTCCCAAACCCTATCGATGACCAGTGAATGTAAAACTACTCAGACAACAGAGCTAAGAAATTCTGTTGTTTGAATAAGGTGAGTTTGACTTTTTTTATTTGAAGTCTGTCTTTACATAACACAAAACCTAGCTAGCAGGCTTCGTTTTACCTCTCGTGCCGCTCTGTCTAAACTCTCTTACCAACAGAAACTCGATCTATACCTCTAAAAAATCAGCCTCTTCTGAAACCCAGTCCTCTCTAACCCAGATTTGTCTCCTACTCTCCTTGACGAATCGATGATCGACGGCGATACATCTCTGCTCCCCCATCGTTGACCTCGCCAACTCGATTAGAGACTTGGAGTTCTCCCGACTCGGCAACCTGCAAGAGTGCAACACTAGAACGAGCAACCCATCTCCGGCCTCCGATCTGGGCCTCCAGCCTTTCAAGCCCCACCGGCCACCGACTCCAGTCTTTCAATCCTCACCAGCAACCCATCTCCGCGGCTCCGCCTCCAGGTATCTCACCATCTCTCTCCCTCTCCGTTTTCTTCTCCTCCTCTGTGACGGCCGAAGGGTTCTTTCGATCCTCCTCTAATCTTGTATTCTTGTATATATCATTTTCCAATCAATAAATAATCGATTTCCATTTGACGGGCAGCGACACATCTCTGCTCCCCCCATCGTTGAACTCGCCAACTCGATTGGAGACTTGGAGTGCTCCCTACTCAGCAACCCATCTCCAGTCTCCAACCTGGGCCTCCAGTCTTTCAATCCCCAGCAGCAACTCGTCTCCGCGGCTCCGCCTCCAGGTATCTCACCATCTCTCTCCCTCAAAGTTTTCTTCTCCTCCTCTGTGACGGCCGAAGGGTCCTTTCGATCCTCCTCTAATCTTGTATTCTTGTAAATAATCAATTTCCAATTAGTAAATAATCGATTTCCATTTGATCTTGTATTCTTGTTGGTTTTTAACTAAGGTAATACCATAATGGTATAGTTGAAAACTTGAAATGGGTAATGGGTAATGTGTTTGATTTCGGATTTGCATTTGATGTTGATGGTATAATTGCAGACAATCAAATGACTCAAAATGATATAATTGCAATTACGATTTAATGCCGTTTGCAATTAGGATAGGATGCTTGTGTTTTGCTGTCAATCTGATAGCATAATTAGGATAGCATAATTGATACCAATCTGATAGCATGTTTGTGTTTTAGGCATCCAAATGACCAAATATAAACTGTAGTTGTTCTATTACTGAAACAGGAATTTGATAGATACCTTTCATAAATACCTTTCATAACCTCCTGCAGAAGAATGATAGCAGCTGGAAAAAGAGTAACACACACTATGTTACGAACTCATATATTCAACCTTTGCTCCTATGGACGGGAGCAATGCTCATTTGCAGGTGTCCTTGTGTTGTAATGAAGTTTGACTAGTTTCTTTGCCTTCAACTAAAAGTTCTCTAATGAAGTTTGACTAGTTTCTTTGCCTTCAACTATGTAGTCAGCATGATTATAGCAGTGGAACAGTTGTTAATCCTTTCTTACCAACAAAGTTCTTTTTCTTCTATTATCACAATGTCAAAATTGTTTCATGGTATTACTGTTTGTACCTCAAAAAGAGAAAATGCAGGTGACTGAAGTTCCACCAAAACAGAACATTTGGAGACATTTTATAAATGTGGAGCCTATCACCTTTGGAAGTAATGTACTGATCACAGTGTTTTTCTTGCAGGGCATTGGATCCAGTTGGTCTACCTACAGAAGCTAGTCAGAGAAGGTCCTCTTGATATGGGTTGAGAATGATAATAATTCTTTGTTTCCAGAGAACGGGGGAAGAAGGAGGAGGAGAAGAAGAAGAGAGAGATCAGAAACTCTTGCTTGCTTGAGAGAAAACAAGTGGAAGGTATTATTTTAAATCTCAGATTTTCTGATTGAAGTTGTTTATGGGTCCTGTATTTAATGAGTCAAGGATTGGATGCTTCAGGTTGTTGTGTTTTGAGTTGAAAGTTATGATTTTCGATCAGAAGTTTATGTTTAGTTGGTCAATAATTGAGTTTCTAAGTTGTTTGAGAATATGATAACTGTTATGTTTGCATCCCAACTGGTTTAGTTGGTCAACGATTGAGTTTTTAAGTTCTTTGGGAATATGGTAGTCTATTTTGTTTGCATCCCAAATCGTTTATGGGGGGAAGTTAGTTGATTTCTGTTTTAAAGATTGATTTTTTGTTAGTTATTTCGATGTGGTTTTGTTGGTGTTGGGTTTGTTAGAAGTTAGCAATCAGTTTTTTCAGTGTATGTAGTCTCATCTATTCATTTATGGATGTTTCTGTGGTGGAATTTTGTAGGTTTTCTTGATCTTGGTAGGTCTGGTTTCAATTGTTTCATGAAATAGGTGCATTCTTTTGGAATTACCTAACTAGAAGGACTATATGTACAGCATTTCAATATCAGATTTGCTTTAGAAGTTTCGAATCTTGAGGTTGCAGTTTTGAATTGGAATTTGATTGATATAAGTTTAAATCATCAGAAAATAAGTAATATTGAAATTTAGTTCATATTTTGTGTGTTTATTTTGATCTGCAAACATTTATGTATGCTCTAAACCCTCTGATCAATATCCCAGATTTGATGTGAAATTTAGGCTTTTGTAGCTTTAGTCAACAACTCTTCTATTTGGTTTTTTAGTTTCATTCATCTTTGTTGTCATTTAATAAATTGTAACAACTGGTTTGGTCTTTCTAAACCCTGTTTCATCGAGATCCCATATTTGATCTAATATTTGATGTTTTGTACCTTCAGTGAACGACTAGACACTGACCTTTTGACATTAAACCCTGTTTTGTACCTTAAAATGTTCTAAACCCTGTTTCATCGAGATCCCATATTTGATCTTATTAGTATGAGTTTGAGTGTTTTTGAAAATCCAATGGTTTTTATTGTTTTGCAATGATGAATCAGCCTGCAAAGCCAGAGGCAGCGATCTCCGCGTTCATTTTAAGGTACAAAAGAACTTGATATTCAAAACCGGTCGGTTCAAAAGAAGTTGACCAAAATTCTAGATAGTTTTTACGTTAACTTGTGGATATTTGTAAAAAAAAAATTATTATTATTCTTCACCATTACATTTTCTAAAATGATGCCTTTTTTTCCCCTCTCAAATTGATCTTTTCCTGTACATTAATCTCAAGAGGAACAAAATCACCAACCCAAAGTTTATCTTCACTTCTTTTAAGTCTTTATTGTAATCTTTTACTTGCATAAAGCAATCATGTAGCTGCAGATAATAATGACTTATTTCTTTAGCTTCTTTAAATCTTATATCTGTTAGAATGTCAACACATGTTAATGTGTTAGTTGTTTTGCATTGCGACATATCTAAAATATATGTGCAAATGTGCATTCCATTAGTCTAAGTGAGAGGGAGATGGGGCATTGTGGGTTGGGGGTTGAAGGAACCTGTCTATATTAACTTGATCCAAATACCATAAGATATAATATAGACATGAATTCTTGACCTGAACAAACTTATCAAATTAAACACTTATCAACAAATTCATTATGGATGTCATTAAATGATTTAATTCTTGTATGAGTATGTTCTGGCATCTCTGGCCGCCTAATGCAATTATTAAACCCTATTATTATTATTATTTCTTTTATCTTTGATAATTACATTGTGTGGCTTATCTAATGTTTTGATACATCTGTACAGGTCGCTGAGATTGTTGCTAACTTCATTGTGAAGGGTTTGGTATTCCAGCAAGGTCGTAGTTCAGGCATATTGTCAGGCAATTACAAGTAAGTTTTTCTTAACATCGTATCTCAATGCATGACTTGCAGCTCTTGTATAGTTTTTTCATTAAATATAGATGATTGAGGATTGATCTTGTACATTTTTCTTTTTTACTTCTATAGTTAGTTTTGAGGGTTTTGGCTCATGTAAGTATGTTTGTAAAGCTTAGAGTTTTATTGAAATGCAATAGTAATGAGTACTGAGCAGTAATGAGTTCTGAGCAGTTTAGCATGTATTGTGTTTGGGATATATAAATGTATGTAAGGTGTTGTACAAATCTTGATTATTGTATTTTTTCTGTGTAAGATGGATAAATCATGGATGAATGCTGATAGAAGGTCACGGAAGTTTGAGGTAGGAGTAGGACAGTTTCTGAAATTTGCCTCTGCTAATGCCAACAACAAAGCAAAAATACGTTGTCCTTGCCTAAAATGCTGCAATACTGATGGATTTTCCATTGGAGTTGTTAAGGACCATATTTTTTGGAATGGCATTGATAGTAGTTATAAGCATTGGAGGTGGCATGGAGAACATAGTATAGCTGCCATTTCTGGCAATAGAAGAGGGGAATCTGAAACTGTAGATTGGGATGGGGGTAGTAGGATGGGAGAGAATGATGTAGAAGGAGAGAGTGAGGATGAGGAGATTTCAGAAGACTCAAATGAGTTTCTGAAGTATGTGCAGGATGCCGATAAGCCTTTGTACCCTGGTTGTACCAAGACAACCAAGTTAAATGGTCTGATTCAAACATTCAATCTGAAAGCAAAGCATGGAATGACTGATTCCTGCTATTCTGACATGCTGATAATGATCAGGGGTTTGCTTCCTGAAGGAAATGAGGTTCCTGCATCTTTATATGAGGCAAAAAAATCACTTAGTGCATTAGGTATGGAGTACCATAAGATTCATGCTTGTCCAAATGATTGCGTCTTATATAGACAGCAGCATGCAGATGCTATTATCTGCCCCACTTGTGGTGCTTCAAGGTGGAAATTAGGCAAGGATAAAACTGAAAAAGTAGGGATACCTGCCAAGGTTTTATGGTACTTTCCACCAATCCCGAGGTTCAAACGGTTTTACCAATCGGCCATTACAGCTAAGAATCTGACTTGGCATGATTATGGCAGAAAGAAAGATGGAATGATGCAGCATCCAGCTGATTCCCCGACTTGGGATTTAGTTGACAAGAAATGGCCGGAATTTGGTAGTGAGCCTAGGAACCTTCGACTAGCCTCTCATCTGATGGGTTTAATCCTCATAGTTCTCTAAGTAGCAGGTACTCTTGCTGGCCGGTTATACTTGTGACATATAATCTTCCGCCATGGCTATGTATGAAGAGGAAGTATATGATGTTGACGCTGCTGATCTCCGGACCAAAACAACCTGGTAATGATATTGACGTATATCTACAACCTTTAATAGATGATCTAAAAGTCTTGTGGGATGGGGTTGAGGGAGTATATGATGCCTTCAGAGGGGAATACTTTAAACTAAGAGCTATACTCCTCTGGACCATTAATGATTTTCCCGCTTATGGGAACTTGTCAGGCAGCATTGTGAAAGGATACAATGCTTGTCCGATATGCGTTGATAAGAGTGGACCATATAGGTTGAAGAAAGGTAATAAAATGTCATTCATGAGGCATCGTCGATACCTACCTAGACATCATCCCTATCGAAAACAGCGTGCTGCTTTCGACAATACAGTAGAGGAGGAGCTTGCTCCTGTACCATTAACCGGAGAGGAGGTGTTTGCTAGAGTAGAGGGTATGAACTGTGCATTTGGCAAAAAGTGTCGTCCTGCAAAGAGTGTTGAAGACCAAAGCAGGCCTTGTTGGAAGAAGAAGTCAATTTTCTTTGAACTAGAGTATTGGAGATATATTCCTGTACGACATAATCTCGATGTAATGCACATTGAGAAGAACTGTTGTGATGCTATCATTGGTACATTGCTAAACATTCCCGGGAAGACAAAGGATGGGGTTGCTGCTCGTTTAGACATGGTAGAAATGGGCATTAGGACTGGTTTGAATCCCAAAATTGGTGCCAAAAGAGACAAGTTACCTTTAGCTAGTTGGAATTTGCTGCTAAATGAAAAGAAAATAGTTTGCAACTCTTTTTTCAATATGACAGTGCCTGTGCGGTTTTCCTCAAATGTTAGGAGCCTTGTCTCTATGGATGATTTAAGACTTGTTGGTCTTAAATCGCATGATTGTCACACTATCATGCAAATTCTGCTCCCTGTTGCTTTACGATCTGTTCTTGAGAAGCCTGTTAGGTATGCAATCATTCGCTTCTGCCTATTCTTCAAGGCTATATGTGCCAAAGTGATTGATGTTTCCAAGCTACAAAAAATGCAAGCAGACCTAGTTATTACAGTTTGCTTGCTTGAGAAGTACTTCCCACCATCCTTTTTCGACATCATGATTCATTTGACTGTGCATCTTGTCCGAGAAGTAGAGCTTTGTGGTCCAGTATTTTTTCGATGGATGTATCCATTTGAGAGATACATGAAAGTGTTCAAAGGATGGGTGAGATGTCGTAGGCACCCTGAAGGGTGCATAGCAGAGTGTTATATTGTCGAAGAGGCTGTTGAGTTTTGTGCTGAACGTATGCTTGATGATGCTGGTACTGCTGGAATCCCAGAAAGTAGCAAAGCAGAATTTCGGAATGCATCCAAACCGCTATCAGGTGCTTCCATGATTTCTGTTTATGGAAAAGAAATGCATCAAGCACATCTTTGTGTATTGCAGAATACGGAGGATGCGTTGCCATATTTTCTGTAAGTCATTACTTATTCCTTTTTCCTTTTTTTTTTAGTAATTACATTGCTAAACATTTCCCTTCATTTTTTTCTATTTCTTGCTAAGTGTTTTGTTTTTCTCCTCCATCCAGTGAACATTTGGAGTTATTAAAGTTGCTTTATCCTAAGTTCTCCAAAAATGAAACGTGGTTGAAGAATAAACAGAATCAAACCTTTTCGAACTGGTTAAAAGAGAGGGTAAGTTCTTCATTATTGATACATTTGCAACAATAAAATATTATGTTTTGATGGTTATGTAATGTATGTACTCTTTGCAGGTTTCAAATGAACTCATGTTTGCTGACAATAATGTTTCACAAACAATGAGATGGATGGCAGGTGGACCAAAGAATGAAGTGCCAACATTTAGTGGATACCAGGTTAATGGTGTTGATTTCAACACCAAGGAGCGTGACAATCTTCGATCTGTTCAAAACAGTGGGGTATTTTTGCTTGCTGATGCAATGCAGATTTCTAATGCAAGGGATAAAAACCCTAGAACAGATGATATGCACTTTTACGGTGTGATTAAGCATATATGGGAGTTGGACTACTACAAGTTTAGGGTACCATTATTCAAATGTGATTGGGTAGAGAATGTTAGGGGCATCAAAGTAGACGAACTTGGGTTTACTTTGGTGAATTTGAATAGGATAGGGCACTTAAATGATGCTTTTGTCTTAGCTACGCATGTTAAGCAAATATTTTACATACAAGACCCCCTTGATGTGCAATGGTCAGTGGTAGTAAGGTGTCCAGATAAAGACTACCAAGAGGCTAATGATGATGAGGAGCTACAAGATATTGAAGTCGAACAGCAGCCATTTAATGCCACATTGCCATCTGTTGAGACTTTTGATGATATAGTTGGTGATGATCACATCAATTATATGCGACCTGGAGATGAAGCCATATGGGTTGAGAATGAAAATAGTCATCGTCGCTTATAGGATTAGATAATAGGGTTGTTTCCTTGCACTTTTGTTTGCTTCACCCGTCTTTGTACTGTGTGATTATTGATGAAATATATGAACCTTTTTAATATGTTAGTTGTTTTGTTAGTACTAGGTTCAATTTAGCTGCTAATGTCTTGTGTACTTTTGTGTACTGCGATGTGATATTTGTTTTCAACCATTTATTTATACATATTGCTAACTGTTTACTTGTTTCTTTTAGGTCATGGCTCCCCGGTCTAACAACACAGCCAAAGCTAGAGCTATAGCACTAAGGATAAAGGCATTGCAAATGAAAAGAGGTAAAAAGATCGTGTCAAAACCAGCTGTTGAAGAGATTGATGTACCACTCCAATCTACCTTTGCTCAGCAAGATGCAGCCCCTAATAAAGCTGCAACCCCCAAGAAAGCTCAAGCGACATCAAAAAAAACAAGGTTCAGACTTGCTCACTCTAACAAATCTGCATCCCCAAAGAGAAGTGTATCCAAGCAAGCTGGTAAGTCCAAGAAGGCAGCATATGCACGTAATGTTGGAAAGAGCAAGGCCCCTGATGAAGAGGACAACGTAACCGGTGGACTACAGTTACTTAAGCGTGGGATGGTAACGATGAATCGCATTTCAAGGCGACTTATTCGTGGAAAGAGGCTGAAAGTTGAGTGTAATGCTCAAGGGGAACCAATTGGAAAGGCAGCTAAAGAGATGCAGTCCTATATTGGGGTATTGGCACGTACAAGGATCCCAATATCTATAAAGGATTGGAGAGGAGTGAAATTAGATGAGAAAGACAAAATCTGGGAAAGTATTGAGGTAATTAATCTGACTATATGTTTAATTGTATGATAATGTTGTTATTATAGCTGTGTTACTTGTATTCTACTTATTTTCATTAACAATGAGCAAATATTAAAGAAAGGTTCCCGCTTATGGTTTTGAACATATGCAGGAAGCATTTGTGGTGCCTAAGGAGTGGAAGAAATTGGTTATTACATCAGCCGCCAATAAATGGAGAGAATTCAAGAGCAAGTTGACAAACTGGTACATTATGCCATATTTGGATAACCCTGAACTGTTGGAGTTCCCTCCCGATGATTATCGATCCATTGACCAACATGACTGGGATAAGTTTGTTGCTGATAGGACTACCACAAAATTTAAGGTTTGGCAACTACTGAATTTTAGTCCAATTGCATATAATGCATTTCTTCTATGTCTATCGGTTAAAATCTTCAAGACGCTCTAATATTGTGGACACTTCTGCATACTCTTTGAAGGAACTTCGCGAGGCACAAATAAAAAAGCGAAAGGAGAATAAGTACCCTCATCGAATGGCGCGAAAAGGATATGCTAATCTTCAAGAAGAACTGGTTAGTATAGCCTTTTCTAGAGTACTTTACTGTATAATTGTTCTTCCTTGGATTTAGGACAGAGTAATGATCATTAAACCCTTTCATATAGTCTGAAACAATACCGATCGAAGAACTTGATCGTGCGACAATGTGGGTAAAGGCACGACAAGACAAGACCGGCAACTTCAACGGGCCGGCAGTCAAGAAGACAGTTGAAAAAATTGTAAGTTCAATTACAAGTGTAATTATTTTGTTCTGAATTTTTATAATTAATTTGCATCAGTCATGCATCCATTGCTTCTATTTTATGTTTACAGGACAAACTAAGGCAAAAATTGTGTGAAGGTGAAGTGAATTCTTCTGGATCAGATGATATTCTAACATTGGCATTGGGAAACCCTGAGGCCCCTGGCAGGGTACGAGGTGTTGGTGGCTTTGTCAAGCCGGCTGCTTACTTTAATATACCAAAACGCCGAAAGGAATCTGTAGAAGACACCTTGAGGGTGAGTGTGAAGAGGATATTAGCTGAAGAGAAAGAAACTATCATTGCCAATGAAAGAGCTAAATGGGAGCTGGAGATGGAACATCACATTGCCAAGGAAAGAGCTGCTTGGGAGGATAGGTTTAAGAAGTTGGAAGAAAAGGTTGTGAGGAAAGAGGTTGACAATGATTCATTGAAAACATTGACACCGTTGAATGATATTGGTTCTGGACAAGGCAGTTGTTCCCGGCAAAATGACAAGGGTATGAAGCTTGGTCAAACTGAACTTGCTAGAAATGTCAAGAAGAAGTTAATCTTGAACAATGCTGCACAAGTGGATGTTGAAGAGGAGACTGCTATGCCGTTTCTGGATAGTAAATTGAGCAGCAAATTTGCATCGGTTATTGAGGATGATGTTGGGATAGTTGGTAGACCTCTCATGAAGACTAAATTCTGGGAAGAACTTCCGGTAAACTGCACCCTATGACCTTACCTTCCTTCCTTTACATTCTGTTACCCTTATGGTTAGATTGATAGATCACACTTATTGATGCATGTCGATTTCTGAAATCTGATTTATGCTAACTGTTTCAGAAATCTCAGGTTATGACCAATACGGTCAAGTTGGAGTCTAAGCTAGCAATAAATTCATTGGATAATGTAGTTGCTCTTGGAACCATCGTTGAAGTTGATATTGAGGCTACCAAACAAACAATCCATGGTGTTCCAATGGGAGAGGAAAATGTGCGCGTGTCAGTCACCAAAGCTATTGTTGAAGATGCTTTGCTACCATTTCCTATCAAAGATGAGATTGTCAAAATACGCGATGCAATTGGCACATGCGTTGCTTGGCCTAAAAACTTGATTATACCCCCCACAGTTGAGCAAAAGGTAATTTCATTTGTTCATTAGTACATTTTCAGAAACCCTAAACTATTTTTATCTAATAATGATGCATATTATTGTTTATAAATATAGGAAGGAGTAAAGCGTAAAATTGTGAAGAAGAGAAATAGAGACATATATGATGATGATGATCATGATGACCTTCAAAACCTGCCAGCCAAGTTGCCTTTACCCCTAAAGATGTTGTGCCAATGGGCCAACACATTCTTAAAGGATGGGTTCACCATCCACACCACTTTGGGAGAAGATCTTTTCGGCCATCCAAAGAAGGTAGCTATCTTTAGGAGGGATGTGTATGCGATGACCAATATGAAGGAGATATCGAACGGCTCATTAGTGATGTATATGAGGTTTGTAGTGCACATTAAATCTGTTAAATTGTATTAGGTTGTATGGTGGCCATCTTCAGTGTTGTAATTGCTGTTAAACTAAATCTGCTGTTTTTGTAGCTACCTCTATCAGGTTTTGAAGAAAACAAAGATGCTGGAAATGATCGCCTTCATAGACCCTGATCACACTGGTGCACTTGCGTGTGGAAATCCAACAGAACGAGCTCGTTCTCTAGCTGTTCGGTATGGAAATGGGAAGCCTGGCCAGGTTTTTCTAGTTCCCTATAACTCAGGGTAAGCAATTTTGATTTAGACCTTACCTCCTAATACCTACAGTATAAATGCATGTTATCTTCATTAATTTGGGTATTGAGTTGAACATTTTAATGTTAGTTGTCATTGGATGTTGACGGTTGTGAACCCCGGTGAAGAAGTGGTGCACTTCATGGATCCATTAAAGAGGCGACTCATCACCGGTGAATGGAAAACTATTGTGGACGAGTAAGAGGATATTAGTTTGGTTCAATGTTAAATTGGTTGTTATACTTGCATTTTGCTGGAATTATTTCTATCTAAATGTTACTTTGTAAGTTGTTCAGTTTCTGGCTGATTGTTGTTCTCATCATGTTGTTTCAGTTCCATCAGAATATACAATGCACAGAAAAATAGGAAAGGCAGAAAAATAGTTCAATGGAAAAATTGTGCGGTACGAGTTGCAAACCAGCTAACTATATGCTAGTTGATTTTACTTCAACAAATGTTCTTTTTATTCCATAGCATCAGCCAAGTATTCAATAATTTTATGATGTTTCAGGGCATTCCGGAGCAATTGGGCGATAAAACTTGTGGACTGTGGATTATGCATTACATGAAAGACATAGCGGAGGACAAAAATCAACATTGGAGTGCTAAGGTATGTATATATATATATCAACTCCTTCCAATTCTGATCAATGTTGTGAAACATATCCATTCACATTTAACTTGTATTTTTTTTTTATACTTGCAGTGGGAAAGGAAAGCAAATCACTTCTACACACAAAAAGACATTGATCAGGTCCGGGCCGAGTGGGCAAAGTATGTCAGCCAATTTCAACAAAGCTAGTGTGTCGAGAAGATTCTAATTTTGGACATGCATCATCTATAACCCATATTAACTAGTTATGCAGTTGGTTTAAGTATCTATTTTTGGCCTACAAGTACAGTTTAATTATGATCAGTAGGTAGTATGAGATATCAGTGGTTTTTGGGTCACATTTGTTGATCATGCCAACTGCTATGGGTTATTGAACTGATGTTTATTAAGTTTAGCTCCATGGTGGATGTATGTATATATAGCTGCAGGAACAAATTGATCAAATATTGGTACTTTTGTGAATGGATTTCATATTTGATGAATGCGTTGTGTTGTTTCCAGATTTATATGATTATGGCACAACAGGGATGCGTGTGTATGACATCTGGAATAGAAAGCAACAACAAAATGATGTTGTTGGACGCATCAAAGAACAACAGAAACAAGAAAAAATGTGTTCATATTTGGACACTTAAACAACAGAAAATTGTCATCTAAAATAGAAAGTAACAACAGAATGAAATTCAAGTATGTTGTTTTATATGCACTAAAAAACAGATAATTGTTGTCTTCATGTCAAAACAAAGACAGAGTCGAACAAAATTTGTTGACTAAAAACTAAAACAACCACAAAATTCTATGGTTACAAACAAAATGAAACAACATTTAACTGTTGCTCAAATTAGCTTCAAGCAACAAATAATTGTCCTGTCTATGCTCTTCAACCTTTACTTAACTGTTGTAGAGTATAAACCACAACAATAGATAAATGTAACCTTAACAACTTTTAAACCACACTTAATTGTAATTCCAAGTTATATGCCACAACAGATAACTATTACTATAAGTTAATAAAAACCACAGACAACTGTTATTTGTATTCCCTTTAAACGTCATTTAACTGTCATCTGTGACAAACTCAAACGGTAAATAAATATGGTACGAACTAAGTTCAATGCACACTTATCTGTGACTATAATGCATATAACACAACATATAAGTGTTATCTTAGGTGACTATAGACGATAGATAATTGTATTCTAAATTAAATACAAATGACAGTTAACTGTTATTGAACTGGAATAAAACAACACTTAACTGTTATTATAAGTCCATTCAGACCACAGAAATTATAAAGAACTGTTATTTGTTTCTAGTTCATACCACATTTATCTGTCGTTTGAATTCACTAGCTCATGTCTCGATTTCATCAGACAACAGAAGACCTAACAAATTTCTGTCGTCTGATAAATAAGACGACAGAGGAAATCTGTCGTCTGATGCCCCAAGAGACGGCACCGTACTAGACAACAGAATTTTTTTTAATCAGACGACAGATCTCCTCTGTCGTCTGATTGCTTTTCTGGCATAGTGTCTTTTGGAAACAGGACTCCTTACAAAAGTGGGAGAAAGGTTTCCATTTTCCAAACTGAATCAGAGAGAAATTTGAGGCAGTGGATTGCTTTCCAAGCAACTCTGTTTTTATCGCCAAGCAAAATAACTGGAAAGAAAAACATATACATGCTTTTATATAACGATTCACTAATCTATTTCCATGCTATCTTGTTTAACAACTAGCTAGAGCCACATCAGTCGAAATTAAAATCTTGTAGATATAGAAAACGAGAATCTATTCTACTAAGTAGTGAATGTAATCATTTAGTGGACGTGTTCCAGATCATTTACAGGGAAGTTAGCCCCGTAGGAATGTTAAAGCTCATCTCATAAATTAAAAAAAAAAAAATTGTAAGTAATATATGTTTTTATAGTATTTGTTCTTTCTTTTGGAGATACCTTGTAGTAAAACTTGTGTACATTTCTTTTTACTAAAATTCATGAAAACCCAAACCAAGTAGATTTGCTGTAATTTTTCTTCCATAATTCTAACAACTTCTCTATCGTATTTTGTATAATATATTTTTTTCTGACCTAATGCTCTTTTAAGGTTTCAGGGCGCCGTTCATATTGGTCATCGTATCTTGCACTTTCCCCGTTTGATTATGGAGATTTCTTTAGTCTTTAGCCTACTGTTAGCTTCTCTTGTTTCCTCTTGTTCTGGAGGGTGGTGATGTGTCCGGTAGGGGAGCAGATTTGGCTGGTTGGGTTAGCCATGCGATTTGAGGAGATGGATCTAACCTTTAGAGATCGTTTCGCAAAGATGTTGCAGACGGGGTGGACTGGCGGGAGTTGGTCAGTCGCTGGCGGCGTGATTGTTGGCTCGTTGTTCATTGGTGGTGATTGGTGTGGGGTGGCGCCTGATCTGGCTTTTATTATTTGGGATATCGGCAAAGTGAATAATCTCAAACGGGGTTTTGTGGATCTAACTCACTCTTTTTTGTTATGAACAAATTTAATAAAAAAGTAAATATATATTTATTAATTTCTAATCTGACGGTGGAAAAAATGGCATGGATTAAAATCAACAGTTAATAATAAATTAATTGTGTTTTATACCAAAAAAAACCTTGATTAACAAATAAAATTGTTAGCCAATCAAAAAAATAAAATAAAATAAAATTGTTGCTTTATTTTATTATTAACAAATAAAAACAAAAGCTCGTTTAATCTCACTTTTATTCCTAACAAAAAAACAAACTGCATTACAGGAAAGTTACCGAGTTGGAGAAACAGCTAGAGGTGAAAAAGAGCTACATTGATGAGTTGGAAGTTAAGACCAATGAAATAAAAGAAAAATTAATGAAGGAAAAGGAAGATATAAAAGAAAAATTAATGAAGGAAAGGGAAGAACAAGAATGCTGAACTACAGGAGGCTCGTCATGCGTTGATTATGGTATGTTTAATTAGGTTTCAAAAATTTTATGTAGGTTCATATGTAGTGTTGTTTTTAGTGTTTGCTTAATGATTTCAATAATATCCCTCCTATGTATTTTTTTATTTTGTTTTGAAGAATATCATGTCGATAATTATTAATACTCATGCCAGAAATGATCCCTCTACCATCTATAGGTAGATAAAGAGTTTGTGGTATTAGCACAGTGATACATAGATTAGCTCCGATCATTTGACGGTTCTATACTCATACAGGGAGCTTATAGACTTTTAACTACTACATAGTAAATAGACAAAATAAACAAGACTATAACGCTCACTAAAAACCTAGAAGCATAACTCCCTAACAAAGTAGGGAATTATTTAGAGAGAAAAAATAAAAAGGGGGAACCTAACTAATTTGAAGTCCAATGTGCTCCAAGAGAAAGAAGTCCAAGTCCAAGTCCAACGAAACAAATCAAGCCCAGACCCAAAGGCCATCTACGCCGCCTCGAGCCCACCACTCGCGATCCACGTCGTCCAAGCCGACACTGTCTCTGCGCCGCCACAGCCCGCCCTGCCACGATCCGCACAGCCTCAGTTTCGTGCTTCCACGGTCCAGTGACGCACAACACCACAAACCATGCCAGCACTGATCCGTATCACCACGAAACGCCACCACGATGAATCAGCGCCACCATGAACCCCCGCCATACACCACGACCACTGTGTCTCAAAGATAACCCACTGAAATCTGTCCCCAATACTGTTTTGCCATCACTCCAACCCAAACAACTCCCCGTAAAACTCACCAAGCAATAGCATCTAATACCCGTCCGGCTACAAATCCCAAAACGCTGGCGTGGCCATAGGCCTATCCTGACGTCAAGGCGCCGCCGGACAAGATCGATCTTCCAGTTGGATAGGTCCGCTGCCGCTGCTTTAGGGTTGAGAGAGAGAAAGAGAGAGATCACTTAGGAATCCTAAATCCCTCCTATGCATAGTTTTACTTCAATGCTTTTATAAATAACTGCTAAATATTCTATGAAATTGGTTTGAACGTAACAAAGGATTAATGCTTATATTTAGAATTGTTTAAACTTTCTTTCTAAATAAGTACCTGTGGGCTGTGGCATGTTCTTGTTTGATGATCATTTTACTCATTAATAAATTGGAGATCTACATGGAATTGACTCAAATAATTTCCTTTCAGGGATTGAAGGAATCAGCAAGCAACACTATTGGTGTGAAGATAATGGGAGATCTTGAGAAACAGCCATTTGTTGCTGCAACCAAGAGAATCAACAATTCTAGAAAATATAGAAAATGAGCTGCTGATAATACGGCTGCAGAGTTATGCTCTCTTTGGGAGCAATATCTTAGAGATCCGAATTGGCATCCATTCAAAATCATCACTGATAAAGATTGAAAGACACTGGTACACATATAAGTAATCAACCACACAAGTCAATTTATAGTCACTTTCTAATTTCTATATGACTTGATAATATTGCTTATTGCATGTACAGGAAGTTATTGATGAAGATGATGAAAAATTGGAGGACTTGAAGACAGAATTTGGTGATGAAGTTTTTGAAGCTGTGAAAACTGCCCTAGCTGAATTGAACGAGTATAATCCAACTGGCAGATATCCAGTACTAGAGCTTTGGAATTTCAGGGAAAACAGGAAGGCGACGTTAGCAGAGGGTGTATCCCATCTACTGAACCAGATGAAACCTAATAAGCGGAGAAATGTTCGTCCAACCTCTGGTTGGAAGCCAACTTGAATGTTCTCCCTTTGCTGATCATCAACTGCATTTGATAGGGACATGCAGCTCTAAAGTCTGCAGTCTAAAGATCGTAGATTCGTACGTGCTTCGTTTGTGAATGGACCCTTTGTTTTTGGGAACTCTCATCAGTACTTGTTTGTTGGTTTTGTCACTTTGTGCCATACACTTTAACAACTGTTGATCGGAATATCTAGAATTTATAAGTAAATTACTATGGTTGGTAAACTTGTTTACGCATGAGTTTTTTCCCTTTTTCTTGCATTCATACACTTCAATTAATTATCTGCTTCATCTATACTAATATTAATAGAACAGGCTTTGTTAGCCAAAACTAAAAAAATGTACTAAAATACCCTTAAAATATTAAAAAACAAAGCACAATTTTCATTCTACAGGACATAATCGTCAAAACACTAAAACAATAAAAAAATATATTAACTACCCATTTTTAAACTGATAACCACCCACTTTTCCACACCCAGAGGGTGTGAGCAGTTTCTAGTATTTATGAATGCTTCAAGCTGTGGATTTATCAAAGTTGTTTAGTGCGAGTAAAGAGTTGCTAATGTGCACGGTGAATGACTTTTTTTTTTTTGTCATACCCACTAGTACACTAGCTTGTCTCTTGTGAAGGACTCGGCCATTGAAAATTCTGAATTCTTAAAAGTTGGGATTCTACTTTCTGGATTTCATAATGTGGTGCAGAGGTTAAAGGCCAACTGACTGAGAACACAGAATTTTTTTTAGCTACGGTGTGCTAATTCTTGAGATTGCTGTCGCAGTAATCTATGCGCACTCCATACAGACAAATGGTTAAATCTCGTAGAAATAGCAGGTTTTCGATCAAATTTGGCGCATAACAGCAACTTGTTTAGAAGGTTAAGCATCCATGGAAGCTATAGTCCACAACTGAGAATTCCCATACCACATTTCTCTGATACCACTTATTGGCTTTCCTTGACGAGGCTTGTTTGGAAAATGCAACTCGAGTAATCAAAACAACAAGGGGGGTGGGGGGGGGGGGGGGCAATATTTTTCTTTTCATAAATATCCACATCTTTATTTGGTTATAATTAGGTTTTACAGACTGCACATAATCTCTGGCGTTATTGTCTGCAAAAGTTGGTGTATAATTTTTTATATAACTCAATCAAAATAAATCATTATCATTATTTGGATATACCCTTTGGATATCAGGCTCACGGATACAACGCACCGATTTACACCTTGCCAAATCAGACATAATATAGTGCCACATTCCTTTAGGATCACAAGCTATGTATGGTCTGATCTCATGCCCTAGTCCCCTAGATATACGAGGCATTCATTTTAAGTAAATAGTTACATCTTTTATAAACGTTGTGGAGACGAACGTTATTCCAAATTCTAAGGTGATTTTTAACGCTACTCACTGCCACCCGGCACAACCTTTGCTGATGTTCCTTCCCTCCCTTGGATGGTGGCCGGGGATTTTAACGAGCTTTGCCTATCTACCAAAAAGTCTGGTGGTAGGCCTCAATCTCATAGAGTAACAAGATGGATAGGCCTTGAAAGAGCTTAACAAATGGAGGTTCAAAATTTTTAAGGTCAGCCATATTAGCAGAAGAGGGCTTAACCTTCAATTAGACATCAAAGTTGGCGTTCATAGTTATGGTGTTACAAAATTACAAATCATATCCATATAATGCAAAATTACAATGATTCAACTAGCATTTACTACTATGAAAGCGCACTGCCACCATAACTTTTTCAATAGTGCAAAATAACAAAAGTGCTAGTCATCTACTAATCATCTTAACAAAAGGGATAGAGAAACTCTCTTGTAAGCATAAAAGAGTGTGAGCATGCATAAACATAAAAATTTGAGCCATTGGATTGCCAAGACTTGAATCTTAAACGTGTTTGGCAATTCAATGGCTCAAATTTTTATTCTTATATATGCTCACCTCTTTTATGCATATTCCTACAAGAGAACAATACAAACCTCATATAGATCCTGCAGTTCCACATTCACTTCATTTGTTTTGACAAGAGGCATGAGGTTCAATGCTTCACGATCTGCAGTTCCACATTCACTTCATTTGTTTTGACAAGGGGCATGAGGTTGAATGCTTCACGATCTGCCAATTCCTCTTCCATTTTCCTCAACTGTGCTCGAAAATAATTAGTGCTAACCTTCAATTCAACTATGCGCTTCTTCTTTGCATCAAGCTGCTTCTCCAACTCGATGTTTATCCAGTGAAATTTTTCATTCTCCTCCAGACATTTCTATTCAAGCATAAAAGTAAAGTTTCATGAAATCTGGTTGAGATTAACCCAAATTGAAACGAATCATGGAAATGAACAAACCTTGTACTCTTCAGCTAACCACGACACCAATGCATTGGCCTTCTTTTTCTCTAGGCCAGCCCCATCATTCTGAAAGACAAATTAAAGCAATACATGATCATCAGCTATAAAAAAATATTGCCAATGGTCAAAGCGAATTATAGCTAATGATGTAGAAAAAGGATAACTTAAGAAATGAGAAGGGTATTTCAAAGGGAAGAAATGATAAATCTTCAATCAGAATAATGCAGTACCAGAATGATACAAAATAAGTGGAAAAATATGTATTCTAACTCCAACGGCAATGCACCTAACTTGAAATCAATATCACATTAGAAATATTTGTAGAACCAAATTTCATTGTTGAAAAACAAAAGGATTAATACCAGCTGTTGCAGTTGCATCTCACGCTGCTCTAGAACTTTAAGCTGCACTTTCATTTGAGCTTCAGTCAGCTCAAGATTCTTCTTGAGCCCATCCTTCTCAGCTTCAGTCCGCTCAAGCTCTTTCTTGAGATCATTCTTTTGAGCCTCACTTTGCTCAAGCTGTTTCTTAACCTTTTTCTTTTCAGCTTCACTCTGCTCAAGCTTTTCCTTAAGATCCTTCCTTTGAGATTCAGACTCCGAGAAGTCTCTTGTGAGCTTGAAGAATAGTTGAAGTATATCTTGCCTCATTTTTTCTAATTTACAACATAAAATGTAAAATAAAGTAAGCTGATATGAAAACAAAAATGGTAACCAGATTTTCTGTTTGGTGATTGTAAAATTGGGAGAGAACCAGATTTTACTGCTATCTTCACTCAAGTTGCATCTTGCAGCAATTCAGAGGAGTTAAAATAGTTCAATTTAGTGGCCTGATGATTGTGAAAGTGACTTAGTTAATGGTTCCCAATTCTGTTGGCAAGTTTGCTCAAGTGGAGGAGGATTATTCATCACATTAGCTTCCGGGGAAACCCAACTTCCTGAAGTTATACGTAGATGGTGTGTGTTATGTGAAGAAGGGAAAGGGAGGGACTTATAAGCTGTAATTCGCAATGAGGTAGGTATGACGAACGGAGGTGTAGTGGTTCCAACAGTGGATTTCCATCTCCCTTGGCAACAGAGGCACTTGCTTTAGTGGAAGGATTCAAGCTTTTGTGATGTATTGAGGCCCAAGCAATTGAAGTACAGGGTGATGCAATTGTTGTCATTGATGCACTATCAACAAGGGGGATTGATTTGAACGTGACTGGAGGTATATCCCCAGGCAATGCAATGTCATGGCACATTCTATAGCAAGAAATGCTACCTGCCATGAGCAGACATGTTTGCATGGTCTGAACTTGGCCCTCCTTGGGTTGACACTATGATTGAAGCACATACTTTACTTCTCCTTTAGTTAAATGTATTCCAGAAGTGTGATCTAATTCTATGATATCATATTGGTCCTAATTATGTATGAATGTGATCAAGTAATGCAAGCTTCATTTTATCAAAAAACCAAAAAGAAAAAGGAAACTGTAGAGTAACTAAGAAAACATGGGCATCTTAAAATTGAATCAGATATTAAAACAGAACTCAAACTCACCAGCATCCATTTCTTCTGAAGACATTTCAAGCCTGAAATTTCAATACAAGCAAAAAATAAATAAGAAAGTAAGACTTAAAATCAACCCTACCTCTTCAAAACAACAAAACAGGATAAAAATTTAATACTTTAAAAGGGATGGAAATCTCATGCTTAAATGTTCTGGGACTTCACAAATACAGAAGCAGAAGGGTTTACAGTACTCTTTTAATGGCAGATACAAAAAAATAAATATATATATATAAATTTCTGCTTTCTTTCCTCAGCAATTACGTAAATAATACCATGGATTTCACTCTAACCCCAATAGAGCAATAAGGAAATACAACACATTTCATTTTCTGACCATACAACTCCATACACAAAATCACCAAAAACTATAAGTGGTCTTCTTTATATCCCCAAAAAGAAAAAGGTGGTTTTTTTTTTTTATTGATTTCTTAGTTGGAAAATACAAGCCAAGAAGCTTTTTTATTTAGTACACTTACCACCAAGGCACCAATACTTTGGTTTTGCAGAGCAGTATACAGAAGCAATCACCAAGGCTGAGAATGATTAAAGCTTTTTTGAGTGAAGAAGAGGATGATGAAGGAAGTTGAACGGGTAGCCAAAACAAGTGGTAAAAGAAAGAAGATAACAAAGGTGAGAGAGAGGGGGTACAAGAGAGGAATATTAACCGTGTAGATAAATCTGATTAGTAGAAATTAATTAAGCGTTAAGCTGACGAATTAAATTCTAAGTTAAGATGGAAAAGCAATAATCATATTGAGGTTGAAGTTTGAGCACACGTGTAGTGTCTTGAGCGGGCCGTGCTGTCATGTCCAGCCATCCAGGCAAACAAGGACAAGTTTCTTTTTGGAGCTGGAAAGGTTTCAGACGAGAAATGAAACAGAGTTTTTGCTATAGTAAAAATTCACTGTTCTGAGCTAGAAATAGAGCATTGCACCACAAACGAGAACAACAGGTCCTAAGGACAAAAGCCTATGGTTCCGTCGGATTTTAAGGGAAACCAATTGTGGTAAGCAACCAAATTTTGTCCAGTTTTACAACATTAGTTCAAGAATTATTTTAAGCTTAGAAAGTTTTTGTTTTTTATTTCTTTTTCTTTTCAAAATATCTTAACCAGCCGTCCCCATTCCCATTGTCAACCTCAAAACCACAACAGATCAGCTCAGCTCTCCACCAACCCAAACCCTAAACCCTAAACTCCTGGTCGTATGAAAATCAAGTTAGATACTGCTTGGATTAATGAGACAAAAGTAACTTACTAGGATTGGTGATGTAGCAAGACCTTTGCTGGATGGCACTTCATTATTGTGTTGGTCTGGTTCTCCTCTTGAGGCGGCCATGACGGCAGTTACCTTAACTGATCGATCGTTATCGAACCCGATTCAAAGGAGTTAGTGGATCAGTACATATACCAAACAATAAAAAAACGCATGCAACTAAAAACTTGGCCCCTATCATCGCAAAAATGAATCAGTCAACTACCTTGGATGACGGCCTTCCCTGCCCACCAGATTTTCGACCTGCATGTTTGACTCGCCGAGGTCCGAGTTTTCATCGGCGTTTTTCATTTCCAGTAGCGGGCCTGTATTCTTGTCGATCGTTCTTTTCTGGTTTTTTCTGTTTCTTGTTAATCTGGTTTTCGTACTTCTTTGTTTTCGGTCGAGCGGTTTCCCTAGTTTTATTCCTTTTGGTTTTGTACCGTGCGGACCTTGTGCTTCAGAGCTTTGGGGAACGTGTCGGCTGTTTGTATCTCCCAACATGAGCATTTCAAATTTTGGCAAACAAGCTACAAGAACAAATCATAGAGATCAATGGAAAATATGGCACAGGTTTATTGTTGCATTTAAGGCTCTGTTTGTTTGGTAAAAAGGAAATGAATCATTTTCCTTTCTATTGAGAAAGTGAATTCTGGGTGGGTTGGGAGAAATCATTTTCCACCTCTTTTTCTTTTTTATTGGGAAGCATTTTCCTTTCCATTATCACTCTCAAACACAAAGAAAAAGAATGACATTCATTTTCCAATACCTAAAATCTGTGAAACAAACGCAGCCTAATAGCGTGCAGACGATTTCAGGGTCCCAGGGATGTTCTCCAACCTCCTCGATCTAGCAGATAACCCGGATTTTTTTGTTGTTAACCTAAAAGAAGAAATAATTAACTAAAACAAAGTTGACTAGGTAGTAGCTGAGGGTAGACTAGTTCCAAGTCTCTGCCGCAGATAATTACTATAAAATCTTCCAGGATATCTTGCGTGAAATGAAATAGTTGTGCTGAAGTGACAGAAAGGTTCCTTATTGTCAAACTTGTGTGACTTGTAATGATGATATACTGTTGAGTCTCCTCTCGGTAGGACAACAAGTAGCTGGTCAAGAATGAGTGTGAGGTCCGTGTGGATGAACTTTTATTTTAATTTTTTTTTATGGATTTAAATAAAGTAAATTCATCCGTAGAAGAAAACGCTATGAGTAATAACTAGAATCAATGAACGTTACAAATAATGAGTTACTAATGGATTACTTTGTCTATTTATAATATAACATTAGATCATCGGGTGAAAATCTAGTTTTTTATGTCCGAGTGGACAATAAGGATCTACGTACTCCCCAATACACCATGAGGTTGCAAGAAGTCAAGAATGGTCATACTGATCATGGAGACTCTAACGTCGGCATACCAACTAGGTAATGGCTCCGTATCTGAGAAGGATGTAGATGTGCTCGAGTCAACTTCACCTCTTGTTAAGTGAATACACATGATAATTTTGAGTAAATTCCAACATCACTCATTAGCGGCGGATGAAATAAGTTACCAAAGCTTTTGTGGTGGGAGGGGGAGGGTTTAATGATCACTCTTTTCAGGCCTTGTTTGTTTCACGAATTTTTTGCTTGGGAATAGGATAGTGCTTATTTTGTCATGTTTGGTAAGTGAAAGGTTAGGAAAATGGCTCTTTTTTTTTTTTTTTGAATAAAGGAAAATGGCTCTTCTTGCTAGGGAAAATAGGAAGGAAAATAAATCTTTCCATTCTCCTTGTTCTAGTTGGATGATATTTAGACCTCAATATTTTTTCATTTGTTAAAAGAAAATAAGGACAAAGAGAGAGAGAGGGAAAAAAATCAATACTCTTCTTACTCATTTCCTAACATTAATTATACTTTTTTAACATTTGTTACAATATTTGTATGACTAAATAATTCTGTAAACAAATAAATATCAATTTTTTCCATTATATTATTAGTTATTGATTTCATTCCTTACTGTTACTAAGTACATTAGTATGAATTAATTTATATTTCCAATGCAAATACAAATGAACCACTCTTCTAAGAAATCTATTCCTTGAACCAAATGAGGCCTTAAAGTAAAGTCTTTGTTATGAAGCTAAAATACATCATATATTTGTTGGCACAGAGTTTGGTCACTAGCAACTGTAGACTTATCCCGCTATTGAAATATCGACCAGGTAGTAGATCCATGCTCTGTGTTAGGGGCCGCACTTGTAATGCTACAAGCAACCTTGTGTAAGGTCATTAGTCAAGCCTTTGGTTGGTTTGCTGGTTTGCTTGTGTGCTAGGGATGTTTTGGTAATTTACAAATTATGTAATTTATTTTATTTTAGCATTAGTCTCCTCGACCTTTTTCATGTTTCTTCTTGTCATGTTCATGTAAGGCCGATATGCTCTTTGGGGGAGGAGTTCCTAGACGGCATAGTTTGGACTAGTGAACTAGTATAGGTACTCACTTGGCTGACTTGCTTGCTAGCAAGTGCCGCACGGTCCACTTTGCGCATTGCAAAGTTCGGCCTGTGACAGTTGGTATCAGAGCCAACTCGGCTCAAGAAGCTCACTACGATGACAGGCAAGATGACAAACCCACAAAGATTCGATTGGTATGACCAGCAACTCAGAGAACTTGCGGGGGTGCCCGACAGGTTGATTGATATCACCAATGTGTTGGACCGCGTCGACCTAGATAGGTTGGCGACGCGGATGATAGAGGTGGAGAGCGACAAATGAGGAAGAAACTCCCGTTTCGAACGAGCAAATGGGGGCAATGAGTGATGCCCTTGACACACTCCAGGTGACGGTGGACAATATGGCAGAAGATGTCCGAGCCACCATTGATGCATTCAGGAACGAGCTGGTAGAGATGAGTACCAAGCTCAACCTGACCATCCGTGCGATGGGAAACCAACCTGTGACGGACTACAGGAAGGTAAAGATACTGGAACCTCAAGAATTTGAAGGGGCGCGAGATGCAAAGGAGCTTGAGAATTACTTATTTGATATGGAACAATACTTCCGAGCAGTGAAGCCAGACTCGGAAGAGGTGAACGTGAACATGACAACAATGTATTTGTCGGGAGATGCGAAACTATGGTGGAGAACCATGTATAATGACATCCAAAGGGGAGTATGCACCATTGATACTTGGGAAGATCTTAAGAAGGAGCTCAAAGCTCAGTTCTTCCCCGAGAATGTCGAATACATTGCCAGACGGCAACTAAGGGAGCTCAAGCACACCAACAACATCCGAGACTTTGTGAACAAGTTCTCTGTGCTCATGCTTGACATCCCGGATATGTCAGAGAAGGATCGGTTGTTCTATTTCCTTGAAGGCTTAAAGCCATGGGCAAGGACAGAACTTCAGCGACAGAGGGTCCAAGATTTGGCCTCCGCACAAGCTGCTGCTGAAAGGTTGATGGACTACACATTCGAAGAGAACTCTTCTAAGAAGACTCAGCCGTTTTCAAATGCGAATGTCAACAGAAATGTAAGGCCAGGGCCAAGTAGAAGTGGGGGAGCGGAGTCCAAATTTTCCAACTCATGAGGAGGGGATAAGAGAACAGTGAACGCCAAGGACACGGCAACGTCCAAGCTTGTTGCCTCGACAGGGGTCTTCACCCCTCGACCTTTTAATCCCTCAGGCTATGATCCAAATCCACTAGCATGCTTCTTATGTAGAGGACCTCACAGAGTGAATGAATGCCCTCATAAGACTGCTCTCTCTACTCTACAGGCTCATATTCAATCGAAGGAAATAGAGGATCAGCAAGAGCTAGAGGAGGAACCTGGTCACATGGGAGCTTTGAAATTCTTGGGTGCGGTGGAGAAACAACCACGATCACCTAAGAAGTCCCAAGCTAAAGGCTTGATGTTCGTAGATGGTAGTATTAATGGGAAATGAGCCAAGAGCTTGATGGTTGACACAGGGGCCACTCACAACTTTGTGTCAGAAGCGGAAGCTCGGAGGTTGGGGTTGAAGTTGGAGAAAGATGTGGGCCGCATGAAAGCTGTGAACTCCAAGGCCTCACCCACAACGGGCCTATCTCGAGGGGTATCACTCAAGTTGGGTCACTGGTAAGGGAAGACTGACCTCGTAGTTGTTCAGATGGACGACTTTGATGTCATATTAGGAATGGAGTTCTTGTTGGCGAACAAAGCTATTCCCATTCCTAGTGCCCAACACTTGCTCATTATGGGAGAAAGGCCATGTGTGGTTCCCGCAAGAATCGAACAACCAAGTGAACCCCACCTCTTGTCCGCCCTCCAGTTCAAGAAAGGCGTGAAGTGTGATGAGCCTACCTATGTAGCAATTCCCATGATATGGGATGAGATTAAAGGAGAAGTGATTCCGAAGGAGATTGAGGGGGTGTTGGAGAGCTATGTAGATATGATGCCTCCCGAACTTCCCAAGGAATTACCCCCGAGAAGGAGTGTGGACCATGAGATTGAACTGCTTCCGGGGGTCAAACCGCCTGCAAAGGCGCCTTATAGAATGGCTCCCCCAGAACTGGCAGAACTTCGAAAGCAGCTTGAGGACCTACTCAAGGCAGGATTCATTAGGCCATCTAAAGCCCCATTTGGTGCGCCCGTGTTGTTTCAAAAGAAGTACGATGGAAGTTGGAGACTGTGTGTGGACTATCGGGCTCTCAACAAAGTCACGGTGCGCAACAAGTACCCGATCCCTCTGATTGTGGATCTGTTTGACCAACTCAGTGGTGCCAAGTATTTCACAAAGCTAGACCTCCGCTCGGGGTACTATCAAGTCCGCATTGCAGAAGGAGATGAACCCAAGACAACGTGCGTCACCCATTATGGCGCCTTTGAGTTCCTGGTGATGCCGTTCGGGTTGACCAATGCGCCAGCTACATTCTGCACTTTGATGAACCAAGTCTTCCACGAGTACTTAGATAAGTTCATGGTAGTCTATCTGGATGACATAGTGTTGTACAGCTCTACCCTAGAAGAACACGTAGAGCACCTAAGGTTGGTGTTCCAATGGTTGCGGGACAATCAGTTGTATGTCAAGCGTGAAAAGTGCTCATTCGCGCAAGTGACCATCAAGTTTCTAGGTCACATTATTGAAAGGGGTCAAATCAGGATGGATATGGAGAAAGTAGAAGCCATAAAGGAGTGGCAAAACCCCAAGAATGTGAAAGAGCTACGTTCTTTCCTTGGGCTGGCTAATTACTACCGACGCTTCATTGAGAACTACTCAAAGAAGACGACCCCCTTAACTGAACTCTTGAAGAAAGGAGTGACATGGGACTGGAGTAGTAATTGTGAGATGGCCTTTCAAGATTTGAAGAAGGCCGTGATGGAAGCTGTGATGGAAGATCCGGTCCTTGCCTTACCCGACCTGAATCAGCCATTTGAAGTCCAGACAGATGCTTCTGACTTCGCCTTAGGGGGAGTCCTGCTGCAACGGGGGCATCCTGTTGCATATGAAAGTCATAAACTCTCAGAAGCTGAGAGGAGGTACGCAACTCAGAAGAAGGAGTTGCTAGCCGTAGTTCACTGTTTAAGGACGTGGCGACACTATTTGTTGGGGTCAAAGTTCCTGGTGAAGACAGACAATTCTGCCGTCAGCCACTTTCTGACCCAGCCGAAGTTAACTCCAAAGCAAGATCGATGGCAAGAGTTTCTCGCTGAGTTCGACTTCTATTTCAAACACAAGGCCGGGCACACAAACCAAGTTGCTGATGCTCTAAGTCGCAAGGCCGACCTTGCCACCCCCAAGGTGTTGGCCGCTTTGTCGAGCAGCATCATTGCCACAGACATCAAGCAACGTATCAAGGAGAGTCTGGAGAAGGATTCTGTGGCGCAATCCCTCATGAAAATGGTGAAGGAAGGGAAGAGCCGTCGGTTTTGGATGGAGGATGGCATATTGATGGCCAAAGGAGGACGAGTGTTTGTTCCGCGAGCTGACGAACTGTGAAGAATGCTCATGAGGGAATGTCACGACACCCTGTGGGCAGGTCACCGTGGATGGCAGAGGACTCATGCACTCCTCAAGCAGGGTTACTATTGGCCCCAGATGCGAGACGATGTCACAGAATACACCAAGACTTGCTTAACATACCAGCAAGACAAGATTGAACGCCAAAAGACTCCAGGGCTGTTGGAACCACTGTCTATTCCGACTCGCCCGTGGGAAAGTGTCTCCCTTGACTTTATTACTAACCTCCCGAAGGTGGGAGACTTATCAGGCATCCTGGTGGTGGTTGACAGGTTTTCGAAGTATGCCACCTTTGTGCCAACCCCAAAGTATTGTTCGGCGGAAGACACAGCAAGCCTCTTCTTCAAGCATGTGGCAAAGTATTGGGGTGTGCCTCAGAACATTGTCAGCGATCGCGACACTAGGTTCACTGGAACATTCAGGATCGAGCTATTCAAGTTGCTCGGGTCTGAGCTCAACATATCTTCAAGTTATCACCCACAGACTGATGGGCAAACAGAAAGGTTCAACGGGATGTTGGAGGAATACTTGCGCCATTTCGTTCATGCCAATCAGTAGAATTGGGCGCAATTGCTGGATGTTGCACAATTTTGTTTCAACTCGAAGAAGAGCTCATCCACCAACAAGAGTGCTTTTGAAATTATCACTGGCCAACAGCCTCTCTTGCCTCATACTGTGCAAGAAGTCTACAAAGGGACTAATCCGCGTGCTTTCAATTTCACAAAAGAGTGGAAGACCAATTCTGAGATTGCTCAAGCCTACCTAGAGAAAGCTGCGGGGGGAATGAAGAAGTGGGCAGATGAAGGCCGCAAGCCCAGGGAGTTTAAAGTAGGAGACATGGTCCTTGTCAAAGTGCTCCCGGAACAACTCAGGTTCTTGCACTCCAGAGACAAGCGACTATTCCAGAAGTATGAAGGACCGCTCCCCATCATTTCTAAAGTGGGGAAATGCTCCTACAAAGTAGATATTCCCGCCTGGATGAGAGTCCACCCCATCTTCCACATCAGCAACCTCAAGCCGCACCAGCCAGACCATGAAGATCAAGCACGCAACCGGCCTGTTCGAGAGCACGTCGACATCAGACCACCCAAGCTGAAAGAAGTAGAGGAGATCCTAGCAGAGAGAGTGACCAGAGTGTCGAGGCGCCCATGCCAGCAGTTCCTGGTCAAGTGGAAGGGTCTTGGAGATGAAGAAACCAGTTGGGAGAATGTTGAAGACCTGAAGAAGAAGTTCCAGCAAAAGATTGAAGACTTCAAGGCCAAAGCCGTCGTCGAGGGCACCAACAGCTTAAGTGGGGAAGGATGTTAGGGGTCGCACTTGTAATGCTACAAGCAACCTTGTCCAAGGTCATTAGTCAAGCCTTTGGTTAGTTTGATTGTGTGCTAGGGATGTTTTGGTAATTTACAAATTATGTAATTTATTTTATTTTAGCATTAGTCTCCTCGGCCTTTTTCATGTTTCCTCCTGTCATGTTCATGTAAGGCCGATATGCTCTTTGGGGGAAGAGTTCCTAGTCGGCATAGTTTGAACTAGTGAACTAGTATAGGTACTCACTTGGCTGACTTGCTTGCTAGCAAGTGTCGCACGGTCCCCTTTGCGCATTGCAAAGTTCGGCCCGTGACACTCTGCTCCGTACTCTAGTTATTTAATTACTACAATTATTGTAATAATATACCTTAAGAGAGGCCCACTCACTGAAATGATAGTTTTTTAGAGACTGCAGAGGATAAGTAAATCTGACCGCTGAAAATAAATACACAATTTTAAGTTATTATAATTTTATCTTTTCAATTTAATAAATGTGGTTGAGATAGATTTATTCCTCATAAACCCTTAAAACTATCATAACTGTCATTTAAGTGAACAAGACTGTACTTTAAGATCATACTGGTTTACCTCTTTGATAATCAACCGGTTAACTCTTCAATGCCCTCAACCAAGAGAAATGCCAACCAAATACAAAATCTACAAGTCTTTTTTTTTTTTGGTAATTCTGTAAGTTTGTTTTTCATACCGATTGATAGCATTCCACGCACAATGGGAGCTTCAAACAAAGGAAGTTCAAGATGAAGGAAAGAACAATTCAAGAACAATCTACGGTGATTGATCAAGCAATGAAACACTTTGTAGAACCACATTTGAGTGACATTCAACAATATAAATAAGCTATTAACATATAATTATATTTTCTCTCTGACCTAGGGTTTCTCTGAACACTAGGGTTGTGATAAGAAACCTAGGTTTCTTCGATCTAAATTTTTCCAAGCCATGGACATCCTGTTCTGGAATTGCCGAGGGATTTGCAATCCCTCTACAAGGCGTGCTTTGAAGACTTTGATCTCACTGCACAAGCCAACGATCGTCTTTCTGATTGAAACGAAGTTCAGAGATAAGGAAAAGTTTGAGAGGCTGCAGTGGACTCTAGGGTTTGATCATGCAGAGGGTTTTTTAAGTGTAGGCGAATCCGGAGGGTTGGGTTTGTTCTGGAACGAGGAAACTAGGGTTCATATTCGTCAGTCCTCACATGCGCGGTTCATTGACGCGGTGGTGGACGATGACAATGGCTCGATCCAGGGAGACTTACGTGTTTTTACGGCAATCCTTCGGTGGCAGAAAGACAAGTGTCATGGAACTTGATTCGGTCTTTAAGAGACGATAATTCACTACCTTGGGTGGTTCTTGGTGACGTCAATGAGAATGTGCATTCATCGGAGAAACTGGATGGGAGATTGAGGCCGGAGAGTCAGATGCGGGGCTTCCGGGAAGCCCTAAGTTATGCTGAGTTGGTGGATTTAGGTTTTCATGGTTGCCCGTGTACTTGGAGCGATTCTGAAACTAAGGTTAGGCTGGATAGGGTGGTCACGGCGGCCTGGCTTGATTGCTTTTTGCATTCCATAGTGATCCATCTACCGCCCAGTAAATAGGATCACATTCCAATTTTTCTCCGAGTTAGCGTGAGTCCGATTGTAGTAAGAAAATGGTTCTATCTATTTCGGTTTGAAGCTTTATGGCTGCAGTATGATAGATGCCATGAATTGGTGCAAGAACAATGGCACAAGCCGCTCTCGGGGTAGCTAATGTTTTTGGTTGCCAAGAAAATTGAAAATACAAGTATTGCCTTGGATAAATGGTAACGTCCTCTCTTTGGGGATAGGCAGAAGGCTATCAATGCAATCCGTGGTAGGTTAGAGGAGCTGTTGGGGCTGTCTAGCTCACCGGATTTGCAGGCTGAGAAGAATGCTTTGTTGAAAAGGCTAGAAGCTTTGCTTTCGGAGGAGGAGACTTATTGGTGTCAGAGAGCTAGAGTTGCATGGCTCAAGGATGGGGACAGGAATACAGGTTTCTTTCACCATAAAGCGTCCAATAGAAAACGGAAAAATTTTATCAATGGCTTGCATGATGAGGCAGGTGATTGGTATGAGGATGATGAAGGGTTGGAAAACATTGTCGTGAATTATTTTGAGAATATGTATAAAGCAGGAGTTGTTGATTCTGTTGCATTGGAGGAGACTTTACAGGCTATCACTCCTTCAGTTTCAGAAGATATGAATTTAATTATCTCTTTATGCTCCTTATAGTAGTGAGGAGGTAAGGGAAGCATTTTTTCAAATGTATCTAACCAAGTCACCTAGACAGGATGGAATGCCGCCCTTATTTTTTTCAGCACTATTGGGAGAGTATTGGTACAGATATAACAGAGGCTGTTCATAACTTTTTGCATTCTGGTCAGTTATTCAAACAGATTAATTGCAAACACATTTGTCTGATTCCTAAGGTTGATTCTCCTGAGACTATGGCAGATTTGAGACCTATAGCATTATGTAATGTGATTTACAAGTTATGCTCCAAGGTTATTGCTAATAGACTAAAGATGTTATTGCCTCAGATTATTTCACCATTTCAGAGTGCATTTATTCCAGGTAGACTGATTACCGACAACACGCTGGCAGCTAATGAGTTGGCACATTTTATTCATAATAAAAGATCAGGTGATGAGTTCATGGCTCTCAAACTAGATTTGAGTAAGGCGTCACTACACCAATTTTTCAATCAGACAACACATATTAGACGACAGCAAAAATTTTAACTGTCGTCTGAAATAATCAGACAACAGCAAAAAAATATATGTCGTCTGAATTTTCGAATCCAACGACAGTCATTACTTGGCTCTTGTGCAATTACTTTTCAGACAATGGTTGATATAATAGATGTTGTCTGAATGGATCAATTCAGACAACAGTTATTATTTCAATGTTGTCCAAGGTTTATTCAGACAATGGTTGATTTTTGATGTTGTCTGAATGGATCAATTCAGACAACAGTTATTATTTCAATGTTGTCTAAGGTTTATTCAGACAATGGTTGATTTTTTATGTTGTCTGATTGTTCAATCACACAACTGTTATTCATTGTCTGTTGTGCAATAACTTTTAAGTCAATACTTGCTAAAAGATATTGTCTAATTTGGTTTCACACAACTGTTTTTATTCATCTGTTGTCACATTATCTTCAGACAATGCACCCTAAATGCTGTTTTCTCTTCCTAAAAAATTTTTGTTAAAATTTTTGCGGGAATCACAAAAACGCGGAGCGGTGAACTTAAAATTGAAACAGTTGAAGGTGGGAACAAAAATTTTAATTCCCACACTTGGATATATTTTCCCACACTTGCATTTACTCCCCAAACCCTAACCGAGCACAACTCATTTTCTCCCAACTCTCCTCTTCATCCTTCCCCGCCTCCGACCAGCACTTTTCTCTCTTCTCCTTCTCTCTCGCTTCCTTGTCCTTCCAAACCCTACTCTCTCTCTCTCTCTCTCTCTCTCTCTCTCTCTCTCTCTCAGTTTCTAGTTCACCAACCTCGAGAAAATCGAGAGCTCCGCGGCTCTGATTCATTTCGCAGAGACCGAGGGATTCGAGGTCGGATATTTCCCGACGGTGAGTTTGAATTTGGAATTGGTGCGGAAGCTGGAGTCGGCGCTTGGGGTTTCGCTGGGAGGCTCGGTGACGGACATGGCGGTGGTGATAGCGACGACTTCAATTGAGTTAATAATTGGGTTTTTGGTGGTGCTGTGGCGGAGATCGTCTGATAAGACTAGTCAGGTGGTGAAGCAGCTGGTGGTGCCGCTTAAGGAGGAGGAAGATGAGTTTGAGGTTGCATCGGGCAAGACTAGGGTGACTATTTTCTCTGGGACTCAGACCGGCACCGCTGAAGGTTTTTGAATTTGTGGTGGTTTTGTTTCCGTTGAGAATGTTCCAGTGGGTTTTGTTATGGGGTGGTTTTGCTCATATGTTCAGTTTCTTAGTTTCTTTTTATCAGCTCTCATTTTTGGTGAAAGTAACTTAATGGGTAGTAATTTGGATGTGGGTGGCTGCTTTCCTCGTGATTAAAGATTGCTTCTGCTCAGCAAAGATCAAAACTTTTTATTTTTATTTTTTGAATGGACAAAGATTAAAACTTTACCTTAATGGAGTTGGTGGGTGTTCTTTTGTACTAGTTGGTGCGGCAAAGTTTCGTTTTTGATAGATTCTGGGATACAATTGTTCCTTGTTTTTGTGTGGAAATGATATGTGAATTGTTCTGTATGGTTTTTCGATCATTGGGATACCTTTTTTGATTGAAATGGATCATATATTGAAATGGGTTGAAAAAGAAAGAAGCTTGATGAATGAAAAGGGGTGTAGGTGCAAAGATATGATCTCATTCCTTTGGTAGGTTCAGTTTACTTTTTTCCTTTATAAGAGTTCTGTGATGGGGATTTTGTTCACAACAGGGTTCTGATTCCTAGTTGAAACTGCTGATATAATTTTACACCCATTCTTGTAAACCTACAGAATGAGCAATGACAACTTGTATACCAGCTGGAACTGGTAAACTGCATTTCAGAGTAAGGGACTTCAACGCACAAGGCTGTAGAAAGGCTTCTTGGGTCACATTTAGTGAGCTTTCATGGTACCTTATCACTACCTTAGTCATGCAGCATTCCACATTTTTCTGAAATTAATTGTGCACATGTGGATCTGAATTCCATACTAAGCATTGTAATACAATTTGACATGAAATCATTCACCTACAATTTGGAAATATGTTTATTTGCTACATTTGAAGTGTCCAAATCATGGGCCATAAGCTAATTCTAGCTAAAAAAGAGCCAAGCATGTAAGCCTCTGAATGACAATGTGTATAAGAGCCAAGTCTGTAAGCCTCTGAATCAAATGTGTAAAAGCCTTGTCTGAACACGTCATGCGTAGAATTACTGAAGCCGTACACACTATTGGTTGCGTCTTTCAACATGGTATCTGTATATGTGTGTGTGTGTGTGTGTAGGGTGGGGGATCTCGTTACTGTTTATCTTTGTCGTCTATTCTTATAACATGAAAGGAGAAACTAAGTTTGCCAATGGTCTGATCTTTTTATTTGTGCATGGCTTCTTATCTGGGCTTTCTCAGGTTTGGAGGGAGAAGAACGTTATAAAGCCAACACCAAGAAAGAGACGTTGTAACTGTAGAAATGAGGTCTATCACAGGAAAATCGGTCCGGGAATGTTCCAACAGATGACGGAACATGTATATGCTCGAACAAACATTTCTTCTGTCACTATATGATTTAAAAAAATAAAAAGTTTGGAGAGAACAACCATATATTTAGCTGAATAAAGAAGTCGTTCTTCCATTCTTGGTAAAGAGTTTTCACAAGCATGCCCCTTCTTCTGCATGGAACAGTTTATTTTGTGTGTGACTTACTTTTACCAATTATACTACTATATTAACCTTAATGAACACTCGTGAAGAGCTCTTTCAGGTCTGCGAACAATGAAACAATGTTAAATATGAAAGGGAGGGATATTTCATCACTGTTGATATTGAGAAAGGGATGCAAGATGGACAAGTAAGCTTTCATTCTTCATATTTTCTTCCAAGATTTGGAATTTGGTTATATCAGTAAACAAGGGGTACTTCTTCCTTGTGCATTTACAGAGAAAATCAAATCCTATGTTTCCATTTATTTAGTTCTGTTTCATGTGCATGTTGGTGATTTGATTCTGCCGATGCCTAATTTAAGACTTAAAAGTATCATTCCATATTTACTGAAATATATGCTTTTTTTAGGTAGTAACTTTATTTGCTTAATCTTTGTTGCAGGAGGTGGTTTTCTATGAGGATGGTGAACCCATAATTGATGGAGAACCTGGAGATTTAAAAGTCAGTGCTTTGACCTTACCACCTTGGTTTATATAACGCCATATTGAAGCATCTCAGATACCATTTTTTATGCGTAGAAGTTTTTATTGCACGCATATTGATGATACAATGCCAAATGCATTCACTCTCTCATGAACTCCAACATCATTTAAGTGTTTAATGGTAGTAGTGAGATTGCCTCTTTGATAGCAAAATGTGGGATTTTAGACTGCTTAACTTATCATTATGCTTTATTGTATAACCATCCACATCCAGGTCGTGTGGGGTTTCAAAGTTCTTGCAAATTCAGAGATGTAACTCCTCCCATTCTCCAATTAATGAGAGCTCAAAGCCCTTAAGAACCATCACTTCATCAAGTTTGCGAGATGGTTCCACTAAATTCTTTGATTTTACTGTTATTGGTAGTGGAGTTGCTGGCCTCCGCTATGCCCTGGAAGTGGCAAAACATGGATCTGTTGCTGTCATTACCAAGGCTGAGCCTCATGAAAGTAATACAAATTATGCTCAAGGTGGTGTTGGTGCTGTACTGTGCCCTTCGGATTCTGTGGAGAGTCATGTCCAGGACACCATTGTAGCAGGAGCTTATCTATGTGATGAGGAGACTGTCAGAGTATGTTATAGAACCAATTGTAAACAGGATTGGTGGATCTGGTATGGATCTCAGAAGCAAAGCAAGGGTAAATAACATTTCTGCAGTTTATCTTGGTTACTTTATTGTGGTTTGATTAATTGATTGAGTGAATAATATTTTTTTTTGGGTGTGTGAAGACTCTGCCAGGACCTGTTAGGAGAGGCAACAATATCTTGGTGGGTTAAATTTATCCCCTGTTCTTAATAGAATAACTGGACAAGAATCCAGAAATAGTAAGAAAGTAATAGCTTGTGGTGGGTTAAATTTATCCCCTGTTCAAAATATAAGATCTACTTCTACTATATTGAGGCTGAGTAGCTATCTGATTATCTCTTGTGTTAATTGATATATGATTAGCTATATGATTGTGTTAATTGATATATGATTAGCTATATGATTGTCTGGGTTTACTACTTTACTATATGAGTGTCTCGTGTTAATTGATATGCCATCATTATAATAATAGTTATGTTAATCGAGTGTTAATTGATATGCCATCATTATAATAGTTGTGTTAATTGAGTGATTGTCTCTTGTGTATGAGTCAAGTACTCATTTTGTGCTGCAGGGGAGAGAGATCAAAATAGGAGATTTTTTTTTTCTTTTGGTAAGCTGCACATTAGGAATTTGAGCTTTTCGATACATGCATAATGTATAATGTATAATGGCCTTTTGGCTGGGGGCAGTAGGGATCTTTTCGCGTCCTTGGCTCATTGTCTTTCGAAATATGCCAAAGGCCATCCCTTTCTCATTTTTAAATCAAAATCCCAAGTGTCCTAGATTTTGACTCTCTCTTCTGTCTCTATATATAAAGCCCTTCATTTTGTTGCTGTGAACTATATTAGGTTCATTATTGATGAACTGAGTAGTATTATGAAGTCTTGGTTGGTGGTATCTAGGATTTTTATGAATCTCATGTTGTTTTAAGGCTCTCATGGACCTTGTTCTGTTTTATGGCTCTCATGGACCTTGTTCTGTTTTAAGGCTCTCATACATTGCTCTGTATCATTGACTGAATATGTTGCTCTGTATCATTGAATTGCAGACAAGATTTGAAGGTACAAGATTTCAAGATTGTTGCTCTGTATCATTGACTGAATATGTTGCTCTGTATCATTGCTCTTTATCATTGCTTTGTATATGTTGCAAATCTCAACAATATTCTCGCATTGTATGTCCAGGTACTGGATGCAAAGCCTCTTTTGAAGGAGGCCCTTCAAGCCGAGGGTAAACAAAAAGATGTACTTAAAGCTACCGGTGCATCGTTTTCACATATTTGTGAGGTTTAGGCAAGGTTAATGTGCATCACATTTATGGACAAGTATTGTGGGGGTTAATGTTGGGATAGAATGACTTTGTTGGATATATGGATGAATGTATCGAATCTTTACATAAATAAATGTGTTTTGGGTTGTCATTTGGATCCCATATATGCAGAATGTAGGTGTTTTGAATGTCTCTTGGACCATTCTATTCCAGCTAAAAACTATTGTCCAATAATTGATCATCATAAAATGCCTAACAAAAACTGTTGTATGAGTCCTCTAACTATAATACTTTAAGGACTAAAAGAACGAGAAAGCCATTGTCCAGCAAAACAACAAACAATGGTTTTGTTTAGAAATCTATAGTATCAATAATAGATAGACAATGGGATTTGCAAGTACATATTGTCTGATCAAGCCTTCAGACAACACCAAGCATATAAGCCCCTGTTGTCTGGCACAGCCTTCAGACAACAGTAAGTATATAAGCTGCTGTTGTTCTTCGTGGTATTCAGACAACAGACATGATAGTAGCTGCTGTTGTACTAAACTTTATCAGACAACAGTAAGTATATAAGCTGCTGTTGTTCTTCGTGGTATTCAGACAATAGACATGATAGTAGCTGCTGTTGTACTAAACTTTATCAGACGACAGTTTTCTGGAATTGTCTGATTATGTATCAGACGGCATTGAGATAGACAACAACAATGCCTATAATCAGACGACAGTGAAAAACTGTCGTCTGATTGAAAAATTGGTGTAGTGCGTATGACCAGTTAGAGTGGTGCTTCTTGCAAAAGGTTATGGAACGGATGAGCTTCGCTACTGATAGGTTCATAATTTCATACATTTTTATACCCTTAAATGTAAGATTCTAGGCTTAGTTCTTATCATTTTTGAGTCATTTACTTTGTGTTTGTGTTTTGTAGGTTAAATTGGAGAAAAGAAAGATTTGGAGCTTAAAATCAAACGCAGGATTGAAAGGGTACTTGCTATCCTGAGCGTCCAGAATTGTCTCTGCTTTGCGTCAACTTCACAGATTAAACTGTACCTTCTCAAAAGGAATTAGCAGGCAAGCCTTATACCATTGGAAAGATACGGATGTTAGCTTTTTGAGGAATTTTACGGAAGTGGATTCGCATTCTTGTGGAGGAAGTTATGATGATTTAAGTGAACCTAGTTCGGGAAGGCAGATTCTGACGGATTTTGCATATATTTTCGGAATCTGACTTGTGAAGCCCAAGTCCGTTGATCTTAGCACCCGAATAGAATAAGACTGAACGTGTTTGACATACTTGGGGTAATTACTTTCATTGACTATAGTAACCTTGCGTTTTCTTTGGAGAGAAGGAAGCAATTCCAAGTTGGACTAGAAGACCCAAGAAGCCCAAGTCAAATGGGAATTAAAAAGAGATATACAAGGAGAAACCTAGGACGTTTTTGGAGACACAAGAGGGACCTGGAGAGCAGATTGGAACGCAATAAGAGCAAGAGGAGTCACCTCCATCTTTATTCCTCCTTCACTATATTTTTCTTAGTTATTGCTATCGTTTCTTTTTGTTAAATTCCTAAGCTAGGGCTGAGATGAAGCCCCTAGTATGACTATTCTATTTGTTTAGTTGGTTTGCTATTGAATTTCTGGATTTCTATGTTAAACTCTTAATCACCGTTTCAATAGAACTTTTATTCAAAAATTTTGCTCGGGATCAATAAGACCTAGGTTTTATTTATTAGTTATTTGGTTGGAGAACATGATGCTTGATCAAAGAGTAGATGTTTTCTAGGGTACCAAAAGATAATTCAATCTTGTGATTAAAGAGTTGTGGATTAAGAATACAAGTGCTTGATCATAGTCGATATTCTTGTTTGCATGATTTTCTAGTTCTTTTGTGCTTAATGGAGTTGAACATGTTTGCTTGAACCTGATCATTAAGTGAAGTAAATTATAGTTTGGCTACTTGAGTTCTATATGGGATCAATAAGTTAGAATTCATAAGTTAGAAGAACTTTGGCATATGTCCGGGATCAATAAGGCTTATGTACGGGAATCATTAGCATGAAATCTAGGGAATTCAATGGTTGTCAGCTAGCAATAGAGTAGAAGTAGTAGGTGGTGGATTCAAAGTCTTAGCATTCAACTCTCATATTTTTCAACCTTCTAAAAAACCCTTCTCTCAATTATTTTGTTTCTATTCTTAGTTGTTTAGTTATAATTTCAATCATCACAATCTTCCCCAAATGTTTGTTTATTTTTGTGTTCAATTGGTTATTTGAGTTAGAATCAATTCGAGTTTCAATCCTTGTTGGAACGACCTCGTGCTTGCACTAACTATACTACAATCGATTCGTGCGCTTGCGAGTAATCATTTAAAACACAACAGCTACTAGTTGGATCTAGATGGTTATGTAGTGTGTTACTACTGTTAGGTACTCATTTCTGGTGCGGCATAAGCCTTGTGGAGTGGTTCCAACAAGAGGTTTAAGGCAAGGTGATCTTCTCTCACCTTATCTGTTTTTACTTGGGGCTGAGGGTTTGTCCGCTTTGCTACTTAAGAAGGCTGAGTTGGGTGTGTTACCAGGTATCTTTATATGTGAGGGTGCTCCTATGGTGAATCACCTCCTCTTTGCAGATGACAGCATGCTATATGCTAAAGCCAATTTACAAGCTTGTCAGGCGATCAGTAATGTGTTGGAAGTGTATGGCAAAGCATCTGGGCAATAGGTGAATTTTCACAAGAGATCCGTTACTTTCAGTAAGAACGTTGGGATAGTGAACCAGAGGTTATTTGCTTCTTCTTTGGGGGTGGAGGTAGTGGAGTCTCATGAAAAGTACCTGGGGTTACCTACTTTTGTGGGTAGGAATAAAACTAGTACTTTTCAATATATTTCAGGAAAGGTTGGATCAGAAACTTAAGACTTGGCAAGGCTGTCTGTTGAGTGGAGCTAGGAAAGATATTCTGATCAAGGTGGTGGCCCAATCCTTGCCTACGTACGCTATGAGCTGTTTTCAATTAACAAAAATTTTTTGTGATGATCTTCAGCAGGTATGTGCTAAGTTTTGGTGGGGAAGTACAACAGAGGAGAAAAATTCATTGGAAGTCTTGGCAATTTTTGTGCCGGCCTAGGGAGGAGTGCGGTATGGGTTTAGAGATTTACATGTTTTAATATGGCTATGTTGGCTAAACAGGGGTGGAGGATTCTGCAGTATCCGGAATCTTTGATTGCAAGAATGTATAAAGCAAGGTACTTCCCGAATTCTACCTTCTAGGAAGCTGAGAGTCACCCACACCTTCTTTCTCGTGGAGGAGTATCTTTGCTATAAGGAGTGTGTTGGAAAAGGGAGCTAGATGGAAAATAGGGGAAAGGAAGGATGTTTTATTGTCTGATCCGTGGGTACCAAAGACTGCTCCTTTTCGACTTTACCTATTCAAGGTGGGAGGGACCTGAGCTGGCTTGTTAGTGACTTGTTGACTAGGGAAGGGCAATGGAATGAGGAGTTGGTGTATCAGGTTTGTTATGGTGATGATATACCTTCTATTCCTTCTATTCTTTCTATTCCTTTAAGTAGCCGGCGAGTAATTGATCGTTGTATTTGGCATTTTGATACTAAAAGTCTCTTCTCTGTTAAAAGTGCTTACCGACTTTTAATGGAGGAAGCTAGGGTTGAGGTTGTTCCTGACTAGATACGTAATTCATGGAAGAAGTTATGGTCGGCTAATTTACCAGGTACAGCTAAAATTTTCTTGTGGAAGGTGTTGAATAATTGTCTTCCAACTGTGGAGAGATTAATTGAGAAACAGGTTCCATTGGAATCACGGACATGCATACTTTGTGGGGTCGAGAATGAAACAGCTGAGCATTTATGCAGGTATTGTCCTTTTGTGATGGAGACTTTGGCAACAGTGCCTGGATTAGCATGGGTTGGCTATTCTAGTGCAGCAACGCAGTTCCATTTTGTGGATTGGTTGTGGTATTGTGCTTCTCATCTGTCTTCTCAATTATGGGCAATTTTTGTCCATACTTTGTGGGGAATATGGAGGGAAAGGAATGCAAGGGTATGGGATAATAAGCATACGGTGGTGGCCAATGTTGTGATGCTTCTTTCTGTCAGGCTTCAGGAGTACCAATGACACCATAGTAAAAATAAGAATGGGGGGAATAGAAGAGCTGACCTTGGCAACCACCAAGTGCAGGATGGGTGAAAATAAATTTTGATGGAGCTTATCATGGGGCTACTGGTACTGGTGGGATTGGAGTGATAATTCGAGATGATATGGGGCAATGCTTGGGTGGTTGTTATGCTCCAGTTTCTAATGTTTCTTCTGCTAAGCAGGTTGAAGCTTTGGCTGGGAGAGAGGTGTCTCACTTGCTATTCAGCGAGGCCTTTCTCCTGTGATTTTTTAGACGGATTCTGTTACTCTTTTGCATGCTACAAAGCAGAGAGTCATCCCCCATACTTCCTTCATTGGTCGTGTGTATGATGACATTATCTTCCATCTTCAACAAATGCAAGATTCTTATTTTACTCATACTTATCGTCAAGCCAATGTTGTGGCTCACAATTTAGCTAGTTTTGCTTATTCTTCTTCTAGTTCTTTATTTTGGGGCTCAGAACCTACTTGTATTATTGATGTACTCTTAAAGGAGTTTTCCTCCTAGTTTAATTTGAGTTGACAGTTTCTCAAAAAAAAAAAAAACAATATAAATAAACTACCACAATGTAGCTAAAACAAGTTCATTCAGAAGATGTTAATAATTTCAATGAGGATGACCTCATTACCATATCAGATTTTATAGCAAAGGACCGACTGGTTCTAAAGTTTTGCTACAATTCATTCCGAAAGAAGTCCGAAAGATTATAACTGCATAGAAACATGAAATTAAGAACTCAAACAATGAATTCTCTTGATTTAGAAACTCTAAAGTTCAAGATAAATTTACCATATTCTTCTCACTTTTTGCTTTGTTCCACCAATCCACCGCTTTCAAATATACATCTCTAACTGTAGCCCTCCTCCCTGTCTTACAGTTCCACATCACGGGTCTTATATGATTATAACTGGGATCATTCTTGTTCTCATTCTCGTTCACTTTGACCAAGGCAGTTGTGACAAACTTGTAAAATTCTTCATCAAACTCGTTCATTATAAATTTCAATGTGGCATCCTTCTCATCAATAATTTCCTGTATAGCAACATCCAATATAACCTAGTCAGCATGATAGAAGCTGGAAAGAAGGTAACAAGGATGTAAACTTGGATCCTTCAGTGATCAAAGGACAGTCCATTAATAAAAGAACAAGATGCTTAATGAAGGCTATATATAAGATCAAACACAATCTCACTCTTCTGTAGCTAACGATTGCCAGTTCATAGAATACTCACAAAGCTATGGTTTTAATTAAAGGACTTGAAGCAAAATTTGTTCAATGTGTGTACCTTTGCATTTCCTACTTTATCCACAATAACCTTGAATGGGTGCCAGCTCTCGTCCCTAGTATACTCGGCCCATAAAGACCACAACTCCAACAATTCAATATTTGCTTCTTCGAAAAAATTTCTGCTGGTTGCAGTCTGAAATGGATTGATGTCAACTCCCACTCTCTCCACATGAATAAATGCCTGGTTTGATGAATCCCACAGTCCCTGTAGAGAACAAACTAATACTTAAACGACATGAGAAGAGCAGTAACACATGATAAGCAAGGACCTCAACAAGGATTATTAAGCCACAAATTGAAATGAAAAATATGCATGCCTTTGAGACTTCCAAAACCAGTATCCTTTAAAGGTTGTAACTATTTGGCCTTTAAAAAAAAAAAAAGATCTTTCTTTCAATGTGCTTTTTAATTAAAAAATATGGGAGATTCTCATCAATGAAAGCATGCAAATTAGTTTACTCATACTTAACAGCAGATTTGATATACTCCCAAATGAGTTGAAGTATCATTTTAACCACAAAACAGAAAGAACCAATAAACATACAATGATCAACTCCTTCTGAGCTTCCTGAATTTCATCATTACTTATCCACTCCTTGACAATAAGTTCTACCATGGTCAAGTCCTCTTCCTTCTTCTTTAACAGTTCCTGAAACTTATTCATCTTATTTCGCTCTTGCAAATCCCCATCTTCATGCATTTGTTTGATTAACAATAAAGCACCTCTTATACGCTCAATCTCTAGCACCAATGTACTTTTGACGTCAAGCTGCTTTTCCAATTCAATGATTGTTCTAAACAATTCATTCTTTTCTGTCTGCAATTGCCAGTCCATCAACAGATCCAGAATTGCAAAGATAAATTCATTTGAATATCAAAGGTGCAAAAAAGAAAAACTCTTGAAACTCACACCTTATGTTCTTCTGAAAGCAGTAACACCTTTTCATCTGCCTTCTTCTTCTCCAACATAATGCTGTTATTCTGAAAGACAAATGCACTAAATTAGCCCATGCTGAATAATATATAATGGATAAGAGAATAATATATAACGGAGAAGAGGACCTCAACCAATCAGATTTAGACATTAGACTAGCCATAGGAAAGAACTAGACAGTCCACACATAGCTACTTGAGTCTACATACAGATTCAATCCACAGACAACCTTGATTGACTTCAAGGTGTCTATGAGAACTTGAAATACAGGCCGAGATTCAAGTGTTTATTAGTATAGCCAAAATCAATCAACAGACAGCCATGCGCCCCTTGCTTAACTTCAAGGAATCAATGGATATTTGGATAACAAGCCTATGTTAAGTGTTTATCAATCATTTGCCTTGGTATTGTTATCTGACTGATTTAGAAACTCTACCTTGTACTTAATTAACTATGGGAAATAGTCATTAAAGGTAACCCAAAAAAATAAAAAATAAAAAATTGGTCACCAGATGATCAGCTGCCACCAAATAATAATAGCCAGAATACATTAAGGAATCAATATGGCCAAGAGATTATATCATCGGCTACAGTAGAAGTATAGGACACAGTTTACAATTTTGCGGTTCAGCAATACTCAGAAATACAGAAAGAAATTTCACAACTAAGAAGGTTTTCATCACAATGTCTACATTAACCTTAAATATGCACAGTTTCAAAATGGCGTCAAAAGTACTCCATATAGAATGTATTAGTTCATTGCACAGGTAATAGATATAGGATACAAACAAAAATTGATATTAATTACAGAAGAACAAGTATATACCCATCGTTGTAGTTGCTTCTCACGCTGTTCAAGCACTTTATTCTGAGCAACATTCTGCTCAAGCTGTTTCTTAAGCACTTCGTTCTGAGCTTCACTCTCCTCAAGCTGTTTCTTCAAATCTTTCTTCTGAGCTTCGGATCTTAACAAGGCTTCATCCTGAGCTAGGAATGCCTTTTCCTGCTCCGACAATGCCTTTTCAAGGTAGCCACGTGCATTGGTTTGCAGCATTCCTATTATCGGTATTATGGGAATATAACAACAAGGCCACCTAATTAAACTTGAATTAACTTAAATTTAACCAAGACAAAACTTAGACTCACTAATATTCATTGTTTCTGAACTGTGACACGGCGCTCTCAACCCTGAATCTTGAGACATATCGAACCTGCAATACTGAAAAGAACAGGAGACAAAAAAAAAAAAAAAAAATCACACACAAAGTGCAGAATCTGAGGACAGGTACTAAACTCATTCTACCCAACTCAAGAACATTAGCACTAAACTTCCATTTTTTCCGACTTCCAAATAATGTAGTTCATTTTTTTTGTTTTTTATCAATAAATCAGAGCATACGCACTCACAATCATCAATATGCAAACCAAAGCATCCTTACTCCTTAATCTTCTATGGGATTCCCAGAAACAGAACGGCCTCCCTTGAGGGTCTAAAAGATGAAAAGATTACTAAAATACAAACCGCCAAGTCTATAAATTAAGGTTCTTTGAATTTTCTGATTCTTTTTCATTTCAGAAAACCAAACAACTGATAAAGGATTGCACAATGGACTAGATTTTATTTTCTATCAATGGAACCAAATACGATTTTATGCAAACCAAAAGAATGAAAATACAAACAAAGTGGTGTTGTATGTAACAAACAAACAAAAAATTGGTGTTTCAGTAGAACCCAAAACTCCGTTATTTAGTTCACTTACCACCGTGTCTATGACTGTTGCAGAAGAAATCCAACCAATGGAATCACCAAATATGAGAAAGATCAGAACTTGTTTTAGTTTTGAACTTCGGAAGCGGTGTGGGAAAATAAAGCAGCTATTGATGAGAGAGAGAGATGCGGAGACGAGTATTTGAAGATATAACCCGATTGTTAAATCATAATCATAAAAGAGATGAGGGTTTCTTCTCCTTTAAGTTTTTTTTGTCAGATTCTTCTCCTTAAGCTAGATATCAGTAAAGCATCTGATAGATTGGTGTGGACTTTTTTAAAGACTCTTTATCTATTCAGCTAAAAAAAAAAAAAAAGCTCTTTTATCTAGAGTTGGGCACGGAACGGGTCCAACAATAATTTCACTAGACCCGGGACTGGCCCGTTTTTCATTGGGCCTGGACCTAGCCCTTTTTGACACAAGCAGGGACTGGCCCGTTTCATTTCGGGCTGGGCTTGCGGGTTTTCGGGCCCAAAAACCTGTATTTTACCATTTCTATATCTACTTTGCTATATATCCAAATTTCATTCATATCAACCTGGTGAAGATTTGAATCAAAACACAATATCAAGATCCAAAGTTCAAGCTGCAAATTCGAATATCCAGAATACATAATATCCAAATTCAAGTACTCATCAAGAACAATTAAAGCTACAATTGAAATTGTCCAAATTCAAGTACAAATATGCAATGAAATAGAAAGTCCTAATTAAAATACAGCAACTTAGTAGCCATTCTTCCAGTCTTTAATCCAGCAGTTCACCACTGCCATCCATTAAGAGCAACTCCAACAGTTTCCCTATAATTTTTGTATAATAAGGAAGCAAAAGTCAAAGCTTTAGCATCTTTTTCTTCTCCAACTCCAACAGATTCCACATTTTACAGCAATCTCTAAAATCTCCATATTCTTCCTTAAATTTTTAGAGATTGCTGTAAATATAGAGAATTTGGTTTTCTCTTTCCTCACTTTCCATAAAATAGGGATAGTTATAGGGAATCTGTTGGAGTAAAAGAGGCTTATTTTTCCCTAAAGTAAAGAAAAATCAAAATATGGGGAAGCTGTTGGAGTTGCTCTAATTGGCTTCCACACTTGTCCCTACAACAACCATCATAAATCGATTTAGATAACAAATAACCATTCAAGCTGCAACTTTACTCAACTAGCACTACACACAGCAAGGCAAATCAGCAAGCAAAGAATAATGCACTACACACTAAAAAGATAATGCAGCAAATAATAGCACAGCAGCAAGCATAGAAGAACAACAAATGCATCAAGTAAGCAAAGCAGCAAAATGCAACAAGCAAGCAAAAAATAATGCAGCAAGCAATTAATCAAAAACCAGCAGCCATCTTCGATTTTTTGGCCCTACAAGCAGCCTTTTTTGCTGATAGTTCAGCAGCCTTCTCCTTCGCATATCCTACCATTTCATTCAAAAACATTAAATTAATACTAAGCCCCATCAAAAAGTGAAAAATAATAGCATATTCGATTTATTAAACATGTAAACATTAAACGCACCATGTTCACACAACTCATAGAACTCCATCTCCTCAATTGTTGGAAAAAAACTCAATATTTTGCACGTTTTCTGATTTGATCCAATTCTGCAAGCATATTAATGCTTCAACAGATTTAGGAGTTAGAGAACTCCTATACGGATCAATTACTCTATTCCCGGTGCTAAAACATGATTCGGAAGTAACGGTTAACACTTAAATAGCAAGAACATCATTTGCTACTAGCTGGAGATTAGGATACTTAGAGCCATTAAGCTTCCACCATAGTAAGATGCTAAATTCAGCTGCTCTTGGAGGCTTTTCAAAAGGATCCAACAAATACCTATCTACCTCACTCTCCACGATAACTTCACAGATGTTTTCAAGCTCCCTCTCCCAATCATCAAGCATTTCAGCCATTTTGCCTGTCATATTCTTTGCTGCAGAACTGGTAGTGACACTGCTACTATTCACACCCTCTCTTCCTCGATTTTTTTGACCATTTTGAGCAGCAGCCGATGATGCATACAAATCTATCAAAAACACCAACAACTCCTTCACTTCAGCAGATTTTCTTTTCACACTTTCATTGTCAAATTGCAGGTATTTCACACAAATATGCTCAAGATTCCTAAGTTTGTATCGAGGGTCCAAAACCAAGGCTACTAACAGCAGTTGATTCACATCATCTATGCTATCAAAATACTTCCGGAACTTTGTCCCCATCTTCATAGCCATCTCAACCATAAGTTTCTCACCTTCATTTCCATCTTGCATTTCCAGCATCCTAAATAATGCATTATTCTCTGCATTTACAGCAACAATATCAAGAAATGCTCTATGTGTAGTAGGCTTAGTAGATGCACTAATCCGGAGTGTGACAGAATAGAAAACTTTCAGAAACCCCACAAACAACTCAGCCCTCTCCCAATCTTCGTCCTTTGGAGGCCTTACCCTCTTCATCGGTTTTCTACGCTTTGGCTCTTCAAGAGCAGCTTCTTCTTCTAATAGTTCCTCATCCTCATCAAAGTAGCTTGTATATTTCACATCTTCTTCTTCTGCCAATCTATCAAATGCCTTATTTAACTGAATTGCAGTCTCTAACATCAAATATGTAGAGCTCCACCTTGTTGGAACATCAAGAATACACACCTTGGTGCATTCAGGCACTTCTCTTTCAACACACAACTTAAACACATCTAATCGCTAACATATTTTACCACATTCCGTATACTAGCTATTGCTCTATCTAGTATAGTCAAACCAGATTTCACAATCAAGTTTAAAATGTGTGCAAGACATGTAACATGCATATGCTTGCCTCCCAAAACAGGGGGTACAACCCAATTGGCAATTTTTCTCCTCAAATAATCAATGGCAACCTTATTTGCAGATGCATTATCAACACTTACAGTCAACACTTTATCAATTTTCCATTGAACCAAACATGTTTCAAGCATTTTTCCTATGGTTGTGCCTTAGTGATTGGAAATGACACAAAAGTTCAAAATTCTTTTGTGCATTTTTCACCCACTATCTATGAAATGGGTGGTCAACACCATGTAGTTCACATTTTGTACCGATGTCCATGTATTGGTAGTGAGACAAACCTTATGCTTGCTTAATTCCATTTTTAGCTCCTCTTTTTTTTTTCATCATAAAATTCTAAATTCTTAAAACTTTCTTACAATGGCACGTCTAGATGGGACTGTCCAACGAGGGATAGCTACTTCACAAAAATGCCTAAACCCAGGTTTCTCTATATGACTAAATGGCAGTTCATCGACTACTATCATTTTACATGCAGCTAAAGTACATGCATCTTCAGTCCAAGTTCTAGACACTAGACTATGGACAGCCATCCTATCACTAGTCAAAACCTGCTACCCCTTTACATCAGCCCTACCAGGGTATTGTTTGCAAAAAATCTCAACATGCCTTCTTAATGTGCTAGTGCCACTAAAAGATGAATCTCTAGCAAGGTCAGTTTGACAATGCCTGCACTTTGCTCTTACTTCAGGACCAACTTCCTGCTTCTTTCCATCCACAACCTCCACTATTGGACTATCAAACTTCTCAAAGTGTTCCCAGACATTGGACCTGGTTGTGATCTTTAGTGGCTTGACCACCTTTTTCTCAGCCCTCTTCCTCTTGCTTCTTGGTGGTGTTGGACGACGAGCAGCTGTCGGAGCTGTAGGTGCAATCGGAGCATCAGGCACTCTCAGGTTTGGTTCTACTGGCGCTGTCGACAATGGTATAATAGCATTCCCATCAGTGGCCATGCTACAACCAAAACAGGGAGGCGAATCAGATCATAATTTACCATTGCACACATATAAGAAAGAGATTTAAGGATCAGATGAGCTTGTATCATACATTGAAGACCCACCTTTAGTTCGAAGAAGAACACTAGACAATCAAAACTCTAGAGCCACCAACTCGACTTTGATCGAGTTGAAGCTTCCTAAAATCAAACTCATTCCAGAAGTCCTTCCCCTTTTATGAACTTCTACAAATGTCGCACAACAAGAATCTATGACTATCTGCATTACAAAATAAGTTGAGCAAGAATCAGTATCTGATGCATCAGAATCAAACCAAAATCAACAAATGAACAAAGAGAGAGAGAATTCTGCAACAAAGAGAAACTGAGCAAAGAGAAACTAACTTGCCCAGATCGAGTAAGCTAACTGAAGGTTCAGAACGAGTTTGGGAACTAAAGGTTCAGATCGAGTATTTTGAATGAAGGTTCAGATCGAGTTTGATGAATTGAAGGCTAACTGATTAGGCTGAGACTGAAGTGACATGCAGACAGAAAGAGAGAGAGAGAAAGAGGTCTTGGTGATGGCGGACATGGCGAAAGCGGCCGGAGGAGGAGCTCTCGGGTTCGGTACAGATCCGCTTTGTGAAGGAGGTGGCCTGTCTCTCAGATTGAGTTTGGGAACAATTGATTAATTGAAGGCTAACTGATTAGGCTGAGACTGAAGTGAATGAAGAGAGAGAGAGAGAGAGAGAGAGAGAGAGGGGGCTTGGTGTTGGTGAACATGGTGGAAACGGCCGGAGGAGGAGCTCTCGGGTTTGGTTCAGATAGGCTTGTGAAGGAGGCGGCCTCTTTCTCTCTCTCAGATCGGGTTAGGGGAAAGAAATGTGGCGAGACTGATATAGTTGTTTAGGACTTTAGGTTTAGGTATTTCAGTGGGGACTGGGGAATATAATTCAGTGTACCTGATCCTATGACAATATTTTGAGGCCTTATATTGACCAATAAAACACTGACATCTATCTCTTTTTAACCTAATGTAGGCCTGACGGGCTTTTCCAAATTTGAATGTCAAGGCCCAGCCCGAACGGTTTTGGTGAAGAAAAAATAGGGCCCGGCCCAAACGGGTCGGGCTTTGAAGGGCCGGTCCGGATTTGCGGGTATTCGGGTTTAAACGCCCAGCCCTACTTTTATCTAAGATGGGTTTTGCACAAAAGTGGGTTGATACTGTTCTTTGTTCCATTAGAACAGAGTGCGTTATTCTATTCTGCTACAAGGTACTCCTACATGTTACATTATTCCATCCTATGCAAGGTTTTAAATTTCTTCGAAACTGCTGAAATTTCCAGTAACTTTAAAGTACCGAAATGAAATTTATATGCTATATCATTTCCGTCAGGAGTTTCCCGAAATTTTCCAAAATTTTCGGTGCAATTCCACTAAATTCTTAATTTCTGAAATATCTACATACACAAAATATATTTAACAATTCACACCAAAATTTTGTCCGAAATTTCTGTGAAATTCATATGTCACCGACAAAATATGAAGTTCTGATTTTTTTTTCAATTAAGTTGAAACTGAATACAACAAAACTCTCTTTGCTTTTATCTGCTACCAAAGTACACATGCTCCAAGTCTCCAACCACATCATGATTCTATTTGAAATCAAGGCTGGATACACCCAAAAACCCATCAAATCATGTTTGTTCACACTTCACAATAATTATAAATCTACCTATATCTATCAATCTCTCCTATAACTTCTAATCACTAAATTCACAAAGCAAGCCAGAAAAAATAGAGAAAGCAAAGACTGTGAAGAATCGAAAGAGATACGAGCTGGAGTAAAGAAAAAGAGTTCAAAACTTGATACAATAACAAGCTTGGTTAATTTTCAGCTCTAAAATGTATGTTAAAATTTATATATATATTGTTGGTTGCATAATTTATATATATATTTTTTGAAGAGGAATTGATTTCATTAGTAATCAAGCCATGAAACAGGCCAGAGTCTAACAGAACTTACATAAGAAATCTCGGGACAAACCAAGTAACTTATCTAAGCCACAACTAAACTCATTAAAGTCTAAAGGGACGCTCGCTGATCAGCTAGCCTAATCTATACAAGAATAATCTCGCTCTCTGTTGAGAGAAAATCTGCACACTTGAGCGTAAATGTCACCCAACATAATTTCACTCATATTCATTTAGTGAATAGAGTTTTAATTATTTCGGGTTTGACCCATTCAAGACAGAATGTGTCTCTTAATTATATTCCCTTGTTACAGGGAAACACCCTTTGATTCCATTTATGAAGAAACCAATTGTGGATGTGTGTTTTTCTATTTGTTTTTGCGGCTGCACCCGGATATTTGAATGGGTTACCTACGTACCCTTGGAGAGGGATCAAGCCATTCGTAGTTCAAGATTTCCAATGGGTGAATGACCTATTGGAGGGTATTGCTTTTTGGAATAGGAATAGTGTTTGGACGAATTTGGTGTGAGTGGACTAGGGATTCGATTTGTTTTGGATTTGTTTGGAGAGACTATGATGTTTCCTGGTGTTTGGCGGAATTTGACTGATGCGGTCAGGGATTCGGATTGGATGAACCAGGCAGTCAGGGATTTTATTTGGAAAGGCTGTGACGTTTCCTGGTGTTTGGCAGAATTTGACTGATCAGGTCAGCGATTCGGATTGGATGAACCAAGGAGTTATGGATTTTATTTGGAATTGCGGTTGCATCTAGAGGGTCGCTAGATTGCCTAAATACCCTCGGGGAGGGATCAAACCGTTGTAGTTCTTGAGGAATTTGTATTTCTGGTGTTAGGAGAATTTTTGTGTTGGCAAATGTACATATATTTATTTTGAATCCGTCGAATGTATTTCTTCTGCAGACGCCGGAATTTAATTTGGGCACCCTGATGTGTTGAATATTTTACTGGGCCGTGTAAATGGGCTTTTGTGTTGTCGACAAACAAATTTAGCCTGGCCCGAACATCAGGATAAACTGACTTAAAAGATGATCTGTATTTCTGGGCCTTTAGCTCCATGCTGGGTCAGGCCCAAATGATTTGGACACCCACTTTCCTTTCCAAGCCTTCAGCTTTAATATGCGTTAGGCCCAATTGTAAGGTCCACTCCATCCATGAGACTAAACTGATAACTCTATCCTCACATCAGAAAAAGTGGGATCCTTCGTCATTGCCTCGAGCTAGTAGAGATCGTGTTGGAGATGGAAGCCAATTCTTACAATTCGTCTTGGAGAGGGAAACTTGAAGCTTGGCTCTGCATAAATAGTGGCCTGCATGCCTGTGATGCTGTAGTTACGAACTGGGTAAGGCCTCTATCTTTCTTCTCAATGGATTTCGATCCATCATAACACTGACTAAACTCCTAAATTTGATTCTCTGCCGCTACAGGTTCAATTCCCCATTACGGTACTCGATCGATTAGTTGGTGAACAAGAACGAAAAGTTGCTGCAACTTTTCTACTGTACTACTCTTCTGCAAATGCCACGATCCATCAAATATTCTTTTAAAACCACCGCTTCAAACTTGGAATCAAGTATTATGTTTGCCACCGATTTAATTGCATAATTCGTCCCTTTTCAAAGGCCCTGGAAATTGGCTCCCATCATTTCGTCGTTTAGAATAAAGGTACATCATGATTTCATTCTTTGGACCATGACTTAATTACAAAAGATTCTAGAGTCTTTTGTCTTTTGCATGTAAAGCACACCATAACTTCATAATCAAATATATATGCTTAAAAGCTTACATATATTCAATTATAATTTTGAGGACTCAGACTTGCAGTATGTTTTGAAGAGCCTATATTTAAAGCCCTTTGTCATTGTCTGCAGGTTTTGGACATTCCTCCATAATTAAAGTTCCAGAAAGGGGAGGCTGTTTGCTTTATGTTTTGCCTTTATCCACCGCTTCCATTAAACTTGCTGCACTTTGAGTTTATAATTGCCACCACGTCAGTCCCATAGAAACCATATAATTAAACTTGCCATCCATAGCTTTGCCTCTGACCATGTATAGGAACAATTGAAGTTTGACTTCATTTGATCACACCACCGAATCGAAATGACTACTCCCAGTTTTGTTTTAATTGTCAATACCGCTCACCACCGCTTTAACAAAGCGTTCATGAATTTAGCTTGTCCCAACTGGTATTTCTTGTTAATTAAATAAACAAGACTTTGCTTTTTCAATTAACCACTGAAAGCCTTGTATATATGGCTTTGCATTCTGACCTCCTTCTGTTATTTCTTTCTGTTTGCAGGATACAGGGACGAAATATTAAGGGTGAGGCCCTATGCTACTTTGTTTCACATTTTGGTTGTGGTAGTTTAGGCTATGTATTTCTTTTTGGAGGTGGTGGTGGATGAAAAGCAGAAGTAGGGGAGCTCTCTTATGCGATCAGTATTGCCGAATTTAAAGGAGGTGAATATGGCGTCTTGTGGTGGAAGGAGAAAAACAAGGCAGGAAGTTTTTATGTATTTCTATGTTTGAAGGCAGTGGATGTATTGCATAGGTTGTGATATCAGAACTCGGCCATTCATGAACTACCCTATGTTCCAATATTTAAAACCCCAGCAGCCGCGTTGCATTAAGACATCGGCAGTTCATGAACGACCATGTTAGTCTTAATTCAAGAGAAGATTGCTCGGCCATTCTTGAACGACCATGGTTGTCTCAAATGGGTGTTGGTTATTCATGAACAGCCCCCTTTTGCTTGAAGTACACCTGTTAATTCCCTACCAAAGCAAGCAAGGGCAGCATGATGCAGTGTATACCTGAACTTCTCCCTTCGAGCTGCTTTGATTTCGCCCTCTGTTTTGGCAGAGTCTTGGCCTTTTGTTTTTTGAATATTTTTCTCCTCTCTCTCTCTCTCTGTATTTCTTTTCTTTCTGCTCCCTGTAGTGTTTTTTTCCTCCTCCCCTGAATTATTGTTAAAAGCCTCATTTTATAAGCAACGTAGAAGGATAAGAGATCACGTTGGTTGAGTTCAATTTGTTTTGAAATTGAAATGATCTTCAGATGACGATAACCACCTCTACATTCAAATTTATATCTGTGGGGATTATCCATAACTTTCAATATGTTATTTGAATTTGAAAGCCTAGACAAAGTGCAGCATATGATGACTTCTTTGTCGCCATACTGTTCCTCTTCCTTCTGAAGATAAGAACGAAGGCCAACTAACTAACCATACTTAAGAGTTGAGATTTAAATTGGACTTGTATCATTCTTGTGCTTTTGGATGAATTTGTTCTGTTGATTTGGTGGCCAAATCAAACTATACAAGTACATATATTGCAATGGGTTCCCACTTTTCTAATTTATTTTGAAAAACCACCACCATGTAATTTTTTAATGTAGCTCCTCTCGAATTGGACTTGTGAATTTTTCGGTTTCAACACTCTCTAAGGAAAAAATATTCATCTAGTCTAATTTGTCAAGCACGCAATTGTGGTACAAATATCAACTAGAAATGTCTTAGAAAAACTTAAAAAAATTACCCCTACTTCAAAAGGCTTGAGTCCAGAATGTCTAGAGGCTTAGGGCACTTAAGAAAGCGCGAGTCCCTTCCCCGTAGAGTTGGAACCAGCACCATCTGCAGCCCCCTGAGTAGCCAACAACCTCGGCATCAGGTTACCCCTTGGGCTCTTCTTGAGGGTCTGTAGTATATAGCCCCCATTTTCATATTTTAGCCAAATAGGTCCAATCCCTGGCTTTGGCCCAGTCTTCAGCCCAGAAGCCAGCCCAGTCAAACTGACGTAAACCTAGTTCAAAACTAGGGTTTCCCGCTGATTTTTTCGGACCGTCTTCTACCCCGCGATCTTTCGCCGCACTGATCTCCAGCATACCAGTCCCAACCACCTGCCCAATCATTGTCGGCCCTCCTGTCGCCTCCACGAAGCGCGGCACAGCCGCATAGCCAACGCCACTGAAACTAGCGTCTTCAGCAGCCCCGACTTGAGCCCAATCTTGGCCAGCTGACGCAGCCACAATGATGCAGATTCCAGTCACCCCGAAACCTTCCTGCATCGACACCAACGGCACAGTTCCGACCCAATCTGGCAATCCAGTTTCATAGAACCACCCTCAACCAGAATTGACTAAACCGGAGCCTTCGAAAAACTTGGTCGAGATTCCAACGTCGTTTCAGAAGAGGCCACGGCCTCTCCAAACCCACACCGCCGTCTACTCATCTCTGTCTGGTCTGGAGAGCACGACGCTCCCCCTGCCATCACGAAACCTAGGTTTCGCATGTCCGGGTCGCTCCGCAAGTTTTGGAGGCCCTCTCATCAGAAAACTGCATAATTTATATACACAAAAGGGTAATTATATTTTAAATGGTTCCTTTATTATGAGATTTATTATTTATAAAAATGTCTAGTAAGCATGTTTATTTATTTATTTATGAAACTATTGAGTATCACTCAGTAGATTAAATATTGTAGTCAGTACTTAGTAGATAATTTAACGGATGTAGAAAGTTAGAAATAATCAAAGATCTTAATCTTATTTAGTGCCTACCTATATTCCATACATAAATTGTCAAGATGTGTTCTTTAATTAGTTTCAATAGGCAACTACAATATGAATACAAGTGTACGATAATAATTTTAAACCTAATGAGAACACTTTAGTATAAATAATTTGTTCATAAATTTTAGATTTTTTTTGTAGTTGTCTAGTTTTCTACATAATGGCAAGTTCTTACCCTAATTTGGGGAGCAAAAAAGACCCAACTTGGAATTATGCTTTCCCATATCAAGCCGATAGGGGGAGTGGCAAAATCATGGCACTACAACCAATATAGTAGTGATGATCATACTATTTATCCTGGTGCAAATCGTGAATATAATTCTGGAGCTAGGGATACACAAGGAAGATGCGATATGCGATATGCGATAGTCATTTGTCTCTAAATAAGTTTGAATCACTTTCTTTGATCAAGTCTTGGCTCAATGGACATATGAACTCAATATAGTGATAACCCTAACTCATTCCATTCTCATTATCCTCATCATAAAATGATGGAGTTCAACCTCAAAAAGTACTTACAAAATTGAATCAAGCTCACAAGGTGGAAGCACATATGGCCTTTTTTATCATTCTTCATCCCAAATGTCATATGCTTCATACAATGAAACACCATATTGTTAGTGTGAGTCATTGTTCCCTATTAGGAATTGACTATAAGGGAATATATTGTTGTAATTACTTACCTTGTATAGGTTGTGTAGTACAGTAGTACACAATAGTTGTAGTACAATTGTAGTCTGTATATATACACCACAGAATGGGTGTAATTATATATCAGAAAATTCACTCTCAATCTTATTTTGTTTGACTTGGCATCAGAGCAAAGATCCGAAAGGACTTTGTCTCTTTGTTTGTTTCAGTTTTCTGAATTGAGGAGTTTGTCTCATAACGACGTTGCTATTGTCGTCGTTTGTCTGCATCACTAGGCGTCCGTCAAAGAACGACCGAACATCTTCTTCTTTGACTTCGGCGTCATCTTCTCCTCTTGTTCAGATCCAGCGCATCAGACCCAGTCGTCCTAGTCTCTTGCTCAAACCGCCGAGATCGATTCCGGCCTTGTCTTGTCCAGATCGAGTCTGGCTTAGTCCTCAGTCGAAGGTCACCGGTGCTCTCCTCTTGCTCCAATCGCTTTCCGGCTTCGTCTTCAGCCAAAGACCGCCGACGCTCCTCTTGCCCAGACCGATTTCACCATTCGTCCGAGACCGTCGCAGACGATTCGTTCGAGATCGTCGCCTCCTTCTCACCCACATACTGACCGGGTTCGTCAGTTCGTCGCTGCTCACAGGTCCACCGGATTGGTTTAGCCCAGTTAACATCTGGGTCGAATCCGTCCATCACAGATCGACCGTCACAGATCGACCGTCCGTTTCGCTTCTTCAGTTCAGGCCGGTGTCGGCCTTAGTCCAGTCCTACCCGTGCAACAGGTCAAAAAAAACAATATATATATATATATATATATTAAATTGCTGCACGTTCTGGTATTATTTCAGAATTCCTGTTATTTTTTCCGCTGCATACTCTGTGAGATTGTGATTTTACTATTATATTGTTACAATGGGTGGTGATGCAAATGAAGGACAGAGTTCCAAGATCAATGAGGTCCAAAAGATTGAGGTTTCTGTCCGAAATTCAGATGGTGGCTCTTTTGGTGGTCCAAAACTCAATGGCACCAATTTTCGAACATGGAAGAAAATTATGTCTGTCCATCTTCATGGCATTCACAAGATGGGGCATGTGAATGGAACAACCAAAGCTCCTAGTGTGGAAGATGCAGATGCCTATGCTAGGTGGGAGGATGATGATGGATCTGTGATGGCTCTCTTATTCAGAGCCATGACTGATGATGTGCTACAGTTGGTGGAAGAGTGTGAGACTGCTGAAATGATATGGAAGACATTGGGGGATCTGTATACCAATGAGTCTGATTTTATACAGGTTCATGAATTGATGTGCAAAGCTGCTAATATGCAACAGAATGGGCAACCAGTAGCTGTGTATTTCACCAAACTGAAGAATGTATGGGCTGAAATTGATCAGAAGCGTCCCTGCAAGATAAAGAATCAGGAAGATCTTGTGTGGTACCAGAAGGAGAAGGAGCTTGAAAGAGTTCATGTATTCTTGAGAGGGCTTGATGAGAAGCATAGCTGTGCCAAGGGAGAATTGCTCAGAATGACAGACCCTCCTAGTCTAAACACAGCTTTCACGTACATCCGTAAGGATGAGTCTCAGCAAGAAAGTGTAAAGCATGCACAGGTTGAAGTGTCTAGCCTAACCATTCAGGCTAATTCACCAACACCTTTCATTCAGCAACAGAGTTCGGCTCCTCTGCATCAGCAAGGTCCTCCTCCAGGCTTCACCAACCGCCCTCGTCCTCAATGCTCGTATTGCAACGACCTTGGACATGTTCGAGAGACTTGTTGGAAGCTGAATGGGTACCCCAAAAAGAAAGGTTATCGTCCTAAGGCAAAGGCAGTTGCGGTTCAGTTGATCCAAGAACCAGACTTCTATGGCGTGGCCGGACAGGATCATCATACCACAGGTGGGGCTACTCCTACAGCCTCTATAGCTGGTCGTGGTAAGATTGGTATGGCTTTAAAGGTTTCTAACTTTGTTGGTTCTGATACATGGATTATTGATTCTGGTGCCTCCGATCATATGACTTATGACAAATCGTACTTTACTGAGTTGTCTTCTTCACCTGTGTCCTATGTAACTAATGCCAATGGTGAGGCTTTTCCTGTGTTATGGTCAGGATCAGTGCGTATTACTCCCACTTTAGAACTGCATAATGTGTTATATGTGCCTGACTTGTCTCATCACTTGATATCTGTTCCACAGTTAAACACTGAGTCTAAATGCTCCGTAACCTTTTATCCTATGTATGTGATTTTTCAGGATCTTCTCACCAGGGAGATCATCGGTCGGGGGTATCTAAGGGGCAGATTGTTCCATTTGGATCAGACATACGCAGGGGAGAAACCAGGAGCACAGTCCCGCACCGCTTTGACTTCGAATTCTGATCAGCTAAGTGAACTTTGGTTGTGGCATCGCCGTTTAGGGCATCCATCTTTTAGTCTTATGAGAAAAACCATGCCTACTCTGTTTATTGGTGTGGATGAGTCTGCTTTACATTGTGAAACATGTGTTTTGGCCAAGAGTCATCGTGCTACTTATTCTCCTAGTATTTCTAATAAAAGTTTTATTCCCTTTGAGTTGATTCATTCTGATGTTTGGGGACCTTCTAGAGAGCCTACTGTATCGGGTATGAGATATTTTGTGTTGTTTATTGATGATTGTACTAGATTGTCATGGGTTGCTCTTCTTAAAACCAAAGATGAAGTCTTTCCAGCTTTCCAAACTTTTCGTACTCTTGTTCAAACACAATACCATAGCACCATTAAAGTCCTTCGTTCTGATAATGGAGGCGAATATGTTAATCATGTTTTCCAAGAGTTTTTTCAAACTCATGGGATTGTTCATCAAACCACATGTCCACAAACACCAGAGCAAAATGGTGTGTCTGAAAGAAAAAATCGTCATTTACTTGATATGGCTCGTGCACTTCTCTTTAGTGCCCATATGCCTAAGTATCTTTGGGGTGATGCCATACATGCTTCCTCTCATCTTATCAATCGTCTTCCATCTAGTGTCCTTCAAGGGAAAATTCCATTTGAGGTTCTTGCATCTCATGTCTCCTTACCTTCATTTCATAATCTTCCAGCTCGAGTCTTTGGTTGTGTCGTTTTTGTCCATATTCCTAAAAACCAGCGATCTAAGTTGGATGCTCGGGCGCTTAAGTGTGTGTTTGTGGGCTACGGAGGTTATCAGAAAGGGTACAAGTGCTATCATCCACCTACCAGAAAGTACTATGTCACCATGGATGTTACCTTCTTTGAGGACATGAGCTATTTTTCCTCTTCCGATACAGCCCTTCAGGGGGAGAATTCATATTTTGAAGAGCTGTATCATGGAGAGGAAGAGGAATCAAAAGGCGGGGAAGAAGAAGTTCCCCAAGCGGAAGGTATTTTGACGGATCCAATTGAGTACGTCAACCAGACACCTCCAGACGCAGAAGCTCCAGACATCCAGGCACCAGTTTCAAACTCTTCAAGTGAAGCTGAAGACACAACTGTCCCTCCTGCCTTCTCTTCTACCCCTGACCCACAGCTCCCTGGTACTGAAGATCACTCATTTGAGGTATGTCCACCCACTAGTACTAGTAGTAGTGAGTCTACTGTTGGGCAATATGTGTTACCAAATAGAACAACTCGAGGTCAATCAGCCAAAAGATATGAACCTACTCTTACTGCCAAATCCAAATACCCAGTAGTCAATTATATGTCCACTAGGAGGTTGTCTAAGTCATATGAATCATTTGTGAATCAAATATCTGCTGTGTCAGTACCTAACAAAGTGCAGGATGCGTTGGGGGATCCAAAGTGGAGGAAGGCAATGGAGGAAGAGATGGAGGCGTTGCAGAAGAACAATACTTGGCAACTTGTGCCTCCACCACTAGGCAAGAAAGCTGTAGGTTGTCGTTGGGTGTTTACAGTGAAGCATAATGCAGATGGATCAGTGAATCGGTACAAAGCACGCCTTGTAGCAAAGGGGTTTACTCAGACGTATGGTATAGACTACGATGAAACATTTGCTCCTGTTGCCAAGATGAACACCATTCGAGTTCTGCTCTCATTTGCTGCTAGTTTAAATTGGCCACTCCGATAGTTTGATGTTAAGAATGCATTCCTTCATGGAGAGTTAGTCGAAGAAGTGTACATGAGCCTTCCACCTGGATATGTAGTTGCTTCTCCAGGTGATTTTGTATGCAAATTGAGAAAGTCTCTGTATGGTCTCAAACAGTCACCTCGTGCTTGGTTTGGAAGATTTTCACAGTTCATGCGGAAGGTTGGTTACAGACAGAGCAACTCAGACCATACATTGTTCTTCAAGCATCAACAAGGGAAGGTAACAGCCCTAATTATTTATGTGGATGATATGGTAATCACTGGCAATGATACTGTTGAGATGGATAGACTGCAGGGACAACTAGCCTCTGAGTTTGAGATGAAGGACTTGGGAGAACTTAAGTACTTCTTAGGAATTGAGGTAGCCAGGGGGAGAGAAGGAATCTATCTATGCCAAAGGAAGTATGTCCTTGACTTGCTGACAGAGACAGGTTTGTTGGATTGCAGACCTATTGATACTCCTATTGAGCAGAACCACTGTTTAGCTGAGTATCCAGATCAGGTACCTACTGATCGAGCTCGTTATCAGAGGTTAGTTGGGCGCTTGATTTATTTGGCTCATACTAGACCAGATGTTGCATATGCAGTGAGTGTGGTGAGTCAGTTCATGCATAATCCGAGTGAGAGTCACATGGATGCTGTTATGCGAATTCTGAAGTACTTGAAGTCAGCTCCAGGAAGGGGAGTACTGTTTTCTAAACACAACAACATTCTTGAGGTTTGTGGCTTCACAGATGCAGATTGGGCTGGAAATATCACAGACAGGAGGTCAACATCAGGTTACTTTACTTTTGTGGGAGGTAATTTGGTTACATGGAAGAGTAAGAAACAGAAAGTTGTGGCACGTTCTAGTGCTGAGGCAGAGTATAGAGGTATGGCTCACGGAGTGTGTGAGTTGTTGTGGCTGAGAAATCTGTTACGTGATCTGGGTTTCAAACTCAAAAATACCATGCAGTTGTATTGTGACAACAAGGCAGCCATCGACATATCACAGAATCCAGTACAGCATGATCGTACTAAGCATGTGGAGGTTGATCGTCACTTTATAAAGGAGAAGTTAGATGCCAAAATTATTAGCTTCCCTTTTGTTCGTAGCGAAGAGCAACTTGCAGATGTACTCACCAAAGGGGTTTCTAGGAAGGCATTTTATGACTCACTAAGCAAGTTGGGCATGGTTGATGTATATGCGCCAACTTGAGGGGGAGTGTTAGTGTGAGTCATTGTTCCCTATTAGGAATTGACTATAAGGGAATATATTGTTGTAATTACTTACCTTGTATAGGTTGTGTAGTACAGTAGTACACAATAGTTGTAGTACAATTGTAGTCTGTATATATACACCACAGAATGGGTGTAATTATATATCAGAAAATTCACTCTCAATCTTATTTTATTTGACTCATATTGGGTAATTCCACAATTTTAGATATATGGATTGCATGTGGGAAGAGATCAACACACATACAATCACTATGCCAATAATGCTTTCAGACGACAGATGATATCTGTCATTTGATATGTAAATTTTCTGTTGTGTATCCGGCTGCTGTCTCTTACGGCATTAGACAACAGACATCCTTCGTCGTCTCACCTCCTTCACACGACAGAAATTTTGCAAGGCTCTGTTGTCTGAACAACCCAACTTTGAAGGATTTGTGACCTTCTGTTGTCTTTAACAAGAAGAAACAATAGATAAATGTTGTTCCAGAAGCATTGTGGACAACAGACTTAGACATATATCTGTGGTTTTAATGCTTCTTAATTGACTGGGAAACATGTGTTTCTGTTGTTTGAAATTTTGAATATACCAATTTTAGCATTTAGTTGACAAATATGTTTCTGAATTGCTTTTCAAGGTCAGCTATATGTTGCTTAAGGTTCTTCTAGTCAACATCTATGTGGTGAGTTATGTCGTCTGATTGCAATTTCTGTTGTTTGATATTGATTTTGATTTCACTTTTCTGTTGTTTCATATTGGTTATGATTTCACTATTCTGTTGTTTACAAGTAAGAAGAAACAATAGATTATAGTTTGGGTTTTTTGTTCCTATATATGTTGAGACAACATATATCATCAATCCTATGTGGATTTCAACATCATTCATAAATAACAATCACCAAAGCCATTTGGGCATATCTAATCTAAAATTAGTCATCAAAATGAAGCCATATTTGTCATTGTCTCCACCAAAATATATCAATACATATAGTGATCAATCCCATCAGTTCCCTAATACTAGAAGTAGGATCGATGAAGGCACAAAAAAAATAGGTTTAATTATGATCATATAGTGACCAGTTCTATGTATAGGGACAAGAAAAGTTCCTTTGTACTACTCAACTACCATACATATATATGGAACTGACATGAAGATCTGTAAGCTCTCCTCTCCTAGTAAAATCGACACGAAAGGGTCAAAGTAATCTGCATCACACATCAAAAAGGAGACATAAGCGAATTGGAATGTTAAGCCATGAACCGCTTAGATTTGGGAATTTATTAAAACTTCATTGGTTTAGCCATGAGCTTGAAATTTTGTGTTAAGTTAGAACATACTAAAATTTCATACAATTCGGAGTTTGGGAAGCAAGGAAAAAGATGAACACAATCTAACTGAACTGTAGGAGTTATATAAAAAAAATGTCAGCACTATAGTCAACTTAGAAAATTCACCAAAAATTCATTGGAAGTCCAATTGACATGAAATCAGTTTTGAAACAACCATTTGAAATGCATAATTCAATATACATGAGAACCAGAGGTTAAATGATTCAAATAAGAGTTCAAATCTCAGACATGAAATCATTTTTGAAACAACCATTTGAAATGCATAATTCAATATAAATGAGAACCAGAGGTTAAATGATTCAAATAAGAGTTCAAATCTCAACAGATAATCAGAAGATACATTCAAAATGCTAGAACTTTCCCAAATGTAGACGAAATTTGGAAAAATCACCTTGCTTCGGAATAAGATGAAACTTTCCAGATCCTTTGTTAACTAACAGAACATAAACATGTCAAAATTTTAGGATATTTGAATATTGGTAAGTAGGATAAAACAAATACCAAAGAGAGCTGTGCTACAGAGTAGTTTCTGCAGAATTCTAGCTAATTGTTCTTTCTTCGGGAAGGAGCTAAGGATTCAAACTTATCTTTCTTTGGGAAGTTAGCACATTTCCATGACTTCTTGGATCAACAACTTGGTAAACCTTTCTGTTTTCAGCACCGGAATACTGTCCCACTACACAGGCATAAACTGTTCTGAACCATATCCTGCACATTACAAACACAAAAAGCAAGGTACAGAAGGGTAAAGCATAGACGTTGAATTATAAAATTAAAGAAATCTGGCCAACCCATTTCAAACCAGACCATACAATCACGTCTCGTGATATCACTTCCTGTTCAGAACCACTCTCCATTACGGAACCAATTTAGACAAACATAGTAGGGCTAAATACTGATTACTATCCTTTGGTTTAGGTCCAAAATCAATTCAGTCACTGAACTTCTAATTTCATCAAAAACACCCCTGTATTTTCAATTTTGATCTAATAGGTCCAATTCATTAATATTCTGTTATGAGTTCAAGTTATGGTTGGATTATTTGTTGAAAAACTATTTATTTGATAGATTTCTAATAGTGGGACTCACTCTAAAATTGACTATGCAGACCACCTCAACACCACATCATAAAACATAGGCCATATATAAGCCACGTCAACAAGTTAAATGACTCAATTGTCGGAAGACTAACAAATTGGACCTATTAGATCAAAATTGAAAGTGCAGGAGTGTTCTTGATGAAATTAGAAGTTTAGGGACTGAATTGATTTTATACCCAAACTACAGGGTAGTAGTCAGTATTTAGCCCAACATAGTATATGAATATTAGGACAAACCAACAACCCCAAAAGTAAAATGCCAAACATTACATGCAAGCTCTAAAACTTAAAAACCCTTATATTCTCTACAGATGTTAAAAATGGGAAGGTATTACCTTAAAAAATAAAGCAATAGTAGGTCTTCTCCTTGAAACATACATAGCCATCCAAAAGACACTAAGGTGGACAATCTGGATTTGGAAGCACAAAAAACATGTAAGTGATTACACGCATTTATATACGTGTAATTATAACTAAAATACTAGAATTAAGCTAATCCTCAAGTCAATTATTATGTAATTAATCCATTTATTTATTTATTCTGTAGTAAATAAGCGGAGTTGTGGATTTCGGAAGAAGTTGTGCGAAATTGGAGCAAAATGAAAGTTCCGAGAAAATGACAAAAAGTCAACCAAGAGCGATATTATCGGAAATTAAATCAAATTGGTTTAATTAACAAGGTGGTAGTAAGCTATCTTCCACGTGCAGCAATCAAGCTTACTCTCTTCTTTCATCTCCTAGCCACCCATATGCTGACACGTGCTTGTCCCTCTTTCACACCAACCAGACCACAATTTCCATTCATTCCTTTACCTCTCGGTGAACAGGGGACGACCTAATTATTTATATACACAGTACCACACAGAGAAGGGATACACAATTCCGCCGCCCACCAAAATACCATGAGATTCTCTCTCTCCTCCAACCCACTACATCACACCCAGATCCCATTTTTTCTCTTCCTCTTCACCGAAACCTCACCTCACCACAATTCCTTCCTTCTCATCTTTTCTTCCCACCTCACCAAGATTCACACTTCCTCACTAAAATCCACCTCACCAAGATTCACACTTCCTCAGTAAGATCCACTTCACCTCACCAAGATCTACCTCACTAAGATTTCATCTTCTCATCAATTCCACAAATTTCAAAGGGGAAGCCCAAGCATCAAGAACTTTATCACCATTAAATTTGGGTAAAAGTGGGGAGCCATAAATCAAGGCTAGCCATAATTGCTTTAATTTATGGCTTGTTCTTGTCACTCCTGCTTCTCTTCGCTTTGTTCCTCTTTAAATTATGTGTATTGATGTTTGTTTAATGATGGGTAATGAGTAGATTTGTTGTTGGGGGCTAGGATTGTGTGCCCTAGTCTAAATCTTGTGTAAAAGATGCTTATTTTAATGTAATGATGCAATTTTCATATGATGGATGCTTATATCTATTTTTGTTGGGTTAAAATGCATGTCCAGGAGCCTAGTCAACTCTAGGGTGTGTATTTTGAGCATGTCTAGGATGGAGTTAGAGGCTTGACCATCTCTAATTCCTAAGCTAGAAACCTTCAATTTCGTATTCGAGGGGTTATAAGCATGGTAATTTACACCCGTTGCGTGAATGCTCGGGTGGGTCACTTAGTAGTTAAATTCATCGATCCTTAGGCCTCTTGATGTGAATTAGAGACCCTTGAACCGGCTCTAATTCATGCCAAGTGAGTTCCTACAACCCTTGAATCGGAGTAGGAATACCATGAAAGGGAATTTCGGTCCTTGAGCCTTGAACCGCCTTGGATACGACTATCGCCAAAGTAGGAAATTTGCATCTACATTAGATTAGCTTCCGACACATGAGATTTGGATGAAGGAACCTCCCTAGAACCCGACATTCTCATTATATTGTTCACACTTTTCTAGTTTAATTTCCTTGCATTTTTATCAATCGCTTTGCATTTTATTACTTTTTGTTAAGTTCAAATCAACTCTCAATCATTGAATCCATCGACTCATTGTGCATATTCACCTTGAGGCTACAAGTTAGTGGCTTTGAATAGGCTTGGTGTGAGCTAAATTGAGCATTGCCAAGGTTTGGTGCCTTGATTGTTTATAGTTTTTATTTTACTTTAATTTTTTCTTGTGTGCTTTTAGTATCCTACTGCCAATTATCTTGGTTAGGTTCAACACCTAATCCCCGAGGTACGATAAACTAAGGTCCAAATATTTCCCTTACTCGACAACGATTCGTACGCTTGCGAAGAGTTTATGAACCAAGTCAATGGCGCCGTTGTCGGGTATTAGGGTCTTCGGATCTTAATCCCTTGGTAATTGGCATTTTGGGTCACTTTTAGCATACTTTTATTTTTCTTTTTCTTTTTATCTCTTGTTTCTTTGTTTAGTTGTTATTTTTTTTTTTTTTTTCATCTCCTTGGTTAGTTTAGTCAAATTTAGTACTACTTGTGTTTAATTCTCTCTTCACCCCTCTAATTATTCGTCAATTTTTTGTGCGTTGAATTGGTGCTTATCTTGCTTATAATTTTGTTATTGAGGTACTCGATTTCTTATTGATCCTTCGTAGGTATATGAGTGACACTCTACTACCTATCAATTTGAGAAGTGGTTGTGTTTTGCAAAGACTACCTAGAGGAAGACCAACAAGGAGAGTTTGGAGACCAAGACATCGCTCACAAGCACCTTCTAGGTATCCTATTCGAGTAGTAGATATGGGTGACGAGCGTCAAGGACCACAAGATGAGGAGGAGATTCCATTGAGCCATTATTCATGTCCTAGCATTGTAAATGCTCCATCTTGCATTGTGCTTCCTCCGACAAATGCCAACTTTGAGATCAAGCCTAACATGTTGTCTATTCTCCCTATTTTCCATGGCATGGCTAGTGAGAGGCCCTATGATCATACAATTGAGTTTGATGTCATATGTTCCACTATGCACTTGGGTGGATTAACTTTGGAGGGTTTGAAGCTTCGATTATTCCCATTTTCTTTGAAAGATCAGGCACGCACATGGTTTTATAAGCTCAAGTCAAGATCCATTCTCTCTTGGGCCGATATGCAAAGAGTGTTCTTGAATGCATATTATCCCCATCATCGGACTACTTATATGCGAGATAGCTTGACCAAGTTCTTTCAAGAGGATAATGAGACTTTTTATGATGCATGAGAGCGCTTCAAGGATATTGAGTTTGGTTGCCCTCATCATGGACTCACCAAGTGGCTTCTTTGTGAATCTTGGTGAGGTGGGAAGAAAAGATGAGAAGGAAGGAATTGTGGTGAGGTGAGGTTTCGGTGAAGAGGAAGAGAAGAGGAATTTTCTACAATGGCTTCTTTGTGAATCTTTCTACAATAGGTTGATTATTGATGATAGAAGGAGATTGGATAATGCATCGGGTGGTAGCGCCAAAAGATGGCCCTTGGCCTTGAGAATTGTAACTAGATGCTTGCTACCCATAATGATTTTGTCCACCAAATTGTGTGTTTCCATGACCGTGAACAAGCTAAGGTTATTACTACACTTCGAAATGGGAGGGTTTATGACAATAAGGTACGCATGCCTAAATCCTCTAACTCCCTTTGAATGTGCATGATGACATGTATGCTCCCACTTACCCTACATCACATTCTTATGATACACATGTTTCCACCCCTATACATGATTCCCATTCTTCACTTTCATATTCTAATGATGATGATCATGTGTTAGTTGAGGATTACATTGATAATGATGATGATAATGTGTTGCATTCATATGGGGCCAAGGGGGAAGAAAATGTACCTCTTAGCCATGTTGCTAATGATAATGTGCATATGTATCGTACTTTTATTTCAAAGGAGGATGGGAACCGGGGGGAAGAAAATGTACCCCCGGGAATTGGAGTGGGTGATGTGACTTTGTATACAAAAGGAAGAACAAGGAAGGAATGCCTCTTTATCTCATTCTACATCTTCAAAATCTCAAGCCTCTAATTCTTCATCCGCACCACCTAAGCATGTGCATTTTGGCCCCACTACACCTTTATCATCACCTAGGGATCTTCATCAAGGGGGGAGTGATATTCATATGACTAAGCAAGATATGGAGAACTTAAGTTATACAGTGAATGATAGCATGTTTCGAACAAGTCCAATCCAAACTCATAAGACATACTCTCGATTTTTCTCTCAGAAATGGCTATACTTAAAAGCTTCACTCTCAAGTATATGCAAGAGAATAAATTGTAAGGCAACAAACAGCTTGCATATTTCATCAATAAACGCATTTTGTGAAGAATTATTAAAGACCTCAAGAAATGACTAAGTGAACAAATGGACCTAAACCATAAGCTCGATTGCGTACCTGACTCCACTAACCAAAGACTGCCCATCTCAAGGATCAAGTCAGCACTTAAAACATGTTGTAATGGGGCTAAGCTAGGGTTTTCGAAATGAAGATTAAGGATACAAAAATCCTAAGGACCTAGCAGAGCATATAAGGACCACCTTATGTCACCATTTTTGTGGGCCAATTATCATTGTTTTGGGTCAAACCTTCACTCTAACCAACATGGGAATGGACAAAGGCATAATTTTCAACTTTGAGCCTTCTACAAATTTGAAAGTCCGAAAACCACACTTCAACAATTTCCCAAGAGTTTTCTTTTCAACTTTTCTTCTATTTTGCCGCTTTTCTTTCTTTCTTTTTCATTTTCATTTTTTTTTTTACGGCAAAATTTTTTTTTTCTTTCTCTTCTTTTTTTCTTGGATTTTCCCCACCCTACACTTGTCTTTCATCGTCACCCCAACATACTATGTCATGCTCTACTAAGTCCTTAAGACAAGGGTAGAGATATCCTATACTAAGCTCATGGTAGGGTAGTGAGGGTGATGAAACAAAGGTTTTCAACGTAGGGTCAAAGGGGTTCATTCTAAGGAGTCCCACGACGGGTACAATTGGGGACACATGCTTGTTTGGCTATGGTGGTTACCCTAATGCCTTCTATCCTATCCAGGATCAGTGCATATTATGGCATACAAGTTTTGATAGTCACAACAGCCGAGTTCTAGTACTCTCTAGTCCATTAAAATCTATGGCACATAATCATTGGATTTTCAAAGAATGATGAGGTTTTGCAAATACAGCCAAGAAATTCTAGAATTCTCAATAAGCACTCGAAAAGAAAGCATTTTAGCTCAACAGCTCACTTAGGGTCAAATGAATCAGACTTAATCCTAGCATGCTTAATGAACCAAGTTACAATCCTATCTCAAATCTTCATACAAGCATCACAACGTCGATTAACCACAGAATTCAATTAAGTCCTATTTCCATTGTGAAAACCTTCAGCCATGAATTCAGAGACATGTTCATCCTAGACGTTAGGAGCTTCCTAAGACTCAAACAAACAAAAAGACTCTATAAAACCAATTTTTTTTTTTTAAACTGAAAATATTCTGAAAATAAAGGTGTAAACCCACCCCTCACTTAGAATCTACATTGTTCTCAATGTAGGCAAGAAATATAGTATATAGACCCTAAATGTGGGGGGTTACGAAAATAAGGGAAAGGTAAAATAAACAAACAAACAAAGACACAAGTACAATTCAACCTAAGCAAGTGAAGAGATAGAAATGTCAAACTCTCGTTGATGGCTCCTCCACAGCCTCGATTGAAATGGGTTGCCTCCCATGCAGCGCTTAATATTTATAGTCCTTCAGCCTTGACTCTTCTCCTTGTTCACACGTGCTCGGTCAAGTGTTAGTAACATATACAAGGTTAGGAATACAAACATTATGCATTTCCTACTTTCTAAGTTACTTTTACATTTACATACTTAGGTACTGGAACATAGGACCTTGTTTGTGCAATGGGACCATAGAACAGCTACCCTCGACAAGGTCATGTTCAATCCAATATACCTTAAGCAGGTCACACAACATTTTTTTTTTTTTAAAGTTTGTTATAAACTTAGTTAATATCTCAATTGATTCCAAGTTGTAAGTGTAGCCCAATAGAAACCGCTACTATTGGTGAGATACGATATAGGGATAGTCGCCCAGACATAAGTCTCTTTCCTTTGTTTCAGAAGGCAGAATGGCCAGATTAAGAGGTAAGTGAGAGGGAGGACTCATTTTAGTGATACTACGGAGGCTACTCCCTCATTAAGGTTTAGGCCCCTATCGGCTACTCCCACATAGTGGTTTAAGCTCATTCTATAGTATCTCTGATATCCAATTGAACCCATCACCCAGGGTCTCAACCTAAGACACCATCCGTATACGCCCCTTACTCAGCTGGGAAATTAACTTATGTGTTAGACAGTTCTCCAAGTGCTAATAAAGGCCGCCCTCAACCTCAAGAGACCTGAGCAAGGTACTAATGAAGGGTTTAGGCCAATATTAACAAAAGGGCCCTTGTCTAATCATACTATTTTACACACTTACAACAATTAAGTATTTAGCTAAATTCATAACCTAAGTATATTAATCTAAGTGAAGCACATACAATTTACAATAAGCTAAAAAAAAAAAACTCATTCTACAATTTACAATATACAATTAACAACATGCTGAAAAAAAAAAAAATCTAAGTGAAACACATTCAATTGACAATATGGTTAAAAAAAACAACTTCTACAAATTGTACAACTATGATAAAAGACATGCTTAATTTTGTAACACTCATAAAACTTAAACTAAATCACAATTAAAGCTTGGCCTAACTGAAATTGCAATTTGTCACCATTCCACAAGTGTAGTACAAAAATTAGCATGCATTCTATATACAACAAAATCGATGACACTTTAAGTGCAAGAGATTTTAACAATCCCCGGCAACGGCGCCAAAAATTGATGCGGCTAAAATAACCTCACAATTTAACCCTGCAAAATGTAGTTGTCAGTATAGGATAAGCAGGGATCGTTCAGTCCGGGGATTGTAGGGTACACCTACACAAAAAGGTCAATTAACAAATAAAAGAATAAAATGGGGGTTTTTGAATTTGGTTTCTAATCTACTTAAAATAAAAAAAAAAACAAATAAAACTATATACAATGATCGACTTCCCTAACCTAGACCAATACCACTCAGAAATTACTAAGTGTAAAAACAGAAAATCCATTTCAACATGCTACAAAAATGTGCCCATCTTAAATGCCTAGATAAGAGCTCAAATGAAAAGCCTCAGCGGATCAATCCACTTATCTGATTCATTCTAATGTAGGCATGGATCAGAAAAGTCCTTACCAAGCCTAATACTACTAATTTTCGAAAACACTCAGCGTTATTCTCTTAACTAGTAGTATTATCTAACCCTCGAATCAACTCACACGTGCAAATTAACCATTAGACATAGAATTTAACACGTAATTTCCAGAATCATTTAATCATTAAAGCATGATTTTTACCACCCGTTAGAACCAATTACTACTTGTTTAACTCAGCGTCTTAACAAATAACAATTACTCTTGGCAAATTAAGCAAACACACAAGAACTCTCACCGTTATTCTAGCATGCAAACTTATGAACTTAACTCTGAAAATTACCTAAACAAGTAAAAGGGCACAAGATTGTAACATGCATCATAAAAGAATTCTCGAAATTAACTCAATAATAAACTGAAAATCTCAAAAATATTAATAAAAATATTCTGAAAATTTCATGTTTCCAATCACACAACTCGCAAATTGAAACAAACAAAACCGAAACAAAAATTATAAGTAGAGTCATAGTTACACTTTGAAGCTTTCCTCAGCGGCTTAGCAACAAGGTGATGAACTTGTCTCTGCTATGGTGGTGGAGCGTCCTTGACTCAGCGCCTAAGAGCTTCGTAGATTGATGGATGGATGGTCATCACGGTCTTGTAGGAGATGGAGGTTTGAGGAGTGAATTGGGCAGTCTTGGAATGGTTTTTGGCCAAGAAGTGATAGGCAATGAATTATCTTGGCTGGGAAGTGATCTTGGCTGGGAAGTGATGCCAATTCTATTCTGGACATTGCCTATTTATAGGGGAGCATTGGTTGGCTTTCCCAACTGAAATGTCTCCTTTATGGCCTTAACTCCTCTCATAATGGGGCAATTCCTTTAATTTCCGAGCTGAAACGTCTTTCTTTTATTTATTTTTCAGCTGAAACATCTTTCTCTTTTATTCCTCAACTGAAAAACGTATTTCTCCTTTATTCTTCAGCTGAAAACGTCTTTCTCCTTTATTTCCCTTCTTCATTGCTTGGTCAAATGTCTTAAATACTTTATTTTATGACTCCATCATTGCTGTTTCCAAGAGTTCCACCGGGCAAGGTTTCCTACGACAAGCAGGAGAATATCAAAATTTTCTAGAGAAAATAAAGGGAATTAAAATGTAAAGACCTCAAAAACAGTTGACAGTTAGGAATCCTGATCCAGCTAGGATTTTTATGAATTTTACTTTTTCCGCCTATTTCACTCCAAAAACTCAACAAGACTCTCAAAATAACTTAATGACTCAAAACACTAAACTTAAGGGAGAAATAAGGCTAAAATGAGGCACATAATCAATAATATCGTCACACTATTTTGCTCCTATCAGGGAGGAATAAGGCGGAAGCTACTTCATCTACTTCTATTGATACACATGGTTCATCCTCGGGTTTGAGTTCTAATGGTTCACCGCCTATTTCGTCATCTAGTGAGTATCGGGAACAACATCAAGGGGGAAGTAATAAGGAGGAAGACTATTCTCATGTAACTTTGGATTCTAGGGATAGGAGTGGACCTATCCATTCTACACTAGGCGAGGCCTTGAGGGCTAAGAACCCTAATGGAACGGTTACCACCCTTAGGGGTTCGGGGGGGGGGGGGGGGGGGGGGGGGGTCTCACTTTTTCTCCACCTCTTGATTTGAACTCATCGGAGCCTAGACTTCCCTATCCACAAGTTAAGAGGGCTCAAGATCAAAAGAAGTGGAAGGAGACACAAAAGCAAGAGTTCATTGAGCTATTCAAGTCCGTTAACATCAATATCCCATTACTTGATGCCATCAAGCAAGTACCGGCCTATGCAAAATGCTTGAAGGACATGTGCACTAGTAAGAGAAAGTTTGTGGAGAATGAAGATTTATATTTAAGTGAGCAAGTGTTGGCCGTACTTCAAAGGAGGTTGCCTCCTAAGCTTAGTGAGCCCGGATGTTTTACTATTCCATACACCATTGGGTCACGAAACTTTGATCGAGCATTATTGGACTTGGGGGCTAGCATCAACATTATGCCATATGATTTGTATAAGACGTTGTCATTGGAACCAATTAAGCCTCTAAAGATTAAGCTTAAGACGGCGGATAGGAGTATCAAGTACCCTCGTGGAGTAGTGGAGAATGTTCTTGTCAAGGTAGATGAGATTTATGTACCGACCGATTTTGTTGTACTTGACATGGACCCTCCTTATGAGGATGATGATGACGAGTTACCTATCATTTTTGGTAGAGCATTTATGGCGACTACAGGGGTCAAGATTGATGTTAAGAAGGGTTTACTCACCATAACAGTATTTGACACCACTATTGGGTTTCAGATTTCTGATGCTATAAGGAGTCCCTTATATCATCTTGATGAGTGCTTCCGGATTGATGTTATGGATGATATTGTTGGGAAGAACTTTATTGAGCGTTCATTGACAGATTACATGGACACTTGTATTTCTGAAGGTGGAACCAAATTTGAGAGTAAGGAGCATGTTGAGGCTATTGCACACTTAGAGGCATTGACACCATATTTGCCTAGACGTGTTCCACCAGTTTTACCTTTGTCGCCTTCTACTACACCACCTATTCTTTCATATGAGACCCCACCAGATTTGGAGTTGAAGACTTTACCTTTGACTTTGAGATATGCATTTCTAGGAGAGGAGAGCACATTACCGGTTATTATCTCATCGAAGATGAGTAAAATTGAGGAAGATAAGCTTCTGAGGGTGTTACGTGAGCATAAGAGAGCTATTGGTTGGACTATTGCCGATATCAAAGGCATTAGTCCATCCAAGTGTCAACATCACATTTACTTGGAGGAGGGGTGTAAGCCTACTCGGGATGCTCAAGGAGGTTGAATCCTCCTATGATAGAGGTAGTGAAGAAGGAGATTATTAAGCTTCTAGATGCTGGAGTTATTTTCCCGATTTCTGATTCGCCATGGGTTTCACCAGTTCAGGTTGTCCCTAAAAATGGAGGAATTACAGTAGTGCAGAATGAAAAGGGTGAAGATGTGCCACAGCGAGTTCAGAATGGATGGAGGGTTTGTATTGATTATAGAAAGCTTAATGGAGCAACAAGGAAGGATCATTTTCCACTACCTTTCATTGATCATATGTTGGAGAGACTAGCAGGTCATAGCCACTATTGTTTCTTAGATGGCTATTCAGGGTATAATCAGATTGCTATTGCTAAGGAAGACCAGGAGAAAACTACTTTCACATGCCCATTTGGTACTTTTGCATATAGGAGGATGCCTTTTGGACTTTGCAATGCACCTGCTACTTTTCAGAGGTGTATGATGGCATTGTTCCATGACATGACTGAGCGCTTTATGGAGATCTTTATGGATGATTTCTCGATTCATGGAGATACTTTTGATGATTGTCTCCAACACTTGACCCTTGTTCTAAAACGGTGTGAGGAGACCAATTTGGTCCTCAATTGGGAGAAGTGCCACTTTATGGTGGAAGAGGGTATTGTGTTAGGGCATGTAGTATCATCACGTGGCATTGAGGTGGATAAGGCGAAGATTGAGTTGATTTCTAGTTTACTACCACCGAAGAATGTGAAAGGAGTTAGGAGTTTCCTTGGGCATGCTGGCTTTTATAGACGCTTTATTCCAGATTTCTCTAAGATCACCAAGCCATTGTGTGACTTGCTAGGCAAGGATGTGTCATTTGATTTCACTTCGGAGTGTTTACAGGCTTTTGAGCTACTTAAGGAGAAGTTGACTCACGCACCTATCATGATTGCACCTGATTGGACTAGACCATTTGAATTAATGTGCGATGCTTCAGATTTTGCTATGGGTGCTGTTTTGGGTCAAAGGATTGAGCGAGCACTCCATGTGATATATTATGCTTCCCGGACTCTGAATGATGCACAAGTCCATTACACTACCACCGAGAAGAAGCTTCTTGCTATTATTTTTTGCATTGGAGAAGTTTCAGGTTATCTTCTTGGGAGTAAGGTGATTGTTCACACGGATCATGCGGCATTGAGATATTTGTTAAGCAAGAAGGATGCCAAGCCCCGTTTGATTCGTTGGGTGTTATTGCTCCAGGAATTTGATTTTGAGATCAAGGATAAGCCGGGTAGAAAGAACCTTGTTGCAGATCATTTGTCTACACTAGAGCATGGCAAGACTCTTCTGATATACCATTGATTGAGCATTTTCCCGATGAGTACTTATTCCGTGTTGACACTGAGATGCCTTGGTTTACAGACTTTGTGAAATATTGGGCTAGCAATGGTACCTTTATACCAGATAACTATGATGCACAGGCTAGAAAGAAGTTTCTTAGAGATGCTCGGTCATATATTTGGGATGACCCATACTTGTGGAAGGTGGGTAAGGACCAGGTGATTAGACGATGCATTCCTCAATGGGAGGCCCCAGAGATTATTTCATTATGCCACTCATCTTTGTGTGGAGGTCATTGTGGTGGGAGGAGGACAGCTTTCAAGATCCTTCAGTCCAGTTTCTTTTGGCCTACTTTGTTTCGAGATTGTCATTCTTTCGTGCTTCAATGTGATAGATGTCAAAGGACCGGGAATATTTCCTCCAAGGACCAAATGCCTCTCACTAATATTATGGAGGTTGAAAATTTTGATTGTTGGGGCATAGACTTTATGGGACCCTTTCCGAAGTCTCATGGGAACGAATATATCATAGTCGCGGTTGACTATGTTTCGAAGTGGGTTGAAGCCAAGGCCACAAGGAATGATTCTAAGGTAGTCACCAAGTTCTTGAAAGAGCATATTTTCTCTCGATTCGGGACTCCTAGGATTATTATTAGTGATGGTGGCACACATTTTATCAACCGGACTTTTGATGCTTTGTTGAGAAAATATGGAGTCAAGCATAAGGTTGCCACACCTTACCACCCTCAAACTTCTGGTCAAGTGGAGGTGTCAAATAGGGAGATTAAGAGAATTTTGGAAAAGACGGTCAACTCTTCTAGGAAATATTGGGCCATTAAACTTGATGATACTTTATGGGCCTATCGGACTGCATATAAGACTCCTATTGGCATGTCTCCTTTCCGCTTGTGCTATGGAAAGAATTGTCACCTTCCGGTCGAGCTTGAGCACAAAGCTATGTGGGCTATTAAATTTTTGAATTTTGACTTGGAAGCAAGTGGTGAGAAGCGGAAGCTTGATCTTTGTGAGTTGGAGGAGATTCGGGAAGAGGCATATGAAAGTGCAAAATTGTTTAAGGTGAAGACCAAGGTGATACATGACCGACACTTGGTGAAGAAGACATTTCTTCCCAAGCAAAAAGTTCTCCTATACAATTCTAGGCTCAAGTTATTTTCTAGAAAGTTGAGATCTACGTGGAGCGGCCCTTTTGAGGTAGTTGAAGTTTTTCCTCATGGTGCTATCACAATCAAGAATCTTCATGGTGGGGAACCCTTCAAGGTAAATGGGCATTGATTGAAACCTTACTTGGACACCAGATTTGACACTCAAGAGGAGGAGGTCACCCTCCAAGATGTCCCTTGACTCATCCTTGACATATGGACCGGCAATGAAGTCCTTAAACAAAGTGCTCGCTAGGGAGGCAACCCTAGCATTACATGTGATGTTCTTTCTTGTTCATTTTGCATCAATTAGGCTATTTAGCCATCTTTTTGGGAGGTTGGGAGGTGCTTGGTGTGTGGAGAATAAGGAGATATTTTGAGCTACAATTCTTGTGTGGAGGTCATGGAGGATGATTTTGGGTTCTGAGTTGATGGGATGAAGACCACGAGCTTAATGGAGGACCCTTGTCCTTATTCATTAGTGGGCTATTTGTGATGCATTGCTCTTGGACACTACACATTTCTCAATGGAGTTGATCTTTTCATGAGCACCTAGAGCGATTATGGAGCATATGTTAAGGAAATCAAGGCCTTGTGCCTTGAAGTGGTATCTCATATTGGTCTTCTCCGAAGGTCATGAGCAATTGAGGGTCAACAAAGGGGGTTTTCCATAACTTTTCTCCGCATTTAGATTTTCATTTTCATAGTTAATTTTTGTGCCTTCGCTCGAACTTCACTCTCATGCCTAAATCCGACATGGATTTTAGCTTTCGAGCTTACTTTACAACATTGAGAACAATGTTGGTTTTAAGTGTGGGGGTGAGGGCTCGGGTGCCCTATTTTCGTCACTTAAAAAAAAATTAAAATTAGATTAGCTTTATGTAATTATATTTTAGTGGTTAATGTCTTTTCCAACCCCAATGACGAGCCATGGACTTAACTTGTTGTGATTGTGAATAGACTAAGCATGATCTAGGACTTTAAATTTGTCTTGTAATTGAGTGTATATGTGATCTATGCTTGACTATATGTGTGCACATAGCCTAAAGTTAGGTTGGTTCATCATAATTAGAGAAGCATATAGGTGATTTGATTAACTTGCATGCCTTATTTGTGAGCTTTTGAGCCTAATATAGTGTATGCATTGTTCATTCACTTTTTATTTCATGTGTGTAAAATTTCATGACATTGCGTATCTAAAACTTGCTTGAGACCTCTCGAGGCTACTTTTAGCTTGCGACATGATAGAAAGGATGGAGGCATTAGGACTATATACCACCATGGCCAAAGAAGCATGTGCCCAAAGATATTTACTACTACATTGTCACTTTGAGCCTATTAATATATTTAGCCTTTTTGTTCATTCGCACCACAAATTCCTACCTTGCCAATACACTTTTATCCTACCCTTCCATGGTAGTTGGTGAAGCGATTCGAGAGAATGACTTTATGTTTGAGTGCTTCAAAAGAAAGAAAAAGTCAAAAGTGTGAGGTTACAAAAAAATAAGTGTGGGGGTGAGTGATTTGTATAGAAAAGAAAGTCCTTAAAAAAAAAAAAAAAAGAAGAAGAAGAAGAAAGGAAGTTCAAGGAAAAGAAAAGTAGAAGAAGAAAAAAAAAAGGTAAGTTGTGTGAGGAAAAGAAAAGAAATTAAAAAAAAAAAAGTATTACGTAGTATAGTGTGGGTTATACATTGGGATTAGAGTGAGTGAGTTAGCATTTGAAAGCAAAGTCATATATCTCTACAAGAGAGAGTTGCTTCACCGATTTCCATGGACTTTGTCTTTTTTATCCTTCATCTATATTAACCACTTACCCTTAGCCCCATTACAACCAAATAAAAGACCTCTTGATCTTGAAAGTTGTGGGCTACCTAGCGGAGATGAGATCAAAAAGCAAGCATATGGCGGTGCATGTTGTGAAATTGCTTTTGAGTGAAACACATATAACCCCTAAACACTTAAGCGGTAATATTTAGTGAACCTATGTGAGTTTAGCGGGTTATATCGGGTCTTCTATGTGCCTATTTGATTGTGGTGGATCGATTTGACACATGGTCAACACATGCATATACTTGAGCATTTCTCACATGTGCATCTTAATTTCCTTACAAATTCATAATTCCTATGTTATGCTTTGTCGACCTCAGGATCATTTACATAATTAATTCTCTAAGGGTTATGGTTGGAAAGGCTAATGCCGCATTTTACTTATGTTTGTGAGTTAGTAGATTTTTGGATTAGATTTCATTTAGTTTGCTTAGGGACAAGCAAAGTTCAAGTGTGGGGGTGTGATTACACGCATTTATATACGTGTAATTATATCTACAATACTAGAATTAAGCTAATCCTCAAGTCAATTATTATGTAATTAATCTATTTTTTATTTATTCTGTAGTAAATAAGCGGAGTTGTGGATTTCGGAAGAAGTTGTGCGAAATTGGAGCAAAATGAAGGTTTCAAGAAAATGACAAAAAGTCAACCAAGAGCGATATTATCGGAAATGGCGAAACTTGAACACACAAGGCAAAAGAAAAAAAAGGAATGAATTAAACTAATTAAATATTAGTTTAATTAGAAGTGTGGCAGCTTAACATTTAATTAAATCAAATTGGTTTAATTAACAAGGTGGTAGTAAGCTATCTTCCACGTGCAGCAATCAAGCTTACTCTCTTCTTTCATCTCCTAGCCACCCATATGCTGACACGTGCTTGTCCCCCTTTCACACCAACCAGACCACAATTCCCATTCATTCCTTTACCTCTCGGTGAACAGGGGACGACCTAATTATATATATACACAGTACCACACAGAGAAGAGATACACAATTCCGCCGCACACCAAAATCCCATCAGATTCTCTCTCACCTCCAACCCACTACATCACGCCCAGATCCCAATTTCCATTTTTTCTCTTCCTCTTCTCTTCCTCTTCACCGAAACCTCACCTCACCACAATTCCTTCCTTCTCATCTTTACTTCCCACCTCACCAAGATTCACACTTCCTCACTAAAATCCACCTCACCAAGATTCACACTTCACCTCACCAAGATTCACACTTCACCCCACCAAAATTCACACTTCCTCACTAAGATCCACTTCACCTCACCAAGATCTACCTCACTAAGATTTCATCTTCTCATCAATTCCACAAATTTCAAAGGGGAAGCCCAAGCATCATGAACTTTATCACCATTAAATTTGGGTAAAAGTGGGGAGCCATAAATCAAGGCTAGCCATAATTGCTTTAATTTATGGCTTGTTCTTGTTACTCCTACTTCTCTTCACTTTGTTCCTCTTTAAATTATGTGTATTGATGTTTGTTTAATGATGGGTAGTGAGTAGATTTGTTGTTGGGGGCTAGGGTTGTGTGCCCTAGTCCAAATCTTGTGTAAAAGATGCTTATTTTAATGTAATGATGCAATTTTCATATGATGGATGCTTATATCTATTTTTGTTGGGTTAAAATGCATGTCTAGGAGCCTAGTCAACTCTAGGGTGTATTTTGAGCATGTCTAGGATGGAGTTAGAGGCTTGACCATCTCTAATTCCTAAGCTAGAAACCTTCAATTTCGTATTCGAGGGGTTATAAGCATGGTAATTTACACCCATTGCGTGAATGCTCGGGCGGATCGCTTAGTAATCTAATTCCTCGATCCTTAGGCCTCTTGATGTGAATTAGAGACCAGCTCTAATTCATACCAAGTGAGTACCTACAGCCCTTGAACCGGAGTAGGAATACTATGAAAGGAAATTTCGGTCCTTGAGCCTTGAACCGCCTTGGATACAACTACCGCCAAAGTAGGAAATTTGCATCTACATTAGATTAGCTTCCGACACATGAGATTTGGATGAAGGAACCTCCCTAGCACCCGACATTCTCATTATATTGTTCACACTTTTTTAGTTTAATTTCCTTGCATTTTTATCAATCGCTTTGCATTTTATTACTTTTTGTTAAGTTCAAATCAACTCTCAATCATTGAATCCATCGACTCATTGTGCATATTCACCTTGAGGCTACAAGTTAGTGGCTTTGAATAGGCTTGGTGTGAGCTAAGCCGAGCATTGCCAATGTTTGGTGCCTTGATTGTTTGTAGTTTTTATTTTACTTTTATTTTTTCTTGTGTGCTTTTACTATCCTACCGCCAATTATCTTGGTTAGGTTCAACACCTAATCCCTGAGGTACGATAAACTAAGGTCCAAATATTTCCCTTACTCGACAACGATTCGTACGCTTGCGAAGAGTTTATGAACCAAATCAGTAAGCAAAGATATGATAGGATACAGAAAGTACTAACCCACATGCCAGTGATAAAGGAGAGAAGAGCAATAACACAAGCAAATAAAATTAAAGAAAGTCCTAAAAACCAAGAGTGGAATACTGAAACAGAGAATGGCACTACCATATCAGAACTGTCATTGTTGCAGAACTTAAAATGCCGCAGAAACCTAAAGGAACCATGATAAAGGCATAAAGCATTACATTTATGCCTAATCCTAACTAGTAGACCTTGATTGCTCCTACAAACTTTTGAAACAAAAATCAGATAGTTTAAGTACATATATAGTTCTTTACATAATTGAAAGCAACCAAGTCTTGAAGCACCACTTAGGTAGTCCCCAAATGCATAACTAAATCAAAAGCAAACCGTATATGGAAAAATATTGTTTCTTTCCATTAGACCCATCACAATTCTTTCATCATAGAGCATCCCATTTTTGCAAAACCCATTTATCACAATGTTATATGAGTAAATATTGGGTTCCATTCCCTTATCTACCCAAATCCTGATCCATATGCATATCTCTAAATATTCTAGAGGCTTCAAGAATTTTCCCTGCACTACAAAGAGCCAATATCCGAGAATTGAAAGTAATGACATCCAGAAACATGCCCTCTAATTTCTAAGACTCATCAGTCTTGCCTTCTTTACAAAAACTCGAAACCAAAGTATTATACACAAACCTATTGGGCACAACACCAAAATCCAAAACATCCAATCCCCCACTACTAAACCCAGCTCTAGAATACCCACGAACTAAAATCCTAACGCTCTACTCATTCAACTAACAACCCTTCGATCAAAAGAACAACCATCCCCAAATCAAATTTTCAGCAAGTTTTAGTGAAAATTTATACCCATAAAACACCCAAATTGAATTGAAGAACAAACCACTCCCAAATCCATTTCTAAACCCTTAGCAATGCAAATTAAACCCCCAAATCAATATCCAAGAAAACCCTAAAACCCAAAACAAACCAAAGTCGAAACCCTAAGATCGACGAAGAAAGAGGCTTACCAATGAACAATAGTGAATGAATTCTTTGGCCTCGTTCCTTCTTCAAATTGAAGAACTCCACCAACAGTGATGAGAGCCACAAGCTTGGAGAAAGGTTGAGAAAACTCTTCTTTGTCCAAAACCCAGCTCGAGAAGTGTGATTGTAGCTTCTGTCCCCCAAAAGAACCTCTCATAGTTTTTGAGACATGAATGAATCAATTTGAGTTTCTGTGGAATGGTGCAATGAACCTCTAGGTTGAGAGAGGCACGATGGAAAGAAAGCTGAGTTTTTGAAAATTTCAGTCAAGTGTGGAAAAACACAGGGTCTTAGGGCAAAAGGATGGATAAGTTTAGTTGTGCCCAAAAAAAAAATTTGGTCAGACTAGGGGAAATTATTTTTCCGTTTACTCAGACACCATATAAATATTGTCCAAATTTTCAACCTTTAATGAGAATTTATCAGTTTTTTCAAACGACAGTTATCTGTTGTCCGAATTTTCCAACTTACAAAAAAGATGAAAAAACTAAAATAGTATGGATTCTCATGCTATTCAGACAACATAATTAATTTATATGTCGTCTAAAGAAGTATAAAAAATTCAGACAACAGAAAACAAGAATTCTGTTGTCTGAAGGCATTATTGGCATAATGAATACTCATGTGATGAACTACCAAAATCATTTCTAAATTTCTAAGCAGTTGATCAGTTAGCATACCAAATTTCTAAGTTCTACAGGGAAAGAAATTCTAATTAAGGCTATGGCTCAATTTATCCCAACTTATGTTATGAGTTGCTATACGCTTCCTAAAGGTCTCTGCGACGATCTCCACCAACTCTATGCTCAATTCTTTTGGGCAGGTTCAGATTCTAATCGTAAAATTGAGGCCATAGGGATAGGTTGTGCCTGTCTAAAAGTGAGGGAGGTCTAGGCTTTAAGAATCTGCATGCCCATAATTTGTCTATGCTTGCAAAACAGGGGTGGAGGCTAATCACTAATCCTAATTCCTTGTCTCGTTTGCATAAGGCTAGGATTTCCCGGATGGTTCTTTTTTGGATGCAGATATGGGGGAATGGGATTCCCCTTCCTATGCATAGAGAAATATACTGGAAGCTAGAACTGTGCTTCAGGATGGTTTACTTTGGCAGGTTGGTACTTGTTCCTTTATCAATGTTTGGAGTGATCAATGGATCCCAAACATTTTTCATATCAACTTTGTAGACCGGTAGCTTGTGACATTGAGTTAGACTCTTCCTTAATTGATGCGGACACCAAGAGTTAGAGGGTTGATATTCTACAACATCTTTTTTCTCAAGAAGTTGTTGATACTATCTTGTCTATTTCTCTCAATAGTAGAAATAGGAGAGATCGTTTGAGTTGGACATTTGATAAGAAAGACAGGTTTTCTACTAAATCTGCCTATATATGTAGCTTAGGATATGGTGATAGGGGATTCCTTTGCTTCCTCTTCTCTTGGTGATCCTTTTAATGTTCTTTGGAAGACACTGTGGAAAGCTAAGATTCTGGGAAGGTTTCTATCTGTATCTAGCGAGCTTGCCATAATGTGTTACCAACTAGGGAGACTTAGAGTAAGAAGGGTTATACATGTGATCGATATGGGTTGTCTGCTTTGCCCTTATAGGTGTGAGGACGTTAGACATGTGTTATGTGGGTCCCGTACTGCACAGGCAATTCTTGCTGCTCCTCCTTTTTCTATTCAGGTTCACATTACTCTTTTTATATTTAAATTATTGCCTCTTGAACAAGAATCTACCCTCTCATCTGAAATTTTCTTTAAGTTGGTGATGCTCTTATGCGGTCTTTGGAAGAATAGGAATGATAATTGGGGGATGATATGCTAAAAATGCTTCATCAATTTGTGCTTGTACTATGGCTTAGTATGAAGAGTTCCTTCAGGCTAATAAAGGCATGAACTTGTAACTAGTAAGAGGACAAAAGCTAAAGTAGGCTGGTCCCCTCCCATGAGTGGTATGTTGTGCTTGAATGTTGATCGTACTTATGTTTCTTCATTACAGCATGGAGGCATTGGAGGTGTTATGCATAATGAGAAGGGTGAGTTTATTGTTGGTTTTGCTTATAAAGTGCCTAATATGTCCTCTACCTACCATACTGAGTTGCTTGCTGTTAAGTTTGGGTTGGAGCTTATTCAAGCACTTGGTATGTCTAATGTTGCTATAATGAGTGACTATTTAGAGGCTATTAAGGCTGTGACAACAGAGGATCAAGACTTCTCTACTTTGGGAATCATTGTTCAAGAAATTAAAGATTTGCTAAGTGATTTGCATTTTGTAGGTGTCCATCATACTTATAGAAGTGCTAATCATGTTGCTCATAGACTAGCAGGTTTTGGTTTTGATTCTGACATTTTGTTCATGCTCAGAGTTTGTTTCGAATGTCCTATAGTTGTAATTGTATAAATCATTGATACAATTTCATCTTTACCTTAAAAAAAAAGGATTAATCATGATAATTAGTAATTACATAACAAATTTTATAAAATTTCAATTGTGTCTCCGAGTACTAGATATTGTGTAGGATAGTGTGGTTGGAGACTACCACGTGTTTGTGGTCTGAATTGTCGACATCGACATGCATAGAACACAAACAAAAAAAAGGGGTCTTGACCCAATGCCCCAAATTTAGCCCAAATATTCTCATTCACCGCACCAACATAGTAGAATTATTACTTATCTCTCTGGCGCACGCCTTTTCTCTTTCTTCTGTTATAAGTAGGGGGAAAGGGAAGAGACATCTTGCTTCACAACTGAGCCATCGAAATTGAAATCGAAAACGAGACCAGAAAGTCATATTTCAAGTAGGAGGAACCTATCAAGGCATTGGAGTTGCCGTAAATGACCAAAACGACGATGATAGAAGCAATGCAAAGCCACCAGTCGACGGAGGAGGTCTGTAAAAGGAGACTCTCCATATCCCATCAATCCCGAAAGCTCTGGTTTCATTTCTATGAAGAAGAACCTTGATTTCAATTTCAACTGTTTGATTAATAAAAAATTTTAATTTTTTAGTGGAAGCAAAAATGAGAGGAGGATTTTGAAACGCTTGATCTCTCTCTCTCTCTCTCTCTCTCTCTCTCTCAGATCACAGTTGACAGTGAAGGAACTGCTTGAAATCTACCGCAAAGTCGTTGAGAGCTTTACTCAGCAGCACCTCTAGGTCTGGCTTGAAGAGGAAGACTAGGAGGCCATTGAGAAGAGCCTCAGCTGTGGCCAAGTTGAGGAGCTCATCGAGGAGGCGTATGACGAGCTCACCCTCATCGGAAAGTTGGTCGGTTAGTGTAGTTTTTGGCTGATTTTATTGAAATTGGAATGTCTTTCAAATGAGCCATAGCTTCACTGCTGCTACAATCCCGCCACCCTTTCCCCTTTCATCATGTGAAAATTTAGGGTTGATCAAAGCACGTTGTTGTTTATTTCCAAGTTTCATTTTAGGTTTTTGTTTTAACTTTTGTCTCTTCTTTAGGCTTTGTTCTTGGTCTTTAACTAATCATCTAGTGATGGTAACATGTTTGAGTTTAAATTTTCTAGTTTTCCATGCTAAATTGTCTAGGTCGTATTTAGGTCAATAATTCATTTTATTTTCCCCCAATAAAAAGTTTTGAATTAATGTAATCTCCTCATCTGCTTTCTCAATCAAAGTTTTATTTGAGAACCTAACCAATATGATGACAGGGGAGGCCTCCGAGTTTTGCGGAGCGACCTCGATGGGCGAAACCTAGGTTTCGTGGAGCGGCGGCAGAGTTCTTCCCTCAGGCAAGGCAACGACCGTGGGAGTGACGAGGTACGGCGAAGGCGCGGGGCTGGTTCTCGGCGACAATAGTGGGGTGCGGTGGGAGTTTTTCAATCAGAGGCTTTTCTGATCGTGGTTGCGGCGAGGGGTTCTTGGTTTAGACGCTTCTCAGATTGTGTTGGAGGGTATCGATCCAAGCGGTGACGGACTTTGATTGCGGCGAGGGCAGGGGCGGTCGATGACGTTGTTCGTTCTACGTGTGTCCGGCTCCGTTAGTGATTAAGGGTGTTTGGGCTGTGACGGTGCTTGGATCCGGATTCTGATCCTTTCAGCCGGGCTCGGCTGTGAGGAGGAGTCAGCCTATGCGGTCGGAGAATAGGTTGTTCGATTTGGGTCGGAGTACAGATCGGGGTCTAGACTTGACCATGGCCATGGTGGAGGTCCACGGCCGACCGCCGACCGCCGGACTGGTGAAGGAGGTTGCTTTCTCGAAGTCTAATGTGGGCGGGTTTGGGAAGGTGAGGGTAAGAGATGGGCCTTGGCCAGTGGGCCTCCTCCTGCCTGGGCCGCTCCTAGTGATCTGGCTGGGTAAGCCCATTCTCTTATTCCCTTCCTTTTCTTGGATTAGGCCTGATTTAGGTTTTTTTGGGAGAGTGGTAGTTTTTCAATTTTCTAGTTTTGAATAATTGAACTTGGCTCAGCTCACCTCCTATTTTTCCCTTGATCGTTGTTGTGTGCTGATTTGATGAGTGGCGATGTACACCATGAAGGTCTTAGGTGTCAATTCTTGTTATGTCAGTTGCTTTGTTTCAGGGCTGGATAGGTGTTGGGTTTTTTTACTTGTTGCATTTTCTTTTTCTAAGTTTGGCTAGTAATAATTTGGCTGCTTTGGACAGTCTGATTAGGAGTTTGTTTGCTTTACGCAGTCTATATTGTGCTTGTGTTTGTACTATGAGTGGTTTCCTGAAACCCTCTAGCTTGATGCTGTGACGTCATAATATATTGGAACCTGATTCAATTTCCCTAAAAAAATCAAAGTTTTATTTGTCTAATTTTAGAGAGATTAGTCTCCCTTCCCCCAATAAATTTTTCATTCCCCCCCCCCCCCCAAATAAAATTCGATATACTTTTGTTGCTCCCAATAAAAGATTTTGAATTAATATAATCTCCTCATATTCTTCTCAATCAAAGTTTTATTTTTCTAATTTTAGGGAGATTAGTCTATTTTCTCCCAATAAATTTTTATTGCCCCCCAAATAAAAGTTTATTGAGTTTTACTAAGGGTAATAAAAGTCTCTTGCGACTTCTTTGGAGACCTCCGATGAGGTTTCCTACGAAGACCGGTCACCGGTGATTGAAGTCCAGTGACAGGATATCGGCGACCTCCGGGGAAGTTTTTTTCTAACTTCACTCTCTTCAACTTTCTCTCTTTATGTGAGGTGTGAGGGCAAAATAGTCCAAAAAAAAACTTAATTGGGAATCAGGGAAAAAAAAAAATTGAATCGTGTAAGGGGAAAAAACTTCTCTAGAATCCTCCCCCCCCCAAAAAAAAAAAAAAGAAGAGAAAATTAGTTATAACCTCCATCAATGTAAGACTTCATAAATCAATCAAATTATTAAGAACCACAGACATGTAATACTTATATGGATTAAATACTGTTTACTCTCTATACTTATAGGGTTTCATCGTTTCAGTCCCTGACCTTCGAATTTCATCTAAAAAGTCCATGAACTCTCAATTTTCTTCAAATTGGTTCCTGCCGTCAAAATTTTCTGTTAAATTTGTCAAAAATGTCTATTATGCTCTCACATTTATTTATTTTTTTTTAAATTTATTTTTTTCTCTCTTTTATTTCTTTTTTTCATTTCACCTCTTGAAGGTGTGTGGATTGGAACCATCTTGATGAAGAGATGAACAAAAGGATGCGAGAAAGCCGGAAGAAGAAGAGGTAAAAAGAAAAAAAAAATACAAAAATAGCGGAACAGATTTTTTTTTTTTTTGGAAGTAATTGAGGGTATAATAGACTTTTTTAGGGGAAGATAACGGAGTTTTTTACGGTAGGGACTAATTAGGAAGAAATTGGGAGTTCAAGGACTTTTTAGGTGAAATTCAAAGGTTAGGGATTGAAACGATGAAACCCTATAAGTATAGGGAGTAAGCAGTATTTAACCCTACTTATATACTATTTAATAATTTTTTGATACAGAGCCACAAAGTTTTTTGTTTTTTTTTGTTTGGGATCTTCTATTCATACCTCCAAAATTGGCATTTAGACCTCTCCACTCGATAGACCTCCAACTTACTTTTACATATAATCAATATGCTATCTACACCTCCTTAATTTTCCCACAATACCCTTCATCCAGTAAAATCAATAAAAGCTTTTTTTTTTTAATTACATGTATTCTAAATGTGTGTTGCTAAATGAACCTAAACAAACATCTTAACACACCTAGCAAATTTTTTTATTATCATTCATTTCCAACTTGATAGACATCCAATGTCCTCTCCTATTTTTCTAAACCCTATTATTCAAAACCTCTAACAATACCCAGCATCCTCTCCTACATTGAGAGACACCCATGTTTTATATTTCACATGGTTTCAATAGATTATTGAACTTCCATTGACAATATCATCTTTTGGAGCATTAGTGTTCAATAGGGTCGCAAAAAAATTTGATTTTGTGAGATAGAGATTCTCCATTACAACATACCCGGTAGGAAATTAAAGAAAAGCCATGGATCTTCGTTGTCTTTATTTCTCAGTATGAACAAATTAATGGCAAGAAGAAAAGATCAATTAAAGGTCCGATTGATCCAAAGAAAGTAACTGACCATAGTAGCATGACCTATAATTGTAGAGATATATGTTGAGGAACCCATAGGAGATTACGCAAGAAACATTATCTTGATCCACAAGGTCAAGAACGAAGTAAGTGACGTCTTACATAGATTTTGATGTATATTTTAGGATTTATGGTAGAGGAGAAGGTTTTCTCCAAGTTGAAGACAACGTATTGTTCGTGAAGGTAAGAAGAGACTTTCTCTCTCTCTCTCTCTCTCTCTCTCTCTCTCTCTTTCTCTCTCTCTCTCTTTTATGTCTTTATTGGTAATTTGATATGAGTTGACAAAGTCAACTATCACTTGAAAACAGAGAGAGGTCCAAGTGCCAATTTTGGAGGTATGAATAGAAACTCCTTTTTTGTTTTTTTTATGAAATAGGGCGAGTACGGCTGCCCTCAAGTATTGACCATTAATGAAACCTCAGAATACATGGGGTGACATAATACCTGAACCCTGAATTACAACGCTTTCTTTGAACTTCAACATTTGAGACCTTTTTTCAAATACGGAAGTAAGGATTACAATCATTTAGACCAAACAATATAATGTATTAATCCCTTAGCTAAGGATTACACCTCTAATAAGATGGTTCCCTACCGATCGATACCAAGCTCACATGAATACAATTATGGTACACTACTATTCATACACCAGTAATGTTGGTAGAAACAATAGTAATACAGACGCAATTCAATTCAAATGAATGGTAGCAACCTTCCTCTCTAACCTTTTCCTTTCTACCTTCCCCATTTATTGCATGCCAAGTGTATTCCACTATCTAAAAAATTCAAATAATTAATACAATTAAAAGACAAGTTTTCACTTCCCCTCTTTATCCTGATTTAATTTCACATGCATTTAATTAAGTAATTAATTTTAGTTTCTCAACTTTTTTTCTTTTATCTTTGTGTGAAGGGAGCTTCTATTCATACCTCCTAAATTTGTATTTGGACCTCTCATTCTAAAATTTATACAAAACTTTCAATCTTGCCCTTTTTTTTTCGACACAATTTTTTCCAATACAAATTTACTAGTGATATCTTTTTTTTCATCACTTAAAACTCATATCATAGCCATGACTTAACACAATTTACCTTGTAAGTTTGGATACTCTTATGAACCTCCTTCTATTTCTTAATAAATTGTACAATTTACAATACCACAGGAGGACTATTATCAAAATCAATTTCCCCAAACCCAAATCAGGCTAGCAACATAGTCTACTCTAGCAAAAAAAAAAAAAAAATCATAAAAAGAGACCAAGATAACAATTAACGATCAACTCCATGAAGTGAAGCAATTAAGCCAAACTAGAAAGAAACAAAAAGAATAGGAAATAGAAATTGCTTTTCGATCATTATTTTCTCGATTGTTCTTCTCTATATTTTTTGTCTTTTATTCCATTTTGCAATCTTTAACATTCTACCTTAATCAAAGTTGCCCAACAATCCTCATGTATGACTATAAGAGAATGAGGGAGGGGAAGAGGTCGGGGAGAAGAGAAGGTGCAGATTTTATTTAATTTTTTTAATCTTTCATTTTGTTCATTTTTTAGAAGGGCAAAGTTGGATTTAAAAACTTCCAAAAATTGTTGGAGGTCCAAATACCATTTTAGGAGGTATGAATAGAACTTCCCTTGTGTGAATCCTTTTTATTTGCAATTTATGTTACTTTTGTGGGCTTGCGTATGTATTTACATAAGAAATATGTACATATATATTTAAGAACATACATACTTCAAAATTTTCCCAAAAAAGAAAAAAAAACGTTTACAGCTGACATGTCAGTGAGTTTTACCATTTTATTTTATTTTTGTTTCTTTTTGTTTTTTGTGGGTTTTATATAAAAAAAAAGATGTCAAAAACTTAGGGTGGTGCTATTCACACACCCATTTTCTCTATTCACACACCCCCTCAATTTTCCTATTACTTTAATTCAATTTATTTTTACAAATTACCCTAACTACCCTCTCTTGTAATTATGTTTCTTTTTCTTTTTTCTATTTGGCAAGTCAATTATGAATTAAATATCATTATACAATAAATCATTTTTAAGAGTTTCATACCATTGATTATGCATGTGTCTGCATTTGTCTAGCTCCTCAGGTAAGTCTTGTTCAAACAATTAATTTTGAACTGTACTCCAATTTTTTTTTGTACCTAGAAATTCCCAAATTTGCATACTGCATTTGAAAATGGCTTATTGCCAATCTATGAGAGAAGAGAAACTCAAATAAGCTAGGTGCAATATTGGAACCCAAGAAAACAAAGGAGTAAAACATGCATCTTATCCCTCCTACTTGTATGAGAACAAACTTTGCAATTTAGATTGATGAACGTAATTACCTAGGAAATATATTCCTTGTGTAATAATATAGTTCATTCCACTTAATGAACGTAATATTTTTCCTTCATTTATATAGGTAAAACAAAATTGATTTATTGTATAATGAAATTTGATTTATGATTGACTTGCCAAATAGAAAAAAGAAAAAAGAAAAAGAAACATAATTACAAGAGAGGGTAATCAGGGTAATTTGTAAAAACAAATTGAATTAAACTAATAGGAAAATTGAGAGGGCGTGTGAATAGAAAAAATGAGTGTGTGAATAGCACCACCCTATAAGAAATGAAAAAAAGTTAGAAAAACAAAAGAGTGAAGAGTTTTTTTTCTTCATATTAATAGAGAGCATTTAATAAGGTCAAACATAAATAAGGGCAGAACATGGAATGAAATTAGTTATTTTTTCAAGGTAGTACATACATAGATTGTAATCATAAATGAATCCACATGACACAAGACAAGTGGGGAAGGTAGAAAGAGAAAGGTTGGAGTGTTGAAGGATATCGACATAATGTGTGCCTCTACAAACTAGGGTTTAGAGTTGTAATAGGAATGTGTTCTAGGTATCCAATTGTAATCAGATTCTATTACCTTTTTGGGTACCTTGTAACTCCTTATATAAGGGCTCCTATTATCAATAATAAACACACAATTCTATTCCCCTACAATACGTTACCAGCACGAGTTCTAACCCTAGCTTCAGAAAAAAAAAAAAAAAAAAAACCTTTTTTTGCTTCTCTGCCGCCAACCCAAAACAAGAAAAAAAAAACTCCATACCGGCCTCAGCCTCACCTCACCGGCCGGCCTCAGCCTCAGCCTAACCTCATCGGCCGGACCTCTCCAGCAGTACCTGCAAACCCAGCAGCCCAGCAGCCCAGCCCGTCCGACCTCCTCCCCAGCGCCCCCGCGCCCAGACGTCGCCACCCGCTACTGCTTTTGCCCACCCGCCTGCGTACCAGCCCGACAAGCGACGCTCCCCCGCGCACCAGCCAGCCTGCTCCCTCCCTGCAGCCGCCTGTACACCTGCCTACCAAGCCATCGCCGCCGCAGCGTCCCTGCACCAAGCTGCTGCCTATCTTGCAGTTTTTCTGCCCCGCCACTTGCAGATTAGGAGAGGAAGACCAGAAGAGAGAAAAGAGAAGAAGACCCGAAAGAAAAGAAAAAAAAGGAGGGACCCAGCCCAGAAAAAAAGAGAAAAAAAAAAAAAAAACAGAAAGAAAAGGGAAGGACTCGGCCCAGAAAAAGAAAAAGGAAGAAAGCCCAGAAAAATAAAGAAAAAAAAACTGCTGCTGCCCTAACACGCCTGCTCCAACACACGTGTGTCTTCAAACCAAGAACAATCACGTAAGTTTTTATAATTAAGGTTGCTGCTTTCTTGTATTTAAATTCCTTTTTATTTTATGCAAATATTGGAATATATGTTGCCAAATGATTTTGATATTTAACAAAGCGGAGTTGTGGGGATTCACACTTAACGAACTAAGAGTGTTCGTATGAACTAAGAGTGTTAATAATTAAACGAACTAAGAGCGTTCGTGTGAACTAAGAGCGTTCACAATGCTTGGACTAAGAGCGTCCGCAAGCATCAAATTGTGACCATATTAAACATTATTGTTTGGTCTAATCCAAAAGAGATTCTTGGAAATTGATTTCTTGGTAGCATAGCTCGGAAATCTTATTATTTTAGTTTTCGTGGAAGTTTAGCTTCGAAACTAATATATCTTCTCTTCTTATTTTCAGGATGTCGAATGAACCTAGACTCGACTTTCCCATGCTTGACTCAACAGGCTCGGATTACCACAGTTGGGTAACCGATGTTGAGAATCATCTCACTTCCAAGGGAATATTACCCATAATCTAGGCACCTAACCCGGATCTTGTGTTCAACCGAACATCTACAAAGCATGCTCAAGCAGTTATCTTGATGCGACGCCATATGGACAAGGCACTCAGATTGGAGTATATGTCGATCAAGGATGCAAGAGAGCTATGAGTAGCGCTAGAAGAGCGCTTTGACAATGTCCAAGATTCCCTCCTCCCTGACTTGAAGGTTCAATGGAACAATCTGCGCTTTGCTGACTTCAAGTCTGTTACTGAATATAATTCAGAGGCTCTTCGCTTACAATCCATGTTGAGATTCTATGGACAACCTGTCACAGAGCAAGAGCTAATTTAGAAGACTCTCTACACCTTCCCCGTTTCAGCCATTGTGGTATCAAAGCAATACCGTACTGAAGTCAATGCTGGACGGATCACAAGATTTCATCAGCTTATCAATATCATATCTGTAGTTGAGAAACATGATAACATACTCGTGAGGAATTATAATTCAAGGCCCATTAGAACTAAGAGCGTTCATGAGGCAAATTATAATGCACCCAAAAGAGGGCGCAAGGAGTGGAACCCTAGGAATAAGGGACATAAGGGACGTATGGGTCCATATAACCGCCCTAATCAGGAAGGAAACCGCAAGTTTGGAGCGGATACACGTGGTGGCAATGCCACACATGGGAGAGGAGGTCGTGGCAACCCTATCTGTGGTAATGGAGCCATAGCTCATGGTGGTGGCACCATGGGTCATGGTGGAGGCGCAAATCCTCCTAGGGAACGCCCACAACGTGCATCTCAATTGAAGGGAGGCAACCACAATGATATGTGTCATCGATGTGGATCTAGTGAGCATTGGTTCAAGCAATGCAATGCAAGCGAGCAACTAGCTTCAAGATACAGGGCATACAGGGACCTGAGGGAGCAAGAAGTGTACCTTGCAGAAGAAGAAGAAAATGGTGGAGACGTTAATCTCACCATGGAGGACTTCAAAGCTGAAGATGAAGTGCACAAGGATGCTGCAGACTTTGATTAGAAATAGTCCTCTTTATTTTTCAAGAATCATGTAATAGTCAATAAATGACAATTGTATTAACTCTTTCTTATGTGGCATACCCAATAAAATATGATGTCTAGGAAAGTCATTGAGATAATTGGTACTTAAGCGAGCCTCGCTCCACCAACCTCTCTCTCTACTTTCCTGGTCATATTTGATTGGAGTTGCCAAACGGATAGAGTGACTACAATGTGTCTCAGTTTGATTTTCTTTATTTTGGATTAGACCTTTTTGGACCATTTGATGTAATCATTGGCTACATTTATTAATAAAGTATCGTATTATTCAATGTCATGGACATGTTTTTAATTTCTAACTTTATTATTTCTCAATATGTTTCCTGGAGAGTTAGAATGCCTTGTTGATAGTGGCACCACACATACTATATTGCGACATAGGCAACTATTTCTATGCATGACGCCTAGTCGATCTTCTGTGACTACGATGGCTGGACCATCACAATTGATTCATGGTCGAGGACCAGCTGAATTTATGTTGCCAAATGACACAAGTATTAATGTCACCGAAGCTCTATATGCTCCTAGGGCTGGAAGGATCCTATTGAGTTTTAAAGATATAAGAGCCAATTGTTTTCATGTGGAAACACATTGTGAGAATGGACTAGAGTTCCTTTGCATCACCTCTAATGACTACGGACATAAACGAGTATTGGAGAAACTTATGTGTCGCTCTAGTGGGTTGTATGCAACCACTATTCGAGTCATTGAATCCAACCATATCATGAGAGATGACTTATGGGATTCTGACACATATAGGCTTTGGCACGATCGTCTGGGACACCCAGGTCGTGATATGATGATCCGTATACTAAAGACTTCCTATGCAAAGGACACTAAACAAAATATTCCATTCTTGCAACGAATCCAAGGTGATATTTGTGGACCTATCCAACCAACTTGCGGACCATTTAGATAGTTTATGGTGTTGGTTGATGCATCGACACGTTGGTCACATGTCATGCTTTTGTCCACCAGAAATGCTGCATTTGCTAAACTCCTAGCACAAATCATTAAGTTAAGGACTCACTACCCTGATCATCCCATTAAGTTAATTCGTCTTGACAATGCTGGAGAGTTTACATCAAAAACTTTTGATGACTATTGCATGTCCATTGGGATTGAGGTTGAACACCCTGTTCCTCACATTCACACGCAAAATGGTCTCGCAGAAGCCACCATTAAAAGACTTCAAATGGTTGCTAGAGCATTGGTTATGCTCACCAATCTCCCTGTTTCTGCTTGGGGCTATGCAATATTTCATGCAGCTGTGCTTATTCATCTGAGGCCTACTGCAACTCAACCCTTTTCTGCATCCCAGATGGTTACTAGGTATGAGCCTAATGTCTCACACTTACGCATATTTGGGTGTGCAGTTTATGTGCCAATTGCGCCGCCACAGCGCACCAAAATGGGTCCTCAAAGACGATTGGGCATTTATGTTGGATATGACTCTCTAACCATTATCCGCTATTTGGAACCCTTGACAGGCGATCAATTTACCGCAAGATATGCGGATTGTCACTTTGATGAGACAGTCTTCCCGTCGTTAGGGGGAGATAAGAACAATAATGTTCAACAGGAACGACAGGAATTGTCGTGGTCTGTCCCCACTTTGTCTCATCTTGATCCCCGAACCGCACAGTCCGAAATTGAAGTGCAGAGAATTCTCGATCTTCAGAACGTAGTAGACTCTATGCCTAACCCGTTTTCTGATATCGTTAAAGTGACAAGATCACATATACCTGCTGCAAACGTGCCTGCAAGGATTGATGTCCCTAAAAATAGTGGACATGGCGCCACCCATAGGGGTATTGGGCATGGCGCCACCATCACTAATGGTGATGGCAATGTGGCTCAGGCCGGGCTCCCAGCAAGGAAACGTGGGAGGCCCAAAGGTTCGATGGATTCTCGCCCGAGAAAGAAAGCGAGTTTGGCACAAAAAGATCCATTAATCATCGACATAAATAACCCGTCTCATGAAGATATTCCGCATTATGGTTATGTCCAAGAGACATCACTGGGGGACGCTCCAATGTCAGAAGCAATTCTAGAGAATAGAGAGATCTCCATGAATTACACTAGTGTACATGAGATGCTGAGTCGAGACTCTATTATCCTTGAAGATGTGTTTGCATATTCTATCGCTCAAGGAATTATAGAACATGATGATATCGAACCTCGCTTCGTTGAAGAATGTCAATGTAGAGCAGACTGGCCTAAATGGAAAAATGTGATCCAGGTTGAATTGGATTCACTAACAAAGAGACAGGTATTTGGGCCTATAATGCTGACACCCACAAGTATAAAGCCTGTTGGCCATAAATGGGTCTTTGTTAGAAAGCGTAATGAGAAAAATGAGGTTGTTAGATACAAAGCCCGCCTTGTGGCGCAAGGTTTCTCACAACGCCCTGGAATCGACTACGAGGAGACATACTCTCCCGTAATGGACGTCATAACGTTCCGCTACCTTGTCAGTTTGGTAGTTTCCGAAAAACTTGACATGCAGCTTATGGATGTGGTTATAGCATATCTCTATGGGGATCTAGATTCAGAGATATATATGAAGGTTCCAGATGGACTTCAATTACCCAAATCAAGTGGCTCTAAACCACGGAGCGCGTTTTCGATAAGATTGAGACGCTCACTATATGGATTGAAACAATCCGGACGGATGTGGTATAACCGTCTAAGTGACTACTTGATTGGGAAGGGATATGTCAATGATGAAATATGCTCATGCGTGTTTATAAAGAGGACAAGTTTTGGATTTGCAATTATAGCAGTTTATGTCGATGACATGAACCTAATTGGAACTCTAGATGAGTTAAAGGAAACTGCTAAGTACTTGAAATCTGAATTTGAGATGAAAGATCTTGGGAAAACACTGTTTTGTCTCGGACTGGAAATCGAGCACCGTAGTGATGGGATTATGATCCACCAGTCAGCGTATACTCAAAAATTATTAAGGCTCTTTAACGAAGATAAAGCAAAGCCTGTGAGTACTCCCATGATCGGTCGTAGTCTTGAGCCTGAAAAAGATCTGTTTCGTCCAAGGGATGAGGACGAAGACCTATTAGAGGCTGAAGTGCCCTATCTAAGTGCAATAGGCGCATTATTGTACTTAGCTCAATGCACAAGACCGGATATCTCATTCGCAGTGAACTTGTTAGCTCGACATAGTTCCGCGCCAACACGCCGCCATTGGATTGGCGTAAAGACAATCTTTCGATACCTGAGGGGTACGATTGATATGAGCTTGTTTTATGCCTACAGAGAGAAGAGAAATAACGGAAGTGTGAGATCGGACTCCACAAGGCAAAATGCCACATTCCGTGCTCCTCCTCCCCTCCATCAAAATAACAACGATGTCTTGATGGGTTTTGCTGATGCAGGGTATCTCTCTGACCCTCACAAAGGTCGCTCCCAAACGGGTTATATCTTTACCATGGGAAGCACTGCGATATCTTGGAGGTCTACAAAGCAGACCCTTGTTGCTACTTCCTCAAATCATGCAGAGATTATTGCTCTACATGAAGCCGTGCGAGAATGCATATGGCTAAGGTCTGTAGTTAGACACATACGAGGAACTTGTGGTTTGAAGTCTACCACAGATGAACCTACATGCATTTATGAAGATAATGCATCTTGTATTGAGCAAATGAAATTAGGTTTCATCAAGGGCGACAACACCAAGCATATATAGCCAAAGTTCATTTACAATCAGCAACAACAGGCACTTCTAAATATTGAAGTGAACCAGATCCGATTAGAGGATAATATAGCAGATTTATTTACTAAGTCGTTACCTAAATCCACCTTCGAGAAACATGTGAAGAGCATCAGATTGAGAAAGTTATCCGAACTCCCATGATTGTAGCAATCAGGGGGAGATATTGACATCAGGGGGAGGCATGATGTCTACATGTTCGATCTCGAAAAGTGAAGGACGTGTTGTGCTCTTTTTGTCCTTCAACCAAGGTTATTTTTGTCCCACAGGGTTTTTGTTACCTGGCAAGGTTTTTTTTAACGAGGCAACGATCAAAGCGTCATCACCAAGTTTGAGCGGCACAAGGGGGAGTGTTGAAGGATATCGACATAATGTGTGCCTCTACAAACTAGGGTTTAGAGTTGTAATAGGAATGTGTTCTAGGTATTCAATTGTAATCAGATTCTATTACCTTTTTGGGTACCTCGTAACTCCCTTTATAAGGGCTCCTATTATCAATAATAAACACACAATTCTATTCCCCTACAATATGGAGGAAAATGTTGCTAGCATATCCAGCATTTAGTTAGAGGAATATACCAATTAAAATTTTATTTCATTTATCGAAATTTTTTCTTGTAGTTAATTTTTTTCACCCCCCACATCCAAATGTTTCTGCGTCCGCCATTGGTGGACAGTGCCGTGGTTTTGTTGGACTTGGTGTCAGCATTAAGCCCCATCAATGCAAGTTATTGTGAATATCTCATCCTGTGATTACACTGAGATCTAGTAATGAGGCATCATCGAGCTCTTGTAATGTCTATTGTAGGACTGAGGTATACACTATGGGAACAGGAGTTTGGGGAAGCATTGGATTTGTTCCCAATTGCGGGAGTAGTCGCAAGGCATCATTTGATGCTCATTTGCATGGAGCTCTTAATTGGGTTTCCTTTTGGAGTAAGAGCAGCGAGTTTATGCATTCTTTCGACTTTGAAACAAAAAAATTTCGACTGAGACCCCACTAGCAACTTTGTGTAGAATAGCTGTAAATCTTATGTAATTATGATTCTTATTTATTTAGGTTGTCATGTAATTATAGGAATGATTGTTTCCTATTAGGGTTAGACTACTCCTCTTGTCCTTGTATATATACCCCTTTGTGGGATGAATAGTATTATTATTGAAAACCCTAAAATCAAAGTATTCTTTTCTACTTGGTATCAGAGCAGGTTCAATCCTTTGAACTTGCCTGCATCCTTTGAATCCTAAATCCTGAATCCTGAATCCCAAAGCACACCACAAACCGCTGCGTACCACCACCATTAAAATCAAGCCATCCCTGAATTTTTGAAACCTTAGAAAAACCAAACCTGAAAAAAAAAAAAACAAACAAACCCCAAATCCCTCAATGGCCGTTCAATGCCGACCAGGTCCTCCTCCAGGCTTCTCAGGTCCTTCTCCACGCCGTCCTCATGACAAACCAAACCCATACGCAAACAAAAAATGTGTTGTCTGTGGGGAAGTAGGTCATACCAAGGAGCGGTGCTATGAAGTGATTGGCTACCCTGATTGGTGGGACTTCACCAGGAAACTGCGAAAGAATCCGGGCAAGGCGGCTATTGCTACTACAGAGGAAGAGCATCTCGACAATGCCTCCGCTAATGTAGCGCAGCCAGGTATGAAGGGTAAGGCTACTTTGAATAATACATGGATAATTGATACAGGTGCATCTGATCATATGACCAATGACCCTAGTCTTGTGAAAAACCTTAGACATTCCTCTCAAAATATTGTCTCTACTGCTGATGGTACTCCAACTCCGGTCACCGGAGAAGGTTCTATTATTGTATCTGATACCTTAACCCTTGAATCTGTCCTAGTTGTTCCCTCACTGGCTTATAATCTCCTATCTGTTGGTCAGATTATTTTAGCACTTGCATGTATTGTGACCTTCTATCCATCTTTCTGTGTGTTTCAGGACATTCTGACTCGGCGGATTCTTGGTTATGGTGTTAGAAGGGGAAAATTATACTACCTGGATCTGACAGAGACTGGAAAAAACCAGAAGCATCTTTTGGGGCAAGCTAATCAGATTAATGGGGTTGAGAATGCAAAGGAAGCAGTATGGTTATGGCATCGCCGTTTAGGTCATCTATCTTTTAGTTATCTTAAGAAGCTGCAACCTCATTTGTTTTCGGTTGTCAGTGATTTGGATTTCCATTGTGACATTTGTGAACTGGCCAAGAGCCACCATATTTCATATTCACCAAGTCTTCATAAAAGTCCTGTTCCTTTTATGAAAATTCACTCTGGTGTCTGGGGTCCTGCAAAGATTCCTTCTCTTTCTGGAGCTCGGTATTTTGTAACGTTTATTGATGATTGCACTCGCATGACATGAGTGTCATTACTGAAGAATAAGAGTGATGTATTTGGAATGTTTATCGAATTTTACAAAATGGTGGCAACTCAGTATCAACAATCCATCCGAGTGTTTCAGTCTGACAATGGTGGAGAGTTTGTGAATGGCCCTATGATTGAGTTTTGCCGGTCACATGGAATTCGTCATCAAACCTCCAATTCTTATACTCCTCAACAGAATGGGTTAGCAGAACGGAAGAACAGGCAGTTGATGGAAGTTGTTCGTGCTTTCTTATTTGGCATGAATGTACCTCGGTCCTATTGGGGAGAAGCAGTAAAATCTGCAGTATATCTTATCAACCGTACTCCTTCACGGGTGATTGAGTTTCAGAATCCTCATAAGAAGCTTCATACATTTTTGACCATCCCTTCTATGCCTAATTTGGAGCCCCGGGTGTTTGGGTGCACAGCCTATGTTCATATTCCCAAGCCTCAACGCAACAAGCTTGATCCCCGTGCCCGTAAGTGTATCTTTGTTGGTTATGCTGACTTCCAGAAGGGTTATCGATGTTATGATCCCCTTACTGGCACTTTACATGTCTCTCTTGATGTTGCTTTTTGTGAATCCGAGCCTTATTACTCAGGGGGAGCTTCTCAGTCTTCCCTTCAGGGGGAGAGAGGTTGTGAAGGGAATCCTCGTTCTATTATTGATTTTGATGTCTTTGAAGACTTGGAAAATTTGGAGGATACATTTGAGGGTAGAAAAAAATTTGGAAACAGAAAATGCAGTTGCCGAACAGAGCATTGTGAATTCCGAAATAGACAATGCGACTGCCGAATGAAGTGTTGCGAATTCCGAAACAGAAAATGCGACTGCCGAACAGAGTGTTGTGAATTCCGAAACAGAAAATGTAACTGCCGAACAGAGTGTTGTGAATTCCGAGACAGAAGAGACGACTTTTCTGGATAGTTTGAATCAAAATCAAGACGTATCTGAAGCTCACACACAAGATATTCCCCCTTCTACATCACCAACTGAAGATCCCGGTCAGAATGATCCTCCTCAGGTACCCCTAAACTTTAATGAATCTTCTGGGTTAGAAAGTGTCGAACCTAGGAAATCACAAAGGGTTACCAAGGGAATTCCTAAGAAACAATATGAACCAGATATCAAAGCCAAAGCTAAATACCCTATAGCTAATTTTATGTCTAACCATAGGATTTCTGGGTCACATGCACTTGTTATTAATCAATTATCTACTGTATCTATTCCTAGTAATGTGCAGGATGCATTGACGGATCCAAAATGGATAAAGGCGATGAATGAAGAATTGGAAGCTCTTCAAAAGAATGCAACATGTGAACTAGTACCTATGCCGGTTGGAAAGAAGCCTGTAGGGTGTCGTTGGGTATTTACTGTGAAGCTTAATGCAGATGGAACTATTAATAGATACAAGGCGAGGTTGGTTACCAAAGGATACACACAACGTTATGGGATTGATTATGAGGAGACTAAAGATCAATACTGTTCGGATTCTAATCTCACTTGCAGCAAACAAAGATTGGCCCTTACACCAGTTTGATGTGAAGAATGCGTTTCTTAATGGGAATTTGGAAGAAGAAGTGTACATGGATGTGCCCCCCAGGTGTTAAGAATTACCCAAGTGAAGTTGGCAAGGTGTGTAAATTGAAGAAGTCTTTGTATGGCCTGAAGCAATCTCCAAGAGCCTGGTTTGGGAGATTTTCAAAGTCCATGAGAGCCTTTGGGTACAGACAGAGCAATTCTGACCATACCTTGTTTATCAAGCGCAAGAATGGTAAGATTACAGCTCTTATTGTGTATGTTGATGACATGATTGTTACAGGGGATGATCCGAAAGAGATAAATGAGTTACAAAAGTATCTGTCAAAGGAGTTTGAAATGAAGGATCTGGGGCAACTGAAGTATTTTTGGGTATTGAAGTTGCGAGGTCTAAGAAGGGAATTTCACTGTCACAGAGGAAGTATGTTCTTGACTTACTTACTGAAACGGGGATGCTGGACTGCAGTCCAATTGAGACACCCATTGAGATGAATCACAGACTTGCCATTTATCCTGATCAAATTCCAACTGATAAAGGAAGGTATCAACGTCTTGTAGGAAGGTTGATTTATCTTTCACATACTAGACCTGATATTGCTTATGCTGTGAGTGTTGTCAGTCAGTTTATGCATTGTCCTAGTGAAGAACATATGGATGCAGTTTTTCAGATTTTGAGGTATTTGAAGATGGCGCCAGGTAAAGGATTACTGTTTGAGAAAAAGGATGAATTGGAAGTTGGGGGATACACAGATGCAGATTGGGCTGGTGATAAAACTGACAGGCGTTCTACATCTGGGTACTTCACTTTTGTAGGAGGGAACCTTGTCACTTGGCGTAGCAAGAAACAGAAAGTTGTGGCCAGATCAAGTGCAGAAGCTGAATTTCGAGGTATGGCACATGGAGTCTGTGAAATGTTATGGATTCGTAATGTCTTGAAAGATCTAGGTTACAAGCTTAGACAACCTATGGATTTGCATTGTGATAATAAACCTGCAATTGAGATTGCACATAATCCAGTTCAGCATGATAGGACAAAGCATGTGGAGGTTGACCGTCATTTTATTAAAGAAATCTTGACAGAAAGGTTATTCATTTTCCATTTGTAAACTCAGAAGAGCAGTTAGCTGATGTTCTTACTAAAGGAGTGTCCAGGAAGATATTTGACAGCTCAGTTGACAAGTTGGGCATGATAGATATCTATGCACCAACTTGAGGGGGAGTGTAGAATAGCTGTAAATCTTATGTAATTATGATTCTTATTTATTTAGGTTATCATGTAATTATAGGAATGATTGTTTCCTATTAGGGTTAGACTACTCCTCTTGTCCTTGTATATATACCTATTTGTGGGATGAATAGTATTATTATTGAAAACCCTAAAATCAAAGTATTCTTTTCTACTCATTGGGCTGATACAGAAGCAGTATACAGATACTTTGAAGTTGGGAGTGTTAAGAAATTGTCTCATTTTATCTGTGTTTGCTGATGATTAATCTAGCAGATCTAACATGTGGGTTATGAAGGATTATGGTATCCAAGAGTCTTGGACTAGAAGTGTTGTTATTGAAAACTTCTTTCCAATGGAACTTAGCTTTGATTGTTATGAACCTATTATCCTTGAGCAATGGGGAAATTCTGATGTTCAATGATGATGATCCTCGGGTCGTAGTTTGTTATAATCCAGAAGCAAAGAGTTTCAGGGAAGCTAGAATTAATAATCTTACAAAACATGTCATGTATCACTCCAACTGAGCAAGCAGAAGAGTACCTAAAATATAATACATTAATAAAACAGTAGTACATGCACTCCCTGGTGATTCTATATGTCAAGTGTAACCATGAGCATGTTCTCATCAAGAAATAAGATATCAAATGATAGAAATATTAGGATTTAAGTGGGCAGCTATGAATTTATCAGTTAATCCCTTGTGAACATCTTAGTTTCAAAGGTCACACTAAATCATATTTGAAATTACTTTTTATATCCACTTACACATCACATTTGTTAAATTGCACTTAAGTGAATATTTGGTTTCTGCAAATGCAAGTCACTTGCTTAAGAAGTATTGCCTACCTAAATAGATTAACCAAGTACGTAGCAAATACAACATGCTTTCTAAGCAACTGGAACAGTACAGTATAGCATCCAATTAACTCCTTAAGCTGTCAATGTTCATGTTAAGTAGATTGTTCAATTTAAAGGATTTGGGACCATGAGAAAGACTCTAGTGAGAGGACAAGGAAATTATTTAATCTAAATACACGCAAGAACATTATCCCACTAGTTATAGATACCAATGATATTGGAAATAGGCAATAGCCTTTCAATACGGTTAAACAACCTCCACATTATGTAATCTACCACTCATAATACCCACAACTAGACCTTAAATTCTTCACCTAACTTCTAAGTCACCAACAATAAAAACAACCCCCCTCTACATTCACTCCCTAAGAAGACCACATCTAGCATTCTAGCCTACCTTCCTTATCAACATTGGCAATAGATATCACCCACAAAATAAGCAGCATTTCTCACTCGGCATTCCTGCAACCTATTGTTGCAGCAGTTTATATCCAACTTAACCACCCCTTATCTTCATCTCGAACATGAAAGTCTGGCTTCATTAATTCTCAGTACATCCTTTTCAGGAAGCACATATCATTTTCCTAATTATCTTATCACAACCTTCCCAATTACATAAACAACTGAAACAACACACATAGTACTAACTAAAACAACCCAAACAAAGATACCCTTTGCTATATGCATACATACAACTCAGAATGCCTGAACTTTACTCCATTTTCTCACAAACCATTTAAATAAGCAACAACAACAAAAGGGTACCCAAAAAACTTACTGGTAAGCTCATTAAGCCAGCGCTCCACACTCGCAAAAGTGGTCTTCCTACTAATATCATACACTACAAGCGAGCCCACCGCGCCTAAGTAGTAAGCCGACGTGACAGCCTGGAAGCGCTCTTGTCCCGCCATGTCCCAGATCTAGGCCTTGACCTCTTTGCAGTCGATTTCCATGGCCTGGGTCCGAAACTCGACCCCAATTGTGGCCTTGGAGTTTTGATCAAACTCGTTCCTAGTGAAGCGCGAGAGCAGGTTTGACTTGCCGACGGCGCAGTCGCCGATGAGGACCACCTTGAACAAGTACTCCTCGCCTCCGGCTTCGTCGTCCGCCAATTGGGCCTGGGTTTCTTGGTCTCGAAGTGGGCTTGGGAGAGGTAGTGGAGGGGTTTTGGAATTTTGTGGGGGGAGAGAAATGGAGAGTGGGGTTTAGCTTTGGAGAGGGATTAGCTTTGGAGCTAGACCGCTGCAATGAGGTTGTTCATCATCTGTGCTAGGCACCGACTGGATCCTCTTCACCAGTTCATGGGGTCGAAGAAGCTCACCCTTCAGGTTCTTCTGCTCCTACGTAGAGAGAACAAAATCGACTGTGAGAGAAAGAGATTCGAAGAATTGGAGAAGAGATGGTTTCTAATCTAGGGCTCTCTCCAAGCTACTCATTAGGTTTTCAATCTAGAGGCAGAGAAGGTTTTGGTCAGGATTTGTCGAAAAGAGAGAACTTTGGTTAGGGTTTGTTGAGAGAGGGAGAGAGAGCTTTGGTTTGGGTTTTTCGGAGAAGAGATGGGGTTGGGGTCTGTCGAGAGAGAGAGAGAGAGGTGTCGAGTTTTGTGAAGAAGAGAGAGTGCAGGGTCTGTCGAAGAAAGGGTAGGACGTTGGTGAGGCCGGGTAGCTGTGGAGTCATGGAGTGAATGCCTAGTAGGGCTTGTTTTTTTTTTTTCTAGTGTATTTTGGTCTAAATGGGCTCATGTGGACATATGGATAAGCCATTAGGTGATGCATACGTACAAGCCATCAGACAATGGTTTTCCGTATAGTGTTGTCTGAATGCCACTTTTAAATTTTCAGTTTCCCTCCAGCTATTGCCTGAGTGGAGGGAAATGGGTTTTGGGGAGAGAACGGGGGGGAAACATTTAGGGGGAATATTGGTGGACATGTTTCTCTTTTGCAAACCTATGGACTCATACCACAGTTTTAGACTAACCGTCGTATCACCATTACATGCTAGGGAAATTTAAGTGGTGCCAAATGGTGAGAAACTTGCTGCCCTAAAACCATTTTAACCTCACACCACGCTTCCATTTATAAACGTCTTCTAAAAAAATTCAAAAGTCAAGCATGAAAAACACCCGTTGGTTGAATTTATATTAGAAGATGGATATTTTGAAACCGTCGTCTGAAAAATGAGAAATGATTCACACCACGGAAAACAGTGTTACGTCGTCTGAGAGGTGTCGTGTGAAGCCTTTTGTGTAGTAGTGCCTTGCCATTGATTCAACTTGCTTACCGTCCATCCTTTGTTTCGCTCTATGATGTTTCAAAAAGAGAGGAGGTGAAAAGGTACTATATAAAACTCTACATAAAGATGATATAAATCCAGTAACAATTCTCTGTTACAACTCCATATTTTCTCTTTACACTGAAGGTTGATGTTTTCAAGGAAGATGCGATCTGGTATTGCAATTTTTAATCATGCATCCCTAATACTGCACATGAAAGTAATTATTGAATACAGTCGCCAGCTCATTAGACTTGAAGATGCGGTGTATCAGAACTTTATCTGGGCTTTAATTTTTGATTAGAGATGAGTTTTGTTATCCAGGGTTCAACCAGAAAAATCATGTGGGCAACAGTTTTCGTGACTAAATATGAGTTCAGTTTATTGCTTTTTAGTATAGCTTATCTGTGTGTGAGTCTCGCTGAATTGCAGAGCATTAGAGAACCTTGGAGATATATCAAAGTATCTGTTGAAGGATATCGACATAATGTGTGCCTCTACAAACTAGGGTTTAGAGTTGTAATAGGAAAGTACCCTAGGTATACTAATTGTATTCCGATTCTGTTACCTTTTGTGTACTCTGTGAACTCCCTATATAAAGGGCTCCTATTATCAATAATAAACACAATTCTATTCTCCTACAACACGTTATCAGCACGAGTTCTAACCCTAGCTTCAGAAAAAAAAAACCTAGAAGAAAAATCTTTTTTTCTTCTCTGCCGCCAACCCAAAAACAAAAAAAAAACTCCAGCCGGCCTCCCCACTGCAGCCGGCCTCACCCCAGCAGCCTAGCCTCCAGCCCACTGCACAACAGTCTCATCTTCCTGCCGGCCGCAGCCTCCATCCACTGCATCGCAAGCCCACTGCAGCCCAGATCAACTCACCGCGCCTTCTCTGCCGTGCTCCACCGCAGCCCAGTCCGCGCTGCAACTGCCTACCGCTCCCAGACGCCGCCACACCAGCCCGCCGCAGCCCAGCATTCCACTCCGATTTGCAGCGTCGTTCCGGCCCCGGCATCTCCTCTCTGCTCTGCAGATAGGAAGAACAGAGGAAGAACAGGAAGAAAAAAAAAAAAGGAAGAAGAAACCCGAAAGAAGAAAAGGAGGAGGGACCCAGCCGGAAAAGAAAAAAAAGAAAAAATAGAAAGAAAAGAGGGACCCGGCCCGAAAAAAAAAGAAAAAAAGAAAGAAAGAAAAGGGAGGGACCCGGCCCAAGAAAAAAAAAGGGAAGAAAGCCCAGAAAATAAAGAAAAATCTGCTGTTGCCCTAACACGCCTGCTCCAACACGCGCGTGTCTTCAAAAGCAAAGAACAATCACGTAAGTTTTTATAATTAAAGTTGCTGCTTTCTTGTATTTAAATTCATTTTATTTTCTGCAAATAATTGGAATATATGTTGCCAAATGAGTTTGATATTTAACAAAGCGGAATTGTGGGGATTCACGCTTAACGAACTAAGAGTGTTCGTATGAACTAAGAGTGTTCATAATTAAACGAACTAAGAGTGTTCGTGTGAACTAAGAGCGTTCACAATGCTTGGACTAAGAGCGTCCGTAAGCATCAAATTGTGACCATATTAAAACATCATTGTTGGTCTAATCCAAAAGAGATTCTTGGAAATTGATTTCTTGGTAGCATAGCTCGGAAATCTTATTACTTTAGTTTTCGTGGAAGTTTAACTCCGAAACTAATATATCTTCTCTTCTTATTTTCAGGATGTCGAATGAACCTAGACTCGACTTTCCCATGCTTGACTCAACAGGCTCGGATTACCACAGTTGGGTAACCGATGTTGAGAACCATCTCACTTCAAAGGGAATTTTACCCATAATCCAGGCACCTAACCCGGATATTGAGTTCAACCGAACATCTACAAAGCATGCTCAAGCAGTTATCTTGATGCGACGCCATATGGATAAGGCACTCAGATTGGAGTATATGTCGATCAAGGATGCAAGAGAGCTATGGGTAGCGCTAGAAGAGCGCTTTGGCAATGTCCAAGATTCCCTCCTCCCTGACTTGAAGGTTCAATGGAACAATCTGCGCTTTGCTGACTTCAAGTCTGTTGCTGAATATAATTCAGAAGCTCTTCGCATACAGTCCATGTTGAGGTTTTGTGGACAACCTGTCACAGAGCAAGAGCTAATTGAGAAAACTCTCTCCACCTTCCCCGTTTCAGCCATTGTGGTATCAAAGCAATACCGTACTGAAGTCAATGCTGGACGGATCACGAGGTTCCATCAGCTTATTAATATTATATCTGTAGCTGAGAAACATGATAACATACTCGTGAGGAATTATAATTCAAGGCCCATTGGAACTAAGAGCGTTCATGAGGCGAATTATAATGCACCCAAAGGAGGGCGCAAGGAGCGGTACCCTAAGAATGGGGGACATGAGGGACGTTTGGGCCCATATAACCGCCCTAACCAGGAAGGAAACCGCAAGTTTGGTGCGGATACACGTGGTGGTAATGCCACACGTGGGAGAGGGGGTTGTGGTATCCCTAGCCGTAATGGTGGCTCAATGGGTCATGGTGGTGGCACCAACCCTCCTAGGGAACGCCCGCAACGTGCACAACGTGTACCTCAATTAAAGGGAGGCAACCGCAATGATGAGTGTCATCGATGTGGATCAATTGAGCATTGGTTCAAGCAATGCAAGGCAAGCGAGGAACTAGCTGCAAGCTACAGGGCATATAGGGACCTTAGAGAGCAAGAAGTGTACCTTGCAGAAGAAGAAGAAGATGGTGGAGATGTCAATCTCACCATAGAGGACTTCAAAGCTGAAGATGAAATGCACATGGATGCAACAGACTTTGATTAGATTAGTCCTTTTTATTTTTCCAAGAACTTTTGTAATGGCAATTTGCATTAGTCAATAAATGACAATTGTATTAACTCTTTCTTATGTGGCAAACCCAATAAAATGTGATGTCTAGGAAAGTCATTGAGATTCTTGGTACTTAAGAGAGCCTCGCTCCACCAACATCTCTCTCTACTTTCCTGGTCATATTTGATCGGAGTTACCAAACGGATAGAGTGACTACAATGTGTCTTACTTTGATTTTATTTTGGATTAGACTTTGGAAACTTTGATGTAATCATTGGCTATTAATAAAGTGTCAATTCTTTTACTTAATGTCTTGGACATACCTTAATTCGAACTTTATTATATAAGAGCCAATGGTTTTTATGTGGAAACACATTATGAGAATGGACAGAGTTCCTTTGCATCACCTCTAATGACTACGGACATAAACGAGTATTAGAGAAACTTTGTGTCGCTCTAGTGGGTTGTATGCAACCACTATTGAGTTATTGAATCCAACTATGTCATGAGAGACGACTTATGGGATTTTGACACATATAGGCTTTGACATGATGATCCGTGTATTAAAGACTTTACACGAACATCCATTTTCAGAACGAAGAAAAGTAAGAACCAAGAATTGGTTCGAGGAGCTACACATGCGCCTCATGGCGCTATGATTGTGCCTCCTACCCCCTGCGGCAAATACATGGCATTGACGCCATAAACTCCTCTATCTACTTCTCAAGTCTATTGTGACACTATGGCTTCACCAAAACCTTTATTGGTTGATTATAAAGCCCATGTTTCGTTCTGTAAAGCCTGTTATTTAGGATTGAGACCATCCTATGCAAAAGAGATTGAGGAAATAATTCCATTCTCACAAAGAATCTAAGGGAATTCTATGGATTTGATCAACCAACTTGCGGACCATATAGATGTTTTATGGTGTTGGTTGATACGCAAACACGCTGGTCACGTGTTGTGCCATTATCCACTCGTAATGCTGCTTATACTACACTCCTAGCACATAACATATGGCTACGGGCTCACTACCCAGATCATCCCATTCAGTCAATTTGACTTGATAATGCTAGAGAGTTTACATCGACAGTTTTCGATGACTATTGCATATCATTGGGTATTGATATCAAGTATCATATTCCCATGTACACACCCAATTGGTCTCGCGGAAAAGCCACCATTAAACGACTACAATGGTAGCCCGGACATTGGTAATGCGCACCAATATTTCCGCTTGGGTTATGCAATGATGCATGCAGCTATGCTAATTCGTCTACGACTCATAGCCGGCACTCAACTTTTATTTGCGTTACAGCTAGTGACTGGGTTCGAGTTTAATATCTCGTATTTATGCATATTTGAGTGTGCGGTTCATGTGCCAATTGCGTCGCCACAGCGCATCAACAGTCATTGCAACGAATGCATATATATATTTGTTGGACATGAGTCTCCAACTATAAGTCCGCTATGTAGAACCCTTGACAGGCGATCTCTATTTCGCTGGATTTGCGAATTGTTACTTTGATGAGACAGTCTTCCCGTCGTTAGGGGGAGATTAGAACGTCAATGTTCAACAGGAACGACAGGAATTGTCGTGGTCTGTCCCCACTATGTCTCATCTTGATCCCCTAAAAGTGACGAGATCACATATACCTACTGCAAACATGCCTGCAAGGATTGATGTCCCCACAAGAGGACATGGTGCCACCCAGAGAAGATGGGTACTGCACCACTACCATGGATGGTAGTATGGTGACGCCACAAAGGTGGCATAATGGCGTCATAGGCCATGGGTTCCGCTAGAGAGAGTAGGAGACCCATAGGTTCGATGGATTCTCGCCCTAAGAAGAGAGCGAGTTTGGCACAACTTGATCCATTGATCATTGATACTCATAATCCGTCTCATGAGAATATTTTGGATTGTGGTTATGTCCAAGAGACATCGTTGGGGGACGCCTCAATGTTAGAACCAATTCCTGAAAATATAGAGATCTCTACGAACTACACTAGTGTACATGAGGACGTGGAATTATTGAGACCAATGACATCGAACCTTACTCCGTTGAAGAATGCCAACGTAGAGAAACTTGGCCTAAATGGAAAGATGCGATCCAGGTTGAATTGGATTCACTAACGAAGAGGAATGATTTAGGGCCTGAGATGCCAACACCTCCTAACATAAAACCTATTGACATTAATAGGTCTTCGTTAGATAGCGTGATGAGAAAAAGAGATGGTAATCTCGCCTTATGGCGCAAGGTTTCTCACAACGCCCTGGAATCGACTACGAGAAGACATATTCTCTCGTAATGGATGTCATTGCACTCCACTACCTTATCAGTTTGGTAGTTTCCAAATAACTGAACATGCAGCTTACGAATGTGGTCACTATGTATCTCTATGGGGATCTAGATACATAATATAATGAAGGTTCTTGTGGACTTTATTTACCCAAGTCAAGTGGCTCTAGACCACGGAGCGCATTTGCAACGAGGTTGAAATGCTCAATAAAATGACTACTTGATTGGGAAGGGATATGATGAACTATGCCCACGCGTTTCCATGACAAGACCCAGTTGTTCATTTGCCTATATTTTTGTCTTTAAACCGGCAAACCAAACACAAATATCAACCATACAGCATACAAGACCTAGAAACCCAATTGTTCATTTTCCTATTTTTCTGAGTTACTTGGCAAACCAAACAGAAAAATCCACAATGCAGGTCACTTTTTAGCAAGAAAAAGGGCTTAAATGCACAAAAAAACATATCAATCTGCAAGCCAGAAAGAAAGAACTGGTATTTCATAGATTGCTTACCAAGAACAACAAAGTTGGTTGAGAGCTCTTGCAAAATCAAAAGATGGGATGTTTCAAGGTCTGAACTTTGTGTTCGTCTTGGTTGGTCTGCTCTTCAACATTTGGAGAATGACATAATGCTGATGCCAGAATGATCATTTTGGAGTGGGTCTTTTCCATTTGATATTGTGGGACCATTGTATGAGACACCTGGAAGCTACAGAGTGGATCTCACACGTGCCAGCTGGATAAACATGTCTGCCTTAAGAGGGTTCACCTCTTTCATGATTTACTCTATGCTTCTTTTATTTCTTATTTCAATTATGACATGCAGTAGTGTTTGGCAGCAATGACTGTCAAGAATATAAAGGGCAGTTAGTGTATAAAGGTGCAATGGATATAAATTTGTGTTCAATTAGAATCTGACCAGACGATGGTTGAAATCTGTGCTATGTATTATGAGATGTGGATTTAGTTCTAAAGGGCTTCATCTATGTATGCTTAAACTTACTGCTATTTTCCACTCATCTGTTGTCAGAAGAAAAGATTGGAAATTCTTCAATTACAATTTGGAATATGGTTTTAATAGCGACGGTAGATCATATTCTAGTTTCCTTTTTTCTTCCGTGAACTTGTGTTTCTTATTGGCCACTGGTATAAACATCAAGTTCACTGATGTAGTTTTCCTTTTCCATGATTGGATTGCAAGATTCCCAATTGATGAAGTTGTAATCGGAATGGATTTTTTCAATCGATTGGTCTATTTCAACATCTAAATGACTGTAAAGATGACAATGTAAATATTTGCTATAAATCCAAAATGTTTGGGAGCAAACAAACACACAGAAGATGATAGCCTGCAGACGTGGAACTGGGTGCTTGTTCACAGACCCAACTTGTTCAACCTAGTGCTCTATTGAACTAACAGAATTACAATTCTAAATCCCCACTGGTATAAACTGGACGCATCCCAAAGGCAGCATATAGCACCTATGGATCAGCACTTCTGAAAAGTTTAATTAAGGCACTAGTGTGAGAGAGTGGAGAAGTGGCCTCCAGAGGTTCATGATCTAGAAGAGTGACTTCCTTGGCCTCATGGCTTGGCAGGGAAATGTAGGCATGAGGCTCCTTGAACCAACCAGTCAGGTACCCTGTGTTTAAGGATAAGTAAATTGACAGAGAGAGAGAGAGATAATAGAGATTAAGTGTGTCTTTCATTTCATTCAAAGGAGGTATTTATAGGGATACATTTTGAAGTAAATAATGATACAACTTGATGGCATCTTCAATTGTAGCCTCTCCTTGTGGCTTCTTCATTTGCAGCTTCACATTGTGGTTGTGATGATGATGATTGCCACACTTGTTCCCCATTGGCATAAAGATTGACTCACAAATCATTATACCTAAAATACCTATCTTATACATGACATAGACATTTTATATTATGAACAATACACCATGTTTCATATATACTATAACACTCCCCCTTGGATATTTCATGTTGATAGTATTTGTCTAAGCCGTGCGCTTCGAAATTGCCTCGTTAAAAACCTTGCCAAGTAATAAAACCCTGTGGGAAAAACAACCTTGGTCGAAGGAGAAAAAGAGTGCAACGCGCATTGAGTGTGGAGTTTGTTTCTAGATACTCCCCCTGATTTAGACTCCCCCTGAAGATCATGAGAGTTCGGATAATCTTCTTAATCCGATACTCTTCACATGTTTCTCGAAAGGGGTTTTTGGTAATGACTTAGTAAATAAGTCCGCTACATTATCCTCTGATCGGATTTGATTTACTTCAATGTTTAGAAGTGTTTGCTGTTGCTGATTGTAAAAGAATTTCGGTGATATATGTTTAGTATTGTCACCCTTGATAAAACCTAATTTCATTTGCTCAATACAAGCTGCATTATCTTCGTAAATGCATGTAGGTTTATCTGTGGTTAACTTCAAACCACAAGTTCCTCGAATGTGTCTATTTATAGACCTTAGCCATATGCATTCACGCACAGCTTCATGTAGAGCAATAATCTCTGCATGATTTGAGGAAGTAGCGACAAGTGTCTGTTTTGTAGATCTCCAAGATATCGCCGTGCTTCCCATGGTAAAGACATAACCTGTTTGGGAGCGACCTTTATGAGGGTCAGAGAGATACCCTGCATCAGCAAAGCCCATCAAAACATTATTTTTATTTTGATGGAGGGGAGGAGGAGAACGTCGGTCACCATGGATGGTGTTGCCGGCGTCTGTATTACGGAAGGTGGCTTTTTGCCTCATAGGGTCTGATCCCAATCTTCCGTCTTTTATTTTCTCTCTGTAGGGATAAAACAAGCCCATATCAATCGTACCTTTTAAGTATCGAAAGATTGTCTTTATGCCAATCCAATGGCGGCGTGTTGGCGCAGAACTATGTCGAGCTAACAAGTTCACTGCGAATGAGATATCTGGTCTTGTGCATTGTGCTAAATACAATAATGCGCCTATCGCACTTAGATAGGGTACTTCAGCCTCTAATAATTCTTCGTCCTCATCCCTTGGACGAAACGGATCTTTTGTGGGCTCAAGACTTCGGCCGATCATGGGAGTACTTACAGGCTTTGCTTTATCTTCATTAAAGCGCCTTAGTAATTTTTGAGTATATGCTGACTGATGGATCATAATCCCATCACTACGGTGCTCGAGTTCTATTCCGAGGCAAAACCGTGTTTTCCCAAGATCTTTCATCTCAAACTCGGATTCCAAATATTTAGCAGTTTCCTTTAACTCATCTAGAGTTCCAATTAGGTTCATGTCATCGACATAAACTGCTACAATTGCAAATCCGGAACTTGTTCTTTTAATGAACACGCAAGGGCATATTTCATTGTTAATATATCCCTTTCCAATCAAGTAGTCACTTAGACGGTTATACCACATCCGTCCGGATTGTTTCAATCCATATAGTGAGCGTCTTAATTTTATTGAAAACGCGCTCCGTGGTTTAGAGCCACTTGATTTTGGTAATTGAAGTCCATCAGGAACCTTCATATATATCTCTGAATCTAGATCCCCATAGAGATATGCTGTAATTACATCCATAAGCTGCATGTCAAGTTTTTCGGAAACTACCAAACTGACAAGGTAGCGGAACGTTATAATGTCCATTACGGGAGAGTATGTCTCCTCGTAGTCGATTCCAGGGCGTTGTGAGAAACCTTGCGCCACGAGGCGGGCTTTATATCTCATCACCTCATTTTTCTCATTACGTTTTCTAACAAAGACCCATTTATGGCCAACAGGCTTTATATTTGGTGGTGTCAGCATTATAGGCCCAAATACCTGTCTCTTTGTTAGTGAATCCAATTCAGTCTGGATCGCATTTTTCCATTTAGGCCAATCCGCTCTTCGTTGACATTCTTCAACAGAGCGAGGTTCGATATCATCATATTCTATGATTCCTTTTGCAACATGATATGCAAACGCATCATCAATTGCCATAGAATTTCTATCCATCATCTCATATACATTATTGTAATTTATGGAGATTTCTCTATTCTCTGGAGTTGGTTCTGACATTGGAGCGTCCCCCAATGGTGTCTCTTGGACATAACCATAATCCGGAATATTCTCGTGGGATGGATTATTCATATCTATGATTAATGGATTATTATTTTGTGCCAAACTCGCCTTCTTTCTTGGGCGAGAATCCATCGAACCTATAGGTCTCCCGCGCTTCCTGGCAGGAGCCGTGGGCCTAGCCAATGTGTCACCCATAGAGGGAACGTTGGCGCCATTCTCATGTATTTTTGAGCCGGCATTATGTCTTTTAGGGACATCAATCCTTGCAGGTGTATTTGCAGCAGGTATGTGTGATCTTGTCACTTTAGCGATATCAGAAAACGCATCAGGCATCGATTCTGCTACGTTCTGAAGATCGAGAATTCTCTGCACTTCTTTTTCAGATTGTGCAGTTCGGGGATCAAGATGAGACAAAGTGGGGACAAACCACGACAATTCTTGTCCTTTTTGTTGAACATTAGTTATGTTCATGTCTCCCCCTAAAGACGGGAAGACTGTCTCATCAAAGTGACAATCCGCAAATCTAGCGGTAAATAGATCACCTGTCAAGGGTTCTATGTAGCGGATTATGGTTGGAGAGTCATAGCCAACATAAAGGCCTAATCGTCTTTGAGGACCCATTTTAGTGCGCTGTGGTGGCGCAATTGGCACATAGACTGCACACCCAAATATGCGTAAATGTGAGACATTAGGCTCATACCCAGTCACCATCTGGGATGCAGAAAAAGGTTGGGTGGCAGTGGGCCTTAGACGAATAAGCACAGCTGCATGTAATATTGCATAGCCCCAAGCAGAAATAGGGAGATTGGTGCGCATAACCAATGCCCTAGCAACCATTTGAAGTCTTTTAATGGCAGCTTCTGCGAGACCATTTTGGGTATGTACATGAGGGACGGGGTGTTCAACCTCGATCCCAATGGACATGCAATAATCATCAAAAGTTTTTGATGTAAACTCCCCAGCATTGTCAAGACGAATTGACTTAATGGGATGATCAGGGTGGTGAGCCCTTAACTTAATGATTTGTGCTAGGAGTTTAGCAAATGCAGCATTTCTTGTGGATAAGAGCACGACATGTGACCAACGTGTCGATGCATCAACCAACACCATAAAATATCTAAATGGTCCGCAAGTTGGATGGATAGGTCCACAGATATCACCTTGTATTCTTTGCAAGAATGGTATATTTTCTTTAATGTCTTTTGCATAGGATGGTCTCGATCCTACTTTTGCTAAAGAGCAAGCTTTGCAAAACGAATGATATGCTTTAGAAGTAATTCTTTGAACCTCTTTTTGGTTCGTATTCCTCTTTGTTTTAAAGAATGGATGTCCGTGTGAAGTTTTTAATATACGGATCATCATATCACGACCTGGGTGTCCCAAACGGTCGTGCCAAAGCCTGTATGTGTCGGAATCCCATAAATTTTCATTCATGACATGGTTGGATTCAATGACTCTAATAGTGGTTGCGTACAATCCACTAGAGCGACACATGAGTTTCTCTAATACTCGTGTATTTCCGTAGTTATTAGAGGTGATGTAAAGGAACTCTTGTCCATTCTCACAATGTGTTTTCACATGAAGATCATTGGCTCTTATATCTTTAAAACTTAATAGGGTTCTTCCAGCCCTTGGAGCATATAAAGCTTCGGCGACATTAATATTTGTGCCATTCGGCAATAGAAATTGAGCTGGTCCACGACCATGAATCAATTTAGATGGTCCTGCCATCGTGGTCACTGAAGATTGACTAGGCGTCATCCATAAGAATAATTGCCTATGTCGTAATATAGTATGTGTGGTGCCACTATCTAGAAGGCATTCCAATTCTCCCGGAGACATACTGAAAAATAAAGTTCGGAATATTAACACATGTCAATGACATTGATAATGCGATACTTTATTGATAGGGAAAATAGTCAATGATTACATCAAAGTTTCCAAAGTTTATTCCAATATAAAATCAAACTTTATACAAATTGTAATTGCTCAATCCGTTTGGTAATTTCAATAAAATATGACCAGGTAAGTATAGAGATGTTGGTGGAGCGAGGCTCGCTTAAGTACCATGATCTCAATTACTTGCCTAGACATCATACTTCATTGAGTACGCCACATAAGAAAGAGTCAATACAATTGTTATTTGACTAAGGCACATTTGCCGTTTTATTGGAAAACAGAAAAGACTATTTTAATCAAAGTCTGCGGCATCCTCGTGCTCTTCATTTCCAGCTTTGAAGTCTTTTATGGTGAGAATTACATCTTCACCATCATCTTTTTCAGCAAGGTGAGCTTCTTGCTCCCTCATTTCCCTGTACTCCTTGTAGCTTGCAGCTAGTTGTGTACTTGCTTGGCATTGCTTAAACCAATGCTCGATTGATCCACACCTATGACACACGTCATTGTGGTTGACTTTCTTTATTTGAGGTGCACGTTGTGGATATTCCCTAGGCGGGTTGTTGCTGCTACTACCACGGCGTATTATGCGACCTCCACGGCCCATAGTGTTACGGCCCATGGTGTTGTTATATTCTCCTCTCCCACGTGTGGATTTGCCACCACGTGTGCCCGCTCCAAAGTTGCGGTTTCTTTCCTTATTGGGGCGGTTGTATGGACCCATGCGTCCGTCATGTCCCTTGTTAGGGTATACATGCCCCTTATTAGTAGGGTACCGCTCCTTGCGCCCTTTCTTGGGTGCATTATAATTCGCCTCACGAACGCTTTTGGTTCCTACGGGCCTTGAATTATAATTCTTTACAAGGATATTGTCGTGCTTCTCATCTACCGACAAAATATTGATAAGTTCATTGAACTTAGTAAGTCGTCCAGCATTATATTCAGTGCGATATTGCTTTGATAGTATAATTGCTGCGACGGGGAAGGTGGAGAGAGTCTTCTCAATCAGCTCTTCTTCTGTGAGAGGTTTTTCACAGAACTTCAGCATGGCTCTTAGCCGAAGAGCTTCTGAATTGTATTCAGCAACAGACTTGAAGTCGGAGAAGCGTAAATTGTTCCATTGAATCTTCAAGTCAGGGAGGAGGGAATCTTGGATATTATCAAAGCGCTCTTCTAGCGCTACCCATAGTTCCCTTGCATCTTTGATGGACATATACTCCAATCTGAGTGCTTTGTCCATATGGCGTCGCATCAAGATAATTGCTTGTGCATGTTTTATGGGTGTTCGTTGGAACACAAGGCCCGCGTTTGGTGCCTGGATTATGGGCAATATCCCTTTTGATGTGAGATGGTTCTCAACGTCGGTTCTCCAACTATGGTAATCCGAACCAGTTGAGTCAAGGATTTGAAAATCGAGTCTAGGTTCATTCGACATCCTTGAAATATAAGAAGAAAAAGATGTATTAGTTTCGGAGTTTAAAACTTCCACGAAATAATAAGATTTCCGAGCTATGCTACCAAGAAATCAATTTCCAAGAATATTTGGATTAGACCGAAACAATGATGTTTAATAGGGTCATAAATCGATGCTTGCGGACGCTCTTAGTCCGAATATTATGAACACTCTTAGTTCATTGACTACGAACGCTCTTAGTTCGTTTAGCGTGAATTTCTATAATTCCGCCTTTTAATTGTAAGTTCCCAAAAAGAAAAAGGAGGAGAAAAATAAATAAAATCTCAAAAGCGGGAACTTTTAGTAAATAATACCTTGAAATAGTGTTGTCGGAAATGACCGAAAAAGTTGCCCAAAAGTCGCCGGAAAAGTGTCGGAAAGTTGCCGGAAAAGTCACCGGAAAGTTGCCGGAAAAGTTGTCGGAAAGTTGCCGGAAAAGTTGCCGGAAAGTTGCCGGAAAGTCGCCGGAAAAGTTGCCGGAAAGTCGTGTCGACAGATGCTCGACAGCAACTCGGCAGCTGCTAGGCAGCAGCTCGGCAGCTGCTAGGCAGCAGCACGGCAGGTGCTGTGCAGGGGTGTCGGCAGCTGCTCGGCAGCTTCTCGGCAGGTGCTAGGCAGGGGCTCGGCAGGCTCTCGGCAGGTGCTCGGCAGCAACTCGGCAGCAGCTCGGCAGATCCTCGGCAGGTCTCGGCAGGTGCTCTCGGCAGGTGCTCGGCAGCAACTCGGCAGCAGCTCGGCAGATCCTCGGCAGGTCTCGGCAGGTGCTCTCGGCAGGTGCTCGGCAGCAACTCGGCAGCAGCTCGGCAGGACTCGACAGCGGTCCGGCAGCGGTTCAGGTCTTCCGGCAGCCGGTTCGAGTGGTTTCCGGCCGGTTCTGGAGGTTCTGAAACCGGTTCTGGGCTTCTTGAATCAAGGGCTTTGATATGAGCTAGGGTTTGGAGGTTTTTTGTAAGTTTGAGAAAATGGCTTCGATTGGATTATGAACTACCTCTTCTCTTCTCAACTTCGATCCTAATTCTAGAGCAATTTCGTGCTGATAACGTGTTTAAGGATAAGTAAATTGACAGAGAGAGAGAGAGATAATAGAGATTAAGTGTGTCTTTCATTTCATTCAAAGGAGGTATTTATAGGGATACATTTTGAAGTAAATAATGATACAACTTGATGGCATCTTCAATTGTAGCCTCTCCTTGTGGCTTCTTCATTTGCAGCTTCACATTGTGGTTGTGATGATGATGATTGCCACACTTGTTCCCCATTGGCATAAAGATTGACTCACAAATCATTATACCTAAAATACCTATCTTATACATGACATAGACATTTTATATTATGAACAATACACCATGTTTCATATATACTATAACACCCTGAGCAATATGCGTTCTCATTTTCTTGAATGTACTGCTTGTGGATCTTCTCCAAGTCAGACAACTCCTCTCTGAGCTCCTTTATCTCTATTCCAAACTTGTTTAACTCATGGTTAAGCTTTTTAGTCAGTTCCATCCTCTCAGCCTCCCACACCTCCTTTGCATTAGTAAGCCTCTCAGCCAGTGCTATGCTCTCAGCCTCCCAAACCTTCTTGCCTAATTCCAAGTTAGCCTGGGACTCGGACAAGTCCTTTCGAACCTCCTCTAGCTCTACTCCCAGGTTATTCAGATCACTCAAGGCTGCGTCTCGCTCCTTCAAAGCTTGGTTGTATTTGCAAGTGGAGTCCTGGCATTCTTTTGCGAGAATTTCATTCGTCAGTGCTATGTTCTCAGCCTCCCACACCTCCTTTGCATTAGTAAGCCTCTCAGCCAGTGCTATCCTCTCAACCTCCCAAACCTTCTTGCCTAATTCCAAGTCCTCTTGGGCTTCCTTTAGCTCTGCTCCAACGCTTTTCAACTTGTTAACTAAGCCATCACGCTCTTTGGTCATATTTTCAATCCTCGACTCATAAAAGCCAACCTGTAGGAAGGAATTAAGACAAGTGCAAGTGCTACCAAAATCATATGAAGCTCAATTCTTGAGCAACAATCAGTAGTACCAAATCAAATACAACTAGCTCAAGTACGGAAGTACCTGATCAAGTTCTTTCTTAATGCCATCTTCACTCTGATCAACACTATTCTTAGGATCCTTTGTTTGAGCTTCACGTTGCTCAAGATCATCCTTAAGATCCTTGATATTACCTTCATAGTCCAGGACTAGCTTGTTAAGCTCTTCCCTTTTGTTTTCGCTCTCGTCAAGTTGTTTCTCAAGATCTTTCTTTTGCTCTTGAGATTTTAACAGAGCTTTTTGAAGCTCTAGTACTAACTTCTCAAAATGACCGCGCAGGTCTAGTAAATCTTGATGCAATTTCCCTATTAAACAACATACAAATGAAAAATCAAGTAAAGCTACTGTACAAATAAAACAGAACAGAAGGAACTTAAGAAAAGTACTACAATTGCAAGTAAAATGCAACCACAATTTTAACTCATAGACGTGACCTCCTTTACAAGCCCCAAAGGTAACAATTCTGGGTATATAATAACTTTAATCAAGAGAAATCTCAGACTCACCAAGATGAAGTTCTCCTGGAACCATTGCAAACCTGCAGAAAACAGAAAACCCCCACAACTTAAAATGAGTTAACAAAGCAAATAATCAAGAAATCAAGCTACAACAGTATACAGATGAAAAGACTCAATCTTTACTATTTTGAGCCTTGAAGATGCAAGACCCCAGAACACCCAATTGTACATTGTTAAACCAAACACCACAACCCACAATTTTTCAGCAAGAAAAGAGATTAGTTGCACAAGAAGATAACAATCATCAAAACCAGAAAAGAAAAAAAAAAAAAAAAAAAAAAAAATTGGCATTTCTTGGATTGCTTACTTGAGCGGTTGTTGCAAAATCAACAAAATCTGAGGTTTCAAGGTCTGATGTATGTCTTGGTTGATGTTAGAATCATCAATAAGGATTTAAGGAGTGGTCTTTTCCACTGATATTGTGGGTCCATGGTAGACAACGCCTGGAAACCAGAGAGTGGATAATAGTCACATTCCAGTCTTTTTATCTGTATATTGTTGTAGCTTAATTCCTTGTTTAGTTGCTCTTAAGAGGTTGGACTGATTTTAATTCTTATACTCTTGTAGGTTTTTACTGTCCTCTCTGCAGGTTTGCAATGGTTCCCAGGTTTGCAATGGTTCCAGGAGAACTTCAATTTGGTGAGCTTGAGTTTTGTCTTAATTAAAGTTAAAAGTTTTTACTCTTCTTTAATTGGAGGCCCAAATTTGTTGCCTTTGGAGCTTGAAAAGGAGGCCAAGTTTACCAATTTAAATTGTGCTTGCATTTTACAAAGTAGTATTTTAACTATTTGTCTTAAGCTTTATTCAACTTTCTTCTGTTCTGTTTTATTTTTAATTTTTTGTTGTTTAATAGGGAAAGTTCATCAAGTTTTACTGGACCTACGTAGCCAGGTTGAGAAGGTACTCAATGAGCAGCAGAAAGCTCTGTTAAAATCTCAAGAGCAAAAGAAAGACCTGAGAAAACAGCTTGAGAAAAGTGAAGCTCGAAACAAAGATCTTGAGAAAGAACTTGAGAAATGTGAGGCTCAAAATAAAGAGCTTAACAATATAGTCTTAGACCAGCATACAGCCTTGTCAATCTATGAAGATCAAATCAAGAATCTAAAGAAAGAACTGGATCAGGTACTTGACCTAGTTGCATTTTATTTGGTACTATTTGTTGCTGTCCAAGTATTAAGATTCATATAATTTTGGATGCACTTGAACTTGTGTTAATTAATCCTGCCTACAGGTTGGCTCTCATGAGTCGAGGAGTGAAATTATGACCAAAGAGCGCAATGACTTGATTAGCAAGTACAATTACAACCAAGTATTGAAGCAGCGAGACTCAACCTTAGGAAAGTTGAACACCATTGGAGCAGAGCTACAGGAAGCACAAAATGACTTGGAATTAGGCAAGAAGGTTTGGGATGCTGAGAGGATAGCTTTGGCTGAGAGGCTTTCTAATGCAAAGCAGGCATGGGAGGCTGAGAAGATAGCACTGATTGATAATATTTTGACAAAAGAGCGTCAGGACTCCACTTTCAAATACAACCAAGCTTTGAAGGAGCGAGACACAGCCTTGGGTGAGCTGAAAAACCTGGGAGTAAAGCTGAAGGGGGTCCTAAAAGACTTATACAAGTCCAATGATGATTTGGAATCAGGAAAGAAGGAGCTCGACATGGCCTTGAACGAACTGAAGATCTTGGGAGCACAGCTAAATGGGGTCCGAAAGGACTTGTCCAAGTCCCGGGCTAAGTTGGAATTTGGTAAGAAGGTGTGGGAGACTGAGAAAATGGAACTGACTAAGAAGCTTAACAAGTTTGGAACAGAGATAAAGGAGATCAGAGAGGAGTTGTCTGACTTGGCCAAGATCCACGAGAAGCACATTCAAGAAAATGAGAAAGCATATTGCGCGGGGTACCTGACTGGATGGTTCAGGGAGCCCCATGAATATGTTTCCCTGCGAAGCCATGAGGCCAAGGAAGTTACTCTTCCGGTTCATAAACCTCTGGAGGCCACATCTTCACTTTCTCATTCTCGTGTCTTAATTAGACGTTTCGGAAGTGCTGGTCCATAGATGCTGATATTCTGTTTTTGGGATGTGTAATATGTCATCTGTATATGATTAGGTACTGCAGTTCTGTTGGTTCAATAAACTGAACAGAGCAGTTAGGTTTAATCAAGTTGGGTCTTATTAATGAAGCAAATATTTTTCCTTTATAAGCAAGCTGTTGAAGGATATTGACACTTAGTGTGCCTAGTCAAACTAGGATAAGTTCTATAGCTGTAATAGGAGAGGTTTCCTACTCCAAGTTAGATAAGGAATCCTTGTACTCTTAGATTATGCACTTTGTAATCCCTATATATAGGGCTCCTATTCTCTATAATGAAATACACTTCTCTCATCAATCTCTCTCAATACCAATATACTTAAACACGTTATCAGCACGACTCTAGCCACAAAAACAGAAAACCAAAAACCCTAAAAAGTTCTTCCCACCGAAATCTGCCGCAAGCACTTGCCTGCAATTTTCTGCCTACCTGCGTGCCTACTGCCCCTGCAGCACCTAGCCCTTGCTAGCCCGCCTACTACTGCAGCCCTCTCGGCCTGCCTACCTGCCAGCGCGCCCCCGCGCTCAGTTCGCTGCCTTGCAGCCCCGCGCCCGTGCGTCCACCCCACGCTGCCCCTGCAGCGTCCCTGCTTCCCCGCGCACACCTGCGCACGCTACTGCCCTGCGCACACCTGCGCACCCTGCTTCCCCGCGCACACCTGCGCACGCTGCTGCCCCACCTACGCACCCGTGCACCTGCAGCCCTACACCACTGCTGCTGCCCCTGCAGTTTGCCTCCGCTACTCCTGCACCACTACTACCACCGCAGCCCCTGCTGCCCCGCATTCGCTGCACGCTTCTACTCGGATTACTTCGCTCCATCACGCCTGCATCGACACGCGCGTGATCCAAAACCAACAAGTAAGTATCCATAAGAGTAAGTTTTAAAGTTCCTAATTTGAAATTTGAATATTTCTTCTTTTTCTCGGGGACTTAAAAACCTCCCTTCTTCTTCATCCCACCTTTCATAGAACGTGGGTTCGATTCAATGCGGAATCGTGGGGATTCACGCAATTAACGAACTAAGAGCGTTCGTAAGACTTCGGACTAAGAGCGTCCGCAAGCATCGATTTATGACCTTATAAACATCATTGTTTCGGTCTAATCCAATTTTCTTGGAAATCGATTTCTTGGTAGCATAGCTCGGAAATCTTAATATTTAGTTGTCGTGGAAGTTTTAAACTCCGAAACTAATATATTTCTTCTTCTTATTTCAGGATGTCGAAACTTGACTTTCCTGCACTTACCTCAACTGGCTCGGAATATCATAGTTGGGCCACGGATGTTGAGCACCATCTCACTTCAAAAGGGATCCTACCCTTAATTCAAGCTCCTAATCCTACTCTCATATTTGAGCGTACGGCTACGAACAATGCCACCGCCCTCATCTTGATGAGGCGCCACATGGATAAATCACTCCGACTGGAGTACATGGCAATCAAGGATGCTAGAGAATTATGGGTCGCGCTAGAAGAGCGATTTGGTAATATCAAGGATACCCTCCTCCCTGACTTGAAAGTTCAATGGGGCAATCTACGATTCGCCGACTTCAAGTCTGTAGCTGAATATAATTCAGAAGTTCTACGCCTCAAAACCATGTTGGGGTTCTGTGGACAACCCGTCACAGAGCAAGAACTAATTGAGAAAACTCTCTCCACCTTCCCCGTCTCAGCAATTTTGCTCTCAAAGCAATATCGAACGGAATTCGATACTAGACGGATCACGAGATTTCATCAGCTCATTACTATTATGTCTGTAGCTGAAAAGCATGATAATATCCTCGTGAAGAATTATAATTCAAGGCCTATCGGAACTAAGAGCGTTCATGAGGCGAATTATAATAATGCACCCAAAGGAGGGCGCAAGGAGCGGAACCCTAAGAATAAGGGACACAACGGACGTTCTGGTCCATATAACCGCCCTACAAAGGAAGGTACTCGTCAGAATGAAGGACGATCACGTGGCAATACATGGCAACGTGGGAGAGGAGGCCGTGGGGCTCCAGGACATGGAGGAACCACCAGGGCCGTGGGAATGGCGCCAACTCTATGGGGGACGCCACCCAAGTGCAAACAATGCACCTCAATAAAGGGAGGAAATCACAATGACATGTGTCATCGATGTGGATCTAGTGAGCACTGGTTCAAACAATGCAAAGCAAGCAAACAATTGGCTGCGCATTACAAGGCATTTAGAGACTTCAGAGAGCATGAAGCCAATTTTGCCGAAAATATAGAAGAAGATGGTGATGATGCCGACGTCAATCTCACCATAGCGGACTTCAAATCTGACAAAGAATTGCACAAGGATGCTGCAGATTTTGATTAGTATAGTCCTTTACTTTTCCAAGAATTATGTAATGGCAATTATGCCTTAAATCAATAAAATGACTTATTGTATTAACTTTTTCCCTCTAGGCGTACTCAAGAGTACTTGTGATGTCTAGGCAAGGTTTGATCTGAGAGAACGGTTTTAAAAAGTGAGCAACGCTCCACCAAAATCTCGCCTTACCTTACCTGGTCACAACCAAATTGAAATTACCGAACGGATTAAGTGACTACGATTCGCTACTATTTGATTTTATATTGGATTAGATTTTAGTCAAGAAATTTTGATGTAATCATTGGCTATCATTAATAAAGTATCGACTTATTTTATTCAAATGTCTTGGACATATTCTAAATTCGAACTTTATTATTTTTCAGTATGTTTCCCGGAGAGCTCGAATGCCTCGTGGATAGTGCCACTACACATACCATCCTTCGAAACAGGCAGCTATTCCTATGGATGGCGCCTACTCGATCTTCTGTGACTACGATGGCTGGACCATCTCAATTGATTCATGGTCGAGGACCAGCTCAATTTATGTTGCCTAATGGCACTACTTTGAATGTCACCGAAGCTCTTTATGCTCCTAGGGCAGGAAGAACCCTATTGAGCTTCAAAGATATAAGAGCCAATGGTTTTCATGTGGAAACACATTGTGAGAATGGACAAGAGTTCCTTTGCATCACCTCTAATGACTACGGACATAAACGAGTCTTAGAGAAACTTATGTGTCGCTCTAGTGGGTTGTATGCAACCACTATTCGAGTCATTGAATCCAACCATGTCATGAGAGATGATTTATGGGATTCGACACATATAGGCTTTGGCACGACCGTTTGGGACACCCAGGTCGTGACATGATGATCCGTATATTAAAGACTTCACACGGACATCCCTTTTTCAGAACGAAAGGAAGTAAAACTCGAAATTTGGATCAAGGAGGAGCACCTGCGCCTCACGGCGCCTTCCCCCTTCAAGTCCGGCCACCACTAGCCGGCGCCGCCATCCCCCTGCGGCTCCGGGGTGGCTTTGACGCCACACCTGCTCCCCTGACTCCAATTTCTGCTTCTAAAGTCAAAAGTGACTTCATGGCTCAACCAAAATCCTCATTGGTTATTTCTAAAGCCCATTATTCGTTCTGCAAAGCCTGCTCTTTAGCAAAGTTAGGATCGAGACCATCCTATGCAAAGGACACCAAAGAAAATATACCATTCTTGCAAAGAATCCAAGGTGATATTTGTGGACCTATTCAACCATCATGCGGACCATTTCGATATTTTATGGTATTGGTTGATGCATCGACACGCTGGTCACATGTCATGTTATTGTCCACAAGGAACGCTGCATTTGCTAAACTCCTAGCACAAATAATTAAGTTAAGGGCTCACCACCCTGATCATCCTATTAAGTCTATAAGATTAGACAATGCTGGAGAGTTTACATCAAAGACTTTTGATGATTATTGCATGTCCATTGGGATTGATGTTGAACATCCTGTTCCTCATGTTCACACCCAAAATGGTCTCGCAGAAGCCGCCACTAAACGACTACAAATGGTTGCTCGAGCATTGGTGATGCGCACCAATCTCCCTATTTCTGCTTGGGGCTATGCAATATTGCATGCAGCTGTGCTTATTCGTCTGAGGCCTACTGCCACTCAACCCTTTTCTGCGTCCCAGATGGTGACTGGGTATGAGCCCAATGTCTCACACTTACGCATATTTGGGTGCGCAGTTTATGTGCCAATTGCGCCTCCACAGCGCACCAAAATGGGTCCTCAACGACGATTAGGCGTTTACGTTGGTTATGATTCTCCAACGATTATCCGCTACATAGAACCCTTGACAGGCGATCTCTTTACCGCAAGATTTGCGGATTGTCACTTCGATGAGACAGTCTTCCCATCGTTAGGGGGAGATAAGAACACCAATGTTCAACAGGAACGACCGGAATTGTCGTGGTCTGTCCCCACTTTGTCTCATCTTGATCCCCGAACCGCACAGTCCGAAATTGAAGTGCGGAGAATTCTCGATCTTCATAACGTAGCAGAATCGATGCCTGATGCGTTTTCTGATATCGCTAAAGTGACGAGATCACACATACCTGCTGCAAACGTGCCTGCAAGGATTGATGTCCCTAAAAGTAGAGAACATGACGCCAACTCAAGAGTGCATGAGCATGGTGCCAACGTCCCATCTCTCAATGATGGTGACGTTATGGCTAGGCCCACGGCTCCTGCCAGGAAGCGCGGGAGGCCCATAGGTTCGATGGATTCTCACCCAAGAAAGAAAGCGAATTTGGCACAGAATAATCCATTAATCATCGATATAAATAATCCATCTCATGAGAATATTCCGGATTATGGTTATGTCCAAGAGACATCATTGAGGGACGCTCCAATGTCAGAACCAACTCCAGAGAATAGAGAGATCTCCATAAATTACACTAGTGTACATGAGATGATGGATATAAATTCTATGGCAATTGATGATGCATTTGCATATCATATTGCGAAAGGGATTATAGAATATGATGATATCGAACCTCGCTCTGTTGAAGAATGTCAACGAAGAGCAGATTGGCCTAAATGGAAAGATGCGATCCAGGTTGAATTGGATTCACTAACAAAGAGACAGGTATTTGGGCCTGTAACGCAGACACCCCCAAGTGTAAAGCCTGTTGGCCATAAATGGGTCTTTGTTAGAAAGCGTAATGAGAAAAATGAGGTGGTAAGATATAAAGCCCGCCTTGTGGCGCAAGGTTTCTCACAACGCCCTGGAATCGACTACGAGGAGACATATTCTCCCGTAATGGACGTTATAACGTTCCGCTACCTTGTCAGTTTGGTAGTTTCCGAAAAACTTGACATGCAGCTTATGGATGTGGTTACAGCATATCTCTATGGGGATCTAGATTCAGAGATATATATGAAGGTTCCAGATGGACTTCAATTACCCAAATCAAGTGGCTCTAAACCACGGAGCGCGTTTTCAATAAGATTAAAACGCTCACTATATGGATTAAAACAATCTGGACGGATGTGGTATAACCGTCTAAGTGACTACTTGATTGGGAAGGGATATATTAACAATGAAATATGCCCATGCGTGTTCATTAAAAGAACAAGTTCCGGATTTGCAATCGTAGCAGTTTATGTCGATGACATGAACCTAATTGGAACTCTAGATGAGTTAAAGGAAACTGCTAATTACTTGAAATCCGAATTTGAGATGAAAGATCTTGGGAAAACACGGTTTTGTCTCGGTTTAGAACTCGAGCACCGTAGTGATGGGATTTTGATCCATCAGTCTGCATATACTCAGAAAATTCTAAGGCGCTTTAATGAAGATAAAGCAAAGCCTGCGAGTACTCCCATGATCGGCCGTAGTCTTGAGCCCGGAAAAGATCCGTTTCGTCCAAGGGATGAGGACGAAGAACCCCTAGAGGCCGAAGTGCCCTATTTAAGTGC